>RXPK01000189.1:801370-2001370 GCA_004143645.1 Protaetia brevitarsis | reverse complement strand
AATAGTGACTTTGCGGATTTGCAGTCTATTTGTATGCAAACCATTTTTTTTTTTTTTTCTGGAAAATCGATCGTATCCTATTTTTCATCATGCAGTCTAAGTGTCTATATAACCGAGTTTAGTAATCAGTAGTAGTTGAAAAAGTGTATTTATTGGCTGTGTTGACGTTGGGGTACTCCTTAGTTTTTTTTTTATTTATTTAGAATGTACTACAGTGTTGGGATAAAAAGTGAATTTTTTAATTTCTGCTCAGTCACTAACTTTCCATGACAATGGTTTGATTATGAATAACTGCTAGTCACTGACCGGTCAAAATATATACTTGGCTGATTCTTTTTAACTGTATTATTTGTTCATATATAAATATGCTCAGAATAACCAATCAGCTTTCTAAATTAATAAATATTTCAATAAATATTTATGGAATTTTGATCACTGCTCTTATTTATTATTTTTTGTAATATATCTTTATTTTATCACCGATATTTAATTTCTTTTATTACGCAGTGGTTAAAATTTTGTTTATACACGATTAACTTTTTTTTGTAAGCAATAATTGACCGAATCAAGTGACATCTGTATTTTTCAAAAGGCCTTTATCAATGAAACAAAAGGAATATGTATCGAGATTCTTATAGATTTCAATGTCTAGAATGTTAATTTAATAACATTTATTTTTAGCTTGCACTTATTTTTAGAGTATGTCCAATGATTTTATTCAAAAAATAAATTACGATTAAAATAAATTTGGGTTCAAGTTAAGAGTAAATGAAATAAACATTAAGGCTGAAATATTGTTTTTTTTTTTATAATAAATACAATTTTCAATTAACAGTGTGAGAGTGTCTTAATTTTATAATTTCTTGTTTTTTTATGTTTAGATTAAACGTGGAATGTTATTTTATCTTATTTTAAATTAGCTTATCCCTTATTTCTGATCTTTTATTTGAATTATCGATGGACAGTATTTATTCTTTTAATTCCTGTGATATTTACCTTTGAATTCCACTCTATTAGTGAAATATGTTTTACCTTTCTCCGGTCAAGTTTTACTACCATCCTAATTGAGGGAAATGTGCAGGTTCCACTAATACATACATATAGTGTTCAAAACTTATTTGTCTTCTTTAAAATATAAATAATGTGAGATTGTTAAAATAATATTCATTAAAGAGAACTTGTTACTTCTATGACTTTTTCTATTAATCCTATAACAAGTCCATAGTGGGGAAAGCAGATGTATCGATATCGCCGTGGAACTGCAATTTTGTACATATTAGCTTTGTTTCATAATTTCGCTTTTTTGTATTCAAGTTATTAGTTTGAATTAGAAAAGGATAGATAAATTATCACACTTTGGAGTTGTAGGTTTAGAAATTGAACACTGAAGTGCAAGAAAGCAGATAAATTATCTACCCTCGTTGTTTGACTTATACCTATAACATAAAAGTTTAGTGTTATACTTTAATAATTTACTAAGCTCTGTTTAATCGAAGAATCGAATTTGTTTGGATTTTTTTTTTTTTATCAATAAACCTTTTTTGTGCTCAATATTTTTATTGTCATTCTTTTCCAAGAGATGTAAGATTTAAGACGCGTATCTATTAAGCAAAATTTAAATTTATTTATTTATTTAACTTTGCTTATAATAGGCCGTTCGTCGAAAATGCTCACAAAATACAGCTATAAAGGGGAGTATATTAATAGTAAGATATTTATAGGCATTGCAGGATTTACAGGTATAAATGTGCACTTTGATAAATTAATGGAAGCGAGAAATTCAAATAGAAATGGGTTAGGTTAGACTGTTAGGCATGCCTATAATTCCTATAAATGTCAGAGCAGGGTGAGGTATTTTGCTGCTCGGTTTCTCTTTAGATCTTCATTTTGAAAACTAATAGATCTTTACTCCTGGACTGGCACACAATAGAGAGTAAACAGATGTTAAATAGTGGTGCGCAATCAGAAAATTAACTGCAATGTGGTGGACCAAATTCAATGTACAGCGTGTCCAAATAAAATACCCGAATGGGGCGAGGAAGTTTTGTGCGCACCATTCGGATATAAGGCAGTCCGTGCTAGTTTTTTGAGATAAAAGTGTTTGTGAGTTCCTACTTAAAATCTTATCCATTTTCAAGATATTAAAAAAAATGTGGTCTGTAGTCTGCTTATTAACTGCTACTGGCTAGAACGAAAAAAGATGGCGATTGCGCGCGCTCATAAGCTGTAGTTTCACTTCGTCGGAAACACGGCCGTAATAGCCCAATTTAATTTGCCCGCAATTATTCTCAGTAACTTCTTGAAACATAAAACTACCCACTACTTTGTACTACATCAATAGTTATTTTAATACCTTTATGTTAAATTTACTAAAAACAGCCGCGGCAAATTTGAATTTGGCATTAGGGGAGTTTCTCGCTGTATCACAGAGGTGGGTGAAAATGTAACTAAAACTATTTGAATTTATAAACAAAAATCTAACTTACAAATCCGTTCTATTCTGTCATTCTGGTCTTAGCAACGTTAGCAACGTTGTTGGTGACATGTTGTGCGATTTTCTGTCAAATTGTCAATACAGGAACAGTATATAGGTTATTTTCGTACCCACTTTGCAATTAGTTAGTTACAAAAATTTAAAACCTCGAAAACTGTCAAATGATTGTCAACAAGTATTTTGACAAGAGCCGAGTTTGAGAGCGTTTGGATTTAGATGTGGCTTGACTTCCTATAAGAACTTAAAAAAAATGACGGTTCTGTGTTAACAAAATTTGTTACGTGTCCGTTCTTGGTTACATGTTCCTTGACTTACCTTCAGCCTTACTCACAGCCTTACTTCAGTCAGCTTCAGTCAACAGTATATAGATAAAAAATTATAAAACCCATGCAGATTCTCTACACTCCCGTTTAGGAATTTTACATTTTATGAAAAATAGAAATATGACATTGATATCACCGTCAGGATCACCAACATAAGTTATGACAAATACAAAAACCGGCGTTTTGAGGTGGTTTATGGGGGCTTTGAGTAAGAAGATAGTGGTCTGTGGTGTTAACCTCAAAATTTTAATCTTTAGCTGTATTGACTGTATCACAGTATCGTGATTGTATCCACTACTGTCTGTTGAAAATGTTGCAGCTAAAAGATGAAGATATACTAAATGTCTTCTATGAAATTAAAAAGCCAGAAGATTCCCATGAAATTAATGAAATCAGAAAGTCAATTGTATTTAACCATTCATTGGCATCAAATTTGTTAGTATATTTTAGGCAACAATAAATGAAAAAAAACTTCATTTTTTTGTTTGTAACTTTCAGAATGGATGAAAAGACCAATTGCTTATTACTTGACAATAACTTAAAAAAGCCCTGTCATCAAAATTTAATGACCAAGGAGGATGAAAATAAGATTAGCACAAGGAATTTTGGTAGAAAGTTTAGTTCTCAAAATGATCTTGAATCCACAATTGCAATGTTATCATGCTCACACAAACCTGTTTGTGTACAATCAGAAAATGTTACTAAAGAGAATTTTGAAGAATTCCTTTGGTTGTTCAGTGGGAAACGTAATAAATGTGAAGCGATAAAAAAGCAGCGAACACTTGCTAAGAGCTTTACACCTCAAACATGCAATACAAGAGAATGGCGTGTTGCAAAACATTCCAAAGATAATGAAAAAATGTCTAACAACTTGGATGAAAATGATACACATTGCTCAAGTAGTGATGTATTAGAAGCAAGTAAGAGCCTTTTTAAAACTGCTAGAGAAGAAATGAGTATACAGAAGAAACAGGGATCATTTGATCCAAATGGTGCAGGACAAAAGAGAAAGTTGGGGACAAGAAGAGGGGTTGGAAGCAAATTTATTTCTCCTATGTTGTCTAATGAAAGGTATTTATTGTTCTCAATAATATATTAACTTTTATTTGAATTTATAAAATCATGAAATATACTTAATTCCAAATTGTTGGTTATTTTAGTAATGATGAATCTTCTTCAAAAAGCCAAGAGTGGTCAGAACAAATTGATGATAATCGTTTGAAGAATATAGAACCTCGAATGATTGAATTGATAAAATCTGAAATAATGGATAAAGGTCCAACGATTGACTGGGATGATATTGCTGGTCTAGAATTTGCAAAATCTGCGATTAAAGAAGCTGTAGTCTGGCCAATGTTGAGGCCTGAATTATTTACTGGTCTTCGTAGGCCACCCAAAGGAATACTACTGTTTGGCCCTCCTGGCACGGGAAAAACTTTAATAGGTATCATTACATAAATTCTATTCTTTTATAGTTTGATTGCAAAAACCTTTGTAGATTTGTCGACTCTCTAACAGCTTTTCAGATATATAGTCCCTTACAGATACATGGTAATATACTCCTTATTATAATAATAAACTGCGTGCCAAAAAAATTGCATCCTTTAAGGGTAATACCTTTTGCTGTTTTACATGTTGCAGGCCCCGATGTGTTTTTTTAAGTATAACCATGTAAAAGGTTTCTTCTTTTATATTTTTTTGTTTGTAATAGTAACAAGATTTTGATCTATACTCAAAACACAAAATTATATTGATATATTGAATTACATTATTTGTACTCATAGCAATTACATGCACTCAAAAGCGTTCGTAAAGTAGCATTTTATGCACTAGTGTGTAAAGTGAAATTGGTAGTTACTAAAGGAACCAGATGTACGCAAATGTCATCAAATGTATTGACATTATTGGCGACATTTAAAACATAAAGTAACTAAACTGTCACACGTTGTAATACATATTTGATAGCTATCTTTGACAGTACCAGTAAGCAGGCAGAATTATATGTTATTGTTAAAAGTATTTTGTTATTCGTACGAAAAATATTTACGAATTTTGTGTGTGACACATTCCATGCATTTGGTTCGTGGACAACTATTTAAGCTTTGTTCCTTTTCGTTCTTTCTGATGCATTCATCAATTAGTTAGAATAATTTCTAAATTTTTAAAAGTCGCGAATTTGTGATAATATTATTGCAATCATGTCATAAGAATCTACAGAAATCTTTAGACTAAAGTTATACAAGATGTACCAAAACAGTGGAGCGGTATGTTTAAAATATACATCAGTATTCGTCATACACATTAAGGTACTAAAAATTACGACCATATTCAGTTACCACTTCTAAGAACTAAGAATTCTCTCCTTGCTTCTTTCCTATATATTCTTTCCTCGTAGTGCGCTACCAGTTGCTTTCTATACCAAGGAATATTCCTATACATAGCGATCAAAATTTTCACTTTTAAATATGTCCGTTCGCTCCCAACTGGTGTTATATATGTAGCGAAAGGTAGCGTATGCATCCAGCAGTCGTTTTGGTGACTGTTGGGAGCATTTTTCGTTTGTGGAATGCGCCCATTCTTTCCTTAAATTCAAGAAGCAAAGATTAATTTCGTATACGTTTAAACAACCAAAGATCTCTAACACCTACTCATAACGGTCGCGCCTGATGCAGGGTGATGCTAATGATGTTCATTGAAGACGTGCTTCTATGTAGATGGTGGACTTGACGGAATAAACCTTTAAATAAATGTATTGGCCGAATGACAAAGTATCAAAGTTATGAAGTCGTGGCAAATAAATATCCCATCACTCCGCGCTAGATCAGATTTGATTAATTCGGGACAATTGTTTCGGGAACACGTGGCTTCCCATTATCAATCGAAGGTCGAATAAATTCCCCAAAAATAATAAAGACCTATTACCTAAACATTCCCCGCCATATCCCCCGAAAAAGGAAACATATTTATAAGTGCTTGTTCTACGTCTACTTGACCATTTGAAATACTAAGAATTAGCGACAAATGTGAATCTTTTCTACCGCCGCCATAAATATATGAAACTTGACTGGACACTTTCCGATTCAATAAGTTATTTGAATGTTTTTTCATATAATTATAGAATATCATATGCGTCTAACTCTTTCGGTGATTGTACATTTTTCACTAATTCAAGGCTTTCTATGTCGACTTTATTTCTGGTAACGTTTACATGTTCTATGAGGCGAAGCAAATGTTCAAATTTTGTTCTTTAAAAATGTCGCTTGAACCTTGTGAAATACGATGGAAAGGTAATTACAAAGCTTTTGCCGCGATTTTCTTCTAAAGTTAAAGTCGTGGCACTGCTTACATAGTGTTTATATTAGACTTCCTTTATACTGCGGATTACATCTGTAGAAGAGTAACCATTGCCTTGTTAAGTGTGAATTTTAATTTAATTTTATGTATATTGCTTAGGGAAATAGTGCCGCTCATTTTATGTTGTTCTTAGTGATTTGATCGGCCATTGTGAATCTGTTTTATCTACAAATAGATTCATATGGCCGATTCAAGTCACTGTAGACAATATAAAATGGCCGGCATTAATTTTTTTAATCAATACGTTACTTAGAAAATTTCCATTTAATAAGGCAAGATTTAAGCAAGAATTGCAATTCGTTAAAAAGGTAGCAATCTATAATGGTTACTATAGATGTAGTCCGGAGCACAATAATACAAACACTATGTTAGAAGTGCCACGACTTTAACTTCAGATAATTCGCGACAAAAAGTTTGTTAAATTATCTTTCCATCGTATTTCAAAAGATTTAGGCAAAAAACATTCAAATAACTTATTGAATCGGAAAGTGACACCCGTCCACCGCTCAAATTTGATAGATTTATGGGACTAGAAAGATTCACATTTGTCGCTAATTCTTGGTATTTCGAAGGGTCAAGTAGGCATAGAACAAGCACTTGTAATATGTTTCCTTTTTTGAAGGAGATAGCGGTGCATGTTTAGGTAATAGGTCTTTATTATTTTTACGGAATTTATTCGGTCTTCGGTTGATAATGGTAACCCACGTGTCCCCGAAACAATTGTACCTATTTAGCGCGGCGTGATCGGATATTTATGTGTCTATTACTACGGTACAGTCCTTGTGATATATTTTCTATATGAAGTCTAGGTTGAAAATTATATGAAACATAGTGCATGATAATTATGCAATAATAAAAAGTAAGAATTAGATACTACAACCAACGTCAAACAACACAGAAGCCATGATGGGGGGAGGGGTGAAATCAAGAAATTCTAAGGCAGTGTGTTCTGGGTAATTCACCAAATTGAGGAAGCTGATAATGCAGATTTCTAGATGTTTACGAAGCTTTTTACGCCAGCACAATGAACTAACAAACTGAATAACAACTTAGACCAAATTTTTCCTCGTAGGATACTTCCTCCAGGTTGTCACTAGTGCAATGTATATGCGCGTATTCAAAACAAATGTTGGTTCGCCTGGATAATTTTGATGTCCACTTGCCAGAACTATCAAAGCGGCACTGGCGTAAACTTTGCTCTTAGAACAAAGAAAAAACACGACGTTGAAGCCATGTTTACTTAAGCCGAATTGTTAAAGTTTGAAATTGCTTCCACATAAACTCTCTTATTTGGCTGGAGTTGCCTCCTCCCACGCGACATCAATTTTAAAGGCATTCTCACGTTAAATTAGGGCTGCATGTTGGCAACAATAAAAGCGAACGAAATGGTTTCTGGTTGTTAGAATAGAAAAAGAGTATACATATTATCTTACTGCGCCGCTGATGACGAACCTGTTTAGCTTTGGATTCCCTATCGTTCCGATAATCGATGGCAAAAGTCCAGTATATGTGCAACTGTAATTGCGACATTGTTGTTATGGCATAGTATTAAAAGTAAAATGTGCGCTAGTAAGTGGATTTATTTTAATTCCCTTATTTGCGTCGAAAATTTTTTGCAATCAACTGTTCGTATTTTCCCTCTTCGCATTTCATTGATGCACCATTTACACAATTAACAGGAACGAAATCATCTATCTAAGAGCATTGGTTGATTTGGTCGCGTAAAGTTCTACATTTGAATATACTAAAGTATATTCACAGAAAATAAACGTATGGGCAGGTGTCATTGGAAATCAGATAACCGAGCCTTGTTATATTGATGACGACTTAAACCGGAATAGATATGTGCTAGAAAATAATATTCCTGCTGCACAGAAGCGGTTTAATATTAATTAAATTTGGTTTCAATAGGACTGTTGCCCAGCACATAACACACGTAATGTTGCAAACTTTGTAAACAACGTCTTGTAAAGGACAATGCCGGCTCCTATAGTATAAATGTTTTGCGGACATCTTTAAATATCTTTCGAACAACCATAATTAAATTGGCGCGGTAAGAGTTTAACGTACGCCTTCCCACTTACAGTGAATATATGCACCGATCGGTCGAAGATACCCACTTTATATACAGTGAGAATTAATTAAATACGTTATCAATACGGGCGGGCGTAATTGAATTCAATTAAAAAAAAATCTTGACCGAAGATGAAAATATCGAAAATATCCGTATTAACTATTATATTAAATAAAAAATAAGTTTTCTAGAAAATTGAACTAAGGGTGAAAAACTAGAGTAGAATATAAGTTTATTAAGTTACAGACTACTATGCAGTATATCTTTCGTCGATTGTAATGATTTAAAGCATATCAAAGGGCAAATTGTCACATAAAAACAGAGGAATACTCTCAACTATATAGAATACCAGCAACTGCGATTAGAAACTCGCCATAGTTAAACATTTTTAGAACATGTCCAAGCTCTTAACAATACATATACAGTGGTTATTCAGAAAATGCTTGATCGTTTTCGAAATTGTCTTTTGATTATTGTCTTCAAGTAGGCGTAAACTGACTGTTGCAGGAAAATGTGTAGCCTCACAAAGTAAATCAACGTTCTTTAGTATCTCTGCTTCCTCCTTAACGTCAAAATGGGTAGGAGATGGAGAAAAAATGGTCCGAGCTTTATTCGCAGTTGCTCGATGTTATGAACCAGCGGTAACTTACAGAACTTAATGTCCAGAACGCTTTTCGCTTAACACAACTGCATATTACAGGTAATATTCATTGACGAAATAGATTCATTGCTATCCCAACGTTCTGACACTGAACATGAGAGCTCTAGGCGCATAAAAACAGAATTTCTTGTGCAATTAGATGGCGCTACAACGGATAATAATGAGAAATTACTTGTCATTGGAGCTACAAATCGCCCACAAGAGTTAGACGAAGCTGCTAGAAGACGATTTGTAAAACGACTATATATACCATTACCAGAACTTAAAGTAAAACTTTCATACAATGAGGTGTGTAAACGCTAAATTTTTGTGTTTAAGGCCAGATATCGTCTAGTTGAGCAGCTTATGTGTACTGAAAAGCACGAACTGAGAGAAGAAGATCTAATGGAAATAGCTAAATTATCTGAAGGCTATTCAGGGGCAGATATGAAAAATTTATGTGCTGATGCAACAATGGGTCCAGTACGATCGATTGACATGAGATTAATACAAAGTATACGTACAGAAGAGGCATGTTGTTTATTATTACATACTTTTTATTTGTTTTTCTATTAATATAACGTCGTGATACTGATACAATTATTCCAGGTAAGACCTGTCAATATGAATGATTTCGAAAAAGCATTCGCAAGAGTTAAATCTAGCGTATCACCTAATGACCTGGATCAATATCTAAGATGGAATGCAACTTATGGTTCAGGAAGTTCATTCTAAGTTTATTTTCGTGTACTTTAGAGATTATAGTTCATCGTTTCTTTTTTTTTCAGAAATAAATATATTCATAATTATATATTGTACTCTTATTATATACCTTTATTAATAAATATAAATAATAAAATGGTAAATGTTATGATAAATATATCATTTCCACGAATAATTTGTGCTAAATTTGGTATTGACAAATATTAATATTTAACTTTATTGAACAACTAAATTACTATAGGGGTACTGGTTATAACTTATTTCCTCTATTCAAATAATCGCAACTATAGTAAGGTCACCGAACCTACAGGGTAATAAAAACTCGTGATACGCATAGTGCTGTAGTATCGTAGTTGGAAACCCGTCATGTAAAACCGTTTAAATTTAAACATTTATTTTCTAAAAGTGAAAATTAAATTGGGGCATTATTCAATTTTTAGTGAATTTTGACGGAAATATTTTATTTCTCATATACTGTTTAATTATGGCTCTCAGTGTGTTTGACATGAAGCCTGCGTGCGATCACTCGCTGGATTGGGTGGACCGACTATAGCATCAGATCGCAACTTCTTAGATAAATAAAAGTGCAGATGATTAGATACGGTATAACCAATATTGAAATATTTTTTTTACGAATGTTTGTTTAAACTTAAGCACTCGTTTCCGCTTGTGTTTTAGAATTATGTTTAGAATAAATTTCTACCGTCTGTTTTACTGGGAACATTTATTTTTCTACTGCGATATTGCAAAGCATATTATACTCCATACCCAAAATCAAACAGTTTATAAGTATGTAAACAAGTGCGAACACATAAAATTGGAAAAAAATAAGTAACCATCACAGTGGCGTAGCTAGAGATCAGAGAGTTAATAGGGAAAATAGCTCTTGAAAATAGTGTGTTCCCGTCGACGGGGACCATATATCACACAATAAAAAATTAAACATTAACTAAAAAAAAACCTAAACTGAACTATTTAAGATTGGAACAAATTCTGAAATACTAAATCTAAATAACACGGCTATCGTAAATAATAATTATTTATAACGGTACTCTGGCAATAAGGGGTCTCAGGGAAAATGTTCGTGAAATATTCTATATTTGGAGATGACTTTTATAATTATTTCAAATTTCTTAGTTTCCAACAGACAATGCAACTAAATCCGACAACTGTCCTCGCATTACTTCAGAAGTTTCTGATTAACTTTAATTTTGAAAAAAGCTTTTTGTGTGCTGTTTTTGTTGTAACAGAAACAGTATAAAAATAATTATTTCCTCCGAAAAATTCCAAGTCATACTATTAAATTTTATTTTATCATTTTGTCGATTTGAATCTGTTCAATTTTTGATTTTAGGCATATTATTTTTAGTGAACTTGATTGGACTCAATTAAATCATCTTTGTATTTGTTTACAAGTTCTATTAATTCACATTAATTATTTCCTTAGCCAGTGATATCAGCGTACCTAGTTGCAGAATTCTAAAATGACAAAAAACCACTAAACCTTCGTATACTCTGAAATTAGATTTTCCAAGCTCTGATAGTGTATATTTTCATCCCGAGCCAGTTCATCGAATAATTATCAAGTTCTTCTTTGTATTTTGTTTTTGATAATGAATTTATATGCCATATTTTTATGTTATATGTTTTATAATTGGCATTACAACTATGAATACATTGCTCTTAGAAATAAATAAAAAAAGTTAGTTCTATTCATTTTTTCTTTTAGTTTCTTTTTAATTGCCAATAAAGAGTCATTTCAAGTTCACCATCTAGTAGGGGCAGACCGAGGCAGATCTACTCGCTTTACATTTTCTACAACGTTTTATACTCTTTGCAAAAAAAGTATTGTATTCTAAATTGCTTCTAATTTTTTTTAGAGTTTGGATGTTGTTGGACTTCCTGTTTTCGCAGACCCTGTGTTATCGACAGAACACATATATGTGGTAGTTCTACCCCTGAATTATCATTATTATAATAATACGAATATCTTGTATTTAAAAAAAAATATTTCTTAAATCTCGTCACTTTCGCAATTGAAGATTAAGAATATTTATTTATGTCCTGTGCTAATATTATAAAAATGTCAGTAGATAAAGAAAAATATTTAATTGATACAATTGCAATTTTGTACTGCTAAAAAGTTTGATTAATCATATCTGAGTTAATTTTAACTAACCAACATATATCATAAATCAGGCATATATACATATATACATATTCGGTAAACTGGGTACAACACATGTTTAAGGGGTCATAAAGTAAATCGAAAACAATTAGGTCACTATGGCATGCATACTTAATCGAAAACGAATGTTCATTCTTCAGGTTTCCTGATTTAATTCTGTATAGCGGTGATACTTTAGAAAGAGAGGATGCTAGTAGAAGTAAAGAAAACTTATTCGATGCACGGCGTTTGTCTAAAATGTATGGTTCGGTTATACGAGAGCGGGAGCATCAGATACTTCTCGAGCCTTGACGAGATCTTCAGTAGCGTGCTGCGACCGCAGAAGCAACGTTTAAAAAGTTAGTACAGTTTACCTCTCTTCGGGAGAAGTAGCTGACCAACTGGTAAGAATTTGTTATATTAACACTTGAAATATTATATGTTCACACTTTTGCATTAAATATAACATACTCTAACTCTTACACATTTATAAAAGCTTCAAGATCTAATATGTATGTATTTGCAATTACAATTAAATTATAAAATAATAATGTTACAGACGTAAAATAAAATATATATTTTATATACATGCCTACAAATGTAGAATATGTGCGGAAATAAAGTTACGATAGGCTGCGCGTGTTTAATTATAATAATTAATTTAATTCAATCTATATCAAAAAGGAAATGCACATATTATGTGAATGATAGGAAATATCATCGTTTATATAAAATAGATAAATCGAATTGACTTGTATAACTTAGCCTTCCTCACATTGTTTTTGCTTAAATGTTTTTTAACAATTTTGAGATAAGCTAAAATAAGCATTTAATATTTATTTACACATGACTTAAATGACCTATTAAAAATTATGTATACATACATATATTCCAAGTAACTAAATATTTTTTTAACCGCGTTAATATATACAATATGTATTTGGTTATGAAATACATGGACAAAAATCACTGTTGCTTAAATAAAACTTCTTTAGCGCAATCCATTGCCACCACTAATAGCCTTAGCAAATGTGTTTATTAGAATGCTAGAAATAATACATACGATGGTAATCAAACATAATCCAGCACTTTTGTTTTATTTGCAAATGTTGCATATACCCATGCACAACTTGACTTTCTGAGAAGCACAGGATATGAGAAATAAGAACCGAGTTGAGATCGTTGGTTTACTCATATTATATTTCTGATTTGAATGACAACATTTAGTGTGAACATTTAATCAACTTTATTTATTTATTTAACCTTGATTTTGTCTCTATACTCGGGGTCCGAAATCGTCATGAAATATTAATATGAATATATATCGTACAGTGGCATTATCATCTTTTTCATTATGAACTGTTGAAATGAAATTACAAAATTGTTTAAAATAGCTTCTAATTTATAACGAAATTTAATTTAAAAATGTAGGAACTATATATTATGGTAAGGAAATACGAGATTACAAAATACTATAAATTAAAGTCAAAAAGGTCACTTAAATAAAAAATTTAAATCGCAGAAGGTTTAATAATTTTTGCAACTGCACATTGAATTAATAGTACTTAATTGAAAAGACGCAAAACTGTTTTACAAGGCTATCTCCAATCAGCGTGCCTATCAATAACTAATGTTCAAAAGTTAGTAGGTACATTATGTAGTTTGCGGTATGTTATATTTATTCTAAGCTAACAAATTTAGGATTACTGAAATTTTTGAATAACAGTTCCATTTTTATGTCATTAAATTTATTACGAGAATTAAGCTATCTATTGAAAAAAGCTTATTGCTATTCGAGTTTCTTTAAATACAAATTTAAAAGTAGCCTTTCTTATTTGGTTAGCTCTTTTTTTTTTAATATACCAGAGTAGTGCTCACGTCTTTATTCAAATAAACCTTCCATGCTACTATAAATGACGTTATTTAGATCCACACTATGGAACCCTAGTTAAGTAACGCTACCAGGCGTATACATAAATCTATGTTAGTATATTCGCCGTTTATCGTTTGTTACAATATACCCTTTCATCTGAACAGATTGACATTTACAATCACAGCAGACATTTTAGATAAATAAACATTGTCTGTACAACATATACTCACACTTACGGTAATTATAAAAGCTGAACTAATTTCGTGGCATATCCGGTTGCCAACGCGAACTTGTTTATACTTTTTTTTGCAATAAATAAACAAAGCTCATGAGCTAATTTTGAGTAGGAAAACAAGGAAGCGGTTTAGTTTTATTTTACAGTTTCTTAGATATTAAAAGCTGGAATTGTATGATCAATAATACCATGTATATGGTATGCTAGTATATATGTATCTATGTGCATATATAAGTAATGTAATCTCAATATACATTAATGTTACATAAACGTGCAGACTACATACATATGTTGATATACATGTGTATGTACAGCCGGCTTTTGATTTTGGCGACCGTGACTTGGAATGAGCAATGATGTCATCCAGTCGGGAAATGTAGAAACCGTTTGTTTAGAGCATATGGTCAATAAAGTTATCTTAAAATAGAAAGTGCAGTAATAATTATTTGTCACTAATAGTCGACGAATCATGTACTCGATATCAATTGCATTTATTACTCCAAAAAGATTATTTATTGAAGATTTTTTACTTTGTCTGTATAAAAAGCTAAAGCAAATATTGTATTATACTTAAGTATACTCACTAAATGATATCTTCCTATCATTAATCTTCTCTGACCTCTTTTCATATCGGTTACTCAAACTTTACGCATCCGCAAGTTACTAAAGATAAACCTCTATATATGTATATATATTTGCGTGTACATATATGTACACTACGTAAGCACACTATATACATTTAACTTTTTCCACTAATTTGTAGTTAATATTAAAAGTTTGGTAGATAAATATCATATATTATAATACATACCATACCAGCTGCAGAAATACTATAAATGTCCACAATATTTTTAAGATTAATATTTTACAAATTTACAAATATGCATCTATGCTTTTAAGTTCAAAAATGAAGATTCAGTTATTGGTGGCAGCCATAATCCTAACGCTGCTTTTCTGCGATGGATTGGCAGAAAAACCAGTAAGTAAGAAAACGAACATTTTTTGAAACAATACATAACAGAAAAAAAAAAACTTTAGAGGAAGCATAAAAAAGTATTGAAGAGGCACAAGAAGACAACCTCGTCCGAAGCTACAATTGAAGAAAACATATCAAAAGCAGTTCATAGTGGCGAACTTCCTCCCGAAGCAGAAGTAGTTCCACCCGAAGTTGACGAACACGACATTATTGACAACCGAGTACCGTTTATTGGTAATGAATTATAGTCGTTTTTTCTTTACATGGGGTTGTATACAATTGAGTACAACGAGATTCAAATTTGCAGATCCCTGTGCTAGTGTTCATTGCAGTGCTGGCAGAGTTTGTCAAGTAGATGACGACGACGAACCCTTATGTGTCTGTATTCCTGATTGCCCTAGGGAAACCGAACCTCGACGCAAAGTTTGTTCTAATCACAATGAAACCTGGGACTCTGACTGTGCCGTCTACCAACATCGCTGTTGGTGCGATGTAGGTGACGAGCAGTGCAAAGCTGATCATTATAAACATGTTCATATTGAATACTATGGGGAATGTAAGGAAATGGCGGTAAGATATATATTTGTAATTAAATTAATACGTTTTTCCAAAACATCCTAATTCGATTTTGGTATAGGTACCTATAAAGTAAAGTACATTTTTAAATATTTGTTTGATTTTAAGGAATGTACCAAAGACGAAATGGCAGATTTTCCACGTCGTATGAGGGATTGGCTTTTCAACATTATGCGCGATTTGGCAGATCGTCAAGAATTACCCGAACGATATAAGAAATTGGAAAAGGAAGCTGAATTGAATCACGCTCGTCGTTGGACCAACGCAGTCATTTGGAAATGGTGCGATTTGGACGGACATCCTCATGACAGGTATCACACGCACACGCAGCCCTTCAATCGAATTTATAAAATAGGTACTTATTCGCAGGACTGTATCACGTCACGAGCTTTTCCCAATCCGTGCTCCATTGATGGCTCTTGAACACTGTATAGCGCCATTTTTGGATGGTTGTGATGCCGATAATAACCATCGAATTACTTTACAGGAATGGGCAAAATGTTTAGAAATCGATGAGGTAATAATATTGTCATATATTAATTATTTCATTGCACATATTGAAACGCCTACTGTTGGTACAATCTACACCAAAGAAACTTCATTTTCGCTTTTTTTCCATATAAATCCGTCGCAATCAATCATTAGCAACGTCGAAGTACATAGGTACTGTGCTGGCAACTTTTCGTTTGATTGTCGAGGAAATTTAGCGCATTTCATGAAGTTGCTGCCGGCAAGTATTGTACATGTAACGTCCAATCTAAGCCGTTTTGCCAGCACGGTATAATATAGTACATATTAACAGAATTGTGAAATCAAACAACACAAACAAACTTATGTAATGTAAAGTGTATCAATATCAGGCGAGGATACGTTGATTTCATGGATTATGTACTAAATTAAGAATATATTTTCAGGAAGTTTTTGAAGATAAGTGTGAAGATATAGAACAGTCATTGGCACAGAATCTTTAAATAGTTTATACATTATTGAAGCAAGTAATAACAAATGTAATATGCAGAATACAAAGGTGCTACTTTTTTAAAATAAATATAACTAAAATATAGGAATCTTCATATTGTTATTTTATATATTTTTATGTAATATAATATATATCTAATGTATATGTATTGATCACTGCCTTGAATCGATGTAAGATATTAATAAAATGATGCATGAATTAAGCATTTATTGAATACGGCATGTATTTTCGTTTTTAGAAAAATAATACTTTTGTGGCTAAATTTTTTATTTTGCAAGATGGTAATAAAATATAAATACTTATAAGTTTAGTATTTCATAAAATAATCTTGTAAAAAAAAACAATGTTCCTTATTTTTATATTATTATTACCAAGAAATAAATGTATGAAACAGTGTATTCTAGAAACATTATTTCCAGCAAAAGCTAATTGATTTTTATATAGCATCATGTATATATAATACAAGTATCTACGTAAGTATGCACTCAATGTTAATAGTGCAAAACAAATAGGAAAAACTTTTATTATTTTTGATCTTACAAAAAAAATCGTAAAATAAAAGATGATGATTTTTTAAGAACATATTTCTAAAAGTAACAAAATGTTTTCATCTTATGGCACTTTACATCATTGATAATGATGATTATAGTTAATTCTGGTTGGAATAAAGTATGTGTAGACAGTATTATACAGAAAATATGTTAAATTATATAAATTCGTAACCATAAAATTAGAACATCTGCACCTAATATTTTCATGATGATTAATCTTACAATCGTATAGTTTTTGATACCGGATTTATAGCAAAAACCGAACATTTCAGATCCCTATAAACATATTCATAAAAATAACGGCTTTCAAATCGAAAATTTAAAAAGAAATAGATTTTTACAAAATTTGTACGAGTTCCGCGACTCAGCGCTCAGATTAATTTTACCAAAGTACTTCAAAAAAAAATCTATATTTCAAATAGAACCTAGAAAATTATTCAAAAACTTCTGTTTCACTAATATACAATAACGAGTTTAAAGTGATATTCAAGTCGTCACGTCATTTACTATTTGCCATAAAAGAACCCTCTGTATTATTACTATATACGATTGAATTTACTTTTTATCCTTTTTATTAATTGACGAAGTGGAAAAGTGGAAATAATTTTGCTAATTTTTTATAAAATGACAATAAAATATGTAGGTAACCAAATACCATTATCCCATATTAGTTTTGCTAGATTGAAATTACTAAAAATACCACTAAATACGAACTTCATCCTTTAATTTTTAGTGTACAGCAAAATTAATATTAAAATGAATACCGAATACTAATGCTAAATGCTAAACAATTCTTATTTTGTATATTGTTTATGTTTAAATTCATATAAGTACAGGTATTTTTTATATAATTTAATAAGAAATGAAGGCTTTAGAATAAATTGTAGTATATTATTCCTCACTTATGTGGTAGCAAAAATTAAAAATAAATTATTTGAATAAAATCTTGTTCTCATATCCTAATAAAATAGTGGAAATTGTAATTGCATTGCAAGTTACATATCTCACTGCATTATAGAAGTGATAAAACGACCGTTAAACATTTTCCCTCCAATTTTTAGGCAGACGCCAACCGTTTTGTTCTTTTCCGTAAAAAATCGATAATCGCCATCTTGATCCTTATGAATTTGTAATTTTCATTGGTTGTTCGTCGACATGTGACCGTGTCAACGCTTGCGCACAAAAATTTTGTAGCCGTTTGGCGCGCGTACCTCACTTTCTCAAAGCTGTTTGTTGGTGTTACATCGTGCTGTGCGTGTGCAATAACAAAATGGTAAGTTTGTTTTCATAACTAACTTACGGTCAACGAATTACTTTTTTCTAAGATATACACCTATACAAATCAGTAATAATCCTTTGGTCTATGATTTATGAGTAATATCATTTTTTTTTATTAAATTAACTAGGCTGGCGGTAAAGCGGGTAAGGATTCCGGAAAAGCTAAAGCCAAAGCCGTTTCTCGGTCTGCGCGTGCCGGATTGCAGGTATGTTGTATTTTTATTCTGCTTTAGAGTTAGTTTAAGTATTTATGTACTTTTATTACTAAATCAGAATTGTTTACGTACTCATTGCAACGTAAAGGTTATATCAATGTTTTGTAAGTCATACCTCGTTATTAGTTTCCAGTTGGACGAATTCATAGACATCTTAAAAATCGTACTACAAGTCATGGTCGGGTAGGAGCTACGGCTGCTGTATATTCTGCCGCTATTCTCGAATATCTAACAGCAGAGGTAAGCAAGCATATAAAATGGCCGCCATGTTTGTTTTGCTAGTAAGGTTAGCTTTATAATAGGAAACCTAAATTCTATTTATTTTAAAATTTGAAGGTTGCATTGAGAGAGTAATTTTATTTTTCTTTCTTCCTTAGGTGTTAGAATTGGCAGGCAATGCTTCAAAGGATTTAAAAGTGAAACGTATAACACCTCGTCATTTACAATTGGCAATCCGTGGTGATGAAGAATTGGACAGTTTAATTAAAGCAACAATTGCTGGTGGTGGTGTGATTCCACATATTCACAAATCTTTGATTGGTAAAAAAGGGGCACATACTCAACCGGCTTAGAATTATTAATGTGTTTATGTCGAATGTACAAAATTACTTTAATTATAATGTGTCAATAATGTGTTTTAATATTGTTCGGCACATTTATTACCTGCCATAATGTTGGAAAGCTATTTTCAACATTATCGTTTTAATTTGTAATTGCAGTATAAGACTTAAAAAATCTAGATATTCTTTAATTTGTTTAAATTATCTATATTATATATACGAATATATAAAAAGATACTGCTATTCTGTTAATGTGCCTTGACGAGAAGTAAGTAATTTTAGCACTTTAAAAATTTTACTCCTATGGGATTTTTATTTGTTAACTGTTTTAATGTGTAATAACAGTAGTATTTAGTGTTTAGTAATATGTTTTGTTTTTGCATTAGAAATGTATCCCATTTTGTGTTCTTTCCAGTTTCTTAGACTAAAATATAATAAATTTTGTAAATCTTTAAGTTCATTTTTCTTTGTTCTTATCAATTGACATTTCAACAACGTGGATTTATCCTTAATCATTTCATTTGGAAGAATTAAACCGTCACTAAACAAAGTTAAATTTACCGCAATAAATTTTAAAAACTTTGACCAACGATTCCATATATTTTGTTTATATCGAAGCAGGGTAGTGAAAATAGTAGCACGGAATTAAATTTAGCATAGTGTGGGAGGTGCAAGTTTTACAATATAATGGTAATTCAGAATTTAAATTGTTGCAGCAATAAAAAAAGTATACGTAACAAATCTTTAATTACACGTTTTAATGCTGCATCCTTTGTTTCACTGGCAGTTAGTAAAAAAAAGTACTTTGTTATTAAAAAATAAAATGGTACATAGGATAACAAAAGTAGTGAAACTATAACACCTTACATCATTGTACTATTTTATTAACTAAATAAAGATGGTTTAAGCACCACCAAACGTATATTTAGGAAAAATCTCTGTTAAAAGTTTTAAGAAAGTGGAACTAAAACTTTTGTAGTTTGGGGTTTGTCTAGCGAAAGTTATGTGTGGGCGGATTATTTTTTAATTATTTCAAAACATATTTCTGAAAAAATAAAATTGTGTTTCTTATATCGTTGTCTATATTTGTATAAAACAAGGATAATAAAATCTCCCGTTCTCCAAAACGTTTGTGTTCCAGTTGGTTCCATTATGCTTCCATTGAACAAATGTGGTTTTGACAGGGGAACTAAGTTCTTGTATATTGGCATGCTTGATTTGAGATTTTAAATTTGACACTTGATCAACGAATCAAACGAAATGGAATTTAAAAAGATTGAAGAAACCATCATGCCTGCTTTAGATGATATTCAACCAGTATATATTAAACCGCCTTCATATCTTCAAGACATTTTGAAATCTTCGGATAATATTTATTTGGTTTATTACAAAGTAAGTTTTAACATAAATCACTAATTGACTGGCTTGTATCAAAGGCTTGCATCTATTGTAATTAATTCTTCTATTAACCCCGATTAATGTTGTTTATGCAATTTACAGCCTACAAAAATATGCAATACAGAAGTTACCTTAACTCCGAAATTAGAAGCATCTGATATTGGTTTAGATTTAACAGGAAATCCATTACCAGTAGATTTAAGTAGCGACATTTCAGTAATACCATTGGAAGAAAATCTTTGGTCACATGAAGATAATTACCATTATCCTTTCCCCTTGAATACAGCTAGGTAAGTTAGTTTACTATAATTTTGCTGGCAAACATTGTTAACATTTTATAGGAGGATAATTAATAAGCTGCTCAGACAATCAAATAAACCGGGAGGTATTAATTCTTATATTTATTGTGTTTGTGATGGAAGCGATAAAAGATGTTGTTTAGTTCTCGGTGCTCATCAGTCTGATTCTTATTTGGGCTGTACAGAAATATACCACAAAGGTTGCTTCCATCAAAAAGATCATGCAATAAGCTTCGAGAAAATGAAGGAGCAGCATTTAAGTAATGCTGGTCTTATAAATGGTCAAGTATGTCTTTATCGAAATAATAGATTGCATATAATATCTAGCCAGAATACAATGACAGCATAATACTTCTTAACTTTAAATGTACATTTAAAGATGCAAAAAATGTAATTTTAATCTGTTTTATTTTCCAAGAACTGATTAGCACTTTCATTCATTTGGAAGGCTTTTCTTTATTTTTGTAATTTATTGTGATGAATTATATACCTTGCATCTAGAGCCAATTTCTAGTAGAAATATTTTTTTCACAGAAACAAATTGCATAGATAAACTTCAGACTGGTTAAACTGAATAAAATTGCAACCAGCTAGGGGCACAGTCCTGGGGTGACCACTTATGAAGAATTATACTGTCAAATGTAAATATTATACATAAATTAAAGGCATTCCCTTTTAGATTAACTCTGTAATTGAAGCCACATACGTGACAAACGGAAGTAATTTAAGGAACTGTATTATTTGCGACAATCTCCCTTATAGTGCCTGCATATTATATAATGTATCCTGGAACAGCTATCAGTATGAAGTACCAGAATATGTACATTCTGCTGAAATGGTATATTCATGTGCATAAATCGCGGCAGTTCCTTATTTTGTATTGCATTTTAATTTTCTAGACTATGCAAACTATCATTGGACACAGAGAATCTGAAATGCGAGGTTTGTGGGAACAATTAAGTCTTTTACGGGTATATAGCGCGATACTGACTAAACAACCAACAGATCTTGAGAAAATTACGTTATCAGATAATCCAAAAAGTTATATTGAAGTCTGTGATAACATTACTTGTCTTCTCGCGGAAATTCAAGGAGTTAGAAAAACTATTTGTAAAAAGAAGATAACTGAAAACTTGGATATAAATAATTTGCGCCAACACGATCTAATTGACCGTCTTTGGAATATAATGATTGGTAAGAGTATTTGGTTTTCATTGCAATCAAACTTATCTTGGAAAATTTGTTTAGTGATAATTAGTGAAAAATTTTGATTGCAGAATGTAGTAATGTTGCGGATTTAAAGAATTGTTTCCATATTTTGTTTGAAGAATTAGCCATGAAAGAACTATTCAAACCAATTGTAAGTAAATGATCTTGATAAAGGATCCTTATTGTAACCAGTAGTAGTGTGCATGATAGATACTTTTGAGTATCAAGAATAGGTACTCCTACTTTTGCCTTTCACACTCGTTACTTTGTATTCAATACTTGCCAATGAACTCACTGATTTATTAATAAGATGTAATTTACTAAAGTGTACTTATGGACTGTATACATGTTTTGACTGATGATGTTCAGCAATGAGCTTCTGAAACGCGACTTCCTTAAGCAAATGGCGACCTTATCCATGCTATATAGAATTAAAGCAGATCTGCATGTTAAGAGGGAAGTAAATACGTAAATGTTGCTGCTGTTAACACAATATTTCTGTTACAAGTCTTTATTATTTATACGACACATATTTGTACCATTTATTTTCGACGAACTAAAGTTTTATATCTCTTCTTTTTTTGGGAAAGAAAATCTAGTTTTGGAATATCCTGACATTATGTTCTTATCGAGATTTCAAAATGAATGTTATATCAAGTTATACTTAAAAGCACAGCAATATGTCACAAAATTGTATTAGAACTTACAACTATAAAATAATCATATAACATAAAATAATTCAAAAACAATAAACAAAAAATAGCAATCTTCAAAATGATTTCAAATTTATTATTTAAAAATAAATAAATAGTAAGTAAATGAAAAGTAAAATTCTATCAAAAGAAATCACTTTGAATAGTGAAGGTTGCATTTCAATTCTTAAAATTCCTTTTTTTGGCACATTATTATGATCTGCATTATAAATATGAGGAAACATACTCTTTGACGTCATAACCCTAAATACTATTTATTAGTAAATAAAATCAAAATGCAATATTAAAATGCGGTATTTACATAATTATCCTTTACGCACGGTAGGTGTCAAAGGGACGATCATTTGGTTTACTATAGTATAAATATGTGAGACAAATTTTGTATTCCATATACCGTAAGTTTAGAATGACTTCCTTTCGTATTGCTAGCAAGAACTATGAAATTTTATAACGGTGCCGATTAAGGTACCTTACCTGTACAATTTTCATAGCTATACAGCTAAAAGAAACCTAATTCTATAATAAACACCCTTCTATATAGGTAGGATAAAAAAATAGAGTAATTCATTGTATCTCCCTTCTCGAATACTTCTGACTTGCAATGCCCTGACTATAATATAGGTCGACTGTTTGATCTGTATACGGATAAAATAAATCTTGATGCTTATCCTTGTTTTGCACTAACTCTTAAATTTTTGTAAGTCTTCCTGCATGTTTAAAAATGAAATTAAAAAAAAATATTGCCTTTTATGATACATCCACATATATGAACCTAGCAACTGCTTTCTTTCAAACCGTGTTTTATTTGAGCTTTTACCAACTATTTATTCTTAGTTATCTCCAATTAACAGCTGCGGCTTGTATTAATTTGCATATTTATTATTCGGCAGATTTCTAATGAAAACCAAAGTTCTATTGCTGCCATCATAAATGAAGTATCGTCAGGGAAATTAGCTGTTCCAACACTATCATTAACACAAGCATTACATTTCCTTATTGAGTTAGGCATCGAAAAATTGAAGAAAGATTATTCATATATATTAAATTATTTTGACTGTTTAAATTATGAAAAATTTGAAAACTATTGGAGGTAAATCTTATCTATCGATGTATTAAATTTTTATTAGTAATTTTTCTTGTAGTAAAGCAATTGGCGAGTACACCGTCAATGTAGAGGTTTCTTGCAATAATCGTTTAACACAACAAGATTCAGATAAAGTAACTGCTAGGAAAATACGTTTAACTACGCAAGCAGTGACTTCCTTAATTAATACTTCTGAAAGAATAAGAAAATTAAATTGCTTGCTGAAGCTGCACATTGCATGCAACTTTTTGATTTTGGGATCGAGAGCCCGGCTATCTACAGAAGAAAGTTTCACTGCTCTGGTTGAATCTGTTAAGGATTACATACAGAAACATGATAATACATCTTCGAAGAATTCTTCTGAATGTATCATGGAGGAAATTAAAGTAAAACTACGTTCGAATGATGTAAAATTCTTGCATGGGTATGTCATTTAAATACATCAGGATTTAGTAAATATGGCTAGTGTTAATATCCACCATTTTAGCAAAGATCCTGTTACTTGGATCGTGAAATTAATGTCTACGTGTGGTAGATCTACTGTAACTACAACATTTCATCACAGTTTGAAACCTTTATTCCCTCCGTGTATTTTTAATAAGTATGGCAAGTTTATCCGATATTTTATGTTAATTGATAATTTGATTTTTATTTTGTTTTTATTACAGATATACCTGTTGTGGATGACGGCAGTATTTATTATGTACAGAGATGGTTAATTCTATCGAGAAAGTGTAATATTTTGTCAGGAAAATCAAATAAATTTTAATTCTTTTTTAATAAGATATATTGTTTTTTATTTAGTAATACTTATTTGGTATGTAAGATATTGGGGCTGTATTTTCTTTTATATATTACTTTAATCGCAATCAGAATTTTTGAAATATATAACCTATTTCGCCAACTTGTTGGTCTTACCATAGATGAATGGATGATTGATTGATTCAATATATTATTTTTCGTCCCCATTTTGGATATGATAGTAATTTTCCTACGCTCAAATCAAACCTAGGGTGTAAAAATTGTGGAACATACAATCAAGTCCAACATGATTTATTTATGACGCTAGCGATTAAATATCGCTCAAAATATTTCTTATAATTTGGATTTCTGAAAATAGAAGTTGAATTTATTAGTGGGTGAATGTAAATATATATTGCAATAATAATTGAGTTTATTATTGCACTATTTTGTGTCGATCGAGGTTGAGCAAATTAGGTACATACAATAATACCCCTACAGTACCGTTATTGTTTCAAACAAAATTTAAATTATTCAGATATGCAATAAATGCAGGTAGATTTGCAATATAATATCATGTGGTAAGACAGAGTATTTTTACATACAGGTGACTTGAAATTACCGGACCAACTTCGAGAGGTGACAACAAAAATCTATAAAAACTTTTACGTTCGGTCAAGTTCCACACAGCACAAAATGTCTATCATACATCCATTAGATGTTATTTGTGGATGTCCATAATATCCATTAGACGTTACAGACATTCTATGGATGTCTCTTATATCTCCAACTGTTCGCCTGTTAGATATTCAAATAGTACATCTAATGGATATGCTATATAATGCGGAAACATTTGGATACCACTCCCGAGTTCAAAGGGATCCAGTATTGTAGATAACACTGCCATCCGATGTAATACATAGCATATCCATTACATGAGATGTATTATATGTTTAGCGTAAAATAGTTTCAGCATACATTCGGCTCGGCGATTTTCGACGTTCAAATGGTCATCGAATAGATATCCACTAGATATCTGCTATAGAGTTCATATACTTCAAAACAGGCAAATTGCTCCTATTTGAGTATCAATTCATATGTTAAAATTGCGATAAATATGTTTCTATTAATTTTATAAACAATTGTAATAACTCCAAAACGAATATCCCGTGGATGTATATTCAACATCTGTAATAGGGATATGGACATGTTGTGGTGATTGGGACATCCAGTGGATATCTGTCTGAAGTGTGCTGTGTGGGTAGGCTTCGTTCACTTTAAGCCCAAAACAAATAATCCATTCTTTAAAACTGTCAAAAACGCACTGAGTATAAATATTTTGCACTATTGCCTAATTATTAAAAAAAAATATTTGATTTTGTGCTGTGTTTTTTACCACTTTTTACTTTTAATTATTATATTATTATTATAGTACCATTTTTATTGATACCTTGAACAGTTTTTGTCGTTATTTTTCGTTGTCCAATGTTCAATAATATCTCACTATATGGTATTTTCTCATTTGGATGCTGAAGCATACACTATATGCGGCAATAATTCAATAAGCATTGGCGAATATTAAGCAGAATAGTATCCTTTACAGCAGCCAGATAAAACTTTACAAACAATTTATACAAAACGATTTCTTATTTAAGATGAAAAGAACAAAAAAGAACATGATTTTCAACGAAGAAGTAGGAACTACAGTGTGAGCGTATTTTGAAGTTTGGGTTTAAGTTATACATCAGTTCAAAGAATATAAAAAAAAGGATAAAAAAACCCATTTAAGTATGTACTAGGATATTCAGAGAGGAAGTTAGCTTTCTCTGAATGATTTTGTTGCTGAAAATTTGAATGGAGCAGAGTGTATCTCATGGAGTGATGAAACAAATTTCTGCAATAGAGGTCTGTTTAATAGGAAGAATGGTCACTACTGGTCGCAAGAAACTTATAGTGGGTCCATATATTGCACAAGTTCGATTTACTTTTAATGTTTGGTGCAGATTAATTGATTCGAGAGTCATTGCTCCAGTGTGCAATGATGCATTGACAGGAGAGATTTTCCAGATAGAAGTGATCGAACCCAATACCTGTGCTCGCGTCGCGCGCTTTTAAAATTACGATAAAAGAGCCGTTGTAAAAAATAAGAATTTAATTTTCTTTAAAGAAATAAATTTGTTGTATTTGAATAAAACAAAATCCACCATGAACTAATTGAAATGGACTGAGAATAAAAACAAAACTATAACGAAATACAATTGTTAATTGTTAAATGTTTGGTGGACACAAGTGTCTCAGATTTATTGTTGTCTTGCAACTTCTTAAAAAAAAGAGAGAGTAGGAACACAAACTTGAACAGTCGGTCTGGTGGAAAACCGCCTTTAAGTGTCGTACTGCAGTACTTAGGTATTCCACCTTTTGACACGCAGTGTAGATATATCTACGCCGCTATATTTGATAAAGCTAATCGACTGCGTATTCTTTTAATTATTGTCGCCCACGGTATCGTTTAAGACAACTCGCATCTTCTTTAATAAACAAGCTACGTTTTGGCTTAAGTTAAATTTTTGCTCTACGTTTTAATATTTAATGGTACGCAAATTAAATTATAATGACCAATGGCATTTTATGTAGTGTAACGAAAGTAGATCAAATATTCCTGTTCAGAACGAAGTTAATCTTGTTACGCGCGAAGCCCTTGTGGTGTTCCATTTTCTAAGGTCTCCTGAAAGTTTACTAGTGCATAACGTTGCATTCGTCTTTCAATATCTTTTAAGGCTGTTTTGACCGTAGTGTTTTATTGTGGCAGTGTATGACGATGTAAGAGTGTTGAGGTGGTAAAGAACAATAACAGAATGGCGAGTATAATTGTTGTTTTGTTAAACAATAGGTATATACCTTGGAAAAATTAACTAAAGCCTATAAAGAAAGAAATTATTTTTAGGTGATCCTTATTTTTGTTTTTGAGTGAAATTTAAATGAACACTATATACTTGTAACATTAGTTGCCTAATTTTAAGCATTTTCACCGTGGTATGATGATATTAGCATAACACAACAAACGATTAAATACAGTTTTTCATAAATTATGAATCTACTCTAGCTAGATATAGTGAATTAATAACAGTATTTTTGCTATTTACTTTAGAAAGTAAAACGATCAAAGCGTCAGTAGACCTCAGTAATTTCTCATAATAGAAAATGATAAATAATACATTTACAGTTTGCTTTTTTTCGTAACGCGGCTCTCCCAAATTTGATTTGAATTAATCTTAATATTTTGGCAGGATACTAATAAATCTATGTAAGTGTTAGAATATATTTTTTTAGTTCATCACATTAATTAAAATGTTTATAAGACTATATAATCATGTTTACCATAAATTATATGATTGTGAATGGCTCAATATGAAACAAAGGAGAGCATTCCACAGCTTACGTTTATTTCATAAAATAATAACAACTTTTAAAACTTCACCATACTTTTATAAGATTCTACCTGCGCATAAAGTATCCTTTTTGAGAGTTTTTTCATACGCCATCAGTACGTTGTCCCATTTTCGACACTTTTATAGGGTACCTCCGTAATTGTTAGTGCTATCAAAAGAGCAATATAGGTGTCATGTGTTCTTTTTTCTTTTTGGATCAAACTTAAAACGGTAAAATCAAAATTTGAAAGTTTTCGCTCGCTTAAGTGATACGGGAAAAAATCAAAAAATTGAAAATATATTCTTAGTTAAAAGAGATACAGAAAAATATTTTATACAAAAGTTTCGTTATAATGATTGTTTAATAATCTGCCGTTTTCAGAATAAGTATACGGGGTCAAATAAAAAAGTCTTCGGACCTGACCTATTTTTTTAATGCAACATTCTGTATATTTTAATCTAAAAAACATAGCATTTTAAATTCTCTTTTTAAAACTATAACACACCATGGATGATATTGGTTTCCTCGGCGATTTATTTAAACTTTATTACTTTAAACCACAGTAGGATATGAAAAAAAAACATCCTGGAAACAAAACTATGTTCACATTATAGCAGGAAAGACATAATACAATATATTTTAACAGACAAAGAGTATAAGAAATAGTTGGCATAAGAAAGTAAATTAAAAAAACTATAGAAACTTTGAAACGAAATAAAAGATTCAGATTAAGAGAAAAAAATAACGGGAATCATCGCAAATGTTCGAAAAGCTCGAAAGTTGGTTGCAATGGATTCTTGACATCTTTTTCGAACGGATTTTAAGGTATTCAAGATGTATAATGGTTTTATCTCTGCAATCACCTCATGAATTCCTTGATCAAGTTGTTCTCGGGTTAAGATGAGTTCTTTATAAATTTTATTTTCCAACACTCCCCAAAGAAAAAGAACCTGGTGGTGTAAGATCCGGAGATCGTGGTGGCCACCTTACAGGTCAATGTGTTCCTATCCTTCGGTTTCTAAAGTAACTATTTAAATACCCTCTTATTCGAAGAGCGTTATGAGTAGGGGCGCCATCTTGTTGAAAGTAAATCTCTATTACTTCATTTGAGGGAACATCGATCAAGAATATCGAAAAAGTTTGATCAGAGTATGTCCAGATATTTATCTGCATTTAAATTTTCCTCAAAACAGCGATACACCAGTTTATTTTGAAACAAAAAACAACTTATATTTACCCCAAATCGACCTTGTTGACGAACAGGTCGTACCATGTGGGGATTTGTGGAGTTCCAATGTCTTTCATTATGTCGGTTAAGAATACCGCAACTTGTAATTCGACATTCATCTGACCAAATTATTTGTGAAAAGAACGATCCTCGTTATATTTATTTAAAAATCAATGACAAAATTCCAATCTTCTCACATCATCACCAGGGTACAAATATTGGGTAATATTGACAATATAGGGAAAATATTTTTTGGACGTCAAAATTCTATGCGCCTTAGATTTTGATATTCCAGTTTCAGTTTCTATTTTTTCTGACGGAGGCAGATTTTTGTTTCTAAAATTTCAAAGTGATTTTAGAGAATAAAGTTCGGGTGTGTACTTAGGACCATGAGACAGAAGTGAAAGTTGAGCTACTACTAATCAAAGCTATCACAGAATATATTATTCTTACCTGATTATGGGGCTCTACAAGTCCTAACACGCCTATTTCTTCATTTTCCTTGTTTTCTTTATTATAAGTTTTTGATCTCAGCTTTGTAAAAGAGCTGTATGTTTTTAAATTATGTTCCAGTCGTCGGAATACATATGTCTATAAATGGTTGGCGTCTTTCCGGATGGCGAACAAGATATAAATTTTGCGCCATTTCTTCGTTTTTTCCGCTTCCAATATAAACTGATATCATATCAAATTTTTGAAAATGTTGATAAGTCATTTTCACAAACAAATATTTAAAAATTAAATTGACGTTTAATGTTAAAACTATTAGAATATCGACATAGTTTTGTTTTTAGGATATTAGCTTTTGTTTCATAGCCTATACTGTGGTTTAATGTAATAAAGTTTAAATAAATCGCCTAGGAAACCAATATCATCCATGGTGTGTTATATTTTTGAAAAGAGAATTTAAAATGCTATGTTTTTAGATTAAAATGTACAGAATGTGACATTAAAAAAATAGGTCAGGTCTGATAACTTTTTTACTTGACCTCGTATACTTATTCTGAAAACGACAGATTATTAAACATTTATAAAGAAACTTTTGTATAAAATATTTTTCTGTATCTCTTTTAACTAATAATACCTAGGATAATTTTGAATTTTTTGATTTTTTCCCGTATCACTTAGGCGAGCCGAAATTTTCAAATTTTGATTTTACCATTTTAAGTTTCATCCAAAAAAGGCACATGACACCTGTATTATTCTTTTGATAGCACTAACAATTACGAAGATAAATAAGAGATAAAGAAAAAGAGATAAAAAAAATCTAATTTAAAAATAAAATAAATATGTCGGTATTTTTTGCTTCCTATTCGGCTATAGTGAATGTATATGCAGAATTCATAGTCATTACGTATTACTTTTATTTTTTAGTTAATACTATCAGGGTTAATGTTGTAAAGTAGGCATTGTCTGAACATTACCCTGCAGTTGCTAAGATTTTTTTGGTTGTGGGAGCGGTCTAACCTGAAGTCTCCTATTTGGCCTTCCATTTCTTTTGCCCATTAAGTTATATCAGCCATTCCATATCCTAGTACCCTGCACTAATCTGTACAAGTCTCTGGCTGGTTGATCGAAGTAATCCCCTGGATTCATTTCTGGCTTGTCAAAAATTGCGTCTTTTTGCGTCCAGAGCCTCACATTCACACAGAATGTGATAAGCGTTTTCTGTCATCCCATTACGCAGTTTGCAGTTGGTATCTCCAATGTTAATTACATTGTTTTGTAGGTGTCCTTTCAGTGTGCCGTGCCCAGTATAAGATCTGTTACGGTGCGAAGATGATTCTGTCTTCTTCTTTGATGGGCCTTTAATGAAAGTTCATGAATTTTCCCGGTTGTTTTATCTCAGTATTCTTTGTGTTTTTGTTGTACCCAACTACTGACCTGCTTTCGTGCTGTGTTTTTGGTCATTCTTAGAACAGGTTCAGGGCCTATATATAGAGCCGGTTGTTCCTTCCTTGCTAACTGATCGGCTTTATTCTTTTCTTCGATTGACGAATGTCCGGGCACCCGGATCAAAGTGACTTTATTGCGGTCTGTCAGGTTATATTCAGTTCTTGAATACATTGTTACTTGATTGTATTTTGGAATTCACTAATGCCATCAGTATGGCCTGGCTGTCTGTTGCTACATAGATCCACTTGTTTTTATAAGCCTTATTAATGATTGATTTCACTTGCACAATGCAATATTGCATACTTATGCCTCTGCCTGAAATATAATAGCATATTTTCTTAGAGGAAGAGTGATCATTATGTTTCTCCCCTTGCTATGGATTCCAGCTAGTTGTTAAGATACATAGAAATACGTTCAATGATTTTTTAAGTGTTTTTGTGTATATAAAGCAAATAAAGATTATAACTGTTATTATATATAAAAAAATGCATATCAGGTATTTTATCTTTAATAAAGTTATAACAGCAAAAAGGAACCAGAAGAAATATACTATATGACATCTTAATGAATAATTAATTTTGAGTATTCAAGAGAAGAGAGAGGTGTATCTCAATGACAATAGAACTTATTACGTATGGTTGTAGGAATCTCTGGCACAAAATTAAATAATCATTCACAATGATATCCTAGCAATAATAAGTTTCCATAAGTGGAAAAGCAAATGATATATACCTAGCACTAAGTAAAATATTATCTATCTAGATTATTTGCACGTTTCCATCGTATATACTTACTTTATACTTCGTCTAATTGTATAGTTAAGATACTATGCGCAAAACCTTTATCCGCTGCCTGTTATTTCTTTTCAGAGTTTATACGTAATCATCAAATTCGGTTACGTACTGGTAATTGTAAGTTATTTTCTCATGATTTGGGTATCACTGAGTGAAGCGAAAGAAATAGACGGAACACAGTATCCACCTTGTTACTTCAATCCTTTGTGTAGTTGTTCGAAGGCAATACCGGATCTAGGGATTGTTAGGTGCAAGAATGTTCATTTGCCTCTCGTACCTCAAATTATCAATGCTTCCAAAGTTTTTATGCTTTATTTGGAAAATATTGGTTTGAGGCATCTTGAGCCATATTTCTTACAAAGTACAAGTATGATTTTATGCAAAATTAAAAATAAACAATTGTATTTTCTAATGCTTCAATTTCATAGGTTTGTATAAATTATCAATTACTAATAATTTACTAACATCTATACCGGAGGAAGCCTTCCTTGGACTTGAAAGATCTTTGTGGGAATTGAATTTAAGTGAAAATGAATTGACAGATATCCCTAACAAGTCTTTAAGATATTTACAAAAATTAAGGCACCTAGACTTAAGTGGTAAGATTCCTATATTGCCAAATTTCGGCTAATAAAGTAGTATTTACATCATAATAATGTTTAATAGAGTAGTTTGTAAATTCATAAAAACCCTCAATTTAAATATAGATAAATTAATGCAAATATTCGTGCGCAAACTTTGCAAAAAGAGTTGCGACTATATATGGATTGTTCTTAATTCGGTTAAAATTTTTGGTGTATGTAGAAATCTTAAACCACTAAGTAACCTTTGTATCTTTGAAGGAAACGACATTATTGAAATTGAACCTGATGATTGGCGTGGTTTGGAAAATTCTTTAGAAGTTTTGGTCATGTCTAACAATGCTATAAATATATTACCAGCGGATGCATTCTCGGGCTTACCACATCTCGATACATTATATTTGAGCGGCAATAATTTGAGAGAAATCGATCCATCAGTATTCAGAGACGGTATGGGAAAGCTTACACGCGTACTATTGTCGGACAACCAGCTAAGCCTAGTACCATACCAAGCGCTACAGCCTCTAAAATTGTTAAAGCATTTAGATTTGAGTCACAATATAATCGATAAGATGCAAGCACAGAGTGATCCATATAATGAAAATCAACAGTTCAACTATGATTTATCACTAGATACACTTAGGTTAGACTTTAATCAGTTAGAAATTATACAAACAGGAGATTTTCAATATTTTGATGTGGTTAATAAAACTTATCTCGATGGAAATCAGCTTACTGAAATCCAGGTAGTCTTATATTTTATACTTGTTTTAAAATCCTTACTATTATTACTTTTTAACTTTAGGAAAACGCATTTGCGCAGGTATCGATAAAAGAATTGTACATAAGAAAATGTGGTTTAACTCATATATCACCACTTGCATTTGCTGGTTTGGAAAATTCGTTACAAATTCTAGATTTATCCGGCAATAATATAAGCTCATTATCGGAAGAGACGTTTCATAGATTCAGTGTAATACGCACTCTTGTACTACGGGGCAATCCGATCAGAGATTTGAATCCGTTAGAATTGCTAAATGGTTTTCAATATACGCTACATAAATTGGATTTAAATGGGATGCAATACGCCGTAGTTTCAATACCAGACTTCAAAAGGTGCCTTGGTTTTTGGACGATTAATATTAACTAATAATTTGAGCTAATATCTATAGAATGAGGCATCTTAGAAGCTTATCTGTATCCAAAATGCAAGAAGTGGATTTGGTACCGGAAATATTCCAAGATTTTGGAAGGGACATGGAAGATTTGAGTATAAACTTCGCAAATTTAAAGTCAATTAAAAACAACGTATTCCAACACCTTCGAACTTTAAGGAAATTAGATTTATCAGAAAATCTTATATCATCGATAGAACCAGACGCATTTGATGACGTAATTATGGGTCATGAAATCTTGCTAGGTTTGATTGAACGTAATATTTTGTTCTTTCATATTTTAAACTTTACAAAAAAATGGACTGTGAGGATTTGTTGGCTGTTCATTTTAGTGATTTAAGTGCCAAATGGTGTATGGGTATAGAAATGGCTTTCAACATCAGTCTTTGATGAAAAGCAAAATGCCGTTTTGCAATATGTATTTGGGTTATCTTCATTGTTATTTCATTTTGCATTATTTCTTAAAATAGTCAAAACTGACAGAAATTTGATTCATGCCTAGATACCTACTTAAAAATGAAATGAAGTATTAGTCATTAATTTCATATAAGAATCGTTACACAATTGTTTTTTGGTTTTGTTTTAAATTTGAGAAGATGCGTAACGATTTCGGGTAATACGACAAAACAAAATATACGTTCAATAAAACAATGCGATCTATTTGCTTCAAATGTTATTATCTTTTGTTTCAGGTTATTTTTTCATTAACAACATTAATTTTGTCGCACGCTTTTGCCCCATCTTTGCAAGAATTGCCGTTAGAACCATTAAAATCTTTAGTTAATTTAGAAGAATTGGATATTAGTAATAATAGAATTAGAACATTACCAGATACCTCATTCCATTTCCTTAAAAAACTCAAAGTATTAGAATTGCAAGACAATACCATACAAACTGTTTTAAAAGGAACATTTCAGGTAAATTGTTTCAGAGCCAATGGCAAAGAAATTGTAGCCACACTTTGCATCCACACAGATAATAATTGATTTATAATGAGAACGAGAAGTACATAGATTATTTGAACGGTATGCAGACGTTATTAAAAGTTAACATGATATTTTGGGTACTGTATGTTGCCTTTATTAAAAATTTGTTTCCATCTTTAAAGCTCTTGCCAACACTTAGACTTAGATTTTGCTATGCTCAGTACCAGTTTCAGCTGATATTGCAAGTTCTCCAATTAAATCAGTTAAATTAAACAATGTTGCCACTTTTATTTTACTCTTTTTTTCCGTTTCTAGGCATTGCCTTCAAGTATAACTGGCGAGGGAATCCTTGCATCCATTTTGCTATTTCTTTCTTCCTGTTTGTCAATAACTTTAAAATTTCCCATCATCATCAGTGTGACGGAAGAGTGAAAAAGAGAGAGGAGAGAAAAGGGTTAAAGACAACGCTCAACGAACTTGTTGAACTACATCAACGCGAATGGTCAGATCAGTTGAATAAGGTACCATTTGAATTACCTAATTACTGGACTAAAAAGACTGATGTACAAATTAGAAAATAGGCTTATAATACCTATCTGAAATATTAAGAAGAAAAATGTTAACTATCACATAGCAGTTACTTTCTTTGGCACAGCAAAGATGGAAGAGAGAGCGGGAAAAGTAATCTATTAGCCAACATCAACAGCGATGTATACCAGCACGTGAGAAAGTTTCAAGAGTGTGAAAGGTGTAGAAATAATAACATTAAAACACCCTTGATTGCCCACCAGGCAACGGGAGCTGTTATATGGAGTTAAAATTAGTGTTCATTACATACGCCATACCTGACAGTGTAGTTCTTGACAGTAAGCCAATGAATTCTAGACAGTGACAGGAATTCTCAAGAGTGAAATTCTAGCATTTGTGCTCAAGACCGAGGTCCAACGGATTGGCAGACTTGACTGGATTTGGCTGTTCAAATGTTTGGCAAACAAATGTTTATAAAATGCGAAGACATATAATTAACACTATTAGAGTACAGAAACATAGTAGTTAGTGCAGTTAACAAGTCGCTGATAGAAATGGTAATGATCTGGAAGTTGAGAACAACTGTACCAATATCAACGAAGTTGTTAAAACTACAAAGTATGGCCCATTCGATACAAAATGTAAGATTGCAAAACAAAAGGCTAATGGACAAAAACTATTATGAGAAACGTACAAAAGTCAAGGAAGTATTCCAACCAAATAAAAATGCAGCAGTGAGAAGAGATAAGACGTGGAAATCAAATGAGATAACAGAAAAAGGATCAAGATAAGCCAGACGAAATAGTTACCATTTAAGAAAATTGAGCACACAGGTAACATATAAGAGGAAAGGAATGAAACTAAAGATAATGCGGAAAATGCAAACTAGGAGTCAGGAAAGAAACGATAGGAAGGGCACTGAGAAAAATAATGAACGGATCAGACGAACTGTTTCGAAATCCAAAAAACCATAATGGTTACGGAGAGAACAGAAAACGGAGATGTTGTAATAGTCTGACAATTTCACTGTAGTTATTAAGGATTATGAAGTATGTACCAGTAGATAAACACCAAGTTAGTTTTAGGTTGACTTACAATAAAGTTTATTGTACCATTTTCGGGTAGAGTGTTGGTTAAAGGACTGGTACTGAGTATATATAATTGCGAAATATATTTGTGAGGGATTGCTTGAAAATGTATTGTACTCTCCTATGGACAGCCTCATTTGGGAAGACGGTTACCTAGTCAGTTAGTTAGTAAGGAAGTAAACCAAAATTATTATGGGGCATTCTATAAAAGACAAATTCAGTGGTTTGTTTAATGATATATAACTTTGACACTGATTTGACCCCTTAAACAATGCGTTTCACTAAACAGGCTCAAGAAGTCCAAGTTTCATTCTAGTGAGTGATTCTTTTTTGTCGCTACGTTTTGATTTATGTGCGTGAAGGAACTTAGATCTGTCTTTTTAATACATGCAGGAATGTCTTGAAACGAATGACTTTAAATTCCATATTATGTAAATCATCACACTAACAATAAGATCTGTTTCTTTACACCTTCGGTAATGTCTGCTACCCTTTTCGTATCGCCAGAAATGGTCTGCTTTTCTTATCTCATTATAAGTCTATTATTATCTAGTAGGCGAACTTTACGCAAATGGTTACACTTTTTGTAGAGGGCTGATGGTGTGACATCTATCGCAATGCTCTTACTTTTTATATGTTTAAATTGTAGGGTGATATACATTCTAGTTTAGAAGTTATTTACTTCTCTTTCAACGACATAACCTTCATACAGCAACATACATTTGTCGATTTGGCCTCTTTAGAACAGTTGCATTTAGATGACAATCGTATAGAGAATATAGAGAGACGCGCTTTTATGAACTTAGGCAATTTAAAAAGACTGAATCTGAAAGGGAACCGTATAAACACTATTTCTTATGAAGCATTTCAAAATCTGCCCGAATTGGAGGACTTGGATATGTCTTACAATAACATTAACAATTTTGAATTTTCGATGTTCGACCAGGTAGGAACGTTGTCAATGTTGCAGGTCAATGTCAGTCATAACCAAATAACCGAATTGAGCGTGAACTTCAGTTTCAGCTTTAGCCATGAAAGCGGTAAGTATTTATAAACATTTTTCCCACTTTTTCTTGTCGCAAGCGCACAAATTTAACTGTGGCCAAACACGATTTGGACACTTACATTTGCAGATTTTCACGAAATTATGCTCAGTAGCAATTGGTAAGATGCAATAGTTTGGGCACAGTTAAAAAAATGTTTAATTAAAATATAACAAATACGATGTTTTGAAAAGTTTGTGCATTCTGTCCAGGTATTGGTGGTCTGCATTCTAATATAAAGGTTTTGGATTTATCCTACAATAATATCACTTTGATCAGCAAACAATACTTTCAACCTGCTGTTTTGTCATTAACACATCTCTATTTGAGCAATAATAATATTTGGAATGCTACCAAGGATGTTTTTGGGAATATTCCCCACTTGCAAGTGCTAGATATTTCACATAATCAGTTGACGGAAATCGATTTTGATACGTTTAGAAATACTAGAAAATTACAGGTGTGTATTAGAACATAAATGAAGAGCGGCTTCTATATAATAACTATCTCACAGGTTCTTCTTATATCACATAATAATCTTTTTGAACTCTCCAACGATCTATTCCGTTCTTTGTCGAATTTGCGAATTGTAGACTTATCGCACAATAAGCTAAGGAGCGTACCAGATAAGTTATTCAAAGAAGAAGGTTTGGAACGTTTAGATCTATCACATAACAATATAAACAGGTTACATATATCGGCTATAACTTCCTTAGCAGCCGCAACTTTATGTGAGCTAGATTTGTCTTGGAACAGTATATCATCAGTACCACATGGTGATACTTTTAGCAAATTTAAGGTTTGTATTTTGGTTATAACTGTCGAATCATATATTTAAGACTAAAGCTTCTGAAAAGTGCTTTTTATAGAACTTGATGTATTTTGACTTATCTTACAATCGCTTAGTGCAAATCGACGATGGTATGTTTAGTTTTTTGCCTCGTTTGTCAACATTAAATTTGAGTGGCAATACACAATTAATTTTGGACGGTGGAAGAAATTTTGATGGAATAGAGGATACCTTGCTGCATTTAGCTCTAGACAACGTATCTTTGACATACGTACGTCAACATGTAGTTGGTTTCGAAAATGTTTAATTTTGGTGGATTGTTTCAGGTGCCTGAATTACCACTGCCAAATTTAATATCACTATCTTTGGCATATAATTCGTTGCCAACAGTGCCTCCAGAGATGGCTGCAAATTTGAGTTCTTTGCGTCGACTGAACTTAGATTTTAATGATTTATCAGCAGTGCCAGTGGTTACGCATTCGCTAACAAAGCTTCGAAAACTGTCTATGTCTGCCAATCCAATTACTGCCTTGAGTAATACTAGTTTCTTGGGAGTTGCCCAACATTTGGAGGAATTAGATATTACTGATTTCGATTTAAATATATTGGAAGTAAGTATACCGCGGAATTTCTTATTAATTACCTTCTAAAATTTGTATTCGTAGAATGGTGTTTTGTCTAAAATGCATGCCCTGCGCATTTTAAAAATCAGCGTATATGAGAACGTAAGAGGTTTTAATATACCAACGCTGTTAGAATTTAACGAAGGATTACGACATTTGGAAATTTACGTAAGTTGCTTCAAATGTATCAGCAATTGTAATTAAATATTTACATTTATATATGCTGTGAAAGGTTGAGGAGGAAGTACCAGGCTTCGATAGTATGGTTAGTGGTAGTTATCCTTCTGAATTGGAGACAATCGTGTTATCTGGCCAAGGTATTACGGAGTTGAACTTCGATATGTTACAGGTTATAGATTCTGAATAAAGAAAATGGCTTATTAAACTTATGTAAACCTACAGGGAGTTAGAAGTTCTTCACTAACGTTTTGCCTAAGGAATACGAGTGTGTCGAAAATTTCAGGCGATTTTTTCGACGATATAGGAAACGTGAAAAATCTAAGCTTGGATCTCAGGAACAACGAAGAGCTTAGAATGCTCGAGAAAGTATTTGAGGCCGAAAGGCCGGATGAAAAGCCATTCTTAATAAATTTAAAGTTGGGCGAAACAAAATGGACATGTGATTGCTCAATTGGGTAAGCTTTGATGGTTTTCTGTGCACCCTCAATTATGGGGCAAATCAAACACAAACTTAAATACCGTACAATAGTGTTACCATACGTAAATTTTTACCAACCAATCTTGCGAACACGGAAGACAAAGTACAACACTAGAATATTAAGATTTTCAATTAAGAAATCGGCGAAGAACATCGCTGTATATAATTCATTCGCCAATTTATACGCACCTGTATTATAAGTTACTTGTGTACATTAATTTTGATAATTGGTTCTGAATAATTCAACGAAAGGTAGTTTTTTTTTTAATATGGATCTGTATTTTTAATTGTTACGGACCTGAACTAATCAAAATGATAGCTAGTGGTAATTATGATCTCCATGATTTTTCGATTTTTGCCACTGGTCGCGCAGATTACACTGTCCAACACATTTTTTTTTCTCATTCACTCATTACGTGTGGTTTACGTCGTTTTTCACGCTGATTCTGAAACTAATTTCAAATTTGTTCCATCACGTCAGGATTTTGAGAAATTATTTTAAATAGCGTTTTCTAAAAGTACATTAAATTTTATAGACTTTTATATGAGAAAGATATTATAAGATATATTGTTCCACCGAGCATTGAGTGGACATGTCCGAACACGTCCTTGCCTGTTTCTTACGTCACAGCATTCAAACCACCACCATTTGTGCTCTATAGCCTATGAAATTAGGAATTTGTATATTTCTGTCTGTGTGGGTATATAAGGAGCTATGCACGGCCCGTTAGATTCAATTTAAGTCTGTTTGTGATAGCTGAACGTTTTTTTTTATTTCATAAAGTTCCATTCGTGTACAAACAACCCCAACAGTTTCTGTTATGTTTGTGGAGAATTCACTACCCAACGACATAAACGAAATACTACGCCTTTAATAGAAAATTTATATTTCCACTAAAAATTATATCAGCATAAGGAATTGGCTCTTCACATTTGCTACGCTATGCCATTTGATTGCTACTTTTGCTGCACGAAAACTTTCAGATTCTCCAACAAAAATAAGAACAAGATTAGTTACGCTAGTGCGCCTTCTGCTACTTGTCCAGTACCTCATTCAGAAGCCTTGCCAGTACTAAGATTGTAGTGTTTCAAGTGAAGAATATGCCATTATAGATGCAGAGGAAGAAAGTTCCGAATTATCGAGCGGCAGTGATGAATATTTGCCATTTCTAAAGGACGAATTCACTTAGTAAATCAATCACAATTAAATGACCTTATTCGAGGTCTGAATTTGTCAAAAACTCAAGCCGAAATGCTAGGATCTAGACTTCAAGGTTGGAAACTGTTAGCTTCAGGCACACATATTTCAGTGTATCGCAATCGCCAGAAAGAACTGTCACAGTATTTTTAACAGAGGAAGGTTCTGCATTAATGTGGATGAATTCATGCTGACAGTATGTCATCACCACAACCCTGAAGAATGGCGTCTTTGAAAGCTGCCCTTCTTCACATAGGAAATGTTTATCGATCCATCTCGGTTGGCCACGCGGTCCATATAAAAAACTTATGAAAATATGACTCGTCCTCTCGACAAAATTAATTACAAACAGTACAAATGGCATATCAGCGCTGACCTCAAAGTTGTAGCAATTCTAGGTTTACAACTGAGGTTCACAAAGCACTGCTGTTTCCTTCGTGAGTGGGATAGTCGAATCGAGAAATTTCCACTACGTTGCTAAAGATTGGCAAATCAGAGTTCAGTATGTTCCTGGGCAAAAGAATATACTTAATAAGACGCTAGTGGAACCTGATAAAATATTTCTACTGCCATTGCATATCAAATTAAGTTTGATGAAGAATTTCGTCAAGGCAATGGATAAGGATGATTGTGGATTCCAATACCTTCAACACAAATTTCCCAATATTTCAAATGCAAAACTTAAAGAGGGAATTTTTGTAGGACTCCAGATTAAACGTCTACAACAAGATGCACAATTGGAAGAGATTTTAAACGACTTGGAACGTGGTGCTTGGAATGTTTTTAAAAGGGTGACTCAAAATTTTCTAGAAACACAGAATCTGACAATTACATAGCAATTGTTAATGAACTTCTTAGAAGTTACTATGACATGGGCTGTAACATGAGCCTTAAAATATATATTTTACATTCGCACCTGGATTTCTTTCCCCCGAACCTCGGCGACGTCATGACCACGGCAAGAGATTTCATCAAGACATTTCTGTTATTGAAAAACGTTATCAGGGCAAGTGGAACAGTGAAATGGTGGCTCATTATTCTTGGACATAGATATCAGAAAGTACAGTTCCATGTAATTTACATACCTAATTTATACTATTCAATTTATTTTTCAATAACGTGTGCACTAAAACCTGACGTGCCAGAATAAAGTTGTTTTTATTGTTACTATTACGACTGTAAGAGAAAGTAAACTGAGCATAGTTACTGAAGAAAAATTAAAATTTATGGCCTAGTGTCATACTACATTTAATTTTTGATTTATAATGTTTTTTTCTCACCCAGCATATTATGTGAATTATATAGTTTCATGTATTTTAAATGAAAAACTTACCTTTTTTTTCTAAGTTACTCAATCCAGTCGATGCAAAATCTCGTCTTAATACCGCCTACTATTTCAAAAAATAGCAAAATTCCAACCAAAAGTAACTATCAGAACATATACACTTAATTATGCGACTTGATAACTAAGTATTGCAGAATAATACGATAACTGCTTTAACATGTTTTTTCATTGCTAGATATTATTGTTGTTCGTAGATAGTACATAAACATGTTGAATAAACTTTGATAATTAAGAGATGTAAAATAATAATTGATAGTTTTTTGATCAAACCCTTAGTCATAAGCAGATCCTCATTCTATTTATATACATTTTAGGTGGATAGAGACTTGGCAAAGGAAACGTCGCCAATACCTATGCGGAAAAAGTCCCAGCACTCCTTATACAGCCAGAGTGGCAGATTATTGGTGCAGGCACGCAGAAGATGACTTAAGATTAGCAGAGTGCATTAACAAGAACAACAATTCCTTAATAGAAGTACTGAAAACTGAATTAGAATGCGGTTGGAGTTCTGCTTCCACAGTTTGCAGCTCTTTCCTCAGTGCGTCCTTGATTTCATTCACGCTTATAATTTTCATGAACTATCAAATGAGCGAATGGTTTTATATTTAAGATTTAGATGAAACTTATAAGAATAAACAAATTAGGTAGGATACAATAATTTATTGGTTATATGTATTCTTCTCTTGTAATACACATTTTTGGGGTACATCCACTTACATCCCTGAGCAAACTCAACTAACACACATTTATATATGTACATATTTTACAGATTATAAATACTTTTACAAAAAGGGAATGTATGTGTATGACAGTAAATAAAATGTTTTTATAATCTTTATTTTTCTTTCCAAAATTCGCCGAAATAAATGTATAATTACAATTTAATTTCCGTAAGGTACCATTAGGTAAATAGAAGCAAAGTTTCTCAGTAGAAAGTTAAATAACAATACTTACTAAAAATTACATACAGGACTTTAATAATCAAAAAACAGACGTTACTTTTGAAGCTGAGTATCTTCTTTAAACTGCATAATCAAGATATAAAGTTTTTCTTTTACCTCAAACGGAGTTTCCCCTAAAATTTACGTTTTACAAATGCGAATTTTCATTAATTTAGATTCAAAACTAAAATTCTAATTTCATATCTATATTATCACCATATTAAAAATAAATACATATTACATATTTTTACATACCAACTTATATTAATCTCTCACTACACACACTTTTGGGAAATAATTTTTCTTCTTTTTAAAGACAATAATAACATTAAGGTCAACAGGATATTATACATGTTTTTACATCTATGTACCTCACTATCTCTTAACATTTCTCTTTGGCGATAAGTACATATATAATTTCAATGTTTTTTTTTTACTTCAAACGTTCACGGGAGGATGTTAATTAGATTCCCTACTATTCTCACTGCTTCCTGCTAATGCATTTTCTGTTTGACTCAGTGAACTCGCAGTGGAACTGGAGGAATTATTGACCGGTTCTGCGGGTATTAAACCTTCTTTCATTCTCTTCTTCTGTTTCATACGCCTGTTCTGAAACCATATTTTCACTTGGGTCTCGTTCAGTTGCAATGCGCTGGCGATTTCAATGCGCCGCGCTCGCGTCAAATATTTATTAAAATGGAATTCTTTTTCTAGTTCCGTCAGTTGTTTGTTGGTGAAGTTTGTTCGGCCGGTATTTAAACAATTTAAGCCCAACATACTGGAAGTCAGACTGGTGGCAGAACCCAGGCAGGCGGTACGATTTGCGATGTTGGTAGACTCTAAATTCCCAGACGATGTTGTCGAGGTGAAGTCCGCGATGTTTTGCGATGTTATTTTTGGAGCTGTAAAAATGTAAAAATGAATAATAATAATGATAATAATACGTTTTATTTCTTCGAGTAATGACAACATTATATTCAGAAAGTCAATCAACAGCAGGTAATATAAGACAAGAATTGAGTGACTAAAAATAAAAACTATTGGAAATGAAAGGAAGTAACCAAAATATGGAAGCATGCAAACATGGGAAAGAACGAAAAACAAAAATATCAATAACATTTAACAAAATTCATTAATATTATAACAAGCTTTTTGCTGCAGTAGGCGCATTACATATAACTTGAAGGTCATAACTGGTAAGTTTATCTGGTAGAATATTATAAAATTTAATCATATCAATACTGGTCTGCTGAGTTGCGTTAACTCTATGGTATGGTATATGTAAATCAGTGTGGCTTCGCGTTTCTATAATCAAGTAATTGCGAGCGCTGTGTAAACTTATTTAAATTTTCTCTTACATACACTAAACAGTTATAAATATATAAAGAGGGTACAGTCAATGTTTTGAAATCTTTAAACAATTGTTTACAATGCTCTCTTGGTGACTTTTTGCTAATTATTCTAATTTTTTTTGGATTTTAAAAATTCTTAGAGCATGGTAAGAAGCTTCCTATAAAATTATACTATAGTTGACTAGACTAAAAAATAATAGCATAAAATAACATTAAAGCTGTTTTCATATCAGTGCAATCCACATTTCTTTCTGATTTGGACATACATATTTAATTTTTCACATAACTGATTAATATGACATTTCCAATTCAAATCTAGAGTTAAAGTAACACCTAGAAGATTAAGAGAACACATATTACCTTGCCCTAAACAAAACTTTATTTTTTGTGTTTTATTCTCATTCAATTTTAATTTATTGGCAGCATACCAATTATTAGCTTGTGCAATAGATAATTATTCACTCTCAATTAAGGAGTTTATAGTACACTGTTGAAAATATTACTGTGTCGGCGTTAATTTTGCACTAGTCAAATATTTTAGTGTTGATTTTTACAAACTTTGCCAGACGAATTGATTACATGTGTTTAGTAGAACAGAAATTACTAGAATTTGGTGTGAATTCTTTGTTCAGATATGAGGATTTACTATTTTCTCTATCTAGACATTCAGAAGCATCAACCAATCAGAATTTTTCCCTCGGATAGAAATATAGAAACCCCACCTAATCTAATACAGTATTGCATTATACGCACCACCTGCATTGCACGTGTATCTGTTTTCGAGTTTTTTTCTGCGTATTAACATATCCAAACAAACCACCAAATGTGACTGACCTGCAAAGTGTAACTTGTGTTATTAAACGTTAATTCCAGTGGGCATAAATTTCAACATCTTAAAGATGTATTGGGAACAACTATTTACGTATTAGTTCAGATTTGAATCAAATAGCATAACATTCATTTAATTTTATAATGGTTCTCAAAAATCATTTTTAAAATTAGTACGTTTAGTTGAAACCAAACTTTTGAATGAGCGGTTCTGTATATTTATAATTGAGAAAACGTCTTAAAGAGAGAATATTATAGCACTAAGAAATAGAGTTGCATATTAAAAAGAGTTGTGTTTAGAAAACGGTGTTAAATCATCAATAGATCGCATTCATTTAGTTAAACAGCTGGTAATTTGTCTAGTCTAGATCAAAATAAAAATGTGACTAGAAGTATATCATAATTCCACGTGTTAGTTGGACAAAATAACCCCTTAGCAATAGACAATACTTGACTATCTTTGTTCGTCAAATTTAATCTTCTATAGTTCTCGACAAAATAACACGAAAACAGTGTGAACCTCTCCTGACTATTAAATTAGTCAAAAAAGTGTTAAAATTTTCAACAGTGTACATTGGCTACTGAAATGAGTGGTATCATCTGTAAATATTACAGTACTGCAATAATCCAAATTACAAGGTAAGTCGTTTAGGTAAATAATAATTAAAATGGGACTAAGCTTAGATCTTTGAGGAACCCCTAAAGATATGTGTGTCGGACAAGGTAACGATTGCTCAATCTCTACAATTTGCTGACTCTAAATAGGACTTGAATAATTTCAAAGGTATAGTGCGCTTCCAGCAAAAACAAAAAATAAAAACCGTGCTTAACTTAAAAAATTATTATATTAACATGTTTAAAGCATTGTCTGGAGATCTTAAAAAAAGTTATTTTAAATGCTTTGGTGGTTTACCTCAATAAATTTCTGCCATGCTGAATTTCCAGTGAAATATTTGATACAACTATAAGTCTAACACTTCAAAACAGTTTCGATATTAGATAGGTATGTGTACTACTGCAATAAATTAGAAAAGTATCTCTTTGTTTTTCATGATATATTGTTATTTCCTTTAGAATGAATTCCTCAATTGCAATTAAAATATAGCCAGCTATATATACATATATTTTCCAGGTTCTCAAAAGATTGCTTTGTCAATAAATAAACAGACCTTTTAAATATATCCTTTCACTAAGCATTGGAGGAGTAAACACCGATCGGTATGGGGGTGATATCACGTTTCGTGCTAATTTTAACGTTTCGTATATTAGTCATAATACGAAAATCTGATGCAATTGTTTCCATGGCGTTAATCTGCAATGTCCAGTTGCTTGGCCAGCTGTCGGCTTAAGCGCTAAGTACTACGAGGGTTGAAATATATACAACCCTTTAGCCCAGATAATTTTGTATCAGGCTTTGCAGATAATAGATTAACAGACAGATATTTAAATCATTAATTATATGAGAGTGTTATGTTTATATTATGGTAGATGTAAGTAGATCAGCCTTTTTTTTTCTTTTGGGTTTGGTGATACTTTAGTATTACAAAACTACAAAAACCTAACTTAAGTGTTTAACATACAATTATTTCACAACACACTTACAAAATATAATATATGTAATTCAAGACATAAATGGATAAAAGTGTCATGTCACATTTTCTTTTCCAAAAAATAATTCATTTCAATAATCAAGGTAGAATAATGTATTCTTTCATATCAGAAGAAGAAGAAATGAATTATTTTGTAAGATAAACGAATTGAGGCTTTGTGTCCTATTATTTACATGCAACAGAAAACATTTGTCATTACTCTTCTCGAAATTATATCACTCGTTATCCCATCCCGTTCTATACTGAGCAAAAAATGGGTTAAATCAATGCAAAACTGGGTTGTAACAACAATAAAACACATAAGGTAGTGGTTTAAAATAACGTAGTGTTGAAGCAACCTTCAAAAGGTTGTTTATAATATAATATAGAATCCAATTTCCTGTTGAGTAAACAATCTCTTTTTTCAGTGTATTAGTGTTGAGGACTCCTTGGGTATTTCTCTATTAAGGTTTTCCATTTTGCCTCATATTTGGTTCTCTAATATCGTTATTTGTATTTTTACTTCTAAATTAAATGTGGCTCAAGTATTTAGTTATATATTATATTATTATATTATTCTGTCTATTCTGTATCTGGTGTTTCTCCGTGTTTTGTTTTCAAGCTTCTGTTAGTATGTGTGATTTTCTACGTTCATGTAGGTACATATATGTGCCTACATACATGGTTTACTTTCTATTAGTTGTCTTTCTTCCATATTCTGTATATTAATATTAAGTTTTTGAATTTTTAAATTGTCCTTAAAATATCGTTTTGTTGCCTTTGTAACTTTTAAGTTCCTTTTAGTTGTATTCTTCATATGTTTATTAATTAATTATTGTGTGACATGAAAAGAGTATTGTACAGCTGGTTTTATTATATGTTCTGAGCTAACGGCTTTTATTCTTTCATTTCTGCTATGGTTGTTGAAGTTTTACTCGTTAGGATATCTATATGTTTATCCTATTTTAGATTTTGTTGTATTATTATTCCTAAATACTTCGTTTAATTTGCTTTGTACTCTGTCCCGTAACGTTCATATATAAGATAGGTGCCTCTATATAATTTCTTCTGTTGTTTTCTTCTTGTCATTAATAGTTAGTAAATTATAATTATTGTAGCGCAATTTAAAAAAAAATGTAGACCTTCCGTAATACTAAATTTGCAGGTTTTTCCTGTTAATGTTAGTTGAAACATGTAGTTAATGTACACTACTCGTCAGATCTAATGCTTCCTCTTGTGATAAAATATCTATTCAAATCGGATCCGTGAATGTTTATTATTAGTTAGTGTGGAATTGCTTCCTTATAAAATTATGGTGAGGTATGACAACTTCCCTTTGTATGAACCTGTTATACCTCCCAAATAAATATATTTTATTACAGAGTGAATGAGTATTATTTCTGCAAAAAAATGGTGGATATACATGGAGTGCAAGGCTTCCAGAAAGAGGGTTGAAAACAATAATATACTTTTTCCTATGTCTGTTAGAAGAGGCAGAAGTTTTGTTTTTAGCAATAAATGCACTTTATAAGTGTCTACAACATATACAAAAATGAATGAAATATGAGAAGTAGTTTTCGAGAAAATATTTTTTTTTAATTAAATTAACCTTTCCCCCAAAACTATGGCCTTTTTTTAGATTGCGGTTGATATTTTGGAGAAATATAATAGCTATCCAGTCTGACTCATAGAGCAAACAAGAATGAAATTATGCTTAAGGGAATTTCTCATTACACTTACCCGGCTGCGGTCTTTAGTGGCCTTGATAATTACCAGTGATGGGTTGCTACGCAGCAAACTGCTATTTTGCTAACAACCGTTAGTAGTTTGTAGCAGCTATTCAATATCAAAAGAAGCTGCTACTTTAGTAGCAGTTTTCTGATATGGTAGACAAGTGCGAATGTTATGAAACATACATGTATATTCATAGAAGTATATATGGCAGTAAAGCAGTACATAAAATGTAGGCGTGTGTAAAACTACTTCTTTACGTTAGCAGCTACAACCTGCTTTTGTAAGTGTTTTTAAATGTCTTGTCTAAAGGGACTATCGAGCGTCGCTTTGGATCGGAGTCGCGCGCTCTCGAGCATGCAAATTTTGTCGTATAGGGGTTTTTAGATCGTCTTGATGACTTTGGGAGGCGCTTGGCGCAGAAGGGATTTTAAATGAGTAAATTGAGTTTTAATTTTTGATATTTATTAAATTGTAGCATTTTAAAGTTGTAACTTGAGTGCTTATGTAATAAAAAGCATTATTTACATGTGATTATTAAATTGAAGAATTTAGTAAGATTTTGTCAAATAGATTTGAATAGCTTCTCTTATTATTAAAATCACATTGATATTCCTATAATAATTGGCACTAAACTATTGCAATATATGTTGGTTGTATTTTATTCTAGTAGTATACTTTGGCGGTAACTTGTAACTGAAAGACTAACAATAATTTGTGTATGGTGTTGTTATTTATATGAATTTGGGTGTTGATAATAATACAAGGAACAAAGATAAATACGTAAATGCTATATTTATTTATATACTAGTTAATTTGTGTAACAACCCCATTGTAAGTTTCGCTGATTAGTTTTCCTAGTTTTTATGTCGATTTTGGTTAAGAAATACCTATGCAAAAACACATAATGTATATCATCATAGAAACTCGATCATTATGAAACGTAACCCTTCAGAACCTATTACTAGGTATTATTGTTACCTGTTGCAATCACTGTTTTATAATTGATAGAAAATGCCAATTTATACTTTTCGGTTCAAGAAACTGTACTTTTTCATTTATTGATCAATTATTTATATTAGTAGATCATTATTAGTTACGAAAATATATACAATACCTAGGTGTATTTATATAAAAGCTATTCACATACGTACATACTGCTGTGGTAGACACCCCGTTTTTCGCGAGTGTATTTTTAGTTGCATAGATTTTGTCTTGTTTACTCCGATCAGCCAATTATCAATGTTCCGAGAGAATTTTCGCAAATTTAGATATTAGTTTAATAATTAAGTTAATGAGTTAATTGTATGATTTATTTATTTAAGTGTTTTTTTAAATTAATTCCATTCAATTATTTGTCTTTTGAATGTTGGCGTATTGTTTGTACGTCTGCGTTGTTTTTGAAAGAAAAACGACTGTAGAATTTTGTCAGGCAGTTCCTTGGTTGACTTTAACGTGAGTACATGTATTTTTAAATCTTTGCTGCCATTTTATTAATTCATTTGATATAGAGATTTGATTTTTCTGAATTATTCGCCCATCAAGGAATTCGCTTTATAATAATTGTTATTATATCGATGTGTGCACATTATAGATATAAGATCATTTATTATTTCTGTGCAGGAAGATATTTTTTCAGTTTAATTTTCTCATTATAGTTTAAAGTGTTAATTTTTCCGTTTTTCTATTTTGCTGTTTCGTTTTTACTTATCAATCACCTAGGTTGGGTGAATAAAAGCATTGTTCTTGCATTTAGTTTTAATTTTTGTAAATTTCTAGTGTTTGTCCACGAATTTATTTTATTTTGTTGAAACCACATGGATTGTATTGGTATAATTAGGATTATCTTCCTGAACAAACTAATCTTTTGCTTCGTATAGGAAATAGCATTGTCCTATTGTAGTTTAGAATCAAGTGCAGTTTTCAAATTTAGCCCAGAACCCTCAGTTCACGGTTTTTTTTTTCTGCAAAAATTGTAATTAACCCTTGTATAATAAATTTTGATTGTTAATTATCTTCGTTGGGTTAAAATTCTGTTCTTTTATTTTTAATTAAACCTTTTCACTTTTTGGGGGAATTTAAGAAAGTCAGATTTCTTTCACTCACAATTTACTTTTCGTGGTTAGAGTCAAGTTTTAATTCGCGACGGTAACTTCGAGGTTAATTGTTCTTTTGCGCCCTTTAAACATTTTATCCGTTGAGCTAGCTAATTTAATTCTTTTTTCCTTGTTAATTTCATTTTGCAAGTTCTTTTATTACAATCAGTACACAGCAATACGTATTGCTGTGAACTGATTGTCCAAGCATATAAGTTTAAAGAAATAAAAAAAAATGACAAAATTAATTTAGCTAGCTCAGCAAATATGAATTTAAAAGGGCGCCAGAGATTCTTATATCTCAGAGTAACTTTCAAGAAAAGTAATAGTGGGCGTTTGTAAAAACTTACTTTCTTTAAAATCCCCAAAAATAGAAATGGCTGATTCAAAAATAAAAGAAACTGTGATTTTAAAATGATATTTACAATCATTAAATTTATTATTTAAAAAGAAAAAAAAAAGAAAAAAAAACATTTGATACAAATTACAGGAAAAATTAAAACCAAATCCTTTAGCAAACAAAATGGTGGATTCGTTCTAGAAGGAATTTCATATACCACAAAAAATCCACGTGGTTTCAAAAATCCAAAGCAAAACAAAATTTATTAAATCAACGAGGAGAACCAAGTAAAATCAAAATGAAATTAAAATACAAGCCCAAAGCTTCTCTTCACCTACCCCGAGGTGATTAAAATAAAATTAATTTGAAAACTACAAAAAAAACGGAAAATTTAAACTCTAAACGCGATCACTTCTAAAACGAAAATTATTAAAGAGCCTTACACGATTTGTGCACAACGATATAACACTTATTAATAACTAGTGAGTTTGCTAGATGGACGATTTTAAACTTTCAAAAGAACGAACTACATCTTAAAATTAAAAAGAATTACCAGAAACGGTAACCAAGAGAACTAAACAAGACAATACATGCGCTCGTCTATCTGGTAACTGCCGAGCCTCAAGGTAACATTCTCATATATATAAAATTTACAACATCTGCGTGCGATGAAGGCGCAACGCATCGCAAAGAAAAAACTAGCATATAAACTATACAATACTGGAGTACGCAAAATGTACAAATAAGTGAAATTAACTATACACAACTGAACAATAAAATACTCAAACAAAACTATTAAATCCTTTCTTACAATTACATCTAAGTGAGAATTTGCGCGCGGCAATGCCAAAACTTGATCTTGGAAAATTAACAGCATAGAGTTCAAACAACCGGGGAGCCATTCCACAGCAGTATGTAAGTATATGTATCTCCACTCATTACTGAATTAAATAGAGTCGTCTGCAATGTAATGTATAAAATATTGAGTCAATAGCGGTAATAAACACTTTGAGGCGGTGTGCAAAGTTGTAGAAACAGTTTATCTATCTAATAGCGGTATACGTTACCGCTATTTAAGGAAAACTGCTACAAAAAATAGCAGCTTTTTTAAACTGCTCACCAAAGTTGCAGAAGTAGGTTGTAGCTGCTAACGTAAAGAAGCAATTTTATACATCACTAGTAGTTACAGGATATCGTTTAGTATATCGTCAAAAACTGATGTTTTGGAAAGCATCTTGTCTTGCGTGAATTATGTCAGGTTTCTTTTTTAAATGATTGGATATTTATTTCTAAAGGCATTTCTCCAATACCTTATTTAACGTTGAGTAGCGATATGAACCTCCAGTTTTCCGGTTTTGATCTACCGATTTTATTGTGTATTGTATTTTTTTATATGTATTATGAAAGATTGGTTCTTGAAAATTACCTGGGTGCCTAAAGTATATAAAAAAAGTGTAAAAAATATCACATCGTCAAAAACTGATGTTCCGGAAATTGTTTAGAAAGCATCTTGTCTTGCATGGAATATGTTAGGTTTTTTTTTTTAAATGATTGGATATTCATTTCTGAAGGCATTTCTTCAATATCTCATTTATCATATTAAAATTATATTGTAATATTAGAGTTTTAAATTTAAAAATTTTCATCAGGAAAGTTAAATATTGTAGCGAATTTTGTTACATGAAAAGGAAAAAGAAAAACGACAACTAAACTAATTAAGGTATGGTCTAATAAAAGAAGACAGATCGTGTCTCTTATTAGCACGCGGAAATCCAACTCAGACACACCGTTAATTCAATTCTTTCCGCAATTCATCTTCTTCCCCGACTAAGCGCAAGCTGATGGTTCCACGCCACGACCATATGTCCGAGACTAGCCAAACTTGATAACTGCCGCGTATATAGCGCTATCGACGCAAAAACTGTCGAGCTTCTCGTGATCTTATTATTTTAAAAGCATGCCACGCTGTTCGAAAACGTAAAAGTAATAACGTGATGACAGGTCCGGTTCCTTTACAGTCCATTAGAAAAATGTGAAATTTAAAACCGTCAACGTTGGAAACTGTATTGATTTAGGATGGATTAATCAGAGGAAGATGACGATAATAACGGGGAAAAATTCTAACACAAACAACCCGCAAGCACCCCGTTTGATTGTGGCGAAAGTGCGTGCAAGCCGTCACTGCATAAATATTAATATCAATTTGCATTTATAACGTTCCATTTTTCTATATACATACGTTGGTACCCGTGTTTGTTATAAGCCATGAATTCCACAGTATGTATATACATTGGCTCTGCGATGTTCTAAATTGGAACGTATAGCATATTCGTTTCTAGTACATTCAGATTTGAAATTTGAAAGAATAAAAATTAAAAACCGGCAAATTAGGCCGTCATATTGTAAAAGTATTTTTGTTTCACTGAGAGAAAAAGTATATTGGAAGGCCCATAAGAGCGTAATATGAACACTGCTTCAGTGTTCAGTGCGGACACTGTGTATGCAATGAAAGCCTGAAAAATATTGTGGTTAATTCAACGAAAAATAAGTGTTGATTGCTTCGTAGTTAATACCAGCAGGAAATGTTGAATTGATCTCGAAAACCGATTGTTACAGTTGCGATTGTTATTTGAACAGTTCAACGATGTTGCATTTACAAACAAAATGTGACTGCTGCAACAATTTCAAATGCCATTTTAACATTCGCTGACCTTTACTTAATACGCTAAAGTTATTGACTCAATCCTTGAATAATTTTAATTTGTTGATTGATTGTGTTACAACTTAAAAAGGGCGGATTTTCAATGATTCTACTTTGAAATGCTTGCTATTGATTGGAGCTTTCTGGGAGTAATATCAGAGATACTGCTGTTGATACGTTTTATCTAAAAATTTACTCCATTATAGATTTACATATCCCTTTAACCTTTTCGACCAGTAAGCAACGTTCCCCTCCTTGGTTTACTACCTTTATTAAAAAAAAAACTCTTAAAAATAAAATGTTATTATCACCGTAAGTGGAAGTCAACTGCTGGTCAATACTCCAAACTGCAATATCAACGAGGGTTAATGATTCGCATTGTGAAATGTGAATGTGATGGGGTGGATACAGGGGGCATATTTTATTTGAAAGTCCACTCATTGATTAGTTTACCGGGGTTTAGGGTGTATTACAGTTATTTAGCTTTTTATAAATAGAGTGTATACATAGGTACATTTACTTTAGTGTGAACACACTATTAGAGTTCTGCATACACTGTTGAAAATATTACGGTGTTGGCGTTAATTTTGCGCTAGTCAAATATTTTAGTGTTTATTTTTACAAACTTTGCCAGACGAGTTGACTACGTGTGTTTAATAGAACAGAAATTACTAGAATTTCCTGTCAATTCTTTGTTCAGATATTCAGGGATTCACTATTTTTCTAGACATTCAGAAGCATCAACCAATCAAAACTTTTCCCTCGGATAGAGATATAGAAACCCCACCTAATCTAATACGGTATTGCATTATACGCACCACCTGCATTGCACGTGTAGCTGTTTTCGAGTTTGTTTCTGCGTATTAACATATACAAACAAACCACCAAACATGTACTGACCTGCAAGTGTAACCTTGTGTTATTAAACGTTAATTCCAGTGTGCATAAAGAATTTCAACATCTTAAAGATGTATTGGGAACATCTATTTACGTAATTAGTTCAGATTTGAGTCAAATAGCATAAACATTCACTTAGCTTTTATAATGGTTCTCAAAAAAATCATTTTAAAATTGGCACGTTTAGTTGAAACCAAAACTTTTGAATGGGTGGTTCTGCATATTTATAATTGAGAAAACGTCTTAAAGAGAGAATATTATAGCACTAATAAAAGAGTTGTTTAAATCATATGAAATTCCGCATTAAATTAGCTACAAGGACAGTACACCTAGATACATTGTAAACTGTGGCTGTTAATAGTTGTCGATTTGTCCACTTATACCTGAAAAAATATCCAGAAACAGGTAAGCAATAAGCATATTAAAAAGACGTCGTATTTAGAAAATGGTGTTAAATCACCCAATAGACCGCGTTCAGTTAGCTAAACAGTTAGTAAATTTGTCTAGTCTAGATCAAATAAAATGTGACTAGAAGTATTTTATAATTCCACATGTCAGTTGGACAAAATAACCCCCCAGCAATAGACAATACTTGACTATCTTTGCTCGTCAAATTTAAACTACTATAGTTCTCGACAAAATAACACGAAAAAAGTGTGGACTGTCCTGACTATTAAATTACTCAAAAAAGTGTTAAAATTTTCAAATGTGTAAGCTCGCCTTATTGTGCAACCTTTAGAGTCCATATGTGGACAAGTCCAACTGCATAGTGAAGGTATGTACTATAGAAGTAAACCTGGCCGTATTCCCAATGTTCTGGGGCAGAGGTCGGCCAACAATAGTCCGCGGGTCAAATCCGGCCTGCCGCGTATTTTAATGCGGTCTGCGCAAGTTGCAAATAGCAAGCTGTTAATCCAGCTATTGCCGATATTTTCTCACCCACAATAGGGGGTTTACGGCAATTAATGTACCGGGTGACACCTATAGCTACTGCTTACTGACTGATAGTCAACTGATGTTGCGGTTAATCCATTTACTACGAAGGTTTTCGGCGTATTTTGCGTATAATTTCTATTATTATTATTATAATATTATTAACCTTATTTATTATTGGATTTGAAATACTCTAGAATAGATTTGCGAAAAAGCTGAATGTGCCCAGTTTGTTTCAGTCTGTTTATCTCTCGGCTAAAACGACTGTCAGAAGAATTGAAGATGTGAGAATATGCCTATTAATAGAGACAATTAAGACAAAAAAAATCAAGTGGCCTTTGTTGGCTTTTGATGAGTCAACAGACATTACTGATACTGCCCAAGTGTTTTTATGAGGAATTAATACCGAGTTTGAAGTAACAGAAAAATTAGCTTCTGTGCATAGTCAACTACAGGCGGAGATATCTTCAAGGAAATCGAGAAAACGATAATTCAATACAATAGAACTTACGGTGGAGTCAGTTAATGTCTGTTACCAGTGATGATAGTAAAAATATTTGTAGGACTGGGAAAAGGTTAATAGCAAATATCTTTAGGCCTTATGAAGAAGCTAAATGTGCAAAGCTTTTAAGAACCTAATGCATAATTTATCAAACAGCTCCATCTATTCGCATTATTGAACCAATTCCGAGAATGCTTATTCGCTCTCGGTAAGTTTTTATTACACGCAGAATATAACTGACCGTCGTTCGGTGGTGACTAGTGGAAACATTTTATCGAAATTTTTCGAACTCAGAGAAGTTAAATAATAAAAGTTTTCCACAACCGTTCCGGTTTTTTTATCTTACAATTCATTTCTTTGAATTTACATTGGATTAGAACTCTTGGAAATGGATCCTATTGTATTTCAAAATTTTAATGACAGAAGATTTGGGCACCTTGAAAATCCTATTTTTCTTGTCTTTCTTCATAAAACTTCTTGCAAAAAGCGTTTTAAGTTTTTTGATTTCATTGAATTCCCGACAAGCTTTTCCTGCATTTTTTTGCTTTCTCCACGAATATTGAATAAATTTAAGATATCCAGATCAAGATAAACTTTGAGATTTTTCACTGTTTGGTTTATCTATTGCAGAATAGTATGTACATTTCTGGGTACTAAACATATAGAAAACTGATTATAACAATAATATTTACCGGCAATAATAATTTATTATAATCTCAAAATCAGAATCCATCAGGTAAAAATTATTCGCCCATTTGGAATCGTTAATAAATAACACAAATAATTTAAATTAAAGTTACTGAATGCTATAGGGAATGTTACAGAAAAATATAAGAATATACAGGGTGTTCTATTTGAAAAATACTAAGTTTTGTAACTTTAAGATCTTTGATACGTCAGTAATATTTAGACACGCCTGTATAATACGGCAGGAACTTTTTGGTACCTATATACAGGATGTATCAGATATAGAGGTAAATATAATAATATGTAGCAGCTGTAATCATATATGATCAAAAAGTCTTAATGCACAGGGGTCTATCTGTAAGCATTAACGAGAAAAAAAAATATTTTGTAAATGCTGTGGGTTACAGCCGCACCTGTGCCCAACCTAAATGCTGTCCCGAGTATATCCCCACATACCACTATCATTCAGCCATTACCGCTGTTAGTTTTGTGTGGATCGCCGCTTGGAGTGCAAGCCACTTCGAACATTTTATTTAAATTCTTCCTGTCTCGAAAAAACGATCCTTTTCAGGACCATCATGATTTCATATAAAGAAAATTGAAGCTTAATGCACCGGCAAAACCGCAGGAATGTATAGATTCATTTTCGCGCGACATCGTAGTAAAAAAGCGTGTTTGCAAATTTTCTGTATCTACATTTATTTCTGTGTAATTCGATTCAATTCATTTTGCGTTATTTGATTAAATAAATCCAAAAGAAATAACTCAGATTCATGTGGTTTATTAAGAACTAACTCTCGATTCGACAAAGCAAAAGAAAAATATTTACGTTTTTTGTAACTACTGAAGTCGCATATCCGGTGAAACTCGAACGTCTTGTCAGGATATTAAAAATAATACTTTGTAGACTTACGTAGAATGCTCTTAACAAATAAAGAATGTTTATTATATAAAAAGAAGAAATTTAAAATGCCTCAGTTTTGCTATTTTTACAAGGGCACACTGGCCGATTGGCCTTTATTTACTCAGAATGACGTTAAATGAACTTAGGGCATACCATTAAGAATAATACTAAATGAGTGCAATGTATTTATACATAATACCACGTTTAGCGGGTGCTTAACATGACGTTTCTTTGCATCAGGCCCGGACTAAACAATTTTTGGCTCTAAATTTTACTTTTTTTTATTTTTTAATGATGAAATCCGGTTTCGGCGGGTTTGTGCTTTATATGTCGTGTAGTTAACACCCAAGTAAAATTTACTTTTTTATTTGATACCCCTTTGATATACCTATTAGCGTTTACAACCTGACCCGCTAAACTTAATTTTTGTTAGGATCTGCGCTGGGGTTAATCACTTCAAGAGTTTAATGGTGGGCGCAGGCGGCGTTGGGTGGTACTTGTAACGATGGCAATCAGATGTCTTTTATTACATGTTCGGCAAAAAAAAATACTTAATTGTTCAGAGTTTTTTGATGCCGATACGATTGAAACGATAAGTCTAATTAAAAAGCTAAAACTACAGAGCGTTTTCTATGGCAAGGGAATAGACTGGAGATATAGTAAAAGTAGACCCTCATCTAAAAGAGTATACAGCTATTTTTCAACTTAGTTCCGAGGTAATCTGCCTTCTCATTTACCTAAACCCTTTGGATGATTTGCGTATAGGATCTTTTTTTTTAATTGGATGTAGTCATAGTTCAACAATGATATAATTTAAATATTTAGATAAAATCATGCTTATAATTTAATAGTGTCAAAGTTGCACTATGGTATACTGGACCGCCTTTTTATAATTTTTCTATTGATACATAAAACTCAAAAACTCCTTAATAGAATACCGAATTTATAATTATATAGATTATATGTCTAAGCGCTTTAATCACATAAACGTATTCGATTAGAATTCATTTACTGTAGCTCCGTATGTCGTATGCATATGTATTGCGGGGTTTCGATAGTGGTAGCAAAGCTAACCGGAAGCAGGCACGAATGTCAGTTCTTTTCATGTCAAAGGTGATAAAGATCTTTTGGTGTTACGCGAATACATATGCACGCATAACTTGAGTCACTCGATTACTTTCCTATAGAGGGCGCTACAAGGCAAAATTCGTAACCGGATAATTGCATAGTAATCATAAGCTCCGTCATAATTTTTAAAAGAGCTAACTTCGTCATTACCACATGTGTATAATATATCGCAAATAATTTGGCTGATTGATCCCATATGCGCGCATAGTATTCGTTGGTCAAATTATTAGTGTACAACTATGATGCCTTTGTTGCATCTCTACTTGCTTTTATGTGTATTTAAATATTATGATTAATCATTATTTGTTTGAATGTTATTTAATGAAACATGGAAATGTTGTAATATTGGATATCTGATTAATTTTTCGTATTCCAATAAATCTATCATACAGATATACATATGTATAATAGTTCAGCACAATTTTTGTTCTATTCTTATCGTATTTCACCATGTCTACAAAGTGTTTATTATCTAAATTTACAACAGTTGTAAATAATTCAACTGAGAATAGAAATTCACAGTTGATTGTGAATAATCCGGTAGATTTACAAAACCCTTTAGATCGAAAGTGTAAATAAACGAAATTCTAATTGCACTGCGTGACAAACACGGAAATGATTAAATCATCATTATGTATAGCACATGAACTTGTAAGTGTTATCTCCTTATTGACCGCTGTATAAGAGTGTGATCACTGATTATCTCATTTGGGCGGACATATCCCATCAAGAGTTGTGCACGCAAACATCTTGGCACGCGGAGATGGTTACACACGCATAGTTTTGTGTGTTCTATGCGAAGTCAAGGTTATAGAAAATTAGCTACTCGTTTTCGAAGAGTTGGTTTTGGTGTTTAAAGTAATAAATTCAAACAGAGAGTATAGCAGGCACGTATATAAAACCTTAATGAGAGAATTATCTTAAAATATTTTTTGAAGAATTAGATGTTATGCATTTTTCTTGCTGTCGGAATTTACCGTCTCGTGGAATATATGTATATATAAACCAGTAACCAATTCCAATAAGAAGACATATTAAATCTCTAGTATTAATCATAGATAACAAGCCTTTGGTCGCATTACATAAACTGTGAACCATTTAGATGTATGGTCGATCCTACTATGAAAAAAGACATTTATAAAATATCTATTGCAGCTATAATAGACTATAGCTGTACCTCACATGGACCTATCCTATATGTGCCGGAGCAATAAAATGTGCGCCCATAGATGCACTGTACGGAGAAGCACAACAGCCACCTGTTAGATGATGATTCTTAACGACGAAGCAAATTGTTGCAAAAAAAAATTATTATATTTATATATTGGGAATAGGCTACATATTGAATACATAAAATAAGTAAGTACATCTGTAGCTGTATAATCACTGACAAAGCCATGGTGAAGGAATCCTAATGGAAGCCTTACTGAAAGTGACGAAGAAAAGGTTTTTCCTTCTAGAATCTCACATCCATGAAGGTAAAAACGGTTCCTCGAAAAGCCTACCTGAAGTACACAGATCTGCCAAGGAAGCAGCAACAATAGATAGACGCATATATGGCAGAAAACGTTTGAAACTAGCTATAAATAAATGCATTTCAGTCTTTTAAAACACCGGACCTACCAGTCCTACTTCAGAAAAAGTAGGACCAAATTCTACCACATATAATTTGAATATAAAATCCGAACGGAGGTGTTGAGAGAAGGTTTATATTTCAGAAGTTTGGAGAAGGGCTAAAGTCATTTTCACACCAAAAGCAGAGAAGAATGACACTACACGTCCTAAATCTAAAAGCAGCCTCACATCATTCTTTTTGAAAACGATGGGAAACAACTGTAAATGATTACATTAAACGGATGTCTTGGGAGTCGGTTGCATTCACGTTAGCACGCATATCAAACAGCATATCCGCTAACACCGCATCAGTGAAGCTAACAGTTAGAATTCAGGATGCACAAACGAATAAAGAAACCGTAATGTGTGTTTCTAGAAATAGGCAGCGTTGCACATGAGGCTGCTAAGGATCAATTAACTAACTCCAAGTAGACACCGCGACTGCTTTTACCAGGTAGGTGGATGCGGAAATGGGACATAAGATCATTTCGGTTAGTACAACCTATCTATATGGAGGCTCATAGTAGATGAATTTGTATGCAGCTTGAATGATATAAGTATACCCTGGCAACTAGCATTACTAGATATGATATAGTGATATATGCAAGACGAAGAATAACCTAGAGAATACCCTATGTGACGTAGTTCAAAGTAAAATACTTAATTAGATGTATACTGTAATAACAAGACCAGTCATCGCTCATGGGCAATAGCTTAGAGCAAAAAAGCTAATCTGGCTACGGCGAGAACTATCCTCTAAGGTGCAAAGATTAGCATATGTATGGATAACTGGAGCAATCGCAGCCAGAATGTTAGCTACATATTGAAGTTGTACTAGTTTTTACTCCTCCTTACATTTTGGGTGGAGAGCGCTGCCAAAAGAACTACATGCAGAATGACCAAGGAAGCCACGATTGGGTATAGACCGCAATCTCCTGAAAGTGACCAAATCTGAGATATACCCCAAGACACGTTAAAAAAAAATCGGCTTTGCGCAAGAAATTCCATAAAGCTTAGCAACAAGAGCGAATGAGATGAACTAGTATGGGAAATACTTGATGATCAAGCAGCGATCGAGTGGTCTGGAAATGTTTAGGGAAATTAAACGAGTTAGGTGAAAGCAACAACGTAACGTTTCTGTGGGTTCCGGGGCATATAGAAGCGTAAAAAATGGAATAATATACAGGCTGATTCTGAATATATGCGACAAACTTTAAGCGCTGATTCCTGGGGTTATTTTGATCATAAAAGTTCATAAGAACATATGTCCAAAATCGCTTAGTTCTAAAGTTGTACAATGTTTAATGGTAAGTTAACATAATTAATGTTTTTATTATAAATTAACAAAATAATTAGTAAAACAAAATTAACCTGTACTAACTGTTGAAAATGACCGCCCCTAACTGCAATACAAGCTTCTATCCTCCGTCGTATTGACTGGCGAGTCCGTTCTAAAATACCAGGGGTATTTCGAATTGTTTGAAAAGCTGCGATAATATGATTTTTCAGTTCATCGACATTTTCAATGGGAGCCCTATAAACTAATGATTTAAGGTGACCCCAGAGAAAAAGGTCCAAAGAATTTGTCTGGAGACCGAGGAGGCCGCGTTGTGGACCTCCCCGTCCTATCCACCGATCTGGATAAGTATTGTCCAAAACTCGCGAGCAACTAAACTAAAATGCACTGGAGCACCATCATGCATAAAATACATTTGTAATCTTAATTGCAACGGAACTTCTTCCAGCAGTAGAGGTAGCTCCTCTTCAAGAAAATTGCGGTATACCTCGCCATTTAACCGCATCGGTAAAAAAGGTGGATCTATCAAGTGATCTCCAACAATTCCGGCCCACACATTGACAAAGAATTGATGTTGATGACAGGCATTCACTAGTTCGTGCGGATTTTTTTCGGCCCATATGTGATTAACACGAAAATTAATAATCGCGTTTCTAGAGAAAGTAGCCTCGTCGGTGAAGAATATTTGAGCCAAATAGTCAAGATTTTGTGCGATTTTGTGTTGCATCCATTGACAAAAAGCCACTCTCTGCGGAAAATCTGTCGGCAAAAGTGCCTACATCCGTTGAATGTGATATGGATACAACAGTTGATCTTTCAATATTCTTCAAACTGTGGCCTGACTAATGTTTAAAGCAAACGCAATTTTTCTGGTGCTTGTAGTAGAATGTTCCTCAATTTCATTTAGTACCATTTCTTCAACTTGTGGAGTTCTCATTGTAGATGGGTGCCCGTTATGAGTCGTCCGTTTTTTAAAATTTCCCGTTTCACGTTGGTGAAGACGGGCAAATATTGAATGATGCGGGATGATACGGTTCGGGTATCGTTCTTCATAAAGACGTCTAGCAGCACGCGAATTTCCATTGGCAAGACCGTAAACGAAATACATATAACACATCTCAGCATTCGTATAATTCATTTTAGAAAACAGAAACTGGCAATAAACTGAATGAATACTCTGACAACTATTGACAAATATTAAAATGACAAATAAACAATTCCCTCTCAACACAGTAGTTTTTGAAGAACCAACTGTGATATTATATCGTGTTAGTCATAGTTCATAATTTATTATTAAACATTCAATAACTTTAAAACTAAACCGTTTTGGACATATACTCATCTGAACTTTTATGATCAAAATATACGATCATGACTGCTTCAAATATCAAAAAATATAAGTATTTATCTTTGAATGGGATATTTAATTTATTTTCTACCATGTGGATATAATACGGTTTAATAAAACCACCAAATAATTTTAATTGATAATATAATATAAAGCACAATGTTTTGTATTTGTTTATTATATGTATATACATGATTTTTAATTTAAATAGTGAAAGACAGTTTTTCTCCTCTAGTTTATTGAGAAATTTATCTATATGTTTATTTAAATGATATAATTTCTATATTCTTATTTTATTGCTTCTAAATAGAAATATATTTCCAAACTTTTTATAATTAATATCCTTTTATACCTGATTTATAAATATTGAAAGTAGTATTTGCTCTGTAGTTGTAGAGTATCTCCTTATAAACTAAGAAGTATTAAGAATTGAAATGCGGAGTATAATAAAATAGGTAACACTTACAGCCAAAATAAAATTAAAAAGAAATAAAAAAAAAATAATTACCCATATTTGTTAGAAATCTATTACGGTCCTCATACAATTTAACAGGTTCTGAAAATAAGGAGAAAGCAAAATATTAGCCTCATCACATTGCGTTGAAAACAAGGAAACAGTAGTCAAGAAGGATCATTAATTTAATTAAAACGGGTGACTTTCAGCTTTTGGAGATCTCTATCTATTTCAGCACAAGCTGCATGGCACGCATGTATCTATCTATATACATTAATTTATATAAAGCGCATTTAGGCAAGATATGTAATAGCTGTTGTATAGGTCTATATCGTGCTGGCAAGATTTTCGTTTTGGTTAGTTAGTTTAGTTTAGTGAGGGATAGTATCCAGTTCGATTAATCGTCTCGTCCACTGCGACACTCGTTTGGGTATACATATATATATTGGGAGTAACTTGATGGATTTCTTGAAGTACATAGTTGTCGCGTGTAGCTAGTAAGTAAGTAACCATGTAATTCATAATATGAAGTTCACGGGTTAGGAGAATATGAATTAGTTTTTTGAGCTGTTTTCATTGCTGGATTGTTTAAATGCGACGCTTGGGCAGTGTTTCTACTACCGTCATCAGGGTAGCTATAATAAAGACTGTGGTTTTCCAATTCCATAGTTGCGATGAAAATGTGTATACCTCTCGGATATAAATTGCTTAGGCATTTATTCCGCATTATACTATTATATTTGTATGTAGTACGTGTAAACCCAGGACACATAAAAATTGGAATCGTAACATCCCTATATGATAATGATAATGATAGTCTATTGTCCAACAGAAATATTTTCCAATTACAGGACAATCTTAAAGAATACATATGTAAAGTGGTAAAATAACAATGATAGATAAGAAGTAGTAAGACTATTCCAGAACTTAAATAACAATACATGTGTAAATCAATAACAAAAAAATCGTAATGAAATACTAATAGGTATCACAAATACAAAAGGTGAGTATCTATTCACCAGAATTGAAAGGGAAGTGAAATGGAAATTAGATATATTATCAGCTATGGAATTGAAAGCATTACAAATTCTCTGCATTGAAAATTTAAGCAAAATATTAGTTCTAAGTTTAGTGCAGTAGAATGTATGATGTAATCTGCTGTCTGGACGACCAGAAAATAAAGCTTTTCCAGGAGTACAAGTGCATCAGCCATATTATTTACAACGCCAAACAAAAATTTTAAATCCGTTTTATTTCGACGCAGGTCCAATTGTTTGACATCAAATGTAAAAAAGAAGGTTTTTATGACTAACTTGGGCGGATGCATTCCACCACTTTGATAGTATAAATATTTAAGAAAACGCCGATGTACTTGCTCTAGTTGGTATATAAGGTGTTTATAAAATAGACACCAGATTAACGAAGCGTATTGTAGCTTGGAGCGCACAGAAGTATAGTAAAGAAGTTTAACAGTTTCAGTAGACGCGAAGAATTTGGTCTTGCCTACAATAAAGCCTAATGTTTTCAAAGCAAATGCTGAGATGATCGTTTAATCGTTTAGCATCAAATGTGACTCTTTAACAGAATGACATCTGGTTAAGATGTGCTTATAATGGTGATATGCATAGTGTATAGGATTTGTTCTACATGTGTAGTTTACAACGTTGCTTTAGTTGCATTTAATTCTAGCTTGTTATCCATACATCAAATCTGCAATAAGTCAAGCTGACGCTGGAGGTATACACAGTTATCGATCATATTTACAGCAACAAAAAGTTTTAAATCATCGGCAAATAGTAATTTGGAACAGTACAGGTGATTACACAGGCCATTAATATAAATAGAAAAAAGCAGTGGACCAAGCATCGTTCCTTGTGGTACATCGGAAGTAGGAAAAAATTACATAGATCCATGACTTGCTGCAGCCTGGAGATATTTACAACTATATCCAAACCGAAGACAACGAAATCATAAACTTTTTAGAAATCTTTATAATCGCCTGGGAGAAACTGGGTGGTTTCGTTCTAAGCGTCATAATGGCGCTCCAAAAACAATTTCAGTAGAGCAAGAAGAGGAAGTTCTAGTTCGTGTTACCGAAAATTAAGGCGTAAATACCCGCCGTTTAAGTATGGCGACAGGAATAAGTCAAACGTCTATCAATAGAATCTTACGAAAAGAGAAACTCTATCCTTATCATTTCACTCCTGTGCAGAATTTATTATCTCAGGATCCTCCTGCATGTCTACGATTTTCGCAGTTTTTACAGACGAAACAGAACGAAGACCGAAATTTTCTTGGCAAAATTCTCTTCACCGATGATGCAACGTTTACTAGACGTGGAGTTTTCAACTGAAAAAATAGTCTTTTATGGGATTTTGAGAATCCACACGCATTAAGGGAAAGACACTTTCAGCACGAATTCAAAATAAACATTTGGTGTGGAATGATATTTGATGTTTTCATTGGTCCTTTGAACTTCCATCGAATCTGAACAGTCAACTATACTTAAATTTTCTCGAACAAAATTTAAATGGGCTGCTAGAAGATGTACCACTTGAACAAAGACAAAATATTTGGTTTATGCACGATGGAGTGCCACCACAATTTTCTCTGCCTGTGCGCGAGTGTCTGAACGAAGTCCAGATTTTAAGCCCCTAGATTTATCTGTTTGGTCTAGTATGAAGGAAATAGTCTACAAGGAAAGAATTAAGTTGCTTCAAAAAATTCAAGAAGGTGCCAATGTAATCAGAAATAAGGCAGGACTGTTTTTTATCATCAAGATCTTTAAGAAAACGCATAGAGAAGTGCATTGTAATGGGTGGTGGACATTTCTAACAGTTGCTCTAAATAAGTTATTCACCAGTAGTATAACGTGTGGGAGCTTGTAATGGCAGTTGTATCAGCTTGCTATCGTGTTGAAAAGTCGATTTTATAAGACATTATTTTCAAACATATGTACGTTATTACTCTACTGATAAAGTATGATTGAGTGTGTATGCATTATTTCTTTTTATTATTTATTATTTACTTGAACTTCGTAATTTAAAGATGAAAAATTGTATTAATACGACGAACTGCATTGAAACTTTCGAATGCAAATATCTCGAAAACGAATCAAGATATCAAAATTAAACAAGTATGTCTTTTTCATGTAAAAAGGGTTGCTCTTTCAAATTTTCTATTCGGTGTATGTGATTCTGCATACACAAAAAAGATAAGTTTCGATTTACCTATTTAGTAGATGGTAACTAGCGCCTTCTATGAGCAACGGTAAAAGTGATGACAAATTCCCATTCGCATGCTGAAAAACGTAGTAATACTAATTTTCACGTTGATTCTATGAAAACTTGCTGAATCATTGCTACATTTAGAAATATCATGATTAAATTGAACATCCTGTATGTTTTAAATGAGCAATATTTGTTTAAGGCATGTTGCGCTCAATCCTCATGTTTTAGGCTCTACTATTCCCAATTGCCAGTTTTCCTATTCTTAACGACTCACACTGTATGTGTATTTTATTACATTGACACATACTAATATCGTCATGATCCATGGTTGGAATAAAAAATACTAATAAATTTAATACTACTACTATATAAGTATTTATTATCTATAAGTATTATAACTTTGCTTTATTGGTTGATTGCTACAGTTTTTTTTCAGATATTTATCTGTCTTCACGGCATATGCGCTTTCGTCACATTTGTATTTTGTTTAATTTCATCGAATAATAATTAATTAATCTCATTTTGTGAGTAAAATATTTCAGTATTTGTGTACACAGGTACTATGGTATAAGTGAAACGAGATGAGTCTCACATGTCATGTAGCGGTCCGTCATCTGTAATTACTGGTATAGCGTGTAGTTAACACTGCGCTGTCAAAACAGATTAATGAATGTCTCCCTAGGCTCGCACCTCCTATCAGGGTCGGACTCGTTGAGATACCACTACCTTTCCATTAATATTTTATTTCACCTATTCAATTTCAACTTTTTAATTAATGAAAGTAAAATGTTACCGCTTCCGTATCTGCCGGTATATTTTACAGGTACCTATATTATAACAATGTATGAATTTGGGGGAAAAAGTTTGTAAGCATGAGCTGGGAAATAAATTCAATTAGTGGATTTTAACGAATATAAAATTTGTTGAATGAAAATTTTTGATACATTCAAAAAATGAGGTACAGTCAGCGAGGCGGCTGGTGCATACGTTTTATGAGGGCTCTTATAATGATGGAATTTCTTCGTATAACTCGTAGTACGTAACGTTTCGTGCTTCGGACGATAGCATACGAAATTCGATTGATGTAATAGCCCACCCGGTGACGTAGTTTTACCATTGATGAATTAAAAGTTATAGAGCATTTTCGTACTGTGTATGTTCCGTTGCAAACTGATATTTTTTGAAAATATTCAATTCGGCACCATCACCCTTTTTCTCTCTATAAACGTATTCTAGCCAATAAAATTTAAGTGTAGTGGTGGGAACTTATGCAGATGGTCTAAAAATGAATAGTGTTTTCGTAAGGTTTAATAATCTTTCAAAATTAAAATCTAAAGTACCAGAAATAAAACAAACTTTTCGTTTTTGACTAGAATATTTAATTTGAAACGTGTTGATTTTCCAATTAATTTAAAAAGAAAATAAAACTCATTTTAATAGTAATTAATGTAATATTAATTACCTGATGAATAAAATATTTAAATGATCAGATAATAAGATAAAGTTTGTCTATTTTTTGCCGTAATTAATCAGTTTTTTATAAATCAAAAATCTCTTGGGAAGCGGCAACAACTATTTTACTTTATTTAACTAGAAACATTGATGTATAAAAACATCTTTTAAATTTGTATATACTCAACAGTTGTTTGCTAATAATGTCAAAACCGAAACATATAAAATGTAGCACACATACGTTAGTTTTAAAATTTACAGTAAACGATGAAATTGTTTAAACAAAATACGACTATATGTACATGGTACATACACTTAAAATAATTATCTAACAACTGTTGAGTATGTATAAGTTGAAGAAGATGTTTTTATACATCGAAACGTTTTTGGTTAAATAAAGTAAAATAATTGTTGCCGCTTCCCAAGAACTTTTTGATTTATAAAAAAAACTATTTAAATGATTGTTACAGACAGTTTTATATACTGCATGTTTTAATATAATAATATAGCAATTAATATAAGTTATATAAGATATAAGACAACAAATATCATAGTTTGGGCAACAGAAATACTGAAGTTTTCATTCAAAATAAGTAAATATATCAGCAGTCACTTTATGTAGTAGTTTGCAGTAAACATATTTTTACCTTTTTTCACATTATTTTGTTGCTCCCACAATTCTACAATACAGGTAAATATTTACTTTAAAATTAAAACAGACAAATTCCTATAAGATAATTGCAAAATGGTTTATTAAACGTACTATTGTTTTTATGAAATTAAAAGGTAGGACTTGGGGACTCTCCCCGAAAATTACCTTGTGGCTGTACACTGCCATAATTAGGCCCATGCTAACTTATGGTGCCCTCGTCTGGTGGCCAAGGGTGAGATGAGTGGTAGCCAGGAATGACCTGATGCATGTGCAGCGCATAGCATGTCTTAGCATTACAGGGGCAATGCGCACTACGCCGACGGCGGCAATGGAAGCCCTCCTGTGTGTCCCTCCCCTGGATCTGTTCGTGGAGGAGACTGCTTTTAGAGCGGCTATAAGGTTGCGGTCCCGGGGTCTTCTGATCGGGGGTGGGGGGGGGGGGGGTCGCGGCCACGTGCGCATCATCCATGAGGGCGTCGCTAAAGCGCCTCTTCTTGGTGCCGCGAAGGACTGTGTGCCTCCCGTGTTTGCTTTCGGCAGACACTACCGCGTTCATGTCGACCCCTGCGTCGAATCACTGCCTGCGATTGCTGTCTATACAGACGGATCAAAGACAAAAACAGGGACAGGTGCGGGAGTTTTCTCTCCAGACCTCAAGCTCAACTTAGAGTTGGCACTAGGTAGGGTCGCTACGGTTTTCCAAGCGGAAGTTTTGGCGATCCTGCATGGTGCCGAAGAAGATTTTAGCAAGGGGCATTAAGGGGACGACGCATTGTCCTTTACAGTGATAGTCAAGCTGCCCTTAAAGCCCTTAGTAGTTATAAGATCGCTTCGGGCCTAGTACTTCAGTGTCATAGTGCTTGGAAGCGATCGCCATTGATAATGACTTGGTAATCAGATGGGTTAAAGGTCATAAAGGTAATCTGGGAAACGAGGCTGCCGATAGGTTGGCGAGACGGGGTTTCGTGTTCTCCTTACGTGGGACCGGAGCCTGTTCTTCCATTTCTTCGGCACACTCAATACCCTAAAACCAGTGGACCACTACTCTACACGAAGAGAGATGGGCATCCCATAACCACCTGCTGTTAGGCGCGCAAAGCCATACCCAGGCTGTCGCCTAGGACAGCGAGATACTGTCTGCAGCTTTCTCGCAGTAAACTACGTCAAGTTGTAGGCTATTGACTGGTCACTGCAAACTTAAATAAACACATGCACCGCATGGGACTGACTAGCAGCCCACTCTGCCGTGCATGTTACCTAGAGGACGAGACACCGGAGCACATCTTATGTGACTGTCCGGCGCTTGCCCAACTTAGAGGTTCCATCCTGTGGGAGTTCTGGCCCAGTATGGCCAGCTTTGGTGGCGCCTCGCATGCTGCGCTGCTCGAGTTCATCCTTCGTTTGGGTTGGCTCGAGTAGGCTGCGGGTGAGTGACGCCGCCTAGGGAAGGTAGCACAATGGGCCCGGTTAGAGTGGCCTAAGTGCGCGTGGCTAGCCACCTTTCCCAACCAACAATCCAGATATGTAAAATCCATCAAGGTAGTAACATATCATTCAATTGATTATAACTGCTTTGAGTAAAAAATATATATTACATCCAATTAATTCCTAACGGAAAATTAGTATTCTCTTTCTAAAACAGAAAAATTATTGCAGATAACAATTTTAAAGTATCTTGATTTATGGTAAATTTAACAAGAAATCAAAAAAGATATGCATATTTGTCTACTCTGCACATCTAAATTGTTTGAGCCAACAAAGTCGAATATGTAAAGAACACCTATGCGTTGTTATTGAAGAATTATTATTTAGTGTAGTTCGGTTAGCAAACAAGAAATTAATTGTAATTTACTTATACAGAAAACTATTTATTTCATACAAAGTCGGTATAATTACAGATAAAGCAGTACTAGTTTTAGGTCAACATTTTATTATTTAAATCATTGGTGTTGAACGCGATGACTTTAGCCCTTGACTAATTTACCAGCAAATATTTATACAGGTTTCATGGTCTCCAAATAACTAATCAGAAAATAGATTTTATTTCTACTGGGGCACTTGAGCAATAAATACTGTTTAATTAACAAAGGCAGGGTTGTTAGTAAATAAGGATTAAGCTAACCAAAATTACAGTTAATTTAATGCAATTACAATGTTCAAGTTACTCTTTCCCAAGCTATCCCAAACATATATCCTGACACTATCGCAAAGTTTTTTACTCGTGTAGTCGCAAATACATATATTTTATACGAGCACAGAAATTGGTATTAAGATGGTGGATCTCCGATTCTCTGAAGCATGGTAGACACAACCACAAAATATTTAGCTAGTAACCAGGTAAATATCATATAAAAACTGTGATCATCAAAACGGTATCAACGACTCTGAATCAATCCCAATGCGGGATATAGATGAAGAAACGATTACTGAAGTTCTAGTTTTAACAAATCATTACCTGCTGATACAATAAATAATAATAAACTAGAGTTTTTTATAAATAACAAAGAAACTATAGTTTTGCGAGTATGAGTACGGTTTGTGCGCCGAGGCCCACAAGTACGAATACTAGCAAGAGTTTCTAGCCATGTGATACACAATGTTTTTTGGGCCAACAAATCTGACAATTTTGAATTGAAAATAGAAAAGAAATTTCGACACTAGGGAGTTGACAGTACAAGTTGGCATACATGTTACATACCTTAGCATTTTGATGTTTCCGAGAATAAATCTTTTTCTGTAATTTTCTTTCTAGTTTCATATCTATTTATCAATAATAAATGAACTAAACTAATGCACCAGTTCACCTTAGCATGGTTAAACAGTAGCTTCATGACAATTTATTACGCGTCTGTCATGTAGAATCTAGTGTGGCCAACCTTTAGTGATATTTTTGCCTGCCTAGGCAGGAAAACGAAATTTTGTTCGATGAAATTAATGTAACTAATACAACCAGGGTAGGTAATCATTTATTGTGAATAAACGGTTAATTTGAAATAAATAGTTAGAATTGTAAGTAGATTTGTTTGGAAATAAAACTTCTTAATTGAATTCTATCTATTAACGTCTCGATAATTACTTTTGCCTTCCTCAGAATAAAACATATTGTTAGTTTCTTGGTATTTTTTTCATCATAATTGCAATATGGTGGTAATAGTCATATGATTAAAATAACAAATTAAAATCATGTAAATGTGACAAAGCTGAACAGTGACAAACATATAAAAAAATGATTTAAAAAAAACCCATCACATATATATCATAGTTAGTTAATTGATTTAAATACACATTTAATCCAAATGTCTGCAATATTTAATCTAATCCAGTTTATTTCTTTTAAAGCAAATACTGCACACATTTGAATCGAATATCCATTACTGACAAAGCAAGTTATTTGAGAGAAGTTAATATTTGTTTAACCTTATATAAACAAGCCACCTGCTTGGGTCAATGAATATTTCATTGGTTTAACAAATTCCTTTTCTCTGTGTACATATACTTACTAAGTTGTACAACATAACCTAATCATTAGTAAGCGCACACATACACGCTTTGTGTTATATCCATTTCATGCGTTTCCATAATGTTTGTATCTTCTTGAATCTAGACGTAAAACACTTTTATAGTGTGCGTGTCGACCCAAATCGTAAGCTTGTCCGTTTTCAAGTGGTATCTTATTAATGGAAATGATCTGTTCATTGAAGCAATTTAACACGATCGGTTGAGCTGTCACAAAAAAAGACAGGTATAGTGATAGCGATACCTGAAATATACAAGTATATCGGATGACACCTTGAATGGACAACACTCCGTTCTACGGAGCTAATTCTTAAACGTGTTCTGCTGTTCATTTGGTAAAAATATGCATCTGCATGTAAGGTTTCCCCTGGGCCCTTTTGAAAGAAAATAAACGAAGCAATGTATGCCTGAATCATTCGTTGTCTGTAATAACCGAAACTTTTTTTTTATTAGGTTTTGCAGTTATAGCCATATTTCGACATTAAGGTTTTAACTTCATTTTCTATTATTGTTCGTTCATACACGGTCGATTGTTAAAGATTGCATCTTCACGGGAGTTTATTCTTATGTACTATTATTGCATATGCATATACCTATTAAAAATTCTTAGCTGTGTATTTTTTTCCTATTTGAAGCTGTATGGAATAATTATGATTTAAATGGAAACCAAAATGTTAAATTTACATTTTAATCTCTAGCGATTTAGATATATCAATATTATCTATATAAACTTCTTTGTGTGTTGTGATGTTATAGAAAATAAAGTCTCGCTAAAAATAGAGGTGCATCTATCTCGCGAAGACTAAAGCTATTACATAAAGGCATCATAAAACAAGGAGTTGACAAAAGTTTGGAGAATGGCATCGGTCCATGTGATGAGACAATATAAAAACGTTCAAACACAGCTGATCGGTAAGTCAATAAGGTGGGTAGCTTGTTGACAGAGGGCACTCACTCTCTCCTGCGTAAGCTTGCATCATCTGCCACCAGATATTATATTCACCATACAAACAATGTAATCCGAAAACCACTCCTGAATTCCATGAAGTTAGATTTAATCTTATTCGAGGGTTGCTAAAGATCTACGGTAGATGGACCATACTTGCAAAAAAACAATTTTTATAGATGCTGATTTAAAAACGAGAATGCTTATTTCTATTTATTTGGAAAAGGAGAGATTAATACAGATAAAAGTAAGAATAGTATAACATTTCTTCTTTCCATTATTTATAAATAATGTAATATCACAAAAGTATGTGTTATTGAGTATTTCTTTAATGTATCTTGGTTTTGCGAAAATTGTAATAATAAAATTCTGAACGTAGAAAATTAAATTTTTATTGACGTTTCGCCAATAAAATTGGTTATTTCAAAATTGTCCAATAATTATAAAAAAAAATCTGTAAACAATAGTTACTTTAATTTTTCAAAAAGTTTTATTTTAACATGAGAACAAGACAAATTGAGGATGGAATTATCTTACCTTAATTAATTAAATGTGTAAAAAGAGAAATGAAATATATTCACACCTGTAATCAACTTGATTAAATAACTTTTTTATTCCCAACATAAAATTTTATTCTTATAGATTAATGTGTAATTTAAATTTTCATTTTTAAATATTGTTTCGTTCTTCTTTAAATTTGTTTGTCATTTTTAAGCAATTATATTTAAATGTATAATGCAAATGTAAAATATATATAAGTGTATTTTTTTACTGTCAATACTATAAAAGTTATGTTTTATATGTACGTTGTTTTGGTAAAATATAAAATTGAAAGGTATACAGGAAGTTTTATTTATTTATAATTTTATTTAAGAAATTTTAATTTATAATATAGGAAAATATATGTTTGATAGGTTTGCAATATTCTGCCTGTTATTAATAAATATTTTGCTCTTCCATACATACATAAATTATCTGAAAAAATAAATAAAATTTTTACTCCTTACAATATCAAATTGCTCATCGAAATCAAAATAACCTCCAATTTTTACATACAAAACTTAAAGACATCATGCAATAATTGTGATAAAGTATAGAATAGTTATCTAGGGTTCAAGTTGATTACAAATATGAATACATTTCATTTTCTTTTTACAAATTTAATTAATTAGGGTAAGATAACAAAAATATAATTCCATCCTTGTCTTGTTCTTATGTTAAAATAAAATTGTTTGAAATTTTACAACACTAAAATAACTATTATTTATAGATTCTTTTGATAATTACTGGACAATTTTGAAAAAGCCAATATTATCGTCCAAAAGTTTAATTTTCTACATTCAGAATTGTATTATTACAATTTCCGCGAAACCAACATACATTAAAGAATTGCAAAGGAAGCGGAAAAGCAAATATCCGAGTATTGAAGAGTATAAAACATTCAATTTGAGATTGTTATTTTGCCATGTTTCAGAAACATTTTTAATTCTGCTAAAATTAAACCGAACTTTCGTATTTGTTAGAAGAAAGAAACGTTTTGGTTAGATTGTTCGATATTATCTGTGCAACATGGTTTTGAGGTTACAAAACTTATTTTGTTTTTCTGAATATGATTGGGGAAGGTAAACATATAGCAAGTTTTAATGGCTTATAACCCACCTCTATTTTGATAAAAATTACTTGGTAATAGGGATTTGCTAAAATTGAATTGTAAAACATTTACTAAGTTCCTATTCTGTGTGAAATTCGAAAGCTTTAAGTAGACATGTTGAAAAGTATAAGTTAAGAGGCTCGTTTACACCGACTCCCTAATCTTGGATTCGTTTTAATAGGTGTTTAGAATGTAATACCTCATTTTCATATAGGTAGTGGACCCACATTTTCGTGTCATTTAAAATGGATTTACGATAAACATATCCGTACAAACGCCACTTACATGCGAAGGTCGCGAACTGTAAATCGCTGATTCTAATAATTTTTTTTTCAGTTTGTAGGCCACATGCAGTGTTATGGAAAGACAACCTCTGTTGCTGCTAACTTTAGAGGGTACAATTTGCTTTTGAAATTCGGCCCAAACTTTGATCCAAAATAACTTTTAAATGGGACAGATAAAAAAAATGCACCGTTTATGCAGGAGTTTCGTCTGGTAGAGCTATTTATATACAGGATTTACTACACGGAAAAAACCAATTTGTTCAGGACAACAAAATAATTTCAAACATATTTTATCATGAAAATTTAGTTAATCCAACAAAATATTTCGTTATTTCAAATAAATAAAGGGTTAAATGAACAAATAATTTGGTTGAATTAACCAAATTTTTGTTTGTTCATATTCAACTGAATATTTAGTTAACTTAAACAAAATTTGGTATTATCAAATAAATCGGTTTTTCACTGTATAAGCACGGAACGACATAGCATACGTTCAGGCTTACTTACAAATCTTTTTACACTTCCTTATTCTAGTGAGATACTCTATATATTGTTATTTGATTGCATTGTACACTGAAAAACCGATATATTTAAATCAACCAAATATATTTTGTTAAGCATATTTTCTTTGCAACAAGCAAGTCCTTTGTTGTTTCAAATATATGCAAAAAATGTACACTATTGACTGAAACAAAATATTGGGTTAGAAAGTTTAATATATTCAAACAAATTATTTAGTTCAGTATGATCTTAACGCAATAATATAGTTCAATTTTGTAAAAATGTTGGATTGGTTCAGTTACTTTCACATTGTTGAGACAACATTTGTACTTTGTTAACTCAAACAAATTTTTTACTTCGGGCATTAAACAATATATATTTGGGCGAAATATGCAGTGGGTTGGGGGCAAAATTTATTTCTAGCCAATGAAATGGCGAGTAGCCACCTGTCTTAGATCACCCCATCACATGATCCCAACATGATGGGACTGGCATTATTTTATTTCATTCCGCGTAAATTAGTCTTATTGAATGTATGCGTTTAGTGTCTTTTGCAGTGATGGCTAATATTTTTGAATTATTGAAGACTTGGGATTAACTAATTTATACAAATCAACATATATAAGAAGATAATAAATAAGAAAATATAGTGGAAAGGCAGTTGTGACAAGTGTGGATGTTTAAATTTGTGAAATAAGAACATGTGGAGACCTGGGACTACCGATGAACACTCAACATTTAATATGAGACGATGTTGACAGTGCAAAGAATCATTGGAGCACAGCAGATAATCCTGAATGCATACAATAATTTGAAGAGTGAGAAATATGGGACTAAAATGAAGACAATTGTTAGAACATCGAAATTAACGGGAGTGTCTTATGGAACAGTGCAAAAAATCGTTCAGAATGGTGTATAAACTACAACAACAAGGAATAACAAAGGACAATCGAAGAAAATTTAGCTAGTTTTCTCTGCTTATGCAATTCTCATTTTCTTTATTTGACTTGGATTTAGTCCATTTTAATTTTTAAAATAATTTTGTAGTAGTATTTTTTTTAGTTGTATTCATTCTTATTTTTACTTGATATTTTTGATATTTGTATGTATGTTTTGCTGTACTTGGGTCCATCACCTGTTGAAAAATAAAATACTAGAAATTACTATAATGTGTACAAGGCGAGTAGGTACTTTTAGCCGATAAGGTACAATTACAATTAGGAATGCACTAATCATAGAATTTAAGTTAATTAAAACTTGGGTAAGAAAACTATGTTGGTAACACTAAGTAGTTCAAAACACCTTACTACATGATTTACTCTTTATACCTTTACCACAAAACTTCACTATTCAGAATTGTTGAAAAGGTAAGTAATTCTGACAAATTATTGTTTGAAATAAAAAAGGAACGCATTAACTTCAATTAAATATTTTTTTATTGTAGATGTAAAGTAGTCACAGATTACGATTTGATTTTTTACACGCCAAAAATAAAGTAAGTAGTGTCATTATTAGTATTCGTGTTGCTCGTAAGTATATAAGAAACAGAAATTGTGATCAATTCAACTCGATGAATATGTCTGGTACAGACGCATCAGAAGCCGATAATGAGATTGGAGCAGAAAATTATAATGAGGTAAGAAACACAAAAATTATATTTCAATCAGCGAAAAATTCACTGTCTATTAAGCTGACGTGCGTGCAATATTCCACTACCCAACAGAAAACAACAAGAGAGCTTTCAGAAAAGAAGCGAGAAATAAATAGCCTTATGGCAGATTAGAAGTCGTTCTGCAGTGCCCTCTCGGACGTACCGGAACTGAAGGAAATGAGTAACGACTATTGACTTCATGTATAGGTCTTGCAAACAGGAATATCTAAAGTCGTAGCAAGAGGGTAAGAGGCATAGAGTTAAGCTTAAGAAAAGATAAAGATACCAGGAGAACACAAGTAGGCAGATTCATATAAAAACCTTTGTTAATGAACCATGAAAGCATAAAAAATTTCAAATCAATTCAACTAGATCCTTGGTAGAAATCATCTCGTTAAAACGTTTTGTTCTATTATTTCTCGTACTTTGTCATTGTTCTGTACAATATGTTATCTAGGTACACACTTTTTGTTTGTTTTCGCCTTTTCAGTTGGCGGCAATATTCTGTCTGCAGATTTTGTACTTATATCCCCAAAACCCTTTCCAAATAGTTTTATCTACAACCTGGCATGTAGGTATGCAGCCCATTCACGTTCCAAGAGATTCTTTCATTCGGTCCGGTATTATAATAAATCCCCGGGAAAACATTTAAATACTGCCGGTACTAGTGTTCGATTACGAATACCACATAGTTAGTATATTAAGTTATATACATATGTGTTCTTGGTTTTAATAAGGCCTCTCCAGAAAAGCTTTTAGTCGTGAGCGGGTTATCAGTTCGCGTGGATCAGCGGCCCCCTAGATCACATCAAAGTGGCCTTTCAATTTTGACATCGGCCACATGTATAGGGCTCGTTTTTATTTACATACACTTTTACGGGAGAAAACGCTGGCGTTTTTCACATAATCACGTAATAATACGATATTGATTTATGTCGGTCCCTTTTCGTAAACGCCTAACTTAATCGAGAATTCCGTATTGTTTCGTAATTCTTCACACGTTCTACTAGAACCCTTTTAATTTGTATTGCTAAAACATTGTAAAGGTTTAGTTACTCTGAGAAGTAATATATTGACTAAATCAAACCTGTTTTTATTAAAACTTTAAATCTAATCTAGAGGTTATAGGCAAAGATAAATTATTAAACACTTAATACACTCTAAATTTTGTGACAAGCAATCATTTATGTTTTTGCGGTATGATTGGGAAAAATATCAAAGGCAATACCTAGGTTTTCTAAAGAGTAGGTAGTACAAAATTACGCGTTTAGGGCATCTCGAAATCATTATATGATACTAGTGAGCTTAAGAGTATTGCCATTTAAAAGATTAATTGGTACTGCAGATGATAATAATAATTATATACCGGGTGTCACAAGGGGCATGACAAATTGGAAGTATATAGAGAATCAAGCATTAGAATTAACTCAAGTTTTGTATCTGCGGGTTACTCAAGGTGAACTACATTTCTAAAATATTTTCAGAAATGCAAGGTTGTTGCTTCCACCAATCTAGGTAACAACTTTTTTATTTAAACGAAATATCCTGTATCTCTTTTCATTATTAGGTTCCCTGTGACTTTTAGGTATACTTCCCTATATCTATCCTAAAGCGTTTTCAAGATAAAAATTAATTTAAAGATCCGACCCTTACGGATATCTTTGCTGCTTAACCAAGTTTTGAACTAACTTGATGTGTCATCCTATTTAAGTAAAATATACACACAGTTCCATACGTTGCGATTACAGGGTATGTATGGAAAAATTCCTTAAATCAATTTTTTGAAATAAAATATCTTGCGTATTAATCGCTCTTTGTAAAGCTTGTAAAGTCTTCAAGATTACAAAGAAAAGCTATGCTCCGATAAACCATTGAAAAGTGCCCCTAAAGCTATCGGGCTGAAATTAAAGCAAGTCAGTACTACTGTCATACATACTAGAAATATCAAAAATTAGCTCAATCGATGTCACCCCATTCGAGATATTAGCATAAGGTGCGGAAAAACTCAATATTTTTTTTTCTTAGGAATTACTTAAGCTATCAGGTTCAAAAAATTATGTAAGTAAACACTGATTATGGGCATTCTATAAAAAATCAAAAACTCATTCCATTCACTCAGTTCAAAGTTATCACTATGTTCGCCTTTCGAGAAGTGTTTTTTTTGAGTTTAGTTTAAGTGCCAAAACTGGCTTTTTGTTATATTAAACTGTATACATTTAGGTTTACTATATATTTTTTCAATTTTTCTGTGTGGTAGAACATGTAAATAAAAAATAAAATCTCTTTGAAAGGTACTTTATAGGAGCGATTTGTTATTGTTAATTTTAGGTTAATTTAATTTGCATTGTTTTTAGTTCTATATTTGTTAAATATCAAATATAACCAATATACAACTATTGTCTAATAAAATAATATTTAATTTCGTACACGCTGTTCGAAGTATGAGTATTTTTCTTCTTCTGAGGGATGGTTTCCAGGGATTTAAGGAATTAGATTTGATTTTTGTTCCTATTAAATATGCGTTTTGGTACAATATATTATATATATATATATTATTGATATAACATATTAAATAATTAATCAAATCTTGTTGATATTTATTGTTCTAATAACAACATAATTCTATCCACCTTTGTTATTGCAACAAGCTATGATTTATAGTTGCTATGATTTTCTTAGTTGAACAGAACGCCATTCGTATTTTACTCTTGTTCTTTACTGCCAAATAGAATATATGTACATTGTTATACATATTTCTTTAATCAATGCCTTTGAGACGTTGCATAATTTGTTTTAATATGCAATTAATTGATGTGAAGAGTTGAGACTGTTGTTGTGTAATCTCACTTAAGTGTATTAATCGCGTTTGTTTGCTAATAAAAATATCTGGAAGAAAAAAAACTTAAACAAATAAATTAAACACTGAAGATGATAGAAATACTTATTTGGAGTATTCATTCTTGCCAGAAGAATCAGTGAAAGTTGCAAAATCAAGAGCATACTTCTCAGTTCATATGACATCATTTGTAAAGAATTTATTTGGAAAAAAGTATATAGTAAATCTAAATGGAGGTATTACTATATAACAAAAAGCTAAGTTGGAATCTTAAATTCAAAAAACCACTCCCAAAGGGAACTTGAATTTCGTGAACGGACCTAAATATTATTTTATATTGATTATAAATACACATATGTTAACAATAAATGTAACAACAGATAATATACTATATAATAATATATTACTTATTATTATTTATTCTGACAAAATTATTTCAAAATTTTTTTTACCTCGGTGTTTTCATAACTATTAGGGTGAAATGTACAACATATAAATAATCCTGAAACCGATCGATGATTTTCCTTTTTTATTTTTATTTTTATTTGTATGTTCTACCACACAGAAAAAACTTAAAGAAATATATAATGAACCCAAATACATGCGTCACTATATAACAAAAGTCAGACATTAAACTCAACTCAAAAAATACCATCCCTCAAAAAGTAAAAATAACAATAACTTTCAACTGCCTGTACGGAAATAAATATTATTTTGTTGTTCTAATTTTCATTTTTATATTTCAATACTTTTATAATTACTACGGCTGAAAGATGCATACAGATAATCCTGAAATTGACGGATGAACAATTATTTTAACCCTAAAATAAACAATAACAAATTGCTACTACTAAGATCATTCAAAGAGATTTTATGTTTTATTTACATGTTCTGCCACACAGAAAAAACTGAAAAAAAAAAAACATAACAAAAAGCCAAGTTGGCACCTTGAACCAAACTCAAAAAATTCTTATTGTTAGTTTAAACTGTGTTAAGATTTTATTTCTCACAATTTTTTGAAATTTTTACATCGAAAGTTGATTAGTACATTTATTGCCTCTATAGCACCTTTGCTATTTTGTTTTAAATTTATTACTGCACGACATAATATCTACAGTTGCATGCAGTTAGTAAATGCTTAGGCATTAACGTTACGAAAAAATATTAAAAGTAATACCAATAAGATAACAACTTATCGTCAGGATAAAATGTACATATTATATCTATAAAAATATTATTCCGCGGTGAACGATTCAAGTTTCCTTTATCGGTTAATGAAATCAATTAAAAAGTCAATGCAGAATACGTACACACACGTTATGTTAGCATATTCGTTTGAGGTATGAGCCGACTAAATCCTGGCTTTTTGTTTCTTGTGGCGCAGATTAGTCGACCTGTCTTCGTCTCACTTTCCACTTCAATCGGGAGCTTTGTATAGTGAAGATTACTTTTTATATGGTCCTCGATTATCAGAAGTGATTTTGTGATATTTTGTTACAAAATTTATGATGATATCGTTGGTATCGTTGGATAGATGTAGGATTAGAAGATTAGATAATGGGGATTAGGCGGTATTAAAATTTTATGAACTTTGGCGCTACCGTGCGTACGGTCGAATTCAATTTCGTAGTCGCGGCTGCGGCCACTACCTTATTTTTAGTAGAATATATTTATTTTCGACTTATCGCTCCTACGCAGCGATAAAAATATTCGTGTGTAGCGGTCCTATATAAACACTTAATCAGTTATTTTTTAGGATAATATATTAACAATTTTTACCGTTTTTGATTTTAGATTGTCATGCATTTGTTGCTTTAAAAATGATGCTAAACTAACTGATAATACGAGATTCAATATAGTACTAAACACACCTTAATGCATGATCTTTATTTGTAGAACATGGATTACGCGTACGCGTGGAAAATATGTTCCATTTGAAAAACTAGCTTTGATTTTGTCCGAAGAAGCATTATTTGCTTGTTTTTTATTGGGTTATAGGTTTGAAATTGAAACTTCAGATTATTATTTGAACTATTGTCTTCAATTTTTTCTGTTGATTCGTAGTTGCAAGAAATGTAAGTAAACTACACCCATAGCTGGAATAGATACATACATCCTAAAAGTATTTTTGATACTTATGATAGATATCGCCAAAAAAAATTAAGAAACTAGACACCAAGATACTTTCTTTTCGAAGTATTTTAAGATACAATTAGATAAGTAACTTAAAACAGTATCTCAGATACTAGAATGTATCAATGTATCTTAGATATTAAAAAGTAACTCACATACTAAAAAGTACCTTCAACTTTACAAAGTTAGAAATCAAAAAGTATCTCACATATGAAAGGTACATAGCATAACTATTACGCTAGTAATAAAGATAAAAAGATGCATTCTAAATGTAGTTTAATAAATTACACTAAATACCTACGAAAAATAAATAATATTGATAAATATTTTCGAGAAGCTATAATCAATGAAATGAGATAAATTAAATTAAAATTAAAATTTGAGAACTACCCACTAGACTAAAAATGAAGATGTATATTATATTGTCTTATTTGCATATATTCTATTATTTAATTAACAATTGCCTCCACAATTTTAGCGCAATTATATGTTTACACATAAGTAATAGCCACTTGTCAGCAATTGGCCTAAATTTTAATTCTTAATATTAATCGGCATTAAAAAAATGTCTAGAATTTTACATAACTACGCTAAAGAACCTAACAAAACATGAATTAAAACTGTGCCCCATATCTTTAATAACCCCTTTTGTTTCCCATGTAAACGCACAGGTTCTTCATTTTATAATGAGGTAACTAACCATTTATGAATTATCTGTGGTATAAAAAGTGTCTTTAGATACTTTTGTAGTATTTTAGGTACAGTCGTGGACGTTCAGAATGACCGCCTGTGTAGCAGTAAGCGCCGGGCTATTCACAGTCTATTCTATCGTGTTTCACCACAACGTATAAAAAGGTTTTATATACGTCTGCTCGTATGTCGCGAAATAGAATAGGCTGTGACTAACGTGGTGATTGCTGCTGTACAGGCAATCATTCCAAAAGTCCACGACTGTACACAAAGTACCTTTACAGACTTTATGGTTTCTTAGATACAAAAAGCATCTCAGATACTTTAAATTATCTTGGATACCTTCGTAGTATATTAGATGGTTTTTAAGATATTAGATACAGATACTTTTTCAAAAGTACCGTTGCGCAAAGATACTTTTCCATATCTAAAAAAAGTATTTCGGATACAAAATCGTACTTAGATACTTTTAAGTATCTGTTTGTACAAGATTCTTCTAAACACTCACAAAACACCCATACTTTCAAAACATCCATATTTGGGCCGAAAAAATCAGTCAGGATTGTTACCAACATACATATTACCAACATACTTTTTAATTGAATATCTGGTGCGGTCTTTTTGGTGACAATCTTATCAGCCCCTTCTGGCAGAGATTTATGCAGGACAATGCTCCAGCTCACTTGTCTCATATTATCGCCGGTTATCTAAACACAGCTAATAGATGTGGTAACCGATATGTTGGTTTAAACTGAAATTTGTTCAATCTAACGCTATTAGATTATTTTTTGTGAGGCTGGTTTAAGTCTGTGGTTTATTATATGTGTATTGGAAGAAAAGCTTAGAAATCTGGCCGTGGAAGCTGTGGCAACTGTCAAGAATCGTCCTGATATAGTATTTGTTTATATGTAGATATAAAGCACTAAATAAGTGCTGAATGCTGCATTGAACAAAACGGTGCCTGCTTTGAACAGTTATCCTGAATGTTGTATTGTTAAATAAAATCTTTATGCTAAATGGATGCCAGTTGTCAGGTTGACGTCTTATACACCGATATGGTAAAGGCGTTTGATCGCATTTTTTCCTATGCAAAATGTACAGATTTGGATTTTCTCCGAAATTTTTGTCCTTTTTTAGAACATATTTGTCTGTCAGAAAGTGCTATGTGGTTTGTTTGGATTATCAACCGAATTATTTCTCACCAATATCTGGAGTTCCACAGCGCAGCACTTTGGATCCGCTACTTTTTCTCATTCTTATGAATGAGTTTTCCAAGTCATTATTTGCGGATCATTTGAAAATATATGTAATGGCATGCACTGTTCAAGATTGCTAATGTCTTCAAGGTTGACATCATGTGCTTCTTATTTGGTGCAACGCTAGCACATTCAGCCTCAATGTGAATAAATGTAAAGTATTGACCTGCAGTCGTAAATTTCCGCCAATTGTTTATGACTGTATTGGCTACCGATTTGACGGTTCCCCGTTACTTCCTGATAACGCGGTTAAAGACTTGGGAGTCACCTTTGAAGCGAAATTGATATTCAGGGTGTACATATACAATATATGTAAATCCACGTTGTAGATGTTAAGATTTGTAGTGCGAATCATACGTTTTTCATCTGTTCGAGAGATTATGTCTCTTTTGACCGCGCTTGTGTTGTCTAGATTGGAGTATCTATGCTTCGCTTGGTCTGGTCTCCTTTCTATCTGTGTTGGGGCTTAAAGTATCTTTACTTAAAAAACTTCGGCGTGTATCCACTACGCGGTATCAGCCACAGGGTGTTATTAGATCTACTCGACGTGATTCTCCGGACTTGCGCCGTAGGCAGACCGAAATTGGGTTTTTGTACAATCCTATAAATAACCGTCTCGATATTTCTGGTTTATTGATACAAATCAATTATTAATTCCTTGCGATAATTGTAGATAGTCTAATGCATTCTATTGCGTTAGAGCTAAAAACCCTTTCTTCTTCTCTCGATTTCTGTTTTTGCCTCTGGTTACTGCTGATTACCTATTATTCTTGTAATTTAAAGCGTATAATTTAAGTTTTAGTTTAAATATAGTTTATTACTCTGTATTTGTTTATGTATAATGGTGTCTTGTTAATAGATCACTTTGTATTTGTTAGGCCATCTATCTGTATACAAATTAATTAATTTGAGATACTTACAGGTTTATATTATATTACATTTATTATAAAGGAGTGAATATGGTCTATTTATTTTTAAGTATAGGAAAAAATATCCTTTATTTAGATTATGGAGTATTGAATTCTATAAAAGAATGTTTTTTTTTTCAAATTAAAAAAAAAGTTTTACAGTAAAGGCCTAGTTTGCGCTGGACTAACTGAAAATTACAACTGCTGTAGTTGAATTTCAACGCTATCATAAATAACAATACCTCATCCACTTTAACACAAGTATATGTCAACTTAAAATTACAATTGGAAGTGCCTACGTGTGCCCTATCTCTTGTATTTATTTTGTTTATCTGTCTTTGCGTTACCACATATTGCAGGTACGCACATTGAGGATAGTAAAAAGTCATCATTACATTATAATTACGAGTCTATTACCTGAATATCTATGACACCGTGGAGTACATGTGAAGATTAGATAAACATTTATGAAAACTGAAACGTGCGATGTAAATACGGTGATGTGAATTTTTTTCGTCTGAAATATATGGGCAGCGTGTAGATAAGATAGGTGCTTTTAATAAACAAGCTGGTGCGAGCTGGAGCGATTCAATGAAACGGTTAAACGTGATCGTAACAACTAATTGACACGGACTGACAGTACTCACAGAGGAAGTTGTCCGGTCGTACGTCAAATTGTTTACAAATTAGAGATGATTTCTGTCCAACATACGTGATAACAAGGGCACACAAAGAAAATATCTCACATATCTGCCTACGGCCGCATGAGCATATGTGCATTGTTTGGTGCTTCTAGTCTTACACCTTTGTGTGTGGATAAAGTGATTTGCTGTTTATATTTTATTTCTATCGCAGGTACAATTTAGAAAACAGCTGCTGCTGTAGAATATATACATATATCAGATAAATGGAAGATATGCATATGTTTACAATGTTTACTTATGTGTAAACTAAGTAAAATTTCTAAACACCAGACAATTGTATCGTCTTCTTCCAGTATGTGTCAACAGAAGAAAAAAGAAATTACATTAAACATATGCATGTAGTCCTGAAAGATATTTTTCTATGTAAAGCAATTTGGCATAAGTTAAGTGTTTTTATATTTTTCTATTACTCATCTAGAACCAAACCTTCCTTCTATCAGGTGTGTTAGGGCATAGAGTGGGACTGCATAGTTATACTTGGATAAAGTTTTAGAATGTTATAGAACAGTGGTTCTTAACCTTTTGCAAATTTCTTTTTTAAATATCTACAACTCACGGCCCCCATATACCTTAGAAATTAGATACATTATGTACCTAGGAACACAAAACATTGACAATATTTTTACAAAAATAAAATAATTATTGAAAATTTACATTCAATAGTCAAAAAGAAAACATTTTACACTTCTTTCATTCCACATTCTTCGACGCTTTCCAAAAGATTTTTTCACAAAAATATGTAGTGGGAAAGGCATCAGAATCTTCAGAATAATTCTTGATAGTTATTACCCTTAGCCAGAAATTTGGAAGGAGCATTTATTTAAACTCCGGTATCATTGTACTATCTGTGGATATTTCTATCAAACTATTTTCTTCTAATGAAGTTTGACCTTCAAATTTGTAAATATTTATTGTAAAGATCTTTTCTGCCTTCTTTTTATATTTTTGTTTTTTGTATCTAGTACTGGAAAAATAATCACAAAAGCGGTGTTGGAGATCTTTCCATATGTTGCGTGAAAGTTTACAAGTTTTCAATAGGCAGGTTCTCATCAGTAAGTTGCAAGGAAATATTGGAGATTTAGGAATGAATAGTAATTTTGATTTGATAAACTCTGGCTTCATAATTCCACTTTTTTAACATAGCTTCAAATTTATCCACTATTTCAAAAATTGATGTATTTACTCCTTGTAGGCTTGTGTGGGTGTTTAAATGGGAATAAGTATCAGATAAGTATACTATTTTACGTAACCAGAAAAAAAAATCCAATAATCGCAAGCAAACATTCAATACCTGCGCAGATTGCAACTATAACAGTAACATACTTGTTATCGCATTCTTATACTAAAAATACAGTCATTGTAATCCGCAACGGAGCGGGTAACAAAGATGCCACAACCTTTTCGACTTTGGAATTTGGCCTTTGTACTTACCGCTAAAGAATTAAATATAAAAATTATTTCAAAATCTGAGCATGCCTATTCTTGGGTAAATTTTTAATTCCCTGGTTTACATGGAAATCTTGTTTCAATCAATTATTTGCTAGCATCGAATATTTCGTATCGGTATTAACAGGGGCGGAGCTATATATTTACCGACATAGGCTGGTATTGACCGCATACATTTTTTCATATGAACAATAAATATCATAAATCAGATAATCAGGAACTTTAAACTTCAAGGTATTTGGAATTACTAAAAAATATTATGATTTTTTTTCAAAATTCCTTCTTGCTAGAATTATATTTTTTAGTTTCGTTTGTTTGATTGTGGTGGAACTTAAAATTTTATTTTGTATTTTCTATTGTTTTATTGCCCAATAAATCTTTTTCGGAAAACCATAGGCACATTAGAAGTTTAACGTAGGCTCTCCTACTAGGCAGCTGTTGGTGATATATCCATCGATCGTTAGTACATGTATAGTAAAAAAAGTGTAAACGTTATTGGGCGTCAAAAGTTGCAAACATATACATATATTCTAAAAACTACCCCCATTTGGCTACACATAACATATTTCTATAAAAGAAAACTAATTTACTAAACTATTAAATGGACTAAATGAATCCTGTGTTAATTAATTTATTTTCAAAATAGTTTCCAATTATTTTAGGTAACACATCACATTTGCATTCTGCAAACCGTTATAAGTTTGCATATTCTTAAAATCAATATTTCTTATTTGTGCAGACCCCCTTAAAGGTCAAATATAAGCGTGTTATAGTAATAAAGGCACGCTACAATATGGCGCGGTTAGTATAAATATTAATAAAGTGTGTAAAACCAAAAGGACTGGAACAAGATATGAATTAGAGATACAAACATAACCTAAATAATAAAAAAAATTACATCGGAAAAATGGAGCGAATTTCATAATTCGAATTTGAAACAAAGTTTCTTCAATTAAAGATAACAATAACGTGGTTGATGGGTTAAGGTCCCTATAATGAAAAAAAAAAACTGTTATTACATATTTTTCGTGAACCTATGTGATATATTCTTATGGGTTCGTAATATGCTGCTCTAGTTGTGGATGGCGATTATCTGTAGCGTTTTGGCTGATATTACACTGCTACCTAAGAGATCTACTGTATCTACTATTTTTGATGTTTAACAGCTGGCCTTCCAATCCTATTCCTTTTAGGAATGGCAGGATATGAGTAGGTCCCAGGTTAGGTAAGTCTCCCCCTTCGATTTCACATGCTCCAGGTGCAACGCCCTTAAGTTTCACAGTGCTACGCGATTTGAAAGAAGATGGGTGGGTGTTTCATCTCATTTCCCACAAAATCTACGTTTAGATTCCTTTGCTAATCCAAGTCCTCAGATATCCTTTCAGTTTACAATGGCAAAGTATTCCTGTTAATTTGCGAATATTGTTCTTACTCAGGTTGATGCATTCTGTAAACCTCTTCTGGTTATAGGTCCCCAAAAGAAGTTTAGCTTGCCTCATTCCCTGGGGATTCTTCCTATAATTGGATCTTCTCGGATCCATTTCGCTTTTCAATTTCTTCAGTATTGTACTACTACTTATCCTGCAAAAGGGTTCAAGCTCTGGTATTCCAGCCTCTTTTGCAAAATTATGCGGTATTTCGTTTCTTTCCCCTCTTGTGTGACTCGGAACTCACTTGAGGGTTACCTTATTCCTTTTGCCTAGCTCGTTTAATTTCGTTAGGTATCTCAGACCATCTTACAACTGATTTTGTGTGAGCTCAGCGCCTTGGTGGCTGCTCGACTATCAGACATAACGATAATCTCCTGCTTTCGGTAATTCATGCCTATTATATATGAACTAGACGCTCCTTTAAATAGTGTGTATTTTCGCCGGGAAGATACTTGGGTATCACCCCAAGTTTTTAAAGTACTTGGTTCTAGGCCCATATATTCCTATCCCAGTTCCCTTTGACGTTTTTGAGCTATCAGTGTACTATTTGAGGGCATTTCTATTCAATTTAAAGATGGTATTTTGATCCCATTCGCTTTTATTACTAAAAATAAAATAAAATATAAAAGGTATATGTAACCACAGAACTAATTTATCTTTGTCTTGCTAAATTCCTTATAGGTATATATATATGTATATATATTGCAAGGGTGATATTACACTGCGACCTAAAAGATCTATTGTGCCCCTGTTCTTGCTGTTTTACAGCTGGCCTTCCAATCCTATTTCTTTCAGAAAGTGTAGATAAGTCTCCCTCTTCAATTTCACGTGCCCCCAGATGCAACGCCCTTGAGTTGCACACTGCTATGCAATTTGAGAGGGGATGGATGCCATCCTGTTCCTCAATCTGCTTCAGTAGTTTTGCTCCTCCCTTTGTCCCTTTCTGGTGAGGTTCTCTCACTTTGGCAGTGGAAGGCTTCTAACGGAGATCCTGCTCCAATTCCTGTTTATTAGCGGTGTCGTTTAATTACAAACGGCTTTCCTCTATGGTTGATTCCACGAGTAGCTAGGAAAGAAAAGGTCCACCTCCACAGAGCCCCGCATGCAGAGGTAAGGCTAAATACAATGGGGTGCGCCAGGTGCCCCAAGGTTGGACTAGTAGACTGGTCTTCTATCCAGCCACGCATCCCATCAGCCTAGTCTGCCACCTTAGGATTTAGGTTTTTGTTGAGGTTGTCTCCTCACGGTCCGTGCAGTTAAGCCAAGACCCCCCATCCCTTTTGGAACCTGGTTTAACAGTTGGCCATTCGGTAGCCGAAAGCAACAACTGGCATCGTTGTAGAACCCTGTTCAAGCCCTTAGCCACGCCACGACAGCTCGGGCGAGGGGATTCCTTATAGGAGCGCTAGGGTATACCAAAAAATATTTTTTAAACTTTGATAACAGGGAAAGCACTCATCTGAAACAGTCCCACACATAGGCATTATGGCATAATACAGTGACAAAAAATTATTTTAATGCATTGAAAACCATTTTCTGGAAGCACCAACAACAGTGTTTCTATCTGAAAAGAAAAACCGATTTTTGTTCGATTTAAAGCAATTTTTCTATGTTACAGCATAACACGAATAGAACGGTTTAAGCAAGCAGCTCCTATTCTTCAACAAGTCACAAATATAAACAAAACTAAAGTGTGTTTGCAAGCTGGATTCATGTTTTTATAATATTTCGGCAGTTGTACAGCAATGTCTGTTAGAAGGGGTAGAAGTTTGATGTTTTAGCCATAACTGCTCCTTATAAATGTATACAATATATACAAAAATGAATGAAATATAAGAAGTAGTTTTCGAGAGAACAATTCTTTAAAAATTAAATCAACCTTTTCTCGCCAAACTATGGCTTTTTTGGGTTGATATTTTGAAACTTATATTATATTATATTATATAGGGCAAATAAGATTGAAATGGTGCTCAAGGGCGCTTCTTACTATACTTACCTGACTACGGCCTTTGGTTAAAAGTGTGTCTTCTAATTAATACTACCAATACTTTGATTTTCCATTGGGTTATCGAATAAAACATATTCATTATCTTTAGATTAATCCATTCTCGTTTCAAGTTTTTACTTAGGTACACTGCGGTTAAGATTATCTTTCAAAGTTGTATTCGGGACAAAAAGAAACAAGGTTGTTATGTAAATCTTGTCCACATATCTGAACTTTTATTTACATACACAAATAATATAATCAATATATGTATACATTTGTTGGTATAGTTAAAACACACATTTATGTATACATATAACCACTTTCTGTGCTCATAACGGCAGGAGTTTACAATCGATTATGATTTAAATGTAAAATCTAAATATTTGTAAAAACAATCATGTATACTTTTATATCTTAACTTTCATAGGAAAATCAAAACAAAATCTCACTTACGTTATTTTTTGTTATCATCTTTAATATCTGTACCTGTTTATGCGTGTAGATTCAGCGTATAATTTATGAAATATTTACAACTTAATATTTATTGGAGTGTGTCGCAAATGAAATGTGTGGAAAAGTTGATAGAAGCGAAGTGAACATGATTTATGGTTGGATGGTAAACATCGTAAATTAAGAACCATAAACAAGTAACACGACCGTGCGAAAAAGTATTCTCGTTATCGGCGAACCTATTTGCAAAGTTAATGCTTCGATAAAGTTGAAAGCCTGCCGAATGTGCTATAACTTTCTTAACGCATTGGTGATTTAAATAACGTTTATACATTCAAGTTGCCGGCATCCCATTTAATATTTCGGCGATAAATAGGTGCAGTAATATAATGTAAATTCCGTCAAAATTGGAGCAAAATGATAATGGATAATATCACGGTTCAAGCTATTATTTGTTAGTTTTTTATGGTTTATATTGCGATAATGTATTCTTATAGGTTGTTGGGAGTAATATTGACATTAAATAGATCATTCATCAAATTTTAGTGAATATAAAAGTCGTAATAAATGTCAAAATTAAGTGTGGGTTTTGAAAGCAACATCATTCTCACATACACCTGTATTTTATTCCATATTCTTTCTTTTTTTGACATTTTATCAGTACATAGGGATTAACATTGTTAATGCTTATTTTTTAGACTATATGTGATTGTCGTATATATTTGTAGATCTGTAGCAAAAATTATTTTGATATCAAGTCCTTGACATGAGTAGAAAAGATTACTATCTTGCACAGATGATCGTTTGTACCAACACTACTACTAGTGCAACAAATATCTTCGATAACATATGATAATCCCACATTCATTTTTAAAAGAATTGTGATATAGCATTGTATTACAATCAATATTTATCATTGATTAGCATGCAATGGTATAGTAATATAATCTGGAAGACAGTGTAAAAATTTATGCAAGTACACGGATAATCTGCACTTCAATTTATTTTATTTTTTCAAATTTCTTAAACGACACCTGATAAGGCTCTTTCTGAAAATTTTATAAGATAATAATTTTTTGGAAAGGAAACATTGTTATCTGTACTCTGTTACGAAAATAACACAACAGTTTTCAAAATTATCAAATGATACTCATTTCGGACTAAGTATTATACTATAAGCCATTTTAGACCATAGGAAATTTATCTTTATTGTTATTTAGATTTTGATTTCGAAGACTTGATTAACTTATGCGCATTTTTAGGTATTATATTATTAAATTTAATGTGTATGAATTATTATTTAATAATTCATACACATTCAAGATAATGGAAGAGTAGACAAAAGAAATAAGATTTCTTTCCTCAAGTGAGGTGGACAAAGCATATTTCTCTATTTTGGAAAATATCTATATGTAGGCCTACTATACGTTCAGGTTTAACCAGGATTGTCCCGGTTTCATGTATAAGTCCCGGCCGGTTTCATATTTTGTCTTGGTTGCGGTTGCATCAAAACGTTTCACTCTCAAGTTATCAACCCCTCCAATAATTGTCATATTTGAAATACCTCAGTTTGCCCATGGTTTTATACTGATCGTAGTTTAGTTTAATAAACAACGTAAACTAGTTCCGGTTGTAACCTAAGAGTTTGTATTTAAAATATCGAAAAGAAATTTGAAATTTACTGCAGAAAGATTATCCATTTATAAGAAAAGCTAATGGTGATGCCGGTAAAAGGAAGTTCCAGCAATATTTCGCCGAATTTTAGGTTCCACATGGTGGGCGGGCAGATATTGAAGACTGTTTAAAGTGTGCAAAACACAGAGCTAGTGCAACGGCTGCTGCAAGGTCCACATGCATTGCAACATTTTTCTGAAAGTGAGGCAAGTGTATATTTTCGGTTTTTCTACGAACAGTTAAATACTTTTAATAAGGCTGTACTACTCATGGAAAAACGTCAACCAAGTACCAGGGGCATTGTTTTGGAACTCGAAAATTAACATCCAATCTTCAAGAAAGGATGAATAGTTACTTTGTCCCACAAAGAGTGAAACAGTTGTTGAGAAACTTCACAACTAGGATGTTAATGCATTATGACTGAGGTAACCACCTTTTACAGGCGGTGTATCTCGTACACTAAACTGTGGGAAGTTTCGGTGGTGCTGAAACCTTTGCATGCGTTGGATTTTATCATGTATTGAAATGGGACAAGATTCAACTATCTGTTGAAATTATAAACGCAATATACGGTTCAAATACTCAACAGAAAAACAACATTGATAGTCTTTTTAATGAGATGTTATACTCGCAAAGACTTTTCTATATAGCATCAAAAACTGAAGAATATAATTCAATGGCGACTCAAATCAAAATATTAGGTTCAATTTTATTTCAACATTTTGAACAGCAACACATAGATGTACCTAATTTAGTAAAAGTAATTGAATACATTTTGAGTCTGCATTTTATAAATTATAGTATGTAAAAGTTTTTTTTCAATAACATGATAATTTTATTCTATTGCATACATTTAACTTTACTTATTAGTTATATTTGTTATAAAAAGTCGCCTAGTTTTTACAAACTACTCACTATACCTATAGAAGTGAATGTTCGTAACTCTGCTGTGTATATTTTTTTTATATTTATACGTTTACGAATTTCTAACAATACGAGTTACCAAATTAAGCAATAAACTTATAATTCTTGAACAGTAGCTGTAACAATGGTTATAAAAATACCTAAGCCTGATGTATTTCCAACCCTTGCATGTCAGACATCGGCTACGTTAACTTCGGTGACACGCAACTGGTCTGACTAGATGGGCAACAGCCCACGCATACTTGGTTAGTGTCACACGCGTTATTCCTGTCACGTCCACTCTTTTACGTTCCAAACTATCAGGTCAGTTCTAAAATAATAAACGCAAGAATGATTAAGTTACCCTGTATTCAACCCCGAATTAAGAAAAACGTATAAAAGTGAACCATTAGTTTTCCTTAAAATTGATATTAATCTATTTAAATTACCAATTGCAGCGTCAAATCACTAGCGTAATATTTCTGCGGCTTGGCGAAGCGCACACTTTTCACCGGGCAGTGAAAGGAAAAAATACGCTCGTGTAATCGTTGAGAGAGAATAAAAATTAATTATAAATGGAGGATTTGTATAATTCGAGTCTACATGGATGTGTGAGTAATTTGGATGCAGCAGTGTGCAGTACTTTTTCTTATTCGCTAGTTTTCGCCGCAATGCACTTATTAATTAGGTACACGAAGAAAGTGTTTCATAAATCAAAGTAATTGGAGGGTAAAGCTGATCTTTGTAGCTGTGGAATATCATTCCCATGCAAACACCCATTGGAATGGGTTTGTAAAAGGATTTAATGCATTGCATGCAGGTTTGCATGGAAAAGTACTTAATAAGTTAAAGTATAATTAAGGAAAATAAAAATGACTGTAATTTTATGAACAGTTACTATTGGGTAGCGAGTTTTAAAATGAGATCTACGAAAGAGGAATTTTGATTTTATTTCTATTATTCGCAGATGTGTTGACATAAATATGTCAATATTCAATATGTTGTTTGTGGTTATTGAAAGATTTATTCGCAAAGCTATAAGTGTTGTTTCAAATAATATGTATAAATATTGATTGAACATCATACATTTTCCCGTAAACTTGTAATTGTTTTTATTAATATCATTATACCAGACGATAAGAAGACAAAAACATTAAAACAGGATATTAAAAATATATTTATAACACATTCTAATTTTAAAGAATTAAACTGTCATTAAAGTAATTTATAGCTCGAGATTTATACATTATTAATTGCGTTCAATGTTTCCTGTTCTGTTTGGACTATGCCTATCATTTACAACTAATAAATCAGAAATGTTAGTAAATTTTTAGATGGATGAAGTATATATTGGCTCAGCGAGTTAAAAAGGCTCATAATTCCATTGGTAATTCTTCTCCGTCAGTTTCTGTCTCTTGTTGCTTTCTTTCATCTTCCGATTTTTAACGTATTCATACCCCTCTCTATTTCAATTTTCTAACATTTATTTCCTTCGATTGTACTTCTTATATTTATATTATTGGTGTTCTAGAATCTGTTACTTTTTTCTATTTGTGATGTCCATCTCCGATTTTGCGCCTTGCTTATCGTCTCGTCTTAAGGCTCCCTTAAGTAGGTCTCATTCGCGCATAGAACTACTGGCATTATTAATGCTTTATATAGTTATGTTTTCAGATTCGTTGAAACTTATTTATTAAAATCCTGTAGGTGTTGCAATGCTTTATTTTCTGCTATTAACCTAACGTGAATCTATTTTTTTTTTTGCTTTATGTATGTTGTTTCCTTCTCGCTTACATACAACTCAAGTTTTTGCCATTGTATCTTCTGTAATGCTTCCCTATTTCTTGTCGAAATAACTAAATTATCTGCATACTTAAGGCATTGTTGTGTTCTCGTATAATTAATTCGAATTTTGAGCCGTTTTGGCATCTGTTTCAACTATACTTTCTGTCGTTGCTAATAATCATAATTCTGTCATTTATATTAGTTCACTACTAACTCCCATTTTGCCTAACCAAGGCAATAATACCAAGAGTTGGTCTATTGTGCCAGTTCGTTGCCTAAAGCTACAATGATATTCATCTAATCCTTGCTTTACTTTTTTCCATTACTTTATTCTTAATATGCTATTTTGCCTTATTACCATTATTTTACATACTTCATACATTCGAAAGAGAAGTATTCCAATAATTTTCATTCTTTTTGATCCCTTTCTTATGCATTAATTTGTTCAACCTTTCTTCAGAACATCTTTTTTCTTTAACACGATAGAGTAAACCGTTAATTATGCAAAGGATAACCTTAATACTGTACTGTTGTTCATTAAATGTATATATTTAAGTGTTTCCGTTTACATCTCTGTTTAGACAAAATGATGGGTATCCATTATCAGCAAGAAATGAAAACATTATGAGTATGTTTACGTAAATTTTCACTGCTGCAATACGTCTACCTCTCATTTTTTATTGAATCATGCGACGGTTCCACGATAACAGTCCGTATACAGATATAGGTAGCAGTTTATACAGAAGGTATTACCAGAAAGGTTATGTCTTATACTTTGTAAATGAAACCTGTAAAAGAGATGACAGGGTTCGAATAATATGAAAATAAAACCAAAACTTAAGTAAAGATACGATGTGTTTCAACCCAAGGTTGTCACATTATTGCATCGAGAAGTGCTTTTTGCAATTTTAATAAAATATTGATTTAGAAACATATGTAATAATGTCAATTCCTTGTAGTATTATGATAATGATCAGAGGAAAATCTTTGGGTAGGATTGCGGCTGCATAATTGAAGTTTTGGTAAACTTATGAAACTGTTATCAATTCATCATTCTTTGTAATTCAGTGCAGTGTTGCGGTGTTATGTAAGAAACTACAAATGTAACATCATCGCAAAGCATAGATTATCCTGTTACAAAATATCTACACATTTTAAACATTTATGGACAGTTTAGTTTTGCAATTACGGTATGGGTAATGTACACGTATCTTCCACAAGTCCTGTATAGTTCGTAGCGATCGGTAGTTTTTGAGAATCGACGAATTATTCACACCAAATTAGCGCGTTTAATGCCACTAAAATCGACCGAATATTACCTCCATATTCGTCTGTAAAGCAAACTGCGACCAGTTGGTTTCGTGCAATAGATCTGATCACGACAGAGGGTCAAGTGTGGCTCGATGGCGCGTTATCAAAGGCCGAGATCTGAAGCTGGCACAGCGCATAGTAATCGATTCCATTAAACGAATTTTAGGAGAAAGCACCAGCTATATTAATAAAACAGTTAGGAACAGCATAAATATAGTCAGAATCTTTATTTTTAGATAGGATTTTGTTTATTACAGTAATAGTAAATCACATCTGAAGTGAATGTGGCAGTTTTGAGAATTATTAAAATCCGAAAATCCGCGTAACATGTATCAATCCATAAGGACTCTGTTGATAGATGGGGTCTGCTATGTTCATATGGAAGGAGTATTCATGCGTATTAGCGGGAAAAGAATTAGCAAGCTCTGATATTTGAAAAAAAAATGGTCGAAGAATATGTAATGCAAATAGGAAAACGTTATGATTCGAAATTGTAATAAAAGAAAATAAATATTTGTGTTAAAAAGAACAACCCTTTTACAAAATTTTCGAACACTTGTTTTTGCATTTTTATATGGTGTTTCGAATAAAAATGCTAGTCTAGTTTTTGACATTATTATAAAGGTAAATCCGCGAAGAGATTGTGTTGTGTCTTACAGTGAAAACCTGTTTTGTTTTACTAAGTAGAATTAGTATTAAATGAAAATGGACTGAAGACAGAAACTTAGCAAGAACAAAATGTAGTAAGCAATAATTTTGGGTTTGAGTTATATTTGTATTTCTTTCTCAAGTCCTACAAAATAGGATAATAAAGCACAATTTCGACCAGTGCGTTTGGTAGAAGACCGAACTGCGTTCAAGGAGTACTTATTAAAACTCTCTGGGAAGTGAGTGGAGTGTTTAGTTGTGTGATGAGTTCAGAATTTAATATTTTTTTTTATAAATATTATACATTTGCGTAATCCAATAAATTCTTAGAAAACAGAAATAGTAAAAGTAAAGAATGGTGTTGCACCTGACAACACATTTTCTCAATTCAATACATTTTTAAGGTGGATCCGAACCAACGCAACAAATAGCGCAAAACGTTCGCAAACATTTTGCAATAAATATTCAGCTCAGCGCGGAGAACGTCTAAACTGATGTAACATTTTTATATTTGTCAGTGTTCGTTGATGTTCCGTATTCATAGGGTAATTATTGTCATTAGGATTCCATAATACGTTTTTTCCCCATGCAACTCAATTATATAATATTTTCGTGATTCCACTGTGCCAGTCATGATCAGTTTCACTAAAATAAATGTTAGTAGACGTATCACTATGGTTAAAATATAGTTTCTTCGGAGAATCATAAATGATACCACTAGCATTCTCTTATGGAAATGTATTAGCTAGCAATACAAATGCCTAAGAAAAGAGAATGCTGCTGGAGGAACCCATAATTCTACGAAGAAGTTACTTTTCAACCAACGAACGAAATGTATAAATCGAAACAACTCCGCGCATCACAACTAATTCGAAGTACAAACTAACGCGTAGGAACAAACAATTTCCCTTTGATGTACCGCCACCCCTTTTTTGCTGTTCAGAACGGAGCGCGCGCGCAGTTGTGTGCACGATCCTGTCCTGATAGACACATTCCGCAACGGTTTGCGCTGTTTCTTGTGTTGACTTGGACCCACCTTAAGAAGTACCGAGCCCATGCATGAATTAGTTCAAATCAACGAGATTTATGCATTTGTAGTAGTACTACATTTGATAATACATTTCCATAGGAGAATACTGGAACGACGTTGAAAATTTCTTTCCCAACATGATAAAGGGATTACGGGCTTTTCATCCGACCATCAAAAATTATTACGACAGTTATTAATTCCATTGCGCGTAAATTAAGCTTTATCTGCAAATAAAATAATAGGTTGAAGCAATCCTCTGTTTTCAGGAATCCATCGATACGATTGCAACTTTAAGGGATAATCGCCTTCTTAGAGATGCTGTACTTGTTGCACATGAAAAGGGTTTAAACTTTGTTGCCTGAGCGTTTTACAAGCCATTGCGTGTCGTATTTGAAATTGAATTGCAATCCGCCGTGCACTTATCTCTGGATTATCACTAATTGCATTGAAAATACCTTCTTCAAGTTCCACATCGAGTTCGTAAGTATTGTTCCTGAGAGACAGTTAGGAACAATACTCGCGCTTGGAAATACTCCAGTTTCACTGGTACGTAGTAAAGACAAATCGAAAATGTTTTCGTCCTAGGACTTCTTCTATCCGGAAAACAACATCAATACTCCACTACTGCACGAATAGTACTACCGCTACAGAAACTATAAACAAACATCATGACATGAATTTGTGGAACATTTCTATCAAAAAAATACTATCAAATGGACGTTTTTCAAATTACCAATACTTGTCTAATTAGTAATATGTTGCAAATCACTTGGGACAACGCTCTTAAATTCATTAACGTTTCGCAAACTGTTCAAACAGAAATGTAACTAATTACTTCTAAAACAAATGAAAATCGGACTTGAACATACAGTGTGTATCAGGACGAGCTTCTATTAAAAGATTATGGAGAAGTATGTAAATGAATACGACGTTTAATTTTTTTTTTAGAGTAAGTCTGTGGTTGAAGGTCAATTCAGCTAAAATATTTTCGGCTTCCGGTAGTGTCCCTTATACCGGAAGTAGTTGCCAACTTTGTTATTTCAAATGGAAAGGAAGTATTTTTATTTCAAATTTGGATTCTCCTCTGAATTTTAGACCAGGTTTACCTAACATACCATGCCCTTAATCTTTATGCTTTATAAGATGTTCGCTTTTTTAAATAATTTTGTGTTATGCAGTTGTGTACGAACTACTAAGTCGCTTGCAGTTGGTAGAGTAGTTTTTTTTTCATTTTCATTGGGAATAATATCCACCAAATGGGGTATCTATTTCATACAATGAAATTAAGAAATATTAAACCGACTGCAAGAAGAGAGGGGACAAAAGGAAAGATCTTTAATTTATGATAACTATTTTTTTTTTAATAGCAACCCCCAACTTTCTCTGCGCCAATCGATTGTCCGTCAAAAAATAGGTATAAGTGTGAAAAGCCATTTTTAACTGAAATGAATACTTTAGGAGATATTCAGAAAAAAAGCGTTGCAGCATAATCATTATAAGTACATGTGGCGGTACTAGGTGGCCATGATTGAACAATGTGATGTAATAATTAAAAATATATGCACCTGTCACATATCTGTCAAAGTGAAAAATTCGAAAATTAATAGAGATCACGTAGAGACATAAATACTAACGCATGCTTGAATATCAATAAAAATGTCACGGTTACAATTTTCAAATGCAGACTATTTAAATTTAATTATTACATATGAAGAATGTCACTGGATTATTAGTAGGACTTGTCGACTTTCCGTCGAGAAATACCCTAATAGGCCAAAACCTATTAAGAACACTAAGATTTTGAATCATTTAAAAAAAAAAAACAAAACAAAATTGAAACCGTTAGTGAACAACGTGCTAGCTTATTTAAGGGAATATCCTACAAATTAGATACGGGATGCAGAAGTAGCGATAAGAGTTTCCTCCGCCGATAATTCTTCGATTAACAGGTGCTTTTTCTAAACCGATTTGTCAAAGAGAACACAATGCTGCAAAAGTGCTTGAGGTTGTTGAATGGCGTTAATATGAGAAGAATTTCGATATTTATTGGATAAATTAAGACTTTGCGAGAAAACCGGCTGCATCCCTATCATTACTAGCCGGTACTTCATCAAAGAGTTCGTCTTTGTGAATGGTGGAGCAATCATCTGGATATTCTTTCAAGGATCCTTTTCTGTGACGAAGATTAGATTTACAAGAGATCGCTACAACAATTTCAACAACGAGTAGGTGTGAGCAAACAAAAACCCCAGCTGTTCGAGAAACGCATTTCCAGAGAAGATTCTCCATAAACGTCTGGGTTGGAATAATTAATAACGAAGTAGCCGGACTACATATCTTCGACAGAAATTTGAACAGCGAAATTTACCTGGCTTTTTCGGAAAATAAACTACCTGTACTACTAGAGGACATTCCTCTTCAAATCAGATGGACGATGTTGTTTTTACATGATGGTGCTCCGGTCCATTATGGAAGATCTGTCACTAATTTCCTCAATGAACAGTGTCCAAATCGATCCATTGCTTGGTCACTGCGATTTTCGGATTTGGACCCACTATATGTTTTTATTTATGCAGGGATATGTGAAGATACTTACCTCTTCAACGGGAAAGCCTAATAATAGGCACCAACTCATCCAAAAGATTCACACAGGGCTTTATGGAGTGAAAAACGGTATGGAGAAATACAACTGCAAATGAGAGCTTCGACGAAGGATTGAGTTACGCATTGTACAAGCCGGTAGTCACATTAAGGAGCTTTAATAATTGCGTTGTCATTATGCGTTTATCAAAATAAAGCACATCTGTTTCCTAAGTTCTTCAGCAATTGAAGTAAAATACTTGAGGTACCAACCACGATATTTCAAGAACCCTTCGGAATTCGGGGAAAGTAAATAGAATCATTTGTACTTCAAATTAGTAATATACTTAATATGAAATATCTCGGCGCCCACCCTGTATATTCATGAAAAAAGTGTTGTTATTACGGATATAAGAATCTGTCAACGGAATTCAAGAAAAACGTAGCCTTTGAGAATCCGTTAGATATCATTCTTTTTAAATCCATTACAGCTACCAGAAAAATTATACTAATACCTTAAATAGCATTATCGGTCTCACGGTGGGCAAATAAGGCTTATTACAGTTTTAGATATCCCGCAGAGGAAAGGAAGTTAGGTGTCATAATTCGAAAGATAGGATATTCGCCCAGAGCCAGGACGAGTTCGACCGCTCTTAAATATTTGTCTAGCCTGAGCTGCTATTATAAATTAGGCAGCGAGGTATGTTCCCTTGATAAAATCGTCAATCTGACAGATTTGTTAGGGTACGTAACCCCGGCGCCAGGGTTCGCTAAGACGGGCCAGCGCCGATGGTATACCGTTGCGTGCCTATTTAAAAGATGATTTCTGTTATGTCAAAGTGAAAAATGTATCTACCCGATGAAATGGGTGATATCGTCATCTATTTCTTTCAAAGTTTCCTGTTTTATATATCCATAAGGTACATACATGGGCTCTGCTAATAAAATTAAGTAAATTAAAGAAGTAATGAATAGTTTACAGACTTACAGATATATGTACTTTTGTAATAATTAACACGAATAAGATAAATATAATATTGAATTTAAGTATACTAAAACATATTTTGTCGAATTGTATGCTAGGAGGCAAATTCGTTAGTTCTATTTGTGGTGTAAATTTACAGAAATGGAAATTTTCAAAGTGTGAAGTGAAAATTACTACATATCAATTTAAAATTACTTGCTCTTTCTAAAATCACCTTTGTGTGCAAATTCCAGAACATTAAGTAATTTCAGTATAATTGTTACACTTCCCTGGGAATTTTCATAACGAAATTTCTCTTCTAGTTTGATATTACGTTCTCAATTTTTTCCTTAATTTTACACGGAAGAGCAGTTTTCTTGGGGATTTATAACCTGCTATATATTTACAAAAGGGATTTTTTTTTCACTTTGAACGACCGACGTAAATGTTGCAACATGTAGAATTCGTTATTGTTAAACTATGGTATTTATTTGCGATTAATTCAGCATGCTTGAGAGGTTTGTTCGTTAGTACTGCACTTCCTACACTGGCTTGGGATTAAAATAGAATTGAAAGTTCACTCCTTACATACATGTGAAAGATAAAATATGCACCAGTGTAATTGGTGTAACATTAACTAACAAATCTGAGGCCTGAGAACTTTTAAAATCATTTCTGCATACGTTATGTGATCTCTAGCATGGCGGCAAATTAAAAAAATATGGATCGCCAAAAGGTAAGGTTATATGATAACCAAAAAAAAATGTTTAAAAAGTTAGAATTAAATTTTGGGGCCATATGTAAATTGTTTTAAGCATATTAAGAAAGAAAATAAATGAAACCGTGCTTACAATAGGTAAAAACAAGTACTAACTTGCACATTATGTAAAATCTTATGATTTCACCTGGTAATAAATGATGTAGATGTAGTGTTATACTTATTAGTTACAAATGCTTCCGTCATTAAGGTGAGTTAAAATCGTATTTATACAGGAAATTTACCTTAGGAATACATAATGCTACTACCTTCTGCGGGGATTTTTTTTAATAACAGTTTGTACTGGTAAAGTTCCTGAACTACCTTAAAGTGTAGTTTTAGGCATAATGTCTGACATAGTTGGTTCAATTTTGACCGAATGGCAACACAATTTAAACGTTGTTATACCTACAAGCCCCTATACTGCGGCATCACGAATACTAAGTTCGAATAATAACCGAGTTAGTTTATGTCTTACCGTTCAAATGTATTCTATGTACAGTGGCTCTCAAAATTCATGTCATGCCTTAGGGAGGCGATATCAAAACTTCCTTCTTTATGGGAGTGGCTTATTCCCGGAGTGCTCTTAATTACCGCTGATAGACCTTCTTTCTTACATCTATACGTATTATAACGCATTTTCAAGTGGAGAATTTGGTCCTAAAATAACATCATAAATTCAAACGTGCTCACGTATGCTGCTAGCTTACACGAACGGTTAAGTTCGGAAAGGTTTCGATGCCTACGGATTGAATCCTAATTAGTAACGTATTTTCTGACGAAAGTATGTTTGTTACCTATATCGATATGCTTAGAGTATTATGGAGGTATAAAACATATCGCATATAGTAGAGATACCTACTGGAGGAGAAGTTGACGATATTAATTGCTTGATTGTGTTATTCCTGAATGTTTATTTATATTATATTTACAGCTACCGTAATTATTTTCACTATCTTTCCTTGAAATAAAAGGGTTAATTTCTGTTTTTTTTTTTCAATCGGAAATGTGGTGATCCTCTATTTCATAAATAACAGATTTTACGGATTTCTATATCAATAATGTATTTAAAAATGCATCTAATGTAAATTATCCATTGTTCAAAGTTTTTTTTTGCATAGAAAGTGAAGAAAATTGTTGAGTGTGTCGCTTCATTACCCGAATAGGAAATATTGTCAATTTCTCTTAATGCTTAATTTGAATAAAAAAAATACTATCTATACGAGACCGAAACTTCGAAGCTATCTTAACGTGACACACAATCTTTGGAAAAGCTTTTTTTATTAGAGATCGTTATAGTTTTTTATTTATACTAACAATAATTTTCTTTGTAGTTTCATCCAGTTGCGTAGTTCTCCTTACAATAGTTCAAAATATTGTGTGATTATTTTTTTTTGTGTACTTTGTGTTTTATATATACCGAGTATTATATAGTTACTTTATTGTTTATTCAATCTAGTCAAATCGCATCGACAGCGTTAGATAATGTATTTTTTTTTTTATAAAACTCTGGGTGAAAATAATAACTCTTAGTTAAACCGGCAAACTCTTACTATTTTTCAACTGTTCTCCGAATCCTTTTTAGAATTTTAGAAATAAATAGGAATTCCCTTTTCACGATGGTAAGAATATTATATTTTAACTAAAATCTATATGCATTCAGTGAAAATAATAAAACAAGAATTTATGTCAGCTTTGTTTTCTTTATACAAGTTTTGATCTGATGAATTATTCGTACTATTATCACAATTTATTAATAACCAAAACATGTCTCCAAAATATTTCAATGAAGTTCAAAGTTTCTAATACATATCTAAATGTTATTTACTTCATCTTTAATCTTCAAATTTTGATTATCTCACTCTTAAATGGAAATTTTCGTTCATGGTATAGGAAAAATACGTTTTTTTTAAATATGTTTTTTTATTTACGACGTTTTGTCAGTTTGATATTTAATTTAAAGTATTGTTGAAAAAACATGCTTTCCATTTAAAATTATTCATTCTAGGTAATTGAAAATTTATTGTTTTTTATTATACTTATCTATTTTATATTTTTTATATACCCTATGGTAACAAAAGTTAGAAATGTTACGGGAAGCAAAATAAGAAGTATACTATAATAAATAAATAATATAATAAACTAACAACTCTAAAAGAAAAGGTATCAATTTAAACATATGTATACGAGTAAAACGCCTATAAGCATCGATAACGATGCGACGGTCTCAATGGCCGCTAAACATTAAAACCATCAAACTCCTTCTTTAACATCCCGCAACAGATATTTAAAGAATACTAGTACCTATCGCCAAGTGTGTATGGGTTGTAGCCTTTATTGCATTTAGGTACATTTAATCGCGTTTAGGGTTTGTTATTTTAGGGACGGAAATATTTAGATTCTCGACATCAGTCGAAGCAACAAAGTATAAGCCACTCCTAGAAGGAAAAAGTTCTGATATCTGCTCCGTAGGGCATGACATTAAAAAAGCGACCCACTGTACAACATGAACGTTGTATTTATTAAAAAAAGATAATACATTTAATCGCGTTTAGGGTGTGTTATTTTAGGGACGGAAATATTTAGATTCTCGACATCAGTCGAAGCAACAACGTATAAGCCACTCCTAGAAGGAAAAAGTTCTGATATCTGCTCCGTAGGGCGTGACATTAAAAAAGCGACCCACTGTACAACGTGAACGTTGTACAGTGGGTCGCTTTTTTAATGTTTTTTAATGTTTAATTGTTAGCAATAATTAGAACACGATGAAATACTGTGTTTGACACAGTATTTCATTGTGAAGAGCATTACGTGATAACTATAAGTCTCTAGGTTATGGTCCCAGAAAGAATATGTATTTCTCCAGTACTTGACATGCCCTTTGCGTTTTTTTTTATATAATGACAATTCGAATTTAGTATTATAAATCATATTCAAAAACATAGTTGTTGATTTCCAAGACCATTTATACATATCACACATCTAGTTGTATGTTCTATAGGAATAGGTAGATTACAAAAGTATAATGAAAAAGTTGATTCAGTTTGGTGACAAATTTGGAGTGTTTACGTTCTGAAATCATAAAACTTGACATAAAGTTATTGATGTATATGATGCTGTTTGTTCGATCTTGTTCAGACCTTCCTTGGTTTTAGTGAAACAAGAAAACAAGGCAATATTTAAAATAATGATATGCAATTACTGGTACTTTTTCGCATTAAGATTACTAAAGTTACTATCTAATGCTATCCTAGAAATAAAATTTCTATGTTTTTAGCCTACGATTGGTTGTAGAAATTAAGAATTCTAACATTCGTAAGTGTATTGCCTCAAAAAATATTTTTTCAACTGACAATAGAACACACTTGTATTGACAGTAACACTGAAATTTGAAAAATGGTTGCCTTTACGATAAAAATATTTTTTAAAATTCTAGGGTACATCAAACAGGCTTCGGTGAAAGGTACAAATATAAATGCAACGCCAACGGGAAGTTTTTTAGTAAACGGTTGGGTATGATACTGTTTTCATGATATTCTGGCGCATTGTTGCAAGATTAAGCATTTAACCAAAATATATTAAAAATACTATGGCACATGGCAGGTACAGTTAGGCAATGGTTTGTAAATGCTAGCAATGATTTTTTTCTAAAAGCAGACATCTTATTCAAGTGGAAAATATATCAGGTCTTAGGGTTAAAGAAGTATCAGAATTGTTATAACACACACAGGAGAAGAATTATAGGACGTTATTGAGAATGCACGGAGAAGCTTAGCGAAAATATATCACCAAATCCTATTTATTCAATGCCAACATATTAAATTTAGTAATACAAGCAAATGATGGCACAGTTAGTATATATTGATTTCTTTTTGTTTTTGATTTTTTCTTTGTAGCTAACTTCTTTTAAAAAAATATTTTTTCGCAAAATTAAGTTGGTATAGTGGACAACTAAAATACCTTATTTAAACCGGTTATAAAGTTGTAACAGCGCAAATTATGTATCAGATGTCATCACATTCATGGCAAATATTTAGATGTAGTCATTACTCTATTTTTTAAGGGAACCCACAATTTAAAAAAAAAATGAGAAAATTAATTTTTTATGTATGTGTATATTTGTTTTTCCGAAACTAAAACTTTTGAAGTGTGGCAGTCTTTTCTACCCAGAAGAGGCAAAGGGCGACTTAAAAAATGTTTTCGAATTGTTATTTATTAAGAGGGTCGATGCTCATTGTTATTTACTAGGAAGAAATGTATTCTTTATGTTCCTTTTTTTTTGGAAACCGCTCGATCAAATCGATTCAAATATTCCGTACCTGTAATTCGATATCAAAGGATAATTTATAGCTTTAAAAAAAATTATAAATTAAAGGAATAAAAAGGATTTAAGAAAAAATCTTGACGAAGAGAAGATACAAATCTTCAAAAGTAGATTTTTTGCTTTTTCAAATTCTAATTTTTTTTCTGGCCCAGCCAAATAAAATTTTGAAAAGTTGCCAGTCTTAATTAAACCTGATGCGATTATGTACATATTAAAAAAAGAAAAATTACAATAAGTTAATTAACAATTGAGAAAAAGGAACATAAAGAATACATTTTTCCTAGTAAATAACAATGAGCACCGATCCCTTAAAATATTAGATTTCTGCAGCTTAGAATTTATATAGCAAATCATTTAACGTCAACGAAAAATGAATTAGAAGCAATATATATGATTTAGATATATTTTCTTTCTTCTACTGGAGATAATGACGTGTTTCTTTTTTCTGTTTGCTCATTACAAGCTTATAAAATAGAGGAAATCCACGATAGATTATTACTTTTCGGGGGAAGAAGAAATTTTAGTTCCGTTTCTGTGAGCTTGCATATCCAGCTTATTTTTTCATATGGAAAAAGTAGTCATTTAAAATATAAATCAAATCTTTGCGAATATTTTATAAAACATTCTATTGAGATTGATTTTGTATTTAGTTTAGAGAAAATGGTCCACCAAAGAAGTAAGTTTTCCTTCCATAAGCGCCTTTATGCGTTTCTTCAAACAGTTAATAAGAAGCTTTTGCATTTAAATTATTTATACTGAATAAGCATATTAATTATCTTCACCAATAGTTGCAGTATTTTGTGTGAATGCTTTTTTATTAACTTTCATTAAATTTAACAAAAGTAGTATTCTTTAATGAGACGGTGTAGTGCTAAAAAGATTAGTTTTGACAATTGTGTATTTTTCTAAATCAAAACACAAACTATCCTTCAAGTTAAGAAAACTTGAAACCACTGGAAAAGTGATTGTCAGGATTTGAATATATGTGTATTGTATTTTTGAAACTTTGACCATTTTGAATCAGGAATTACCACCTGAGATTTTAATAGTAATTAAAGAAAGATTCGTCTAAACATGAAATGATACATCCTCAGGCTAGTCTTTAAAAAGAAAGATAAACTCCATATTTAGCTTACAACAAAACATTGATTGATTTGCTTGTGTGTGTCATTAGATGAGTAGCTATACCTTTTTTCGCTTTTAGTCTTTAAGTTTTATGTGTTGGGTACAAATATTTTGCAAAAGCCAAGTGAGCGCTACTTCAATTGTGTTCACAAGTATAATAATGGTAGGTAACAAAATTATCTGAATCCACAGAATTGTGAAATTTTTATCGGCCACCTTCAAAAGAGAAAACAAAATGAATATTAATTGTTATTAAATTAACACCTGCTGTTGAGGTTAACCCAAGCCATAAAGACGTTCTGTAAAGTAGGTGGATTTGTATTCATTGATTTAGCATTGGAATTTTAAATACCAATAATAACAATGGATTAGGCATTGACTTCAAATTATGACGCAAGTAGTATGAGGTATAAAGCGAACATAAACCATGTCCATGTGACGATAATTGCCTATCCAAAAGACTTACAGCTGAAATACTACATAGCCATTCAAAAACTAAAATATTGTCCAAAACAAATTTGTAAAATCTTAGGTCCAATGAAACCTAAAGTTCAATAAGTTTTGCCTTACACATTCGTACTCTCCTCTATATATTGCCTCTTTAACAAGAGTACCGTTTCACATAATGACTAAGTTATCGCTATGCACAATAAAATAACTGCAGTAATTTAAAGCAAAAAATATTTAGTGTCAGCGTGTTCATAATGATTGCCTTTTTAATAAATGACTAATTATATTGGTATACAATTTGTGAGTAATTATGGATACAACCAGCTTTGAATTTGCAGTATTTTTCTTTGAAACTGGGTTTGAAATTCAAAGGAGTTATATTGTATTAACGTAGTGGCAAATTGCATATAAATAATCATAAAGCAATTCAGAAGTAAGTGGGGACCAAAGAACCGGCGACTAATAAAAGTGGCTTTTCAAGATGCTAAATATTTTTTAAATTTCGTTATATAACAACGATATTATTTGCCACTGATAACTAATCATAAACGAATTCTAACATATTGATATTCCAATAAGATACAAGTTCAAAACTTTCTGAAAGAAACCGCGCTGGTTTCAAGTAGTTTTAATCTGCAGAATCGAGAAATCGAGATACAGATAAGGGCAGATATAGAATCGGAGTGCAGGTGTCAAAATCTGAAGTATCGTTTTAAAATTATCCAATTTAAATTAAAAATGTATAGATAACAACGGTAAATATTTTGGTAGTGGTAAATAGTAGTTTTTTATTAGGATTATATATTCTAAAAATATTATTTACACATCCATGCGTGCTTTACGCGATTGTTAAAAAACAGTTTATCTGATCCATTGATTTCGAAATCGGTAACATCTGTAGCGTAGCTACCTATAGTGAGATTAACAAGGATCTTTGTTCAAATACGAAACAAGATTTTTAATTAAGAAGCAAATATAATGAGGAATGGTGTTTTCATGGTTGGTAACAGAGAAAATGATTACTTTCCAGTGCATAATCGCAAATTCCTATCATATTCATATGTTAAATTAACAAGAAGTTAATGAGCAAATAATAAATATGGATGCTTTCTGTTACGTTTGAGTTGGCATAACGTTCATATGCACTAGCTGCTTCGAAAGTGTGAGGTATTATTAGTTAGAAGGCTATCTAATTAATTGGTTCAAAGAAATATATTTGCAAAACAAATTCTTACCAGCTGGTTTTGGAACGTTCCTTTTGACTTGCATCCATTTGTAAGTGGGTATCACAGGCTGAGGTTGAGGAACATTACTCATGTTATGGATGATATGGTGCTGTCTATGATTATGTCTATCAATGTCGACACTTTGGACGTTTTCTTCTTTGTACCTGTGGTGCTGGTATTCCATGCAGGACGAGGGCGCGGAATTTGTTAAAATGTGCTGGTGATAACTGTCGCCTTCCACTTGATGGGGGATGTATTTCGTTTCGTGCAAGTAACCGTGGTGATTTTCTTGCACGTTTTCTGGATGCCTTAACATGACATCGGAGTGAGTTCTTTGATAAGAATCGGATGGATAGACGTTTTGGTGACCGATTGTAGGATACATTGAAGAATTTGAGTTACCGTAGTCTAAATTGGTGTAACTTAGTCCAGTTTCGGTGTTGATTATGGGATTTTCCTGCACTTGATGGTGTGGATAGTAGTTGACTTCCTGCGGAGACGGTGGTGTTTCAGCGTTGTCTGAAGTGTATAAGTAAGGCTCTTCGTAATGATAGGAAGAGGAATAGTGAGACGCTTGTACTGAATGGTGAGCTTGTACCGAATCCGGATTGTAATTGTAAAAGTTCGCGTCAGAACCGTATGCGCTGTTATGTTGATTGTGATGTCCGTGACCGTACATCCCCATGTCCATCATCATCATTGTCAGTGGACGTTAAACTCTTTTTTTGTTTCTTGTTTATCAATGCGACTGTTCAATTCATCACCAACGTGATATCGAAACGCACATCGCGCAAACTACACACGGAGTGTCCGTGAGTCCTCAGAGACCGCCGTGACCAGGTATATGCACAACTGTGAGTCAAACTAGTTTGTCTACACGGTTCCATGTCCCCTACGTGGTGCTCCGTCTGATGTGTGTCAGTGGGCGGGGCGTTAACACACGTGTCCTGCGCATTCTAGAACGCCGCCAATAGAAACGCGAGATTTTTGGGATGCTGTGATCCTTTATAACGGATTGGCCTGGGAACAGCCATCATTGTGAGGTCCTTTTGTTGCCGCCGTAGCTCCCGCTGTTATTGTTTATCCGCTGGAACATTTCAATACCGGCAAATGTTGCGAATGTCGAGCTACCGTGTGTGACATGACAGTTTTCCTTGTATTGTTCCCTTGTAGCGTTTCTAATAGGTCGCGGTTATTTGATAGTTATCTGTTTATTCAAATGTATTTGCATACCTGCTTGAACACGCACACCGTGTAATAATTTGCAATTATAATAATTTATTATTAAGACGGTAAGCACTCATGCTTCCTATGGTTGAAAAAATTACATATCATATTGCAAGACAAGATTTAACTTCAAAGAATTTCGGCTTAATGTCAATTAGCTGATTATAATTTTTTATTACTATGAAAACTGTATCAGTGTACAGTTAAAAGAACAGAATAAATAACTTGCAACTTACTACCTTATTGCTCATATGGTTATTGAAAGATAAATATTGCATGATAGGTTCGGGAACCATTTTTCGTAAACGAAACAAAAGTTTCAAATTACTACGAATTTCCAGGTTTGAATTTTTAATGTAAAAAAAGTTTGAAAGTGTCTCCATCTCCGCTGACAATGTGTCAAATGTTCAATTGTGACATTGTGTTTGATGCGGAACTACGTTTATAGCTCATGTTGTTTTTCTCTAAAAACAAGATTTGTATTCTATTATTTCAGGGTTTTTACAAACTATTTGATACTTAATAATTGCTCAGTGCATTGTAAAATCACGTAACCATCAAATAATCATCTAAAATGTCACTTAAACACTAACCAAGAAGATTAAATGATGTGACAATGGGCAAACGCAAATATCTTTAGCTTTTATTGACCAACACAGTGGTGACGGTTTAGGACATAATTTCAAATTACCATTTTTTGAATTGATTTTATTTACAAATATAAAACACAAATATTAAATAGTTTTATAAGCATTCGTCATCGTAGTACACAAAACTGAAGTACATTAAGTCGTTTTTTGTACAACTCGTTAAAGAACCCGACTCTATTAGATGAAAATTCAACATTGAGTGTAAATCTTGATTGATGTTGATCAATAATGATATTATAATATTATATATTGATGTTACGGCTTGCGAATTACAACTCAACTTTTTTTTGGATAGTACTGACTGAACTTCTGGTGAAGGTTTGTCTTTATCCATTCACAATCTGTAAAACACACTATAAAGTTACTGTTTGATGTTAGTTATTACAATAAATAATTTTCTTGTGTGGTAACAGGTTTTCAAAGCTGATCAAGGTTTGCATGGCAATTGTGTTCTGTCGTTTTAATATTTTTTTTATTTGTTCAGGAAAATTTTCTTGTTTTCTTCGATTATCTTCGCGTAAAGTATCAAAGCTAAAATGAAAACCAAGTGAATTCTGAGCGTGTTGTAAAGATTACCAAATGCAGTTGGATTTGTCATTCCCAAGAATTGTTGGAGAGGCGCTGACGACAAAATCAATATAAATTTGAAATATTTAATTTAATTTTTTGTTGAAGCATCCGTTTGTTGTACAACTGTTTTAGGTAGGGATAGATATATTGAGGCAATTAGGGAGGCGCTCAAAAAGTTTCACTTTTAGAACACATGGGGATCTATTATGGTTACATTTTTAGTTAAATTATTTTCATATTACACAGGGTGTTCCAAAAGCCTTAAAAGCATAAAAGTTGTGTTTTTTTTTAATGGAGCCCCCAGTATATTATTGAATTTCTGAATTCTGCGATCAAAAGTGAAGTGTAACAATAGACTATGTTTTATAATTTAATTATAATAAACGCCTCTCCATCTCTCTTTCACTACTGGTTTTTATAAATATTAATTATATAAAACAAACTTTAAACAAAATAATTATTATACCTTATTACAATAAATTCAAATAGATTTTGCTTACGCATTATTTACACTTACCTACTTACATTTCCCTGTCTTTCAAACTTCGCAACAAGCTATTTATTCCATAGAAATAAATGTTTCAATTTTCATTTCAAACCCAAAGGTTTTGTGTTTAATAGCGTGTTCTGTAGGCTGTATAAAAATAAAAACTAATCAAATAAGAACTTTAAGTGGCTATATATAACTTAATAAACTTAAACAGTACGCCATATTTTTTAACTTAACAGCAATTGTACTTTTTAATTACCTATTAAATTGATATTTATAGCTTAAGCGTTTTTACAGAACACACACAAATAATCTTTTTTTTGCACTATTTGGTGTTTTTTAAACGAAAGTTGTAGTGTATCTATTTGTCTATGGTATTTAGAAATGTAAGATAATGCATTTAGTCTGTCACTTTAGTTCGGAAAGTCTAGTTTAGCTATTGTGTTTTTGGTGGTTGTTATAACACTTCCACTTTGCTTAAACTGATTTAATAGTAGATATCTTAAAAAAACGGCAAACATATTCTGTTATATTCTGTGTCATACAGTGTAAGTAACCCTGTATATACATTCTGAAGATGTGCCAAGGCACGAACCTAGTAGTTTATACTTTTTAATTTTAACAAAGTATAATTCTCGACATTAGTTTTTAGCACTTGAACGAATGGTTCAATGCTTTGATGATGCTAAATATTAAACTGTACGTGCAGACGCTAAACAGACGCAAACGGAGGCAGAACGATATAATGTCGTTCTAATTGTTAGTATCATTTGTAAAACCACTATAACTAGCAAATCAAATAATGCGTGAAATAATAGTTGTTTTTTTATACAAAGCGATAAAATCGAAGTTTATCAACGAGACGTGATTGATAATTCACGAAGAATGTCTTGTGTAAAAAGTAACTACTTATTACATTTCGCACCGCAGATGCTGGGAACTTCACTGGGAACTCTAGCTTCTCAGTCAGTGTCTGTACAATGTGCATATTTTGTGATTAATTCTATTTGATTTTTATGTCTAAATAACGCCGTGAAAATGATAAATAAATATTTTGATTCTATATGAAAAAATAACACTAGTTTTATTCGAATAATGGAACAATACGATTTGAATGTATGATTGAGCGATTACCTAATGAGAGCATTATAGAAATTAATAGATTAATAGAGTATCTTCCATTCAAAACAATATACTTCATTTGAAAAAAATGGTAGTTTTGAAGAGAGCCAAATAACGAAATACCTCATATTACCGCACTAACAATAAGGATTTGTTTGAAGCAAAAGCAAATCACTTTCGTTGTAGAGAATTGCTTTCCAACCAAAACTTCATGGCATAAACTGCATTTGAGGACGGTTTTACTTTACTCAAAAGAAAGGGACATTTTAGTTGAGGCTTACCAATTTTGATAGAAATTAAATGAATTTCTCAATGAAAAAAATCTAAGAAACTATCTGTATTAAATTATTGTTATAATCAATGCTAGTTAGGGCTAATTTGTCTTACATAGGAGGTGGTTAGGACCAGGAGCTGTGGCTTAGTGGGATACCTCGTTCTTTTGGGTTGCTTTGTTAAATGCTCTATTCTTAGTAAAATAGAAATTTTATTCTCCTAAATCGCAGGCGAAAACTTTAATGTAGTTGTTATGAGTATCTAGTGCTGCCCTCTATTCGTTTGCTTGTTAACGATTAGGGTAGTATTCTACTTTCTTTCACAACTGTTTTTAGAAATTGGTGGAATATAAATAACGATCTTTAAAAATAAAGAATATACCTTTCCACTTACTTATACATTTTCCTTTGTTTCAAGCTTTTCTTTGCACAAAACATATTTATTCCACGGGAATAAATGTTTCAATTTTTATTTCAAATGTATTTAATGGCATATTCTTTCAACAAATGAATTAATTTGAATGAATAGTTGAGAAGATCTTTTCAATAGAAATACGCGTTTTCTGGGGTTCGCTATACTTCTTTGGAACACATAAATTTATATCAAAAAAATATTTTTTTTATTTAAAAAATTCTCATTTAGTGCCACTACATTGAGAATACTACATAATAGAATTAAACTTTACCACATTATAACTGTAATATGCCATACAATTTTTCTAATAAATAGTAATATGTAGGAATTCTTAATATTAGAAAACAAATTACTATTCCAGAAGTATTAACATTTATTATGTTTTTAGTACTTCATTATTATTTATTTTTCGTTGTATGCACACCTGATTAGAACTTCTACATTTAAAGATCAATTACATGCTATGTTTTCTTAAAATCATGTAAAAATGGTAGTTCCAAACTTGAAGTGGAAATCTGAAAACAGATTATTGAAGAATAATATGGATAATAATAATAGCATAGATAGATAGATATATACTTTATTAATAGGTGTCAAATTCATTTAAATCATACCTCAATTAACATAAATTTTCATTTTTCGTTTAAATTCATTCAAGGTCAAGTCCGGTTTTAACTTGATGTATAGATATGAACCTGCTAACATTGGCGATTCTCTATTGAAAGAGTAACAATATCTGTTTAAAACAATGTTATTTCTATGTCGGGTGCAGTGCCCATGGACGCTAGCAAAAGTTGATAACTTTCCAAAATTGTAATACGAGTAAATTAAAAGTTTGATGGAAGTTTGCTTCAAAATGCCGTTAAAAGTTGTTCTGCAAGAACTATTAAAAGATAAATTAAACAACAGTCGTAAAGATTTCCTTTTGCATCACAAACACACGATTTATTGTGCCCGCCTGGTATCAAACAATAATTCCATAAATCAGCGCAGAATACATAAATGCGTAATAAACATCAATTAATGACTTTATATCCAAGACAGATTTGAGTGAACTAATGGCATAATAGGCTTTTTGAAGCCCAACACATATGCTTGATCGTTCCACATTAAATTACTATCCAAGCTAATACCCAAAAATTTACACGTTGACAAGGCTACTACTTTTTCGCCATTAAATAATAAATTGTTTTCTGAGGAGCATGTATATTTATTTAAAAAATCAACAAAGGCCGTTTTCCATGATTTATTGGAGAACACCATCTCTCAAATTCACTCAAAACTGTATCAACTTTTGTGAAAATATCAAACTTGCTGTTACTACTGACGACAATGCAAGTATCGTCGGCATACAAAAAAAATCTCTTTGGTGGTATAATGTGGAAGATCATTAATAAATAACAAAAAATCAAAGGTCACATTACGCTACCTTGTGGTGTACCTATATTGACAGTATATATTTCAGACCTCACATTATTATCATTTTTATTATTTTATCACTCAAAAAAGAGACAATCCATTGATTTAAAATACCACAAATACCTAATTTGTTCAACTTTTCAGACACAAATGAGCATCCAATTGTGTCAAAAGCTCTTGTGAGATCAAATAAAACACAAACTACAGATCTACCAACATTCATCTGGTCATAAACATGTTGAATATAGTCCGCCATAGTAGTTTCTGTAGAATGCCCAGGTCTATAACCATAATAACTACCAGCAATTAACAAGATAATAATAAATTCTATTAGAGACTACTTTCTCAAATACTCTCTCACTTAGAAGTGCAATTGAGCGATAATTTTTCAACATTTGTGGGATCACCTTTTTTATGTAATAGAGAGACCGCCGCTGATTTGAGAGGAGTTGAAAATTTACCTTGCATCACAGATTCGTTGATACCACACGCAAGAGAATAATGATAATATAGCCGTAATTTTATTGTGGTTATGGTCGTATCTGATTTGAAACAAAATCCTCTCACCTTAATGTCGACATAATATTCTTGTGCTTTAGATGTCTATCATTGCAATATTTTATTCTTTCTGTTCATACATCACGTATGAAAAAAAAGAATTTCATACAGTCTGTTTTCTAGTTATTATCTAGTTATATTTTGATGAATTTTTGTAATTTTTTTGATAAACTTGATATTGCGGGAATTACGCAATAACATTTTTACTAAATATTTTGAATGACATTTCGCCAATGTACAGATCAACTTTTCTAAGGAAACTTTAATTTATTCTGAGATGTGTTATAGTTTAAATATTTTCTTAATTTTAAATTTAAATTTAAAATAAATAATGTGATTAATTGACGAATTAATAAATCATTAAATTAAAATAAATTTAAAAATTACCTCTAATTTCAAAGAAAAAGAAATTATAACAACTATTATATTGTAAAATCATAATAAAATAATTTCTTTTAATTTTGAAATAAAAAAATATGTGAAATATACTCAGTTTAAAATATAATTTCAGTTCCTTTTTGAAAAAGCTTAAAAAAACGTGTAAACCGCAGAACAGATTTAGTTAAAACTTGATTTTTATTTTGAAATTTCCACAATATTAAAAATATCGAAAAAAGTCTATAAAAAACTAATATATAGTAATATACCATATAGACCATAAATAACTAACATATTTTTAATAATTTTATTCTTTAACATGTCTTTTTTTACACATTGTAAGGTATACCACTACTTATTTAACTGCACGTGGATTTTCACATTAGGTGTATTGGTTGACCAAAACTTCCACAGCAAAAATCATTTATTTGTGCAGACATTAAAAAGCGATCCTACTTAATTCCAAAATGCAACATCAAAGGAGTGCGGAGACTTGGGCTTGTGTACACAATGGGTAGATTTGGTTCAGATTCGGTTCCGTCGGAATTCACCATTTACGAAAAAATAGACATATTAATCATTTTTATCGCAGTATCAGACGCTGATAACTTGGAAATCTTCTGACAAGGAGTTGTACTAATGCAGTACCTAAGTGACATTTGCTCAAATAAAAAAGGCGGTAGCTTTATCACCTGTAACACTAATGATGGATGAGAAAAAGTTAATAACAATAATTGAAGGATCCCACTTTAAAAATTAGCTGTGATCCTCGCCTGCCTAAAATAATTATTCATGTTGTACGTATTATAATTAATACAATTATGTATGGCTTTGCTGATACATGCTGGTGATAGTAAGATAATTTTGATTATATGCCGATATTGATGTTCTACTAAATGTAAGTTAAAAATAGATCTGTAAATAACCGAAAAAAAAATTGATAAAGTAAATATCGCAATTGTTGGTGTCAAATCTTAGTAATATTTTGATTTATACTCCATTTTATAGAACACTATAATTATTATAACAGAAATTACAATCATAATCATATTTTATGTTTCATAATATAATTATAACACAAGAAGACTATTAACCAATAAGAAACAAAGTCGAACAACGTTCGCTGGGCGTATACTCCTACATGGAATACATTCCAAAATACTCACTATTTTAACAAATTCTCTCGTGTCTCATAAATCTTGTGAACTTTTCAAAAATCTTTTCTATCGACTGTGTCAAATGCTTGTTTCAATTCTATAAGATTCATTGTATTTTGCTCTTCTAAGCTCTATTCATTATGTTATTATATTTCCCAAAAGATAACCTGAATTTTTAATGAACACTTTATTTTCTTGATTGCCTTAATGCATATGAATCAAAATTTTAGTTAAGAAAATGTGTAAATATTGAAATAATAATAGAAGTCTGCTGATATTCAGAATGAAAAAACAATTCAATGAAACGCTATTTTGCTTATGCTATATAGTTAAAATGCACATTACAATACTACTAATTATTTCAAATTTTATTTATTTATTGGCTTTGTTTAAAAAAAAACTATCAAATACATTTTTTCATTTTTTTTTTTGAATTACTAGGAACAGAAGAATACATTACTTTAATAAGGGTAATCGAATCGAATCTCCGTACACCGAAATTTGATGCATGACCATGACTCTGCTGTGCTAAAAATGCGCCAAAATAATAATATATATATATATATTCTATTCATAATATCAAGCTTATCCATGACTTTCGAGGTTCACGGAAATGCGACATAGATGAAGTTATTTTTGCTAAATAGGTCGCAGCTAACTGTGCTTAACCCCAAAGTTTCAAAATTGATATATCATTGCATGTTCAAGAACTTTTAATGGACGGGTTCTGAGAATCACCTTCTTATTGTATATGTATACAGTAAGATGAGCGAACTATCATACGATTCGTTTGTACAATACGTATTATCGTTAAGATACTCTAAAATTTATAAAAATCACATGTATTTTTTCTCCTCTCCTCTAACTCCAAATTTCGTTTAAAAATGGCGACCAATATTAATATCTAAATTTCCACTAATGTTACGAAGTGCTAACTATCTAAAGAAATCTTCGACATACTTTCTTGGAGACTTTTGTATTGTTGCTACTAAAAAACTAGTAAACAAACGTTACAATTTCTCATTTATTTTAGAAATGTTAAAATTGAGAAAATAGTTGATATCAAGAACGTTTTAATTTATTTTTTACTTTACCTATAATAAAAGATTGCTGTAAAATGTATTTAGTTCATTTGAAGTTTAGTAATGAATATTCAAATATATTTTATAGATCATTTTATATGCTTTGCAACAAATACATATATTAGAAATTAATTAATAACATCTAACCCACATATATCCATTTGTATTTATTTCATCAGAACATCTAACCGGAATCCCTAGCAGGGCGAGTTGTCAATCATCCTGAATTACTCCAAATCTGTCGGTTTAATACGAATAGTAATAATATATTAATCTTCCATTTGAATAGTAACTAACTGAAAAAAATCGAATCAGTGATAATTTATTACCCAACAGAAATATTTTTCAATTACTGGGTTATGTTAACATATACAGTATAAATACTAATGAGTATTACAAATATAAAATATTAGGCACGTATCTATTCATCAGGTGACGTGTGAATCAGTGGTGTTATCAGCTATGAAATTGAAAGTATTATAAATTCCTTGCACTGGTGATTTAAGTTTTAGATTTAGCGCAGTAGAATGCATGAGTATGATTCAGCCTGCGGGCTGGATAAGGTATCAGAAAACACCTAAGCCTAGCTAAAACTTTGGACGAGGTGCACTCTATAACTATTGTAGTATCAATATGTTGTACTTGCTTTAGTTGGTATATATTAATGCTGGGTAATCGAAGGGATTTCATAACTGGCAAACCGTATGTACATAACCGAATAACCGCCGTGACCGGTTAATCGCTATGACCGATTAACCGTCTTGGCCGATTATCCGCTTTGGTCAGGGAATCGCCGTAATCGATTAAAAGGCAGTTTTATTTATTGTATATCTATTTTTATATAAGTATTTTACTAATTTTTATAATGTGTATATACGTTTGCTACAATTTTCAAAAATAATATTGTTATATAAATTGCGATGTCAGCTTAATGTTTTATTTTTTCATTTTTTAAACTTTCCTATAACTTGCTTCATCCTTGACCATATTTTAAGAGGTTAAATTTATACGTACATTTGCATTTACGTATAAAAAAACCACTTTTCTTAGTGTTATTTTTTTTTTATTTAGTAGTATTTTTGATTTTCTTACCGATTTTCTAAATCCCCATTTGCTTTTTTTTTAATACGAATTATTATAACTAGCTCTAAGACAGCGTATCACAAATATATTTCCCTTCCAATGTTTAAATAGTTACTTGTTAGTGATAAGTAGTTGAAAGTACAACTTATTGATTGAAACAAAATCTATAGGTTATAAATGTACTCGACACCTGGAAAGTTAATAAAAATGTATTCGGTTAATAATCAACGAGTATCTTACCCAACAATGCGAGTAGGTAAAATATTTACTCGTAAATAATCATTCATCTAGGGTACAACATTTGTCTGCGGTACTACTTGCTGATTATCACTTAGAGGTATGATTTTCCTATATCGTAATTTGTATCCCTATGCTATCGATTTATTTCCATTGTCTAAAAAGTCTATTCAAATTCATTTATGCCTACATTATTTACTTTGCACATCAATGTCTTGTTAGTTAAACAGCTATTGGCGGTATGCCGTATTATATTGATAGTAGATATATTCCATACATTTCAAAAATATTCCTCAACACAGTCATAAAATAACTGGAAAAAAAAGGTATAGTTACGTTGTTTCTTCATTTAAGTAAAAGATTTTTGAAGACTTTACTAATGTATTTTTTTTTTGGGGTATACAACGCGAAAGCAAAATCTATCCATTCTCTCTTTCTAAATGATCTGTATATTAATTGTCAAGCCATATATTTCGACACGTCAAATATTAGGCAATAAATGTTATCTACGCGTAAATAAAAAAAAAGGTAAAACGAAAGAAAAGTTTAGTACATAAGTTTTTCCAACTGTTCCTGACGATACCAAGTACTAATCATAGGATACTTACGGTACTGTCTACAACACCAGTAACGCAATTATACGTACGGGTAATACAACATCGTTATATAAATATGTACGTATACGCTATTGCTGTGGTACTGTCACTCCGGAGTTTTGTAAACTCAGCGTGTTTATTTTTCGAAGATCAAGTTTTGGCCATGCCGCGCGCAATTCTCACAGGAAGTTAATTTATTTTTTTTGATAAGATTTTGTTAGTTGATTTGTTTGTTTATTTATTTGTTCAGTCATTTTAAATTTATTCTCACTCTTTAATATGTTTAGCATTTGTTTATTTTGTTTTATGTCCTTCTTAAAAGGTATCTTGGATGATCCTTGTGCGTTAGTTGCAGCGCACGCAATTGTAAATTTTATATATGTATGCGATGTAGGGCTCAAATAAGGTAGTTCCATAGATTGATGCCGTGTGTAAGTATATGTATTTTCTTTGCTTGGTTACCGTTTTTGGTGATTTCATTTTATTAAAACTTTGTTCGCTTAAATTGAATTCAGAACATTTTTTAACATTTTCAATTAAATAATTGATGTTATATTGTTGTGCACATTTAGATATAAAATCCGTTATTTTGAATTTGATCTAGAAGAAGTTTTTTTTAGTTCAGAGAGTTTAAATTTTTCCGTTTTTCTTTTTGCTGATTTGAATTTTATTGTTAATCACCACGGTGAAGGTGAAAAAGAAGCTTTGAGCTTGTATGTAAATTTCATTTTTATTACTTGTTTTTCCACGTTTAAATTAATTTTAGTGTGTTGTAATTTTTAAACCACGTGGATTTTTTGTGCGATTTGGATTTTCTTCTAGAACAAATCTACCATTTTGTTTGTTGAAGGACTTGCATTGTCCTTTTTGAATTGTGGAGTCTTATGCAGGTTTGTTTTTTGCCAGAATCTTATATTCATGGTTTTCATTTACCCTGCGAAATTGTAATTAAAATAATTTTTTTTTTTTTTAATAATAAATTTTGATTACTTTCACCCACTTTGTACTTTTCTTGATTAGTTTTGTTACCCTGAAATCAAATTGTTTCATGCGCCCTTTTAAATTTTTATCCACTGAGCTAGTTGATTTAATTTTTTTTTTAATTTCACTTTTCATATATGCTGGTACCATCCGTTCACAGCAGTATGTATGTTACGTACTTATAACTTGCACGATGTCGTACTTACTCAGGCAAGTCTCTAGACGTATAGAACGTACGATGTATTTAATTCAAGTTTCAACTGAATTTTTTTTTGTACAAAAATTGTGACTTGGTTGCACTATCGGCAATTAATGTTATCAGTTGCTAGTTATAAAGCGTGTCCAGTATATTTTTGACTCAATCGAATTAACCGGTCACCGTTCCGATCGATTAATTGCCGCGACCGGTTAACTGCCGTGACTGGTTAACTGATTATGATAATACCTTAAGGCCTGTTTCAGACGAGGTGGTTTAGTTGATTCAACTAACTGTAAGTTGCTTAGTTTATTCTCAACTAGTTGATTGTCATTGATGGCGCCGAAGCGGACATGTTGACTCCGTGTGAAAGGGTTCAGGCGGTTTCCAATCATTTACTACATTAGTATGATACTTGACAACCGCCCGTTCAACTAGTGGAATCAACTAATCGCCTCGTCTGAAACAGGCCTAAGAGTCAATTCAGCAACAAATATGACTCCTAGATTTTAATAAGGTAATTAATTGTATAATAATGTAGAAACAATTATAGTATATAGTTTTATTGTCATTTTTATCAAAGAAAAACTTCATTTGTTTGGGCATACGGTATATAATTTTGTTTGTTTTTTTTTTACATTAATAAAGTTACGTTTCGGATTCTCTTACTTTAATCCATTTTCAAACTATTTATTGTTTTTTTTTTTAATTTTTAATTTCTTCCTCTTGGTCACTCACAAATCTCTATAAATTCACAAAATTACACATGTAATTTTTACTTAAAACAAAACTATAATTGTACCATACCTCATAGTCTCTGGGTAATTCCAATTAAAACATGTAAATTATTCAAACTAGTGGGAAAAAACATAGTTTGTCATATGGAACATTTTTTAAAAAACTTTTATTTAAATAACAATTTAAAACACGCGTCGAACATCAAACATATTAACATGAACTACCACACACATAAAATGTATATCAGTGCGTATATTTCCCTAACCTTGTTTCTTATTTACTATTGCAATAACTATAATATGATCTTTGTGAGTGTTATGCATGGGTATCGGTTAAAACGCCGTGACCCTAAATTTTGTCCTAGGATAGAATACCATCAACCTGTGCATTTAAGATGGGTTTTAGAATGAATATGAAGTACTATTAAAATTCCTTCGAATGGAATTTTAATTGCACAAATTTAAAATGAAGTTAATATGATATTTATAATTCACCCTTAACTGTAGAAATAGCAGGAAAATTTAGCCCTGGGTAAGACAGAACATTTTTGATAATATTACATCTTAACATTAGGTCTAAGTACTACTACGCTACATGTTTACACAATTGTACAAAGCGCAAGGTGCAAAACAGTTTTATAATCTATAATTAAAAAATAAAACTTATTTTCCTGCTATTTCTACAGTTAACGGTTAATTATAAACATCACATTAACTTCATTTCAAATGTGTGCAATTAAAATTCCATCGGATGGAATTTTAATAGTACTTCAAATTCATTCAATTCATTCATAACCATTTTCACTTCGCATACAAATCTTACTGTTTGTAGGATACAATGGCTCAACGGGGGATGACTAGTTGTCAGTAAACATTGGATTATGAGAAGCTTGGCTGTTAGACAAACAGATTGTCTATCCGCAGCAGCCGGAGAATACAACTTTTCAAGATCTCAACTCCACCGTGGTTTAAACACCCAAAATAAGAAACTGTGCAGGTATTTTACCTCAACAATGAGTGTCAGTTTAATGATTGACATAAGTCAAGCGATGCCCATTATTAATTTAAATATTATCCGTGAGGTGTTTGTTACCGTGCGGGGTGTATCCGTTTAACAATACATTTTCTGCTCAATGAGCTAATAATAGATACAGTTTAAGGGTATTTGACTACCACAATTCAACTAAAGCATGGAATGTTCCGAATAATATTTGCTTAAAGTCATGTGAAAAATAATGTGTAGATTGCGTATTTAATGTTAACATATACATAGATACTACATTATTCCCGGCTTTCTTGCTTAAGATATTAAATATTACACATTTGGATGCTAATAGAGGGAATAAAGAATTGAATAATAAATTTTACACTTACCTTGCTGATATAAATTACCTGTCATTGTTGGAGCGCCTTATGAAATAACTCCTGGAGAGGCAATTTATTAAATTGACTTAAGAATTTATTTGTTAATATGCAAAATATACCCCCAGCATGTCTTAACGATTGACGTTGATGTATTGAAAATGTAAGGCTGCTCTACATGTAATTATTTTTAGTGTAAAGAGCTACCAGCCATTAAAAATGAAAAAAAAAATATTGCCAATAACTTCTATTATGAAAGGAACGGTTGCATGCAAATTGTAATTTTCATAATGGTAACTTTACGTAATGCAACTTGATGTTTTTTTTCTTGTAGGTTTTTTTTTGTAATAGGTAATATTGTAGGTACAGGCACACGAATGTGTATGTGGCGTGTTCCTAACGAGTAAAACACCTGTAACAATATATGGGCGGTTTACTTACCTTGAACTTCATAAAAGAGGCTTTAAGTGAATATATTAAGTATTATATTGGATCACAGAAAGGTTGAGTCAAGTTCATTTTGATAGAAACAAGATATTTTTTTAAAAAATCTTAAAAAAAAACATTAACTCAGGAGTATGGCTACCGCCAAAGCTGAATTATCACCAGCACTTACAATAATCCATAAAGTAAAGCTTCTAGATAATTAACTATGTACGTATTTCTTTACTAAAATCTTATTAGAAAGCTTTTGAGTCGAAATTTCATCTTCTGTGGTTTAGTCCTGCTTGGATAGAAAGTAGTTTGTGCCATACTTTCAGTTTTGAAAAATCAAGAGAGAGAGATGCTACAAAATCTGATTAAGAAAAGTTATTCAGATAAATAAATGATGCAAGTACGCAAAATTTAAACAAAATCAAGCGTGTTTGGGAAATTTTAAAAAAAAAATATTCTTCCTACTAATAGAATGCCTTCTTTGTAGGAGATACGAGAAAAATTATTAATAAAAGTTGTTTAGATTAATAAAAGATGCAAGCATACAAAATTTAAACAAGATCAAGCAGCTTTGGAAATTTACAAAAAGATATTCTTCCCGCCAATAAAGTGTCTTTTTTCGTAGGAGATACGGCAAAATGTTATTAAGTAAAGTTGTTCAGATTAATGAATTGTGCAAGTGTGTGAAATTTAAATAAAATCAAGCATGCTTTGGAAATTTACGGAAAGGTTATTATTCCCACTAATTAAGTGCTTTTTCTGTAGAGATACGATGAATGTTATTAAGAAAATTGTTCAAATCGATAAATTATGTAAGTGTGCAAAGTTGAAACAAGATCGGTTTACTTAATCGTTTATTACATATGAATATAAAAAATTACTTTCAAGCAATTCACTCCGTTCAAATTAAAATAATAATTCACATGATCTAATATATATTTATTCATTCAATATGATGCTGTCCTTGTTCGCACATTGCTTAATGTTGTTCTGAAATGCATTCTCTATCACCTATACATCGTTTGGGTTAATATTTGAATATACCAATTGTTTTACCCGTCTCGAAACGAAAAAATCTGTGATTGTTAAATCAGGAGATCTGAGCGGCCACAAAAGTCACTAGCATTGCCTATCTATCTTTCTTGAAAATGTTCATTTAGCCATACGCAAACTCTCAAAGTCGAGCGGGCAGGACAACTGTCGTGTTGAAAATATAAAGAAAATCTTGCTTCATGTGGTAGTTCGTCCAGAACCAAATTCAAAATATTTAAATATGTGTGCTGATTAAGTCTTCGCTCAATAAAATATGATCTAATAATATCACAACGATACTAAATTGTACACCAGATGTTTTTTTTTAAATATTGACGTATAGAATTTATGACATGTATTGAGGTTATTATATCCAAACCAATCTTGACAATTCTGTGTGCGAAGGCGCACCATTAGTAGTAAAATTCGATTCATTTGAGAAACAAATTCCAACCATCGGGCTTCATCCCCTTCTTCTAAGATGTGAAGAAACCTAACTTTATATGGTTTAATCTTTCTTGCTTTGCAAATGTGATCTGCTAATACGAATATGCTCTGATCGCTTTCTTGGTGACAGTACGAGCTCTTCACATACTAAATCTATTGCTAACACAGTACTTATATCATCTTCATGTTTCTTTCTTCTAGTATGTAAGTAAATTGTCGGTAGTTAGAATTCTAACCAGTCTGGATGTTGTAAATTGGACTAAGAGAAAGAACATTTCAGCGCCGCATTATTGAATGGTTAAACTATAGATAACTTGATGATTTATTCTTATGGATGTAAAGAGGTAAAATACGGCGCAATCGAAATTGTGTTTATTTACTGTACTTAAAAGCGTTTTGCTGTGCTCATGCTCTGGAATGGCAATAAATATCGTGCGTAGACTGCGTCTTTTTGCTCATTTTTCACAGATGGTATTTTGCAGAAAATGGCAGTACAACTTCTGTCCTGCAATAGTTTGCTTAGCTTTATAGTCGAGAAACACCAAACTTTGTTCATTCGCAATGCTCACTTGTACCACAGATTTGTGTGCGCTACTTTCCGAACTGACAGTCAAAACTTCCAATGAGGTTATTACGACATTCTCACTTTTCTTGGAATTGAGACATTGCGATCTAGTGTGGCCAGGTTTGTGGCATCCATAACGAATTAACGGGTTCTTGGCTTCCGCAGAAGCAGTGGGCTTTGCCTGTCCCTGCTACACTGGCTGGGAGATCCGCCTCGCTGCAAACTTCCTACATTCTTGCTGTACGTCCCTAAAATTCCAACAGAAATCACATTTCGGTCGTGTCCTCTGTATTCTCGAAGCAGGCTGCATCTGTTTTCTTGTATGTGTCCCCGATGCTTCTACATATTACAATTCAATCACCTGTTCTCGAGGAAGTAATCGTTTAATTCTCGTATTTAACAAACCATATATCATCGATCTTATGATCGTTATGTGAAACAGGGGTTGGTGATAGCTTAGAGAGTAGTGGTAACAAACAGGTCCGTGACTTTTGTTGAACCCTGCTCTCTAGAAAATAATTCTCTAAAACTTTTGTAGTTTGGTTTACTTTCACAGAAACTGTGCCTCAGCGATTCTACACTCTTCCGGCATCGTTGTAAAGTGACATTTGTGCTGCGCACCATGTGGCAGCATCATTCATCTAGCAAGCATTAGGCAATCCTTTGTTGTTCGCAATCTGCGCCTCAGAAACGCTCACGGCAGCATTTAAATACTTATTGTATCTATGAATGTTTCAACACACTCCTCTTTTGCTCCAGAGAGAATCGCGATTCCAAACGGTAGTGCTTGAGGGCCCGGCTTTGCAAACGAGAGCTTCTTTCACACCCTGTAACTGTTGCAACTGGTTCTGTGTCAAGACTAACGAGTCCGCCATTATCGTTTCTGTTGTACTCTTCTTTTCAGCAAAACGAAGGTAATATGCAGAATCACTTGTGCTCATGCAATTTCTCTTATATTTCTTTTAATTCGATACAGCGAATGTCAACATTCCAAATCGACCGACCTCAGTGCGATGAGAAAATGAATAATTGTACTGAACTGGTGGATTACCGTATTGACAGATTGCCTTCGCGTTCCGTAGTTTTCACTTGCGCTGCTTTTCTCTTAAATTCAATTTGAAGCCCTACGTTGGGCGCTACTTGTAAATAGGTAAAACACGACGCAATCGAAATTGTGTTTATTTACTGTGCTTAAAAGTGATTTGCTGTGCTCTCTGCTCTGGAATGGCAATAAATATCCTACGTAGGCTGCGTCCTTCGATGATCACATCTACCTCTTTACAAGTGGCGCCCAACGCGGGGCAAATTTTGACGAAGATTATTTTGGAGCGTTGCTAAAAGCGTAGACATCCACCAAAACTTTGTCTCCGACTTCGTAGTATTCGCTGGGGTGCCGAAGCCGGTCAGTGTACTTCTTTGTGCGATTTTGATTTTCTTCTTGAGCTTCACTTTTACTACTTGGGAGAACATCACGAACGATGGAGTGAAGAACTCCCGTCAATTCTGAAAAATTTTTGTTTAAAAGATTTTCTCTTAAAATCGAAAATAGAAATGTAATCAAAGACCAGACTTCGGTGTGAGCACCCAGTCGGGACCTTTCGAATGACGTCCGGAGAGCAGCGAGCACTACGCTAGTCACAACCTATACCATTGCGTTTCACCACATAAATATAAAAACATTCTCATCCAACATATCTGTTCATATGTCGCGAAATAGAATAGACTGTAACGAATCCGGCGATGGCTATTCTCTAGGCGGTCATTCCGAAAGTCGGCGGCTGTACAACATTATGTGGGTTGGGTCATTTAAGTATATCTTAGTTAGTTCATTTACTATAACAGACGAGGTACTACGTGAGTCAGTTTACTATGACGTCACGACCGTGTTGCAAATTTTCTGTTCGTCAAAACGTAAACAAACCGTTAGGTTTATTAACTGTCAAACACTTTTGACAGTGAATTAAAACAACACTTTAAAAATAACATTTACCGTTATATTTAGTGATAATCTTTTTGAAATCAGGATTTAAATTATGTTAATCATGAAGCAAGTGGAAAAAATAACAAAAAGCCACGTGAGTACAATAAAATTTCGTATATGCGCTTATAGGGTCGCTTCGGGCAACGCAATGTCGTGACACCAGTTAAGTCTTGGCATTCGTGCGACTCGCATCGTTTTCAACGTGTACGGGGGGCGCATTGTGTGATTTCAAAGGCTTGAGTAACGTTTATTATTAATGACGGAAGTTAATTAAGTGCAAATCTTAAAAAAAAACCCCGACTCGCATTGAGGAAAATTTTAAGTTAAGGAGAAAGGAAGGCTTATTCTTCATTTCAAATAAACTACACTTCACACAGTAAAACTCTTAAATAACTTACCGTTAATATTCAGTGCATAATTCTTTTGAAAAAATCAGGATTAAATATGTTAATCATGATAGCAGTGGCGAAAAAAAATAACAAAAAAGCACAAGTGAGTACAATAAAATTTAATCGGGACCATTATCGCTTAAAGTATTCACAGTAACGATTAGTATGCAAGTTTCTTCTCTATCCAAACCAATCTCTCTGATTTACTACTTCTGAATTTCGTTTCCAATATGTTATACGCCAAGTACGTCAAATTTCTATACTAATTTAATTCAATCCGCTTTATACAATTGTATGCATCCTCCGATCTGCCATATTTCATCCATCGTTTCATAACAAACTTCCTTTTCTTTGAGAACAAATAATATCTACCACAACAATGTGTTTCAACCATAGCAAATGTCTTTTTCTTTAAGAGCACTGTTTAATGCGTTATGTCACTCTGAAAAATGTATATGAAAGAACCACTTCTGTAAACAATATTTGTATATACTCACTGTTTTCGTACGTGTCATAAATTGTGTTTCCAATAGCACATTGACACTGAGTAGAATAATCAATTTTTACAACATTTATTTCGTATGCATTTTAGTTTTGGGTTAGTGGATGTAATTCCTTGTTTACTCATGGATGAAATTTTGCTTATGTTTGCAACATGAATGTTTAGAGCACTCGTTACTCTCTAAAAACGAAATACTGTAAAGAATATGACATTAAAAATATATGGATTTTATACTCCTCGCACGAAAGTTAATGGGAGTAATGGCCCGTTGTTCTTGCATTCTGCGTCGAAATATACGATTAACAAAACTATTAACTCCTTCGATTGTTTACACAATGATTTCGGTATGTTTTAGTTGTAATAACTACTTATTTTAAATAAATATATACCAAGTATAAACGCAAATTCCCACACTTTACTGCAAATGCAGAATATAACCCTTTGATAGTTGACAGCAATAATGCATGCAATTTAAAAAGCAGTAGGCACCAACATTGAACATGAATAAGTACATAAGTACATTGACTTTAATTGAACATGAATAAGTTGTATGTTAGTTGGTTATTTTAATGATATGGTATTGCATGGCCCGAATTTGCAAGTAATGACGTACCTCGTCTGTTATGGTAAATGAACTATATCTGATAAGTGTCAAGGGAAAAAGTATCGGAGAAGAAATGACAGAGAAATATTTAATATTTGCCCGAAGTAGTCTGTGGAAATTCGTTGATCAGTAAATTTATATATACAAATATAAGTACACCAGTTCGCCTTTAATATGTATATATGCGAATATGTACACATACAAAGCCACTTGGTTATTTCTACTCTAGGTTTCTTCGAATAAAGCAGTATATATTCGTATGTATCTGCCTCTCGGTATACTGTAATATCAATTTATTGGATCGTAAAGTGCACTGACAACGTTTGACATCAGATAAAACGTGGAATTAAAGTGGTCCTCGATGACGGTGACAATCTCTCCTCCGAGTAAAAATTAATAACTCGCTGTTGTATCTGATCTTGAAAGTGTTGAGTGAACGGGTTTATCGTAACGTTGTCTGGTATATTAACGCGTCGATTATTAATGGAGCATCTACTGGATATTATAAATTAACATATTATGTGAAGGCGCGATACCCATACACCGCACCTTGACTATGACATCTTCTAGCGTAATATCGATAAACATTTCAAATGCATCTTTTATTTGGCTTCATCTACATTCGTGCGTGTAAATGCAAATACGCAAATCATAACTACATCTGCTTCGTTGTAAGTGGCAGGCTTCATAGATTTATCAATTACGGTGTTTATATTTAATAGAAATATATTTATATTTTGATTCTGATACCAGCTCATCATTAAGTATTAGCTTCATTTGCATTTATGGCTGCTTACTGCAAATTTTACTGGGAAGGCACCTATAAGACTAACTGGTATAAAAACACCTTTTATTTCAAACCAGTAGAAGCGAATTTGAAGGAATGTATTCTATGATTAAAAATTAAACATAATTATGGAATTGATTAAATTCGTTTCAATGCCATTAAAACTTCTTTTCATAAGCGAGACTTTGTGCTTTTTCCGACGCGTTGAGATATGCTCTTGTTAGGCCCTCATTACAGGAAGGTGATGGGAAACTAATTGGAAATTATAGGCTGATATGTCTATTATCGTAATTTTTAAATATTTAAGAAATAATTGTCCATCAACAAATTATATCTTTTTGCAAATAATTTAAATGTCATCAGTACAGCTTTTGTTCGGCAAATCTGCGCTTACCACATTGTTTGAGTACATTGATTTAACATTTAGATCATTTGAAAATAATTGCTTAACAGCAAAATTTCCGATTTCGCTCCCCATATCATAATGTGCACCACATCGTCAGTCTTTGAGAATGCAATGGTGTAAGAGTTGGAAATATGCCTCATCAGAGAAAAAAGAAAATCTGAAAAATCAGCATCGCGTTTTTGTTCCTCTAATACCCAACCTGCGTATATTCTTCGTTTTCCTTGCGGTTTGGGCTTCAATTCTTGTGTTAATTGGGTTTCACAGAGGTGTAAGTGCAAGTCTTTATGCAAAATGTGACGAATCAATAGTTCTTGATTTTCAGCGACACTCTCACTGACACCAGCAACATTCTCGGTTGAATTTCTTGACTTATCCTATCCTCAATGCTACCAGTTTTTTAAAAATCTTTCACTACACAGCAAATTGTTCGTTCAGTAGGACGATTAAATTGACTGTAATCATCCCGTGAAAGTGGTACACAGTTCACACGGAATTATTATTGCTGTATAACAATTGAATAATTTTAACGCCTTGAGCAATGGTTAAGAAAACCTTTTTTTGAATGGACTCTTTCAAACTAACTTTGGTTGTGTCAAACGCGCGATATCAATGAAAATTGTCTATTTTACAAAATAGTCCATATAGGAAACTCGCACCGGATCACCTATATATGTATAAGTGCATTATTACACAAAATATATTCTTTTATTTTACTACGTTATACCCCATCTATCGAACTGCAATTTACACAGGTTGTTTGGGTATGTAACAGGTAATAGTATATTTGATAGTATATTTGATGAGAAAATCATGAGTGTCCTCAAATGGCAACATATAGAAAAACACTATTAAAGTATTTACTTATAGTTTTGGGTTGCTTGGACGACATCTAAGACCGGGTACAAAACTACCTTGGAAAAAAAATAGCCAATCTACGCAAAGTCAAATTTTATACAACCTTTATGTCATCTTCAAAATATGCTATTCCGTGGTTAGCAAAGAAATATCATTTACATATATTAAGAGCAGTAAAGGCTCTAAGACTCTTCCTTTATAAGCCTATCACTATAAAGCTTTGGGCTACATTGTTGAACGTTTTTGTCCTTCAAAAGAGAGTGGTGGGTACAATTCTGGAGCTCTCCATTAATGGATCTTCTTGGGCAATGCTTAAAAAGTATTACAACAGTATATGGAATATATGCAGAGTTTTCCACGGGAGTGGCTGCACGAAAAACCAATTTGTTTATGACAAAAAATATTTTCAAACAAATTTTATCATGAAAATTTAGTTAACTCAAAAAAAATTGGTATTATCAAATAAATCGGTTTTTCAGTATAGTTAGAAGTTTTAGGACTTATGGAAAAAAAATAGAATTAAATTTTACACCGATTTGCTATACCATTCGCTGTATCCATTTTCAATAGTTTTCTTTTAAATTACCCGTTTTATTTATTGGGGCTTTTAAATGACCGAAAGTTCACTTGGTGGGCTGTAACATTGAGGTGAGTACAAATGTAGGAGGATGTAGGACTTCGGCACATTTGTATTCCCCACACATTGTATTGTTAAAAGCAAGTGTTTGACAAAATGGCATTTGTAATGTTTTTAAAAATGTAATTTTAAAAAAGTAAATTTTAATATGTTTTTTGCCGTAAATTTAAATTAAATAAGTTTGTAAACAAAAATGAAAATTCTGAGGAAGACAATAAAAAATTTATCGAAACGTTAAGAAAAATTTTATTAAATAATATACTGGGTGAGTTTTTTATCTTGAGACAACGGAATATCTCTAAAACACTACATAAATCAAAAAAAGATCTTGATAAGATTTGTTATAATGTAGGGGGCTCACTGAATGGTGCTGAACTCGATCCCCCACCTCACCCTCCAGAGTGGAAGGGGAACAACTTTGAAATCTTAAAGGGGAACCCCCATTTTGTATTGCAGATTCGGATTCTACGCCATCAAGTATGTATTCGTAAAAGATTGCGCTGTAAGCGCAAAGAAAACATGATTGTGAACGTCTAAAAAAAATACACAAAAAAGAAAAGCAAGCAAACATGATTTTGTGTTTTTTTTATTTTAACATAAACTAACATTTCAAAAATCCATGTGTTGTGTGAAACTGTGCCCCTTCACTTCGATACATTTATTTATTCGCAATTGGAATGCTTTTCAACGATACAAAACCGTACTTTATTCAGTACTTGACAACCTGTGAATACTTACACATCGAGTTTGCCACCATTCAGTGAGTCCCCTACATTATAACAAATCTTATTAAGATCTTTTTTTGATTTGATGCGATTTGATGTGTTTTAGAGATTTTCCGTTGTCTCAAGATAAAAAACTCACCCGCTGTATATATAAAAAATCCGCTATGTCAAGAAAGAAGAAGAAAAATATCCGCATTATATTCATGTAATGAACCGGGGACTGAACCGATAAAAAATTGTTATACTACATCCAGCTACTTGGTATATTATTTAATTATAATTTACTAGAGTGGCAAAATGCTTTTATAATTTTAACAAATACCGCAATAAAATAACATAAAATAGCTTTGAAACTTAGTTAGTATGGTAGAACGGGCCTACTATGAGACATTGAGATATTTCATGAAATGTAATGTCTCATAGTGTACTAGCTGTCCCACTGAAGACTGGGTCTTTGATTTCAGCTCTATTTTTGACTTTAGGAAAAAGTCTTTTATGCAAAAATTTTACAGAATTCAATGCGGCATAACCTAAAAATAGTTTTAACTATACAACATGTTTCAAAAGTGGGAAAACATATGCTTACTCCGTTATTTTAATTGGAATACCCTATATATTATTCCTTTTTGAAATTTTACCTAGTAAAATAATATTAAATAACACAACAACGGTGTTATTTACGCTTTTGTAAAAAAGGCCCTGCCGCAAGTTTTCAATTAATGCGGCGGAATTTTCCATTAATTTGCATATTGGCTTAGTATATAAACTATATATAATGGAATAAAGCCTCGAATTAATAAATATGCGTTAGTATCGTATAATAAAATATAACTAATGACATATTGTTTGAAAAAAGAGTGATAGTGATAATTAGCAGAAATAATAATGCCTCATAATAGTTTATTCATAAACCATTAAAAAAAGACCGATGTTTTCCTTCTATTTACAATAAAAAACGAAGAAACATGAATCCACAACAAAATACATCCCTAATTAAAATTATTTACATGTAGCAATCATCTTTAATTACCAAAATTTTGTAGCAGATGTTCAAAAATATATCCTCTTCCTCTTAAGCATATTTCTACCCTCTTTTGCAAATTTTGGGGTAGTTTTTTCAACAACTCTACGAAATGGATGGCAATGCTTCCCTCATTCTGTTCTTCCTATTTTCGTATGTGGATGGCTCTTTTTACACAAGTTTCTTTAGGTAACCAAAAAAAAGAAGTCACGGAAAACGTATTACACAAAACAAATTATCTTTTTAAAAGCTTTGACTTTTAATTAATATTAATTAACTATAATGGTTGTTTGGTAGGTTATGATAATAAATAATTACCATAGCCTACCAAACATCCGTAATATAGTTTCTGCTAATCATAAATGAATGACATTAAATTTCTTTCTATTTTCAAAAAAAAAAACGTATTATTAGTCTTTGTATTTTGTGATCTGATACAGATGTATGCTTACTAATTTGCGGCTTCATTTAGTTATATCGCCTTTATATATTAAGCTGACTTGACTTAAATTAATGGAAAATTCCTTGTATTTATTTAAAAATAATTATCTGCAATATCCTACATGAGTCGTCACAAATGTTTAGAATGAATTGAAAAGATTTTGCGTAAGGCTTAATTTAGCGCAAGCAAAAATATAGGCTGCTATTTTAAAAAATCAAGTTGTCTTGAACTAAAGTTAAGCAAATGTTCAGGACTATAGCGGACACCTGTATATGATTATATAAGATGTTAATTTCACTGTTGGATCAAGCTAAGCATGTATGTATGATATTTAAAATATGAATATCTAAAACAAATGCTAATACAAACTACGTCGCCTTAACCGAAAGCTTACAGCAGAGCCATTTTTACAAAGGCGTATATAACAACGTTGTTATTACATATAGCCATATAGTAGCTTATATAAAGTTATGTTATTCTTCTTCGTAAAATTTAAAACTGGAATAATATATAGCGTATTCCACTTGATATAACGGAGTAAGTATGCATTTTATTACTTTTGGAACACCCTGTCTAGTCAAAAATATTATTAGGTTATGCAGCAATAAATTCGGTAAAACTTTTGTATAAGAGACTTTTTCTTAAAATTAAAAATAGAGCTGTAAGCAAAGACCCACTCTTCAATGGGACACCTGTAAAATAGTGGTCTACCCTACCCCAATTTGATGCTAGCATTTTGTATTCAATATATTTTCTTTTATTTCTTATTTATACGAGTTGGTCATTCAATTGATCAAGGAGACACCATAATAGAACGACAATAAATACAAAATACAATATCGTTAATAATGTCTATTAGTATTAAATGATTAACATACATACAAGATGAGGTAAGACACTATGAAGTATGAGAAGCTAAGAATAAATTAAAGTACATATTCGCACTAAACAATAGCTTGAGAAATTTGCAATATTGTGAAAAGCATTTGCAAAATGTATAACTTTGGGAAAAAACTAGAGAGGTACAGCAAAACGGCAATGGGTATTTGAAGGCATAAGTGAACCTTAAATAATTTCAACAAAAAAAGAATATTAGCTATTGTGATATCAGTTTTTTCATAGAAAAAGTAAAACAAGCTGAGATTAAGCAAATCAGAATATGAAAAACTTAAATTTTAAATTAACACGACCATTGTACATACATAATTAATGTACATATACCAGTTTAATTTTTAACGCCCATTTGAGATCTAGTAAGGAACGTAGGAATAATTTACTATGAATTCTAAAAGAGAAATTTATTATACATTTTGCAAGTCAAAGAAATATTTGTTCTAACTGCTTAGGTAAAATCTTTCTCTTCAGGAATTGACTTTTACTTCGTTAGATTAATTTGAATGCATTTTAATGAGTAAAATTCTCATGAAGGACACAGGTTAATTAAAACTGGAGGATATAGATAGCCCTAATTGGAAAGTTACCAGTAGTTAGATACAGAAACTATCGGAGTATGAAACGAACACGTCTTTTGTATTGATGTCAATTGTTAATTAGTTGTGGCTACTATAAATGTGGTATCTTAGTGGGTCAGATTAGTAGAATTAGAAATGTGACGTTTCTTGCGATAGTCGGGCTAGTTCAATAGTAGATTTTGAATAGTGAAAGTAGGTTTACTCTTCTGTGTGTTTTAATTACGTATTTTGATTTAAGAGCTGAATCGCTTTGTAGCAAATAAAAATAATTTCAAGCGTAAAAAAACCTATGCTTTCAGAAACTGACTCCCTCTGTCCATCATCGATGCAGGCCCAATATACAATATCCGTCCGTTTCACCTGTCGGCTTAACTGATACGGAAAGTTGGGCGTTATAATTGTTTATCTGGAGGCGATATAAAAAAAAAGTATAGGTTGTGCCGAAATTTAGTATTGCATGTTTATTGGTCGGATAATAATGTGTGCGCTGTATTTTGGGCAATGCAATATGTGGATACTTCAGCTATCACCGGGCAATGATAGTTTATCTCCCGATATTGTGATATCGCGTAATCCTCAGAACACCGTGTAAATTCCAATATGTTTACAATAGTTTATATTAAAGCTGTTTCATATCTGAGCGACCATTTTTGTATATTTGTTACTTATAACGGTTTGTGAGCGAATCAGTTGATTCGTCAAGTTACAATATTTACTTTAATGCATAAGATGTGGTATTCAATTCTAGATGAACTGTTATTCGTAGTTATAATATACTTGATAAAATCGTCAATAGCTAATTGCATTATGATCTTCATATATAGTAGGATAAATGTTACCGATGACTTTATGAAACAAAGTTTATTGCAATCATAACTAGTCCTCTTTTTAATATTAAGAAAGAGTAGTTATATTACTGAAGCAAAAAAAAAAACATGTACAGAAATAACTGAATAACTAATTTAATCGAATAAACAGTTAATTATAATTTGCACTTGTCATGGCCATATCCCGTATCACCCGATTAATTGGAACATGGACCCTGTCGAATTGAGGAGACTGTATTGCAGCATTTGGAGTACCTCTGGATTGGATTTAATGAGTACCACTGATATAGAGATTTAATTAAACTTTCTTTCTTTTCAGGTACAATTCTCGCAATTTTTCATGTTTATATTGTAACCTGATATAGGGTTTCTAAAACGACGCTAAAACCATTGATTAACGTTCCATTGATCCATGTGATTTTTGATACACAAGGCACAAGAGCACGTGCCCACCCAACCACCAAGATAAACACAGAAAGAAATTCGCATGTAGTTCAATGCATTATTTTGTTTTATTATTTTTACGTATTTTTATAACGATGGTATCAAAGTTTCCTTCCGCACTGCAGACGCTAGCGTATATGCGAACGCTATGCGAAGCGAACTATGTTCCGGGGTCACTTTTTTCGATGTACCTATTTGGAGTATGAATCGGACGGCTCCGTTTATCTTCGCTATATGCGCTTATAGGGTCGCTTCGGGGCACGCAATGTCGTGACACCAGTTAAGTCTTGCATTCGTTGCGACTGCATCGTTTTCAACGTGTACCGCGCATGTGTGATTTCAAAGGCTTGAAGTAACGTTTATTATTAATGACGGAAGTTAATTAAGTGCAAAATCTTAAAAAAAAAACCCGATCGCATTTGAGGAAAACTTTTAATTAAGGAGAAAGGAAGGCCTATTCCTGATCTTCAAATAAACTACACTTCCACAAGTAAAACTCGAACTTAATAAAAATATGAGTGGATGTGCGGTTGTTCACTAACAAATAAACTATTTTGTTTTATCTGCATAATTTTTAAGAAAGAGGTCAGTGCGTGGAATAAATAAGGGTTAAATGATTTAAAATATATCGCAGAGAGGGCAAAGAAACACGAAAATTCCGTTTCTCACATGAATGCATGCGTGGATTTTAATGTTCTAGGTAAAGTGGACATACGTGAATAGTTAGATAGTGCTTATTTGCGACATAAAATTAAGTACAACGAAGATGTGGAAAAAATCGTCATATTTTGCATCGGTTAATTATGTGTATAAAAAAATGCGAAATCTTATCCTATGTTGGATAGCGTAAAATTAAAAAGAGAACTTTCAGTAATTTATGAGCGCGAGGGCATGTGTGACGTAGATGTGGGTGGCGTTTTGCCGCTTTTAGTGTTCATAACACACAACTTAAAAAAAAGTTTTGACGGAAACATATAAACTGTTGGATATTACTTGTACAACCCCCATGTCGACAGCAGTATGTGAACGATGTTTTTCCACCCTCAAACGCATTAAAACTTTTCTGAGAAGCATAATGTCAGAAGATCGACTGAACGCATTTTTACAACAAAGTCATAAACGTCTTCCCAGCATGAAATGTTCTTATATTGTTCCCACTCTCTTTCATAACTCACGAGCCGCCACTGTCTTTTTCGATCCCGAGGTATGCATGCCTTAAAATCACATCTTAGGCTGTTGTGGTCAAACTTTTTATTTTCACCGTTATGGTTTTGCAATTTTCTTCAATAGAAAACGTATTACTTGACCCCTGATATGCAGTATCGGAGAGGGTAAATGATTACAGGGGCACTATAGAACCGGCTATGTTGGGCGGGACTATATGGGCGGTCGCGTGTAAAGTTAAAGAAACAAAAAAAAAATAATTGGGGCGCAAAGATTTTTAAGGTTTAGGGCTGCGAATGCGTATTCATTCATTTCGGCAGACGCGGCGTGCGTTATTTCGGATATATTACTAGTACATATACGTTTGAGGAAGCTTCACTCGTAGGCACACGAATAAAATAGGATTTGAGGCGGCTTTTGTTGTTTATAATAAGGGTGTTGAAATATATAATCAGAAGATTAAATTAGGAGATCATTACAATAATTTTCAGACAGAATTAGTTGCGATAAATCAGGCAGTACGTTATATTAGGCACGAGTGGAAGTTTATATGGTACGTACGAATTATAACTGATAGATATTTGCATTACAGGTGTTTAAAAAATCTGACTAATTTGTTATTAGATACTTGGGATATGTTGTGTGACGGGGGTGTAAAACCTGTTTGGACTAGGGTTCATCTAGGTACAATCGGTAATGAGAGGGCCGATCAATTAGCGGAAGAGGCGGCGTCTACTGGGGATAGTGTGATAATAATGGGTTAACTTCGGCTTGCGTAGTTAAGAAAGCGTTTAGGGATAAACTTGATAATAATTGGCATGGCAGGTGGGATATTACTTTAAATGGGAGGTGGACTAGGAAATTTATCGGAAGCGCTACACGTTTTAGGGAAATGAAGGATAATTTGTTGTACTAGGCGGTAGAATTAACAACGGGCCACGATAATGTTAAATCATAATTATTTAGAATTGCAAGGGTTAATGATTCGCATTGTGAATGTGGTGGGGTAGATATAGCGGAAGATGTTTTATTTGAATGTTCACTCATTGATGAGTGGCGCCCGCGTACGGAAGCCAGGGTATTAGTTAAGGGGTTAAATTGGCCGCGACGCAAAACATATATTAGAGATAACGATGCAGTCGACTGGCGGGAATTTTTTACTAATGCTAATGCTGTTGTTTTGTTTGTTTTCAGATCACTACGTTGGTCTATCCTCTTTCAATTTCAAATTTATGGAGCGTGAAGAATAGAGCAGCTATCTGAAGATGGCATTACTGTCGGAGTTGAGGGGATGTGGAAGCTGTCTTTTAAATTTAGAAGGATAATAATAACTTGCCCGTTATCAGTAACTAGGTCTAGGACTTCTTCCCAGATCCTAGTCCTAGAGTAAGGTTTTCTATGGTTTTCCCTTACTCGTTGGCGAATGTTGGGAGACAACTAAAGTCATTCCTGAGGCGCGAATATAATAACAACAACTGATAGCTGACCAATTTACAGTAGACTCGCGATTATGCCAACTAATCACATTTTTGGTTGCCAGATACATATTTCAACGATTCACATAAAACGGTATTTACTAGTGACGTATAAAACTGCTTCTTTACGTTAGCAGCTACAATGTGCTTCTGCTACTTTTGGTTAGCAGTTTAAAGAAGCTGTTACTTTTTGTAGCAGTTTTCTTTAAATAGCGGAATACAGTAGGCAGATAAATTATTTCATTTAAATCGTTATTACCTCCATTCCTCACCGGTGTTATGAAAAAAATAATTAATTTAGTCATTGAACAAAAATTAATTCTCTTCTGCGCCATGCGCCTTCCAAAGTGATCAAGGCAATCTGAATACCTCTAACCGACGCACGACACCCCCTTTACAAACTTTACATACAACATTAAACAAGTAAGATGGCGTCAGGAGCAACATTAGTTTGTGTAAAGTGTAAATTAAAACAGGCTAACCAAGGTGAAAAAATAATAAAGTGTTACGGTGGCTGCAAGAATTTTATCCATTACGTGTGCAGTACTTATAAACCTACGGAATTAAAACTATTAGAAAACGCAAACGTGAAATGGTGTTGTGATAAATGCATTAGTGAAGACAAGGAAATCAACATTTCTGACTTATTAAATAAAATTGTGGGTATGGACGAAAAAATTGAAAAATTGTTAAGTGTAATATATGACCAATCAATCAAAATTGAAAAACTATATAATATAATTAGTAGGTTAGAAACACAAGTTGGTTCGTTACAGCAAACTAGAGATGAGAAGGAAACTTCGCGTGGGCCCATGACACGATCGAAGAAAATGCCGTCAGAGGTCGCCAAAGATACGAAATCATACGCTAAAGACAAAAAAGGTTGAATTTCAACAGACAGAGGTGAAGAACCTTGCATCTACAACGCAGCAAAAAGTTGACCGGTATGGAGACGGAAAAACTGGAAACTCCGAACAGAAAGATATACACAAAAATGAGAGGAATAGAAAAACAATTCGTGGGAGTAGAGGCAACACCAGGATTTGTGCTGCCCAAAACAGGCGCTGGATCTTTGTTTCGCAACTATTAAAAAGCACCACAGAAAATGAAGTGAAAGAATATTTACCAGAGAATAATATAAATGTATTGTAATGCTCCAAACTAGAAATAAGAAATACGGACGTAGCGGCCTTTAGAGTTGCAGTGAGTGGAGAGGCTTACGGAGCGATGTTTGAACGGAATTATGGCCTAAAATTGTGATAAAAAGACCGTACAAATTTCAAAATTTTTGGAACGAAAAGAAGATAAACATAAAAACTTAATTCAAACACACAAGATAGAATCCAATAACATAAGTCAATGTCACTTCACTTTAGTACACCAAAATATCCAAAGTTTAAGAAATAAATGTAATGAGTTATTGTTATATGTGCTAATATACGACAAAGCTAATCATGGATGTATGTACTTTCTTCAAACTGTTTCTAGCATTAAAGAAATTAAAAATCGGTTTAAGATAAAAGAAGCGTTTATTATAAATAGAAAAATTTCGATGAAGCATGTAGATGTAGATTATACCGAAAAGTCAACTATAATAATTTATATGGTATCATACCATAATTTAGTATCGTATACAGTAAATACAGCTTCTTTTTTACTTGTGAACAAGCATTTGAGAGTGTATATTTTTTATCAACAATGTTATTTCTGTTATAACGTGGCATACTGGTCATAAATATATCTATTAATATGTACCAAATTGTCAGGTTGTATTATAGATACTGACGTTGAAATATATTGGATTCACGGCGACCTGACTTTATTATGTGCATTGGGTAATGAGGTTCCGGAGAGTATTAAATATTTGCTGAAGGCTTAACTTGTCAAAGTTAAGAGATAACAGCGCTCGGTATCGCAGTATAGGTCCTGCTGACTGTTACATAACTCATCTGCAAATTAAAACATTTACGCCTGTGTAAATATCTCATGTATTTTATAATACAAGTACATTGACGTATGAATATACGCTCATGTTTAAAACTTGAAATATATTTTATTTTTATTACAGTGGTAAGCTAGATTGTATTTTTTATTATCTTTCGAACAACAATAGGTAATTGCGATTCTAAATGTATTGATAAAATCAAAAAACAAATGCTTTTATACCATTTAGTACCTATGCGCGCCCTTATTTCTTATATATATTTTTACCATCCTTAGAATTCCATATCTAACAAAGGGGAGTTAACTTTTCTATTCGAGAAACTCAGAAGCAAGTACTGCATAAGAAATTCCTACATTCCAGACGACGTGCGGTAAATGGTCGACCCTGGAAGTTTTGAAACCTCTCGGGACTTACCTCTTTGACGTGAACATCCACCAACTGAAACTAGCAACAGCAGTTCGCTGTCACTTGTCATCCCGTCTCACTGTCGCTATATTCTGCCGGTTTGTATTCTTCAAAGTTTTCACATTGTTATGTTCTATCGTTTTATTTTCTTTCAGCATCAGTTTTAGTACCTATAGTTTCATCCCTTGGTCTACAATTTTATTTGTCTCAGTTCGTTTTATAATTCTACTGGATGAACAGTATTTTGCAATAAATACTTTCTTCAAAATTATAGATATATTGATAAGTTATTAGTGATTTGAATACTGGGTTATTACACTGAGAAAAATGTATGTGCCATAGAAATTATTGTGGACTTTCTAAAATAGATAAGTGTGTTATAATGTTATAAGCCGTTGCACGAAGGACGAAATACAGTCAAATAATAGAAAATGTGAAACTAAAAGTATATTTTTTAGAATATTTGAAAAATATTTGGATAAACGATAAATAAATGTAAAGTAAATATTTTTCGAATGTTTTATCTCTAGTCTTTGCTAATAAAGTTATTTACAATATATTCTTTGATTCGTGCATTATGTGGAATAGCTACTGTGCTCTTCTAAGAAAATTTCGAAACCTAGCTAACGACTTCAATGATTATCATTAACAGTGCTGAAAATATTGTCGAAGTATTGTCGGAGGTAAAGAATGATTATATGATTACATGCATTATTTGCAAAGATTGCAAAGATATAGTTTTTACTCTCACTAATTCATAACTAGAGTTGGGCAAATTTTCCGGCGCGGCAGTTACGTATTCAGAACGTGCGCTCCAACTCATGTACTCCAATAAAGCAGATGAACCGTAGAGTTACAAGAGAGTAACAACAGTGCCTGTTTTTCTTATAAAATGTAAAAAAAAATTATCTAAATATGTAGTGATATAAAATGCGAATGCATCGCAAGGTGGCCCGTTTGTTCGCCCTCTTTGTCCGATTTTGTCCCCAAGGAAAGTTTGCACCGCTCTATTAATATGACACGTTTTATAAATACATACTAAATTACAATAATACGATTGATCTGGTTTATTTATATTACATTATTTGAAGCCCGCGTCGCAATACGTATCTGCACCGCCGGACAAATGCCCAACTCTATTCATAACTAGATATGTATATGGTTTGAAATCAATTAAGGCTATTTGCGAATTAATAAAATAATTTCTTAAGGAATGCTAAGGAATATATTATAAGCTGTGCTATTTAAAACTTTCAAGTCAAATATCTTGGGCACGGATAAAGATATTTTAATTTTATAAAAAGCAGTTGCTAAAGAATGTGTTTGACTCCAGTTTTGCTATAACAACTGTGTTTTATTACATAATAAAGATGGCGTTACGATCAAAAGTTCTTTTTTGAAAAAAAAACCTCAATTGCCTTTTTTTGAACGGGGTATTAAAATTAAAACAAATTTTATTATTTGCATTGGTTTCGAAGGTTTAACACTTGGATATTTATGTTGAAGGAAAGTAATGGTGGGAGTCTATGCATATATGTAAGCTTGTAAGGATGTATTATATACTGCGACCGGCAGAAAGTGTGCAGCATATGGGACACTTCTTGTCCTCGAATTTTGTAAATCTTTTTTCTTACAAATTACCTCTGTATGCCTAAAAACTAAAATAACACTCATCAAATCTGCCGAAAATTTGGTCGTATACGAGGGAAGTTATCGGCCTTCGCAAGCAAACATTTTAGCAACATTATCAGTAGCCATGTAGTCCCAGATCATAATGCTGGCGCTTCCCAGTTTTGCAATAAGCATTATGCAATCTGGATGATATTCTTCCAAATACCTGTTAATAAAATAAAAATGATTCATCCTAAAATATTACCATTTTTATTGCAAAAGCCAACTCTGACAGAATGATAGTTATTTCTCATTATAAAAAAGGGTTAAAAGTTAGGTTTATCGGATCACAGAACATTTGACCAAAATCTTCCGGAAAATGTTGATGTCGAAGAGCTTACTCCAAACGGTTCTTTTTTTTGTTTTCTGAAAGTCAGGGTTTTTCTTGGCTTTGCACTCTTTCAACTTAGCGTCCGTCAGTCTTCTTCTTGCCGTTCGAGCACTTATAGTTCGCCCAATGTCTTCGGACAGAGCTGCAGGCACTTCCGAATAAGTCTATAAGAGCCCCTCATATAAATTTTCTGTCCTGGCGTTTCGTTGTCACTCGTTTTTTGCCCGTCCTTGCCTTATCTACGTGAGATCGAGTCTCCATGAACCTTTTAATAGCAGATTGCATTGCACATCGAGAACATTGTACCAACCTGCTTATCGCTACTTTAGACTTGCCTTGTTCATGCAAGACCTGAATTTTAATTTCTTTTTCAATAGGTCCTCTTGGGCATTCTAGCATTAAATGTTGTAAAATTCGCCACTAGATCACACACGGCAGTTACTTTGCGCTGCAAAGATAAAACAGACTGGCAAAACATTCTAAGTGACTTTTTCAAACAAATTTGTTTGCTGTGATTCGATTGCTAGATGTTCCAACGGAATTATTTGTGTTTTTATTAACATTTGGCATCACCGCTGACGCCTTTTTTTTTTAAGTGCGTTGTAGGGATATCTAATACTTTCGACCAAGACATCATCGTCATTATCCAACTTTCTCTAATAAAATTTTATGTTAATAACATCCATAATCTAAAATGGCAATCATCGTATTGCTGAAAGCAAAGAAAGCAAAAATGCAATGAAATGTAGATGATTATTTTTTAAACATATTTGAATATACATTCTTTTCTACTTACTAAAAAATGCGCAGTTAAGAGTTAATCTAAGAGTATAAATATACAAAAACATTTTTTCTTCTTTAATGTAAGACCACAGTTAAATACAATTGGGTTTGTATATTAAAATAACATTATTACATAATAGAGAAATAAAAATGTAGATTATATTGGTTTTCATAATTCTTTTAAGGCTTCTCTAAATTTATCCAGAAATATGTTGGCGTGTTTTTCTTCGAAGATTAACGCTGGTCTTAAACGTATTGCATTTGGACCGCAACTTCCACCGAGTATTCCTAAATTTAAGAAGCTTGTTATTTGCTGCGTAAAGCAAAACGTGTTCTTACCTTTTTTCTTCATAGAAGCTAAGATTTTCTGCCTTGTAGCATCGTCTTTACAGCCTATCGCTAATAATGTTCCTCTTCCTCTGGCTGAATGCAATATGCTCGAGTGTTCCTTTGCTAATGTTTTCAAACCTTCTAACGCAATTTTGCCTACTTTACGTACATTTTCTAACAAATTATTTTCCTTAATAGCTATGAGAACTGCTTCCAATATGAACACTCTGGCAGCATCGCCCATCCACGTGTTAAATACGCGATAGGCTTTATCAGGCCTGTAAAAAACGATAAATCCCGAATTTATGCGAGCAAGTTGAGTATATGCAGTAGCCCCAAAATTACTACTACTACTACTCATTTGCTGGATACTTACAGCATATCATGAGTAAAGTAAAAACCTCCTGCGAGCATTTTTTTACTGTAGGTCATGCAATCTGGTGGCGCTGGTAATTCGAACCACTCGTGGCACCACATCTTTCCAGTAGCTCCGCATCCAGTTTGAACTTCATCCATTATTAAGCCGATGGTATTTTTTTTACATATTTTTTGCAGTTCCCTCATAAATTCTGGTGAAGCATGATTGTCTCCACCTTCGGATTGTATCGGTTCTATTATGATACCGGCTACAGGCCAGCCTTTTTTCTCATTGGCCGCTATTAAATCTTCTACTTCCGCGAGGCATTTTCGGTCTATCGCTTTATTTTCTTTTATGTTTTCTTCCAGTGGATACTTATAGAGTGGAAAGTGCGCAGCAGGCCAGTCGGAAAATAGGGGGAAACCTAACCGATGGATTGGCTTAGATCTGGTGACAGATAGGGAGCTGGTTGTTCTCCCGTGGAAGGCTCCCCAAAAAGATAGTATCGCTAAACGAGGACATCCTGGTGGTTTATTGTTCATGCAACTTGCCAATTCTTCCGGTGTAAAGTCTCTACCATCATTACGTTTCCTATTATACCATATGAAAATATGTTTGAACGCTTGTTCATTCGAACAAGCTCCACACATTTGTGTTGAAACATATTTCATTTCCGGTGGGGCAACCTAAAAATGAACAGTGAACCTTAACCTCGACAATAGCAATTAAAGCATAAGTAACTGACACTTAATAATATTCTTTTTAGATGACCCGCCCAATGGGAAGGTGGATAAACTGCCAGAGCTGTACGATTAACTAAATATTTCTAAAAAATGGAGGGTAATAGTTTCAGGAGTAATCTATTTTAGATGAGTTACCAATTTTGATAAATCCTTATAGACGTTAAGTAAGGATGGATAGTTATATCCTAATGGCATAGACGCTATTTGCATGTAAACATCTAAAAAAACGTTTCCATCAGCATCTATAAAATAGTTACCCAGAGAACGGTCCAGGTCTATAAAACGATCCACACTTAATGTGCTCTGGAAATTAAGGAGAAGGTTGTATTTAATATTAAGTTTTCTAAAAATACTGGTCGAAAAACCAGACCGCAGAATTATTATTTTCATGGGGACAATTTGATTATCTTCACAGGCTCGAAAAGTGTTTAGATGTGTTACTATGTAGCTATACTTCATTCACGTTAGGAATGCAGTAGATAGCGCTAGAATGATGACAAATTCAAACTATAATTGTGTGTTTATAGGTAATAAAAGCGTAAAAGTGTGGTTATCAAAATTTTGTAATAAGCAGAGAATAATATCAAATAGAATTCTAGTAACATGCGTTCTTAGTATTTTATTGCAATGTTATATTACGTCATACAATAATACAAATAAAATATCAGTGAATACATTTGTGGAAATTTCAATTTCAATATATAATAGTCAGAATACTTATTTAAATGATCATTCAAAATCACATTCTAATGACAGATCTAATGATGACGATGCGATGTATTTGCGGCTATATATATTTTTCAGTTATATCTTCGACAACATTGTTGAGTTATTTATATATCTTATTTTCTTCTTCGATAATATGTTTGATATAGTATCACCATGCGTCACTAATACATATAATTTGAAAGCGACACGATGTTTTACTTGTTCCCATATAAGTTCAATGGGATTAAGGTTGCAGTGATAAGAAGGCAATTCCAAAATTATACGACTACTGTCTGCTACCATTTGATTGATAATAAATGGGATGTGTTGTTAACCTTTCGCAAGAAGCCATTCAATTAATCTTTGCTTCTTTCAAGCGCCATCAGTAGACATTTATTTCTGTCCTGACTGAGTGGTGAGGAACATTATCCATAACAATAACAGAGTTTGGTTCAAGAAAATGAAGTATATTTCTCATCCACTCACAGTCAGTGAAAATGAGACGGTTTGCAACGAAACTATGTTCACTACCAATATGCAAAATGATTAAACGTTTTCCTTTTCCTGCAGGATGCTTCAGTTCCGTTGAGACATCACAAATGCTTGTCTTGCAGTAACTACCGTGGTGTCTTGGAATATTTTCTGCTTTGCATGACCTCCCTTGAGCCAAGCTTTGCCCAAATATTTTTCTACCATTCAAATGTAACTTGCGAATGTTGTTTAAACATTGACGTCTCCATAACGCAATATCATGTTGTTCTATTAAAACACTGCTCCGACTTTATTTCATCCACTTTTACTCCAACTCTTAATATTTTCCATAGTGTCGTTCTTCTTAATATTGGTAAGGTGTCATCTGCATCAAAAACCTGTAAGATATAGTAAAACGAAGGAAATGTTTGATAAATGTATATATTATATTTGCATTCATTAGTTTTCTGCATGTAGGCAATTCATTCTGTCAGAAAAGGTCTCCTAATTATCGACTTTCTCTGCCGTTCAAAGAACCATATGCGAGGGTGTATATGCCCTGTGGTATCCATTTCTTCCAGCCGAAGTTGCTTCACAGCCAGTTTAATGGCTGCCGATTTAGAAATGCCCCGCTTAAGCTCCAGATACAGATTATAAGCCATTATCCTTTGTTTACTGCCAAGATGTTTTTCTGAGAATTTTCTGGTAACCCTGCTAGTGGGGTCAAAAGCTACTTATTGATGTAACAAATACTGTTATCACTATCATTTTATATAACTATTAAAAAAAATACCTTCAAATATGCAAGCAGTAGTCAATAGAGTGCTAAAAAGAACTATTTCATAGAAATTACACTAAAGACGCAAAACAGTAATAAATACTAGAGCAGAAATCAACATTGGTGTTCCATAAATGCACAAATGTCATTAGATGTCAGTGACCTTTTGTCTTGCCCAATAATAAACATTATATTCTAAACAAAATATTATTCGTGTGTGTGAATTTGCCTCAGCTGTTGACACTCCTAGAATGGGTTTTGAGCCTATGTATAAAGCGGTTAAACTCTTTCATGCTAACTCATCGGCTTTTCCGTTTCCTTCGATTGCTGAATATCGGGGTACACACAGCAAAGTGACTTTATTGCGCCTTCTCGCGCTTAAGGCCAACGTATCATGCCGCCGCAGCAATTCGTTCTAAGGTACACTTTTTTCAGGATAAATTCTAATCTAATTTTAGGTAGTAATACGCATATAACGGGTTCCAAATTAAAGTAGCGTTATCAAGCTTACTCAAAATATACGCCTAGTACAATGACTTTCAGAACGATGCATTTAGAGACACATCTGATAAAACCAAAAGATGTCATGCCGAAAAACATATATTATTGACATGCGATCTGAAGGTAAGAGTGGTATCAAAAAGTATATTGAGATAATTATACCTACATTTACGAGTTAAAGTAAAAGCTACCCTTGATACGTTAAGACAATAAGTGTGAAGAGCACGAACGTGTCTAGGAGAATACGCAATACTGTTCAACGTTTACTTTGAAAATATCACACGTTATTGTATCCTCTGGAGCTGGCTTGCATCATTAAAAGAAAAAGTTTTAATTTTAATGTCGTCGGTATAAGCAAGTATAGAGAGGTCAATTTGAAAAAGCAGCATTAAAAGTACAAATGACGGGTACCCAAATTAATTCCCTCCATGGGAGGCGCCAGAGATAAGAATGAAACTATTTCTTTTCTCTGTTTTGAATATGATATAAGCAAACATACATCAGATGCAACAGAACCCAAGGAACTCAACAAGCTTTGCTCAGATCAGTGTAAATTACGTCCACCCATTTATGTTTTCCAGAACCTCACTAATCAATTGAGGTATCGATGCAAGGTTGGTAACTGCAGATCAAACAGTACCTTCTCGTAAAGTTTTGCAAAATTGGACATAATAGACCGGGATCTATAAGTAGTACGAAGTTCACGATTATCCTTTTCATGTACTGGTACAATTTTTTACAGTTTTCCAGAAAGACACGAGATGAGCTTGAAAGATTAATAATGATTTTCAGGAGATATGCAAATGCATAGATAGAGCCTATAATTATATTAATCATTTCATTTTAATTCATCTTTAGTAACTAAAGAAAAGGAAGGAAGCAAAAGCAGAAGAATGTATCCACAAAAGCATTGACAATGACATTTGGGTTGGCATAATCATTCCCAAAATGCGTACAAAACGGTTATAAAAAGTATTCAATGTTTCAACGACTTTAAAATCATGGTTAAAATTAGATATGACAAGATCTACCTTCTCTGCTTCACTGTTCTGTTTATTATTACGTTGCTTAACATTAAAAAGTTTTGAAAAGTTGTACTTTTCCTGCGTTCTGAACCATCCAACGAAAACAAGTTAGATACAGTAAAATATCTAGTCAAAAAAAACAGGTTTACAATTTTAATGGCAGATGTGAATGTTCCAATTTCATCTAACAATATATCAGGGGGTAAATAAACAAGGGCAATATAAAATGTGGAGCCACTAACAAAGCATTTGCAAAGTAATAAATCTATAAGGGGTACCAATTTGATAATATGTTTAGTTAATGATGTTTTAACCGCTGTTTTGTCAATTGCAAACAATCCCGACAAAATTATTGTGATTTTATACTTTTGTTTCAGTGTACAAATAGAAAAGACACAAAAAATGATAAGCTGTACCTCTTCAAAATAATATGTACTCCACATCCCAAATACTTTTATGAAAGACGTTTCTGTTAAAAGGTTAACAATAAGTAGTAATAACTACATATTTTAATACTTTATACTGCATTCTTCATATTGTATAATATATGTCACACGTTAGTTTAAATTTATGGAAACTTCTGTTTAGTAGGTAATACACTTTCCTCGTATAGTGTGGATTTATACAGCACATCGTTTTTATTAAACCAAGTAATAGTAGGTAATATAGGAGGTATTACTATAGCCTCTTCTTCGTCTGACGATTAAATGTTACTTGTTTAGCATATATGTAAATAATAGTCGGTAGATACGCAAATCCTAATTTATATGCTAACCTGTATGGAGGCTAACTCCTGTTTCATTCTTCGGTTCGCTGGTCCATTTAAATCTTTAACACTAGGGCCACTCGGTTCTCCTGGCACATATTTTGATAAATTTTTGACAACTACAAAAGGTAATTCAGGAATATCAGTAGTATCTGGCAAACAATGAATAAGAATCAATTAACGATATGAATTTACCTGTGTTATTAACTTTTGGCGCAGCTCTTCTTATTATAGCAGCACTAAATTTTAACATGTTTGAAACTTCAGGAAGCTAGGCCATAGAGCAACTGTCAAAACGAAGTTTGAAGTGACACAAATTAGGTTTTTGTTACATGACCGCCTGTTTTTAATTGTCTAGTATTTTCTTAAATGAGATATACGATTACATATTCTCTAGTCAAATTATCGTTTAACACATTCTTTGAGAAGTTAATAATGTTAATCTCTTTAGAAGGTTGTAATTACGCTTATGGGGATGGAATGAATTTATAATTCGCTGTAAATTTCAACGCGATTTACTTTAAGGGTTCGGTGAATTGGGGGAGCCAAGCAACTGTAAAGCGCCGTTAGCATATAGCCGTTTCACGATACTTTTGACTACTTGATAGGTTAATCAGTCATAATATAAAGGCAGAATTAATTACACCTAATCGCTCAACGGGTTACATGTTTTGGTGACGGAATCAGTGTACTTAGACATTGATGACATGTTGACTTAATTGATGATGTTCTAACACCACGTGATTTACCGTTTAAGTAATACGTAATTCTCCGATTACTTTGCTAACTACCTGACTGTGTTTACGTGATTATAAGTATAAATGAGAAATAGCAAGACTCGTGCCTCTGTTATATAGTTGCAATAGGGCGGTGAAACTCATTGCCATTTATTAATATATTATTGCAGATAATTTCAACAATCTGCTTCTTTAAAAATCGATTTATTTTGGCGGAAACGCAATACATGCTAACGTAAACATATGTGATTTTAATCGAAAATGAAAAAAAAAAAGCGCACATTAAGCATGATATATGCTGCATAGCGTTTTAGTTTTGGGGATATAGGGTAACTAAAAGAAAGGTTGTATACTTAATTGATTTTGCAAACATACGCTCATTAAATTGCATCTACTTATAATACAATAACAATTTACACACTTTGTGTATAAGAAACTGTATTTTACTATGAAAGCCTGTAGGTATATATTATTCCACATTGATGCATTTACCAATAAAGAAATATAGATCATAAGGAACATAAAGAAATATAATAATTATAGGACCACCAAACAGGATATATGTAACGTATTTGAGAAATTTGAATAGTTATAACTATTTCTGCTGTTCACTTCCTAGTTTTTAAAATGCGTCGTCGTTAACAAATTGCTTATATATTATTGTTAATTCTTCACCAGCAGTGATCTTGTTACAGCTTGTTTCATGAAGTTGTTGGTTTAACTCTCGCAAATTTCAGGAATCACGATGGTTTAGGATTACAGGTTGCTTTTTTGCATTAATAATAGCATTCTCTCTGCATAGCCTGTTATTAAATATATTAATATAATAATAATATATATATTAAATATAATAATAATAATATATGTATATTTATCGTAATAACAATTACAATAAAACGTCAACAAATATCACAAGTACAGAATATATAAAATGTCAATGCATAGTAACAGAATAGTATAAGACACAACATTCGTGAAACATAAATAACTAACAAACATAAAATCAAATTAGTTCATGTCACAGTCTAAAAAGTCTTGCAATGTGTAAAAGGCTTTGTCTAACAGATAACATTTCAAAGTTTTTGTAAATTTATCATACGGAAGGCATTTAATCTTATCCGACAGCTTGTTAAACACTTTTATACCCCAGTGATCCACATACTTCCTCGTGGCGTTCACTCGGTGGTACGGTAACCTGAGATCTTCCTTATTCCGTGTATTGTAATTATGTGTGTCGCAGTTTTTGGTAAAATATTTTTGATTTTTATATGAATATATTTAGCGACAGTAAGTACATATACGCTAGATATGGTATGCGATGGTCTATGAATGACTGTTTACACGACATGTTACTTTTCAGGTTACATAACGCTCTTATTGCTCGCTTCTGCAGGAGGAAGATACGACTGGCTTCCGTTGACATTCCCCAAAACTGGATCCCATAGGTGGCAACACTATGGAAATTAGCGAAGTATGTCGATCTTACTGCTTCATAAGTAGCCACATTTTTAATCCGAACCATACTATAGACTGCGGCAGCTAGTCTCTTCGCCAATCCATTGTATGTTCAGACCAATTCAATTTACTGTCAATGTGGGACCCAAGATTTTGACACTAGTGGTAAGTTTGTTTTTCTTTAGTGTAAAGTCCAGATGTTGTGTTTTAGTGGGGTTTAATAGTATTTATTAGATCTAAACCATTGATCTGCTTTTTTCATTACCGTTTCATTTTTGCTAAGTAACTCATCTTTAGTTATAGCTTTTGTAACTAGTGAATATCATCAGCATACAGGCTGATGGTATTTGCTGGTATGCTGTGCTCCAAGTCATTCACGTAAATTACAAATAAAAGTGGCCCAAGAATAGATCCTTGGGTACACCACACGCCAATGTTTGCATTTGAGAGTTAACATTGTTGATTAATACATATTGCCGTCTGTTGGACAGATATGATTTTAACAAATCAAAACAGTTTCCACGTATTCCACAATAAAATAATTTATCCAGCAATAGATTATGATTCACTGTGTCAAATGCTCGAGTCAGATCGCAACAAGTTAATCGAGTATATTCTCCTTCATCAAGTGCAGATATGATCTCATTTATTATTGTGGACAATGCTGTTATCGTGGATTTTCCTTCTCGATATCCGTGTTGTATTTCTGTGATCACCTTGTGTTTTTCGAAAAAAGCAATTAATCTGTCCGAAATTATGGTCTCGAAAATCTTTGAAAACGTTGGTAATATTGATATGGGTCTGTAATTTTTCGGATCATTGATATCTCCCTTTTTATGTACCGGCAATATTTTTGCGATTTTCATTTCTTCCGGAAAAACACCTTCATACAAGCACTGATTTATGATAGATACCAGTGGATTAACAATTGCTGGAGCAACTGTTTTCAACAGCTTAGTGGAGAAACCATAACAATCTTGTGTGGTCTTAGTTTTAATTCTCTTAAATATTTTTTCTAATTCCTCGTGAGTTACTGGGCTAATATAGCATGAGTTTGGATTCATTTTATTAGATCTCTCAGAAAATCAAGTGGCTCTACCAGTTTTGGGTCAAATGTTTGTGTGTCGTACTCTGTAAAGAACTGATTCATGTCGTCAGGTGCTATATTTGCTCTATTTGTATGTTCAGTATCTTTCCCTGGTAGTCCCCTTATAATTTTCCATATTTCTTTTTGTTTATTATCAGAGCTTTCAATTTGTGTATTATAATCTTTTCTGATTGCATTTTCCAGAGCTGTTTTATACATAGTTCTATAGTCATAGTACATTTGGTATGCAGCTTGATCTTTGCTTGTTTTGGCTATTATTGCTAATGCATCTAGCTTGTTTTCCATAATTTGTATGTTTTCGGGAACTTTGTACTTTTTACACTTTCTATTATCATTTATTTTTTTTACAGGAAAGCATTCCTCATAAAAAAGCTTTATTGTTTCAAAAAAACTACTACTCATGCTTGCAGCAGAGGACTCATTTAGAATACATTCCCACTGGTAAGTAGTAAGTTTATTCATAAACTCTTGAATACTGTGACAGTTAAATAGTCTAATATCTTTGTTTTCATTCTGTACAGGTATAGTATCTTCGATCCAGTATTCGAGAATCTGTGCGCAGTGGTCTGCTATGTGGAGATTCAACGTCTTAGTGCAACATTCATTTTCGTCTATGTTTGTGAAAATATTATCAATGCATGTTTCACTAGTAGATGTAATTCTGGTAGGTTCAAGAGATATTATATTTAGACCATACGAGAGAAATAAATCCAATAATGTGGCTTTAGTAGTAGTTTCATTCAAAAAATTAATGTTAAAATCACCAGCTATGAATATTTTCGTATTATAATGATAGATCATATTCAAGGCATCCGATAGAATTTCCATGAAAATATCCACATTTCCATCAGGAGATCTATATAAAGAAATAACTGTCATATTCCATTTAATCAGTTTTACTGCTGCAATTTCAATATCCTTTTCTACAGACATCTTAATAACGTCATTAAGTATTTCAAACTCTGTACTTCTTTTCAAAAGTACTAGTGCTCCCCCATGTCTATATTTATTTCTGCAAAATGCACTAGCGATCTCGTAGTCTTTGATCATGTATTTATTATGTATAGTTTTATTAAGCCAATGTTCGGTTATACACGCTACGTCAATATTATACTTATTCAACTCGATCTCGAGTTGGTCAATTTTATTAACTAAGGACTGTATATTCAAGTTCATAATGTTGATTTTACTGGGATTGGTTTTTTTGTCGAAAAAATTTGAATCTTCTAACAATTACGTTTTTTGGCCAAATCTCACTATTTTGCATTTCTGTTAATATACTAAAATCAAATCCCACTTTAAAAGACTTATTAGTGCTTTTATTCTGTTCGTGTTTGACTATTTCGTCTATAGCAAATTTTATATTTGGAAATTTATCATTGAGAAATGCCTTTATATCATTCTCTTTTGCTTCGCTTACATTTCCAATATACAACCACGCTTTCTTATCAGCAGCCGAAAATTTACCTATGTTTTGTTTCCCTGGCCTTTAAAAACTGCAGCCTTTTTAGTTGGTTTAAATTCGGTTCTTTCCTGCGATTCTTCTCGATGATCGTTGTTTAAACTATGCAGTGTTGTGTTGACTGTCGTAGGCAGTTGTATTTGTTTCTCACTCTTGCGTATACTCTCCTTCTGTTCCGATATTGAATTTTCCACTTGATGAATTTTTAGAACAATTTTTACACACATAGTGTTCATTACCACCTTCATTATTCGCATTTTTTAGGCGCACCGTCTTTTCTAACAGCTCAATGCGATTGTGTTGTTGTTCTATTATTGAGCTTTGTTTTTTGATTAGGTCTGATTGATTTTTCATTAACTTGCACAATTCATCGAGTTTGCTAAGTATTAGTATTAATTTTTCATTTTCATTATCTGCAACATCACTCACGAGTGATGTTTTCGATGCTCTAGTTATTTTTGACGACATATTTGTAATTTTATCACAATTTAACGACACTTTACGCACTCGCAAACTGTACCGTACCGCAGCCCGCAGCCGAAGACCAACTTTATACAAATCAACAAATAAATCAATAAATGAAATGAACCTACCTGTTAATTTGTCAATTTAGTTATCTATTTTGAAAATGTCAATACTCTGGTCAATACTTTGACAACTTTCAGCGACATGTCGCTTTCTTTTAGTTTCATGTTGGCTACATGCCAAATAACACCTTCATCCTAAATGTAGTTAATGTAAAACGCAACCTCCATGAAGCCTGTGTGATGTTATTTTATAAGTAAAATGTAACCTTCGTGAACTTACTTACAAATCATTTTTTACAATCAATTTATCTGCTTCTAAAGATTTCGTTCGCGATATTTGACAGGACCGCTACGCGCCACCACTTTTGAAAGATCTGAAACATTGTTCTTGCCGCTTGAAGTTATTAAAAGGTATTCACCTATATTACTATATTACTAACATTATATCTTTTATCTATGTATTTAGCTTAATGAGTAAATTGTCATCATGACAAATAGTATGAAATGTATTGCATCATTAGAAAAATAAATGAAAATATTTAGAGTATTATATCTTCCCCTATCAGATTTTAAGAGAAAATATTTACATCTGCCCAGTTCGATATTGAAAAAAAATCGAGAGCAAGAGATTATCATAATATCACTCGGATGGTCAAGCTACCCTTAAGTTCTAAGCTCATACGCAATCAGTGTTAAAAATGAAAAAAGCCAGGAGAAAACTAAACGAGCTATTAGGCAAGAGAAACAAGATTATATCTCCATGGCTTTCGCCTTACGCTAAAGACCCTTGAAAAACTGTTAGACAGGCACACATAAGGGATAATGCATTACTATGCATTACATATGCAATACATTTCATACTATTTGTCATGATGACAATTTACTCATTAAGCCAAATACATAGATAAAAGATATAATGTTAGTTATCGGTTACTACACAAGGCCTATATATATATATATATCAAGCAGAAAAATCCTTAGCCTTGCATTATTTACGGCAGACTGAGTATGCTCTGCAAACGAAGGAAGTACTTTTGTGCACATTACGACGTGGAGGAAGCTTTCCGTGGCATCAATCTCCAAAGCATCGAGGTATGAAGAGGTTGATGAAACAAGCTGCAGGTATCCACCTGCATATAATAATACAATACATTCATATTGCATGTTTAAAGGGAGGTCAGTTTACCCAACCATCATAGAAGAGACATTAGTAGCTTGAGTCAAAAGAGGATATCTACTGGGTGAGATTTTGTCTCTTCTGCTGCGAAATCAGGTTGTGGATGAGCTGTTAGTAAAGCCAGATAATTACAGGCATAAAACTTTGTGGCATGCAGATGATCTTGTTATTTTCACCTAGTGCAAATTCAAAAGTGTTTGCAGGACAAAATGCGGATCATACTACAACTTATACAAGCATGCGCCAACAAGGGGTATAAATATTAGTCCCTCCAAAACGAACACAATCGTATGCACGTGAAGGAGAAACCTAGATTATCTTGTACCCCTAAAGTCAAAAAAAAAGCTGTCAGAGGAAGTGAAATATGTTGGTGTCAGTCTCGATTCCACACCTACTTAGAATCGACAGTTTCAGAGGATTAAAACTAGGGTGAAGACAGCATTAATGTTGGCTAGAAGAGCTCATGGAAAAACAGGTGTTAGGACTTAATATGATGTACTAGGCACACATCACGGTGGTCAGACCCATAATCACTTACGAATCTCTGGTATGATGGACAAAGGTAACGAAGTCCGGTCGGTACTCCTTTTCAAATAATATTCCAGATGGGCTTTTATCTCGAAATATCCAAGAATTATGGTTACGATATTATGAGGAAGATGAAACTTGGGGATCCTCAGATATTAAATTAGTCAACCAGTTGAACAGAAAACACTTTTTGGGAAGATGCAGAAGACAGAATGTAATTCCAGGCCATATACAGCATAATATAAAGAACATATGTCAGTAATTGACAACTAATGACTGGAAGTTGTCACTGGAAATTTCAAATTTCCACAACAGGTTGGGGAATAAAATTCTTAGTTTAGAAATTAGTATTACTTATAAGAGCATATCCACAATTAATAACAACATTAATTTGTTGAAAAGTCAAATTTCTAATGTGATACCTTCACAAATCTTTAATAATTTTAAAAACAGATTTTATGCAACATTGAAAACGTTAAGGTGCATCCACACGCTCGGAGTTCGCCGAACTCCGAGCACTAGTTTGGCGATCTCCTAGTCGTGTGGACAGGCAGTTCGGGGTTCGGCGAACTAGTCGGCAACTGTTTGGCTATTCTCCGATCTGCATTGGAAAAATGGCGCACACAATGTTCGGCTAGACGGAGTTCGTGCACCCGTCCACACATTCGGGAAGGTATTTAGAGTGAGAAGGAAAGCTGTTGACAGCTGTCTAGTGAGCTCGTCTCTTACTAGTCATACTATTATACCTACAGTTTTTTATAACTGTTATATATGACAGCGGGTAACAGATACAAATTTATTTACTGAAATTACTATGTCGTATGCTGAAAATGACAGATTTGCCAAAGATAATAAACAATTCAAAGTGTTTTTTTTTGACATTGATAGGAGTGCAATTTTAGTATTCATTATTACATAAATTGATGCATTTTAAGTAAATTAAAGATCTTAAATTTTATAAAAATAATCTTTAAAACTAATGTGTAGATAAAGTAATTAAATAATTGCAGTGTTAGCCTAAATATTAAAAGCTTACCAACTCTTTTCATAATTCATCAAATTTCTTGAATTTTATAAAGAGGGTCGAAAAATATATTGTTATGTGACGATCTGGTTTAAATGCGTATATGATTTTTGTCTATAGATTGGCAAAAAAAATTAAAAAATTAGATGATATTTATTAATATATAATCATTTAAAAGAAACCACCCTCATTCCTCACGGCCCTCAATTTGAAAACGATAAAGAATCCATACATCCACAGGTGCAAACATATTCGCCTCATTGTAAATATTACTCATACAGGTGTATGATGCTCGTAGATAATTGGATAAAAAAATGGCGAAGAAATTTGAGCAAAAAATATTTCTTTGATTGACCTATAATTTTTACGATGAATGTTTCAATGATTACAATCACGTTGGTCATAACAATTATAGAAGGTCAATAAACTACTTTTTTGTTCGAGTTTGTTCGCCATTGTATACGTAAAATGAATGTATGGGTATTCATCATCGTAAACTTGGAAAATAACAGAAATTAAATAATAGCGTAAGTTGTCAATATTTATAACCTAAAGATGAATTACTGGTGTCCGTGATTCATATTGAGTTTCTGTCATGCTCAACCAAAATGACAGAACTTTCAAATATTTATGATTTGCCGGGTATCCCGAAACCAAAAGAGTTTCAGTTATGCAGTGACAGCAATGGTTCATAACCAGTCATAATTTCTGTACCAACACCAACCTAATTCATGCAATCAATCACTCAATGCTACCACACTAAACTCTCATACCGAACGTTCGGCGTTTTCCCGTATCTGCTCGGAGTTCGGCGAACCCCGAGCGTGGACGGTCGCGTCCACACGATTCGGTAGTTGCCGAACATCCGAGTTCGGCGAACTCGAGCGTGTGGATCACCTTTAAGGTAGCTCCGTAGGTACCGTTAAGGATACCCTTAGGAAAGAATACTTGACTATAAATTTGACACATGTTGTCATGTGGTGGATCATTATAATCGTTATTAAGTAATTGATGGATGCAACGGCAGATATAGAGGATTTTTTGGATTATGAAATATAAAATATGATATAATAGACAACCGAAACAGTATATCAGCGACGCACAAAAGCCGTGAAATAGTAAGCAGAAATTTTAAAAAGTTGTTGTTTTTCTAAACAAATTCCTCATACATTTTATTGCCGCTTGTTGACGGACGCATACCGAGCATAGAAAAAATCCTGCTTTATGTTTACCCACAATCATTACTTTTTTAGAACTATTAACTTCTTGTGCTGTTTTTGTCACTGAAAATACAGTTTCAAGGCAGATAAGTAAATTTTTATGAAAAGTCCTACAACATTGTATTTACCAAATATTATACTAGTAAACATTTATATTGTATTTGCCATATAACATACAGTATAGTTTGATACAGCAGATTCGAGTTTATTCGCATCATTCAAAAACTTTTAACTGCGCTGCTAAAAAAGACAAGACGGGTTGATGAAGAAGACAACATATTTACATTAGCAAATCTTGGTGATCAAACTGGAAAATGTTGAAATAGAAAAAAAAAGGATTCTTTGCTCTTTGGGTAAATAATAGGATTTCAAATTTAAAAAGACTTTATTTATGGTCTATCTGATTCAGGTTACACAAATTTTAATCAACTAAGCAAATAAAATTGAACCAAACACCCCATTTAAGCATAAACGTCACAAACCAGTCTGTAAACTGTCAACAACAAACTTAAAATAAAGGGAAATAATAAATATGAAGATTATAAAGTACAAAAGTAACATGTAAAGCTAGTCAATGTGGTGCGGCAGCTGATTGTATGCAATGTCTTTAATAGAATTCTATTCAGCAATTCAGAGGAAGCTCCTTGTCCGGAGAATAGCCAAAGTGATCATATTATGACATGGAAAAGAAAGTGTTTAAGGTGTAAGGTCTCCTTACGAAGTCATACTTTTCCTTAAGATTATTGCCTGGACTATGAATATGGAGCAGTCGTGTGGAGGGCAGTTCGGAGTTCGGCGAACTAGTCGGCAAACTGTTTGTCTATTCCCGTCTGCATTGGAAATGCGCACGTCAACGTGTGGGAATGTCGGCTAGACGGAGTCGTGGCACCCGTCCACACATTCGGGAAGGTATTTAGAGGAGAGGGAAAGCTATTGACAGCTGTCTAGTGAGCTCGTCTCTATAGTCATACCTACAGTTTTTTAATAAACTGTTATATATGACAAGCGGGTAACAGATACAAATTTAATGACTGAAATACTATTCGTATGATGAAATTGACAGCTTGCCAAGATAAATAAACAATTCAAAACGTGGTTTTTGACATTGAATTGAGTGTTAATTTAGTATCTTAATTACATTAAATGACTGTGTTCAAGTAAATTGAAAGATCTTAGGTTTTAGAAAATTAAATCTTTGAAAACTAATGTTGAGAAAAAGTAATTAAATAATGCAATGTTACCTAAATATTAAAAAGCTTACCACTCTTTTCATAATTCATCAAATTTCTTGAATTTTTCTAAGAGGTCGAATATATGGTAAAAGTTTGCATCCACCGGCTCGAGTTCGCCGAACTCCGAATGTCGGCAACTACCGAATCGTGTGGACCGACCCACACGTCTCGGAGTTCGCCGAAACTCCGAGCAGTATACGGAAATAACGCCGAACGTTCGTATAGATTTAGTTTGGTACATTGAGTGATTGTATGAATTAGGTTGTGTTGGTACAGAAATTATGACTGGTAGAAACATTGCTGTCACGCATAACTGAAACTCTTTTGGTTACGCGGGAAACCCGCAAATCATAATATTGAAGTCTGTATTTTGGTGAGCATACAGAAACTCATTGATCACGGACACCAGTATTCATCTTAGGTTATGAAATTGACAACTACAATACTTGGCTATTATTTAATATCTGTTATTCCAAGTTACATGATGAATGTAGATTCGTATACATGGAACAAACTCAACAAAAAAAAGTATTATGACCTTCTATAATGTCATGCACGTGATGTATCATTGAAAAGTCGTTGTAAAAATTATAGTTAATCAAAGAAATACCTATTTGACTGCCATTTTTATCTAATTATCTACGACTATCATCACCCTATGAGTAATATACAATGAGCGAATATGTTGGCGCAAACACGTCACCGGGATTATGATGGATCTTATACCCTCCAAATTAGGCCGTGAGAAAAGGTGCTTTCTTTTTGATTAATATTATATCATCTAATTTTTATTTATTGCCTCTTTATAGACAAAAAACATATAGCATTTAAACAATCATCACATAACAATATACATTCGACCCTCTTTAAAATTTGAAATTTGATAATATGAAAATATGTAAGCTTTTAATAATTAGGATACATGCAATTATTAATACTATCAAACATTAGTTTTAAAGATTAATTTTATAAAAACTTAAATCTTAATTTACTGAAATGCATCAATTTGTCCAAAAAAAACGTTGAATTGTTTATATCTTGGAAAAGCTATCAGCATACGAAGTATGCAGTAATAAATTTGATCTGTTACCCCTGTCATATTTCAGTTAAAAAAAACCGTAGTAAATAGTATGACGAAGAGACGACCACTACAGCTGTCAACAGCTTTCCCTCTCACTCAAAAACTTCCCGAATGTAACGGGTGCAAACTCCGTGTAGCGAACATCGTACACTGAGTGCGCCATGTCCAATGGAAGATCGGGAAGAGAAAAGTTGCCAACTCCGACTGCCCGTCAAACGACTAGGAGTCGCCAAACTAGTGCTCGGAGTTCGCCGAACTTCGAGCGTGTGGACGCACCTTAACTGTATAGCAATTAATTATACAGAACAAACACTGGAATTTGAACAAAAAGCATTAGTAGTGTAAGTGTGGTTTAAACTACTGTAATTATAGGTTAGTGCTCATTACAAGTTCAAAGATAAATTATATGAACGGAATTTTTGGCCGGAAAATATAATTATCAGACGTTTTAGTTTTCATAACAATAAAGCTTTTTTAGAGAAACAAAATACAACCCAAACATTAATAATAAAATAATTAAGTTTAACGATATAATTAAGTACATTTGATTTAATTATAATATGTATATATCGTTCACCAGATGCTAATTTTAACGAATTTTTAAAAGAATTTAAAAGTATTTTGCTTAGAATTATACCCCATGCTATTGAGAGCACAATCATTATATGCGGTGAGTCAAAGTATTTAACAGACCTGATATCATCTTATGGCTTACTCAATATTATAAAAGAACCAAGGCGGATTACAAACAATTCCAGCACGAGTATAGATTACATTATAACTAATGATGACGGTACACGCATTTCGTATACTTTACTGCATAATGGAAATGGAATTTCGGACCACTCATCACAGTTGGCGCTAATAAAAGGTGAATTAACAATATCTAACAAAGAGGTGTCATATAGAAATTATGCGCCCTGCAATTATGATCGTTTAAACATATCTCTCAACTGAACATTGAGTAACGTATATCTCGCTACTGATGTAACTCAAAAATGCATAACTTCGTTAAACGCTATTGAGTAATACCAGAATCTAGCGTTTCCAACAGTATCTAAAAGCTCTGGTATGAGACAAAATAAAGCATGGTTAACGCCCGGCATTATAAAGTCATCTCATACACTAAAAGATTTATACCAATTACGTCGGATGGGACTAATAAATGCAGAATATTACAAGCAGTATAAATGACACATACAGGCAAATTATTAACTTATCCAAAAGAATCAATAATATAACCTATATAACTACCTCTAAGAATAAATCCAGAGCTGTATCGGATATTATAAATCGCAATGTAAACCGTAACTATAAAAGAGATTCCATCCTTATATCAATTGCAATCCTATTACAACGCAAAAATATTGTAACACATTCAATGACTATTTTGCTAAAAAGCCAGACTTATTTAGAAAACCAGCTCCTCAGATTGGCCTATCTCCATCCTGTAACGCATCCATATTTCTTGAACCCGCAACCGAAAATGAAATTATTAACATAGTTACACAAATGAAGAATGTGACATCGTCAGGTTTTGATGGGATTCCAATACATGTAATAAAAAAGGGTATACAGAACTTAGTTTCTCCGATAACTCATATAATAAATGAGTCTTTCATAACAGGCATTTTCCCAAACACATTAAAAATCAATAAAGTAATACCATTGCACAAAAAAGGAGATACGCAAAATATAGCTAATTACAGGCCGATTGCATTACAATCTAGTATATCCAAAATCATGGAAAAAGCCATGAATACCAGAATTACTTCATTTTGGATAAGAAAAGCTTATTAAACCACAACAGCACGTTTTCGACCTAAGTTGTTTACGGAAACTGCCTTAGTAGAATTTCTACATGCCGTTCACAGCGCTATCGATAAAGGCGATGTTGTAGTTGGTACTTTCCTTGACCTGTCAAAGGCATTCGATAGTATAGACCATAATAAATTAGCGGAGAAACTAGAAAATATTGGACTGAGGGGCAAATGTAAACAATGGCTGCTTTCATACATAAGAAATAGAGAGCAAATAGTGACAATAGGATCAACCCAATCAAATAAAACTAATATCGTTTCTGGGGTGCCACAGGGATCAATATTGGGAGCGCTACTATTTATTATATATACCAACGACATAACTAACATTACAATCAATAGAAAGTGTATTATGTATGCGGACGATATTACAGTTGTAAACAGTAAATCACATAATAAAATGGCGGAGCTGACTGCTGATGCTGTAAGCAAATGCAAGTATTTGAGGGATGGGTAACTGGCAATTCGTTATGTATTAATTCCAGTAAAAGTAAGATAATCACTTCCATCCAATTGCGAACCAATGCGATCAAAGTTTGCTAGTAAAACTAAATGGCAAAACCATGGAACAAATAACAGCAACAAAAGTTGCCGGGAGGATCGCTCCATACTGCTACGCCCTAAAGCGTTTACGAGATGTTGCATCACTCCAGGTCTGCAAATCGCACTATTTCAGCCATTTTCTTTCTTTAGTCACTTATGGTATTATATGCTGGGGTTGTTCAGCGTCAATTCAAAGAATATTTCTTCTACAAAAACGTGTTATCCGTTTTGTGTTTAAAATGAATTATAGAGCATCCTGTAAGGATGTCTTTATAAACCAACAACTACTACCATACCATCAATATATATAATAAGATATATTATAAATTATTATGTCAAACAACACCCAAGTGAATTTACTTACCACAAAGACAACCACGCTTACCCCACCAGATATAATAGGGACATACAAATACCTAAACACCGACTATCGCAATATGAACAAGATCCTGAATATAAGAGTTCAGTATTTTATAATCACCTTCCAGCCGAAATTAAAAATTGTGCCTCAGTACATGTATTTAAAAGTAACCTTAGAAATTTTCTAACCAAAAAGGCTTATTATAGAGCATCAGAATATCTTCAGGATAATGTCTAATGTTTCTTTTTCTCTGTTCTTATATCACTTCTTCTTCTTTTTTAATTTTTTATAATCTATATTTACTTTGTATTAAGTTTAGTTTTAGTAAGTTTATTTTTAAATAATATGTATTATCACTTATCTTTTGTTGTGGACCTTTTCTATATCCATTGTGGATCTAGTGAAATAAAATTATTATTTATTTATTTATTATTTATTATAAAAATGTAAATTGACAGCTTGATGTAAATTTGCTTAGCAACTTGCAAAATTACTGTATTATTCCAGGCGTACAATTACCAGGAATAAACTGTAATATCTTTTTTGCTGGTCCATACGCAATTTTGCACTGTGCAACTAAAATTAGTCAGAGGGCTTATAAAAATAAGCGGATCTATATTTTAACAAACAGCAGGTCGGTACTGAGGGTACTAGTGAGCTCTAGGGGCAAGGCTGGGTTGGAAAAGTGTTAGAGAACTGAATAGCCTGACAGAGTTCAATGAAGAAAGCGAAAAAGTTGAAGTTAGCAAGAAAGGAATAATTGGTTTCATATATAGGCCAAGAACCCGTTATAGTATTGTCCAAAAACACAGCCCGGGGGAAGGTAAGGAGTTTCGTCAAAGACAAATACAAAACACTGGAATAACAACGAAGTAACTTTATTAAGGGGCCACCAAAAAGGAGATTGGAGAACTACTACAACTCAGTAGGAATTCTCTTTGTACCGTGACAGGGTTCATAAGAGGACACTGTACACTAAAGGTACGCTAACTTACAAAAAATTAGGACTGACACTAAGATATTCACTGCAGATTTATAATGGGACGGCAGAGAGCGCTTGCCACATTATGTGTACCTTGGACGCAAAGAGACAAGCAATTTTTGGCAAGCCAAAAAAGAACCCAGAAAATTACTTCGATCAACCAGCCAGAGATATGTATAGATTAGTGCGGGACACTAATACACGCGAATGGCTGTTTTTAACGGATAAAAGAAATGATAGATTAAAACAAAGCATATTTAGAGTGTCTCCGGAGAATCTACGTCAAACGGAAAATATCAATTATTCAAATCGCCATTTTGTTATAATATATTATCTTATATTTTCTCAATAATTTAACAACTTAAGAACAAAAATTTTTCTCCTTGAATATAATAGTTAATGTTCTATTTATATTCTCGATAATTACACCGACCACAAGGAAGAAAAGATTGCAAAAGTAAGCACTACTGAAACAATTAATGTAAAAAATCTTAGTACATTTTCCGAGTTGAATCAATAATAAACTGCTAACATTTTCCTTGTGTTGTTATTAATGTTAATTTAAGTTTTTCGAGCGCATTGCTCATACTTAAAACCAATATAGTATTCAGTTAATCGAAAAACGGTTACTTGACATTTTTTTATCGTATTATTCTGCAAATTGTCGTGTTCTTGGACAAAATAAATAATATTATTGTTGTTGGGAAAATATAAATTTCACTGTTAACGGAAGTAAACTGAAATAAATTCCATACGTCTCCCACAAGTAGATATAATGCGATACATATATACATATTTTGTGTTGCAAATTGCGATTATCTGCAATGAACTCCTCGCGGGGGTAAGAAAAAACAAGCCCGCGTGGCCGTTATAAATATTTATGTAATTCAATACAATGGGGGTGGTTGGCGCGTAGCTGGAAATGTAACGCGGTGCAGATCCAAGAAGTATGCGAGCGTGCTAATGGGTAGTGACGGCGAAGTTGATGGATTGGTGGGAACCCTTGAGCAAACAGTGTACCGAAACGCCATCGGGAGCGTACGGACGCAGCGTGATGCGGACGGTAACACTCCATGCAGATTAACACCGGAAGCCTCACTTTGAAAGCTTCGCATCCCCCATTAATGTTTCGTCACATAGAAATTGTTTCCCGATCCATGGGTTTAAAATACGCTGGAAAAAAAGCTAAGTCGAGATTTCAACGTCAACTTCCAATGGAGCGGCAGAGAATAAAGAATTTTAAAAAGAAATCGTATAAAGCTTGCCCCAAATTGCTGATGAGAAATGGTGGTCTTTTAAATAACCATGCTGCAGGTACTCTTGAATCATACTTCTGGAAAATTACAAATAGGAAAGTATTGTTACATTTGTGGACACAAATATGATTCCACCTTTTAACAATAAATATATATAACACTGTAATCTATTGTTAAAAGGGTGAAATCACTCATTTAAGCCATTATGTATTTTCTGTTTATTATTGTCTTTGTTATTGAAATATTTTCTATTACTATTATCTATTTTATTTTATTTATATAACATTTCTATATATGAAGTTATTTTGATAGTCAATCGTAGCCATCATAGTAATTTTTCTATATATTATAATACATAACTAAAACTATAATAATTTTAAACGTTTTTTTCTGTTATTTATAAAAAATTAACAGAAGCAGTTTTAAATTATTTTATTAAATTTCCTTGTTACGAATTAACTTTATGATAGTAGGTATATTGTATGTAATTAATAAATAATAAGTGGTAGATAACTAGGCATTTTGGTGACATGGAGGAGAGCGGCAGTACTTTCTTATAGATTTCGTTATGATAACTACAAATAAATGCATACAGAAATAAGAAAAATCATGTTACCATTTTGTCGTCAAAAAAACTCGACAAAGAAAAGATTGCCAAAAGGAAATGCTTGGCTGATGCACCATGGTATTATGCACTTCCATCTTATTTACTTTAAATTATAAGTAATTAACATTTCATATGCGCGGAGAAATTACATTGTGCTTAATGGGCATATAATAATAATGGACTGGGCGGTTATACAAACTTATACAGAATATTCTACTAGAAGTTTATAGCACAATGTTAGTTTTAAGCTAACAAGGAACACAATGCCCAAATTTTCGGTGACTGAAAGGGTGTTTCAGTGTAAGAATAACACAATTTCTTTTAGCTGCTAAATCGATGTGTATATCTCAGAACTATAACTAATATTTTCTTTTTCCGACATAGGTATCAGTGTAAAACTCATAAACGCTCACTAAGCGATTGTGGTGAGTAATCATGTTAAAATTGATGGGGATATTGTTTGTACTCTTCTTTTTTTTTCATATTGAAATCAGATATTGTAAATTACTTTGAAAAGCTTGGCATGAAGGCAACTAAAGAATAAGCTCTCTTACTTTACACAGGTGATATTACGAGGTATAACAATCGATGGAAATAAGAAATTGAATACACTAAAAGAGTACTGTGAATAAGAACTATCTTACGGTGAATATCTATACAACTAAAACACTTTTATCTCACAAGCCAATCATTTCGTGCAGTGAATTAGTTAGTTAGAATTTGCGAAGAGTTACATTTACCCAAGTCGTTATCGATATCGTTCTCCAGCTCCAGTATATTTAGGAGATCTGAATAGTCTTCCATTTACAAAATAATAATCGCTGCAGCTAAAGTGAAGAACTTATTAGTGTCCTCAATATTTGGTTACGGCAAAAAATTAAATTAAAAATAAAGAGATGTTTTGGTGTTTATGACGTAGAACATTGAGTTTTAAAAATACGAAAACGAATTATGAGGCGACAAGCCAAGGTTGCGGGTTATGTTATCAATAATCGTGTTATTACAAATGTGTGTGACCAAAAATAGGGGATTGTTGAGGGGATTAAATCCGTGTTATAAACGTAACACTTTTAAAGTGGCCAATAAATTGCGCAATAAATAGCTAGGTGTACTTTATTGGAAAAAAATGTACGACCTTTTAAACTTTTTTCAGTTGAGGAAAGACATGTTAGGCGGACGGATCCAGATCTAGCAAATAAGGAGGGTGTTCGAGTAGCACGAACCCTATATCACGAATTTTCGCATGTTGCCATTGCGATTTGTGCGCAGGGGCATTGTCCTGCAAAAACAAACACCGTTTGGACAACTTTCCGATAACTTCCCAGTTATAGTTCTACCCTTATCCAGAAAATCAGTAATAAATACTACGTGGCAATCCCAAAACAATTGAAGCAAGAACTTTTTCAGCAGATCTTTGAACACGAAACTTCTTAGGCCTTGGAGAACCAGTGTCTCCATTCCATCGATTGTTCTTTGTTTCTGGGTCGTAAAAATGTACCCAAGTTTCATCCAAAGTAACAATACGGTTTAAAAAGTCTGTATCGTTTTCAAGCCCAGCACAGATCGAATACGATGCTTTCACCCTTGCACGCTTCTGGTCATTTTGCAGATTTTTTTCTCATGTTCAAATAGATGCGTTCGTATGAAATCCTCTGTGTCTCAGATATTCGTTTTCGCCCAATTCGACGGTCTGACATAATTATGTCATGAACTGCATCAACATTTTCGGGATGGACACAGAATTGGCCTCCCGATCGGTGTTCATCTTCAATGGAAAATTTATCCCTTTTGAAGCTCGCAATACAATTTATCACGGTCGCATAAAAGAACAAAGATTGCCAAGGGTATTCAGCATAACTTCGTAAATCTGCCGTGAAACTTTACACTGACATTTCTAACATGTTATTTTTTTAATTTGATAAACATAAATTATTTATTGTGACTTTCGCCAATGTCCACCTTGGCTTTTTCAAACTATACTCATTGTAACTTAAAATATATTTCTTTTGCATAGTTGCTTTAATTAGTTTTATATGTTTATAAATTCAAAGTTAAACACAAATTCATTTCCCTAATAATAATAATAATAATAATAATAATAATAATAATAATAATAATAAAGCAATTTGTTACATTTGAGTTTTATTTCTCTTTAAATATGTGTTGTAAACTTGGTTTCGCTAACCAAGTTTCTCATTTAATATATTATTGTATATTGTCATTAAACATGTTGTTGTCTGATATTTAAAATGTACTAATTAAACACTAATAATACAAAACAATTATTTCAATTACATAAAAAATGCAAAAGCATGCCTACATAAGAAATACACGTTAACAAATGCACTACAAACAAAAATACTACAAATATCAAATATGTCTCACCTTATTATTATTAATTTTATTGAAATGAATGTTCATTTAACTTTGAATTTATAAACACAGAAAATTAATTAAAGCAACTATGCAAAAGAAATATATTTTAAGTTAGAAAAGTTTGTTTCCAACAGCCTGCTTATTAGATAATAAAATATACTTACTTATTAATGTAGTAAAATCGCTCAAACGGGGCGATTCTAATCTGCATCCGCCTAAAGAAACATACATCTCAATTATTTGTGCTCCCGATTAACCGTGAGAACTCAACTAGATCCTTCAATAATAATATTAGTAATCACATTGCTGTATATAGCTCGTCGAATATTTCATGAGTATGATACAGTGAAACCTCATTGTAACGGACGGTTAATCACGTGACAGGTTTGTCCGTTTCAGAGGGATGTCCGCTAAGCAGCTGTAAAAATGTTTATCAAAACTTTGTGTTTAATACGGTATATTAAAAAAAAAACAAGGCATTAGCTTAAATAAAAATAGGTTTCCATTATTTCCAAATGGAATGATATTCTATTTAATAATAAGGACACTTGTTCCAATTCATTCGTATTTAATAATATTGTGTGTTGAATAAATTATAATAAATGAACAATAAATTGGAAATCATAAAAAAAAATTAAAGGAATAAAATAAAAAACAACAAAAAATAAAGAAATCTAAAACTGGTTGGCTTATATCACCGTAAGTAAGGAAAAACTATATTAATTCATGAAGAGAATTTAATTAGACCAATAAAGCTTCCGTGAAAAAATAAAAGTACTACTCCTCTACTTTTTTTTTCTGTGTGAGGGAAATAACAAAAATATCGAAACTGTAGCACTGATAACACTACGTTAAAACAGCTTACCACAAACTTCAGTGTTCTGGACACACGTTACCTGCTGATATAGCTTTATTAATTGAACACTAAAACTTTAATATGTCGTAAGGTGTTTTAAAGTGCTTTGTGAATGAAATGCTTCTGAAACGCCTCTTCCGGATTAGCAGACAGGAAAATATCTAAAAAAAAACTTAAAAAGATGTTTCACCTAATATGGGTTTTACATCAATAAGAAAAAAGAAATAAGTTAACAGCTCTGGAGAGATAAATTTATGTTTTTGTAATAAAGAATGATCTTTTCGCGTCTGGTAGATAGGTGTTTCTTGCACAAGGGTTCTAAATACATTGGATTTTCTATACCTTCTGATCGGGACATTTCAAATTACCCATTAGGTGGGTTGCCTGCTGGAGAGGGGTGTCCGTTAGCAAAGGTTTTATTATACCTTCATTATAATGTAAGGAAATTATTTGTTTTAAATGGTTGTTAAAAATAAGTTACAGAAAATTTGGGAGATTAGAGTATTTGATTTATTGTTATAAATTTTTTCGAGAATAATTTTCATCATCGAGATTACGTAATATGTTTCAAATTATTTTCTAAAAAAGGTGTAATCTGTTGTAATTGTAGATACATTTGTAAAAAAAATTTGTCTGCTCATACTTAGTAACGGTTTAGCCTCTACAAATTCATATATCTGAATTTTTGAATTTTCTAGAAAGAATACTACTGCATTTAAACAGATATCCATAATTTTACGGTTGGTGGCTATACGATAATGAAATTAAAACAATACCATGTTTCTTGCTGTTTATGTTACATCCATGCTTCACATGCAGTGATACAAAGCTATTGTGTACATAAGCTGCGAATCATAACTGCTACTCATTCATCTAGTAGAAGGAGGTGTCAAATTGTCTTTAACCCTACTGTTAGATGCGGCCGACATACGTTACCGGTCACGTCTAAATTGTCGGTTGTCTTTCACTGTGATTAATAGGGCTGTTAATAACTCTTGATTTTTAAATTATTCGATCTAGGAGCGATAAAAAACCCAAACACGAGCGCTATTTCGAAAGCGTCTTCTTAACATGAGCGAAGGTATACAAATTAATTATCCGTAAAAACAGAGCGTGCTATAAGTGTGTTTGTATGTATGTATTTATGTGCGAGCGTATACATTCTAATATATCGTGCAATCGTAATAAATGTTATTTATTTGGGACGGTACAAGCTTAATTAATTTTATGCGTTTTTAAATGGAAAGTAATAAAAATATGTGTTAGTTAGGGATGACGCGAGTTTTTATTTTGAGTATCACTTTTATTTTTCCAGGAATTTTACGTAACATCGACACAAATAATTAGCTTAATACAAATAATGACTTTTGTGGAGTTGTTACTTGGAGACACACTCATTCATTTGTGAACCCCTATTGGTGAACGAATTTGGTTACCATAGAATATTCTGGTTTGTCTTTGTTTACATTTTCAATTAAAGAAGTGATGCACTCCACTTCTTAGGTTCCAAAGAAAGAATGTTAAAAAAAATGTGATATCGAGAGTAAATAGAAAATTCACAAATTTCATTCACAATATTCAGTAGTTAAATCAACCTCAGTGAGACAGAATATACAGGTCTGTCTCATTGTCAGTGAAGTTGGATGCGATGTACTTACATAATAATTCACTTTATTAGTTTATACATCTTTTGTATGAAATGAAACAGAAGTAAACTATATTTTCAATGTGATACAATAACAATGTATTGCCTTATTATATCCTATCATATATTATAAGTTAAACCGGTATATAAAATAAACAAAGATTATAAAATTAAAATATTAGGATTTTTGAAAAGTTAACATTGAAAACTATTATTTGAAATAATTTATTCTCTGATAATAGATTTCTAATTGTTTGAACACGCCATTTTGTGAAGTATTTATATTTTCTATTCAATAATTCTTGCAATAACTTTTTAACGTCCATTATATCTCTTTGATTCATATTGAATCTTGAAGTTTACACCTGACAACAAGTTTCGTAAAACTTACTGTGATTTACTCCCTGATGAAAGTATGGTAGCCGTAATACAACCGACAATAATTTCTAGATCCCACAATTGGAGGTTTGACGAGAATAAGTACAAATACTTGGTATTTATTTTAAATCAAATTAGGAGTATTTGAATATGGATTGTGTAAAGCAGATGAATTTATGTTAGGAAGGCCAACAAATACACTAGGTCCTTTATTAAAATTAATGAGGATTTTTTAAATTTAATTGCGCACTCTTAAGTATACATAAAAAAGGCATGCACGTATGCCTTTCTTTTGTGAACAATGGATAGATAAATATTTGGACGATTTTTTCTTACATTTCCGAACGAATAAGCATACATATGAGATACTTGTTGAAATTGCTGGGAAAAAAATGTGAATGTGGTAGAATACAGGGGTGGAGTTTAATCAATTCTACTTGAAAAGCAAAAATGTAGTTTACCGCAGTATCTTATGACATCACTAGTTGGTCGCTAGAAATTAAGTAAGATCTAACTTAAAGCTAACCGAAGCTTACTTTTTGTCGCCAGAAAACCTTTATTGTTGTTGTAATCATAATGGATCAGCTTGACATTTTTTGTTGTTGTGGGAATTGCCAGACCTGAAGTCTCCGGAAATACTACAACCTCTTGGCTTTTTGTATTTGGCCTCTCATTTCTCTTATCCATTAAATTATATCTCTCTGGCTGGTTGATTAAAGTTATTTACTGAGTTCATTTTTGGCTTGCAAAAAATTGCCTGTCTTTCTGCGTCCAGAGCTTCGCATTCGCACAGAATGTGGGAAGCGTCCTCTGTCATCCCATTACACAGTCTGCAGCTGGTATCTCCAGTGTTAATCCCAATTTTCTCTAGGCGTCCTTTCAGTGCGCAGTGTCCTGTAAGGAAACCTGTTACGGTGCGAAGATGATTCCTACTAAGCTGCAATAGTTCTTCAGTCTTCTTCTTTGATGGTCCCTTAATAAAGGTTTTTCCATGAATGTGCCTGGTTATTTTATCCCAGTGTGTTTTATGTTTTCCTTTTTCTTGGATCAGATCAGTCTCCCACCTTGGATTTCTGCTTTGTTTTCTTAGCAGCCTGGTTTGCACCTTTTGCCTTGGATCTTTTAGAGTCCACTCCATTTTCCGTTGACTTCTCAGTTTCCTAATCTAGGCGTCAGATAGTTTTTTTTTTTCGTTGCTGCGGTCCGAGCTGTTTACTCCGGCAGCAATGTTTTCGGCATTGTCACTGTCTTGCCTGGTACTCACCTCCAAAATAGTGTCATCGGTTTCCGGAGTCCCGCTAGAAGAGGTTTCCGATGCCCTGTCCTGATCCCTCCGTTCTGGTTTTTAAAGTTCATTACTCTGGCCATAATAGTTCCCACGAGTAGGAAGGAAAGGATTTGTCCACACCTGCGGTGCCCTCTGCACAGGTGTAAGGCTGATGACTCTGAAAGGTCGCCCAGTTTCCCAGAGCTCCGTTCGTGTACACCTTTTACTCGAGGTGCCATCCATTCCTCGGCACGGATCGCATAACACCACTGGATTGGGGGGATCAGCTTGACATTAGAAGGGAAGTTAACAGCAAAAAATCATATTTTATAGAAACGGCTTCAATCATATATGGTTTGATTGTATACACTTTTAATTTTTCTGAGATATTTTTTGAAAATACTTCTAATTATACCTTGTCTCAAAATTAGGAGGGGTATCGGAAGTAGACCGCACCACACTGCATTTTTTAAACGTGAAATACTTACGTGAAACCTGTATACAAGTACGCTGTTTGGCAATTATTTATACAATATTTCAGTAATACATCTTTTTTTGTCACATATTGATGTCATCTTTTCTGTGTGCTCCCGTTTTCTTCTTTCCTTCATCTGCTCCATGTATTTTATTACTATTTGATGATGTGTCCTACCTATCTATTTTTTTCGTCTCCAACTATTTGGATTATTTTTGGTTTTCAATACATGGCTTTAATTTCCATATCTGTTCTCCACCATGATCTACCTCAATTTCTATCTGCCCATACATTTTCTTCAGAACTTTGTTTGCACAAATTTCTACTCCATTCTGAAGAAATTTAGTGATTATTTTATTTAGATTTACAGCACCTAACAGTCGAGTACATTTCCTTTCCTGGCATTCCTTGTTGTTTGGAAAATTTGTTTATTACTATTTTTGTTTGTAGAATTAGTTTTTTCTCACAAAAATAAGCCAAGATTTATGAAGCCATTAATTCATGTGCATTATTCTTTAATTGAAAGCATTCAAACGACAAACCATATTAGTCTGATTTCCATTTTTGTTTTGCAAACTGGGCTTGTGCTCTGATTACCATCTTATTACCATCATCAATTCCTTGCTTGAACAAAGCTCATATGTCGATAAGAGTATTGTATAAATATGAAATATAAAACCAAGTGTGGTGTAAAAATTTGTTGTGTTCATTAGGATTCAATTAATAAAGTTATTAAAGTCGTGGGCCTATCACAATAAAGAATTTAACGAAACAACAGAATGGCGTGCAATTGCTTTTCCACAGTTACGGGATTAAATGTTGCTAATAACGTTATTGTAGTGGATGCATAGGGTCGACATCGTGGGTTTGTGCTGTGACGCGACAAGCTGCCGGCTCGTACGGTGGTATGGGGCCGAGGGTGGCATGAGTAGCCGGCCCTGACAAGCCATGATGGATCGGGCTAGGGCCACCGCTTGCTAAAACCTTTCTACTTAGACTGTGACAACATCTGTGTGTGTGCGTGTGTGTCAGATGCATATACACACGAATATAACGAAAGACTTCGGGTACCTAGATCGAAGAATTTCCAGAATTACAAAAAGAATGCTGGAACGTATAGGGTTATTGTTAATTAATTAATTAATATATAAATCCTTCATAACGTTTGTTTCTCTGTTTATAGGAAATACAAACGTATTCTGGAGGTATTTTATTTATTATATTTTTGAAAACTGGGAGGTATTAATTAATTCACATATTTATTCTTTTCACGTCTTCAACGGGGCTACATTTCATCTACTAAATATTTTTATTTTCATTTTATAAATCATTTTATAAAGAAATATGATTCTTTATATTATATTTAATATTTAATAATAATACATAGGTAGGTTTAAATAAACAACTGCGAGTAGAATGCTTGGTCTACAGTTTAAACTCAGTTCTTTTATTTTCCTTATCTCCGTCAACTTTTCTAGTATCAAATTTATATAAAGACCTTAAATTAAAGAACGTTCACATTCTATCGGGCCTGGAATTATCCCAGCGGAGAAGCTTTTTTTCGAATGGTTCAGCAGCAAATGCCGTCTGAAATCGAGATAACAATGCATGTTGCCTGGTGCCCTGTGCGCTAAATCCGTTTGATGGTTGCGTTACTGGTGACGGATATCCTCGAATTCATGAAAGAAAAAAAAGCTAATACCGGCAGTGGAATACTTGACGGTGACCTTTCTAAAATGGCACGAAATTGATTTTCAAAATATTTGTGTGACGTAGTACACTGAGATCGAGAATGATTATTCTGTTCCTACACTAATTCCCGCGATGTGCAAATCAATATTTACATACGCCTAATCACTGTTATGAAATTACTACTATAGCGTTTTTTAAAATGTTACTGTTGAGATTGACGTAAGTTCTAGGTATATATTCACATACTATCTTTCTCAAGACTTCGTTTTCATTCCGCATTGAGTATATAAAGTGTTTTTTGCAAAATTACATTTACACTAAAGCAAGATACTTGTATTTAAGAGACATGTTTTCGAATAGGTGAACGAGGTGGTCATAGGCAGTTGAAGTACTCAGCAATAGGTACTTAAGAAAATTTTATAAATCAATACTGAAACTATCTTTCGACTTCGGCACATTGATCAGGTTATTCATTGCTTTGGAGAAATCGGAAAGGGTTTTGAAGAAAAAATACCTGGTCGTCCTTCGGTTCTAACTGAAAATGTGACGGAAGATGTACGAATTCGATTGGATCATAGCCCTGGAAGTCATTACAACAATTTGCTTGCATAAATAATGCTGGTGCTCATTTTGAACAGAGTATGTAAGCAGCGTGGGTATGTTAAGGAAATATATTCCCAAATTCTTAGTATATGTTATACATTGTTGTAGATTAACCTACGACTATGAAGAGCATCTATGCATTATTGTCCATTTAGTATCACGTGTAAATTATGAAGAATGACACAAATTTGTATTTTTCTAATATAGTATATTGTTTAAACCTTCTGTACCTCTAATCACCGGCGGCTGGTGCTTACGTTTTTTCCAGGGCCATTACAGTGATTTAATTTCTTCGTATAAGTTCGTAATATGTTCGTATTTCGGATGATAGCACACTTCGATGATCGTATTGGCTCTGCCTGTGATGTATGTACCCGCCGCCACTGCCTTTAATTAAACCTGCTTGTATGTGTTATCAGAGATATAGTGCATTGAAAAATGTTAAATTCTTTATTTTTTCGTGGGACTTATTTGAATTCACGCATACTTTAAGTGCAATTTTGGTTTACTATCAAGTTGACATTAATGTACTATATAAGACAAAAGTCTTGCATCAGATTTAGAGCGGGATATAATTAAAGAGAGAAAAGTATAGACCATCTATGAACTGTGCGAGCGTAATATAACAAGCACGTCTTGCCTTGATGACGGCGCGTGCCTTTGACGATAAGAAAATAGCAAATAAAATAACGGAGGAAATACCCAGGCAAAAAAGCCTAATGAATAGACGGGTGCTTACATTTAGAAATGTTTACATATTCTTATTTGTTTAACGTTAAACACAAACAGCGAACTTCTTCTAGACCACTCACTCTTCACTCACCACAAACTGCACTGAACTGCAGTTCAATGTCTCTGCTGATGATGATAGCTTTGCTATTGAAACGTACGTCCAGTTTAGCGCAGTTTACGGTGAGGGAAGAAGTTTGCAGTATTACCAGTGCCACAGTTTAGAGTATTTTTGTCATCGTTAAACAGAAAAGTAAGTTTTTCAGAGAATATGTACTGCGGTTTTAACGTTTTCAGGATCATTAGTTACTTTTCAGTAATGTATTTTATGTTTTATACTGTAATTTAATATATTAGTAAAAAAATAAATTATTAAAGAAGTGATTGTTATTGTATTTATTAAATAAAATATATACTATAATATGTCCTTATACTTACACAAAGAATATGATGCCTTTGTTTGAACGTAGTTCTATAAATCCTGAATTTTTTATACAACTTTTTTTGTAATTGATGTTACCTTTGTTTTTTATGTCATTTAGCCTTTTAACGTATGAGTACGCTCGAAAAATATCATTTTCAGGATTCAAAATTTGCTGTTGTTCCACATATGGTTTTTTTAACAGAATTCTGGTCGTTCTTGCTGTATAAACTAGGTTTCTGCAATCATTTTGGCTCGTCGGCAAAACGTTGTTGCTTTCAATTTAATGCAATAATTGATTAGACTCCTTAACTATTTACTTTAGGTGTTCAGTAATTTTGCATACCCTTTGGTACCATCGAATGCATAGCAATACAGTAAACGGCTAAAATATGAACAATGAATTATTATCAAGTTAAAATAAAAAAAAACATTCTTATAAAAAAAAAAAAAAAATACAAAAGCAATATTTTATAAGAATTACGTTAATATTTCTTTCAACTCCTAAAGCCGCATACGCAAATGAACAAAAGCGTTCACATCGCCGCAGGAGATGGCAACGAGAGGTTCAGTCAATGCAATTTAGTGGAATCTTGGCTTGAAATAATTAAAACTAAGCAAGGCGTTTCAACTTTAGTACAGTCTTCTGTCAGTTGCTTATAATAACATTATTATTGTAATATTAGAAATTCATTACTCATACTGATATCGTCATGTGGAAACGTCTTGCGATATAAATCAGTTTTAATTATCCCAAGCCGAAATTTCAGTAAACTATTGAATAATTACACAATCATGGCTACAAAATCAATGTATCAAGTATTTTTTTTCTCAAATATCACATTTTTCTTTAAAAATTATAAAAAATAATATTCCCAACTTACTTCCCACGTTTCTTTATACATTTTTACCATACTGGATAATATTTAATAGATAATGTGTCTGCCTAAGCTCATCTCTAGTGTTTACATAGGCCGGCAGAACGACGAATATGCAAAGATTGCAAAACGGCCTTTCAAGATCTGATATCGACATATGTCGATTTGTCGCACGACAAATCCCTCGCTAGCTCAACTGGTAGAGCGCTCGTCCAGTAAACAAGAGTGTGTAAGTTCGAATCCTGTGCGAGGTAAATGTTTCTTGGGAAAAATTCCTCTAAATTCTTATAGTTACTACCTACCAGAAATACATTAATTCGTTAAATACTTTCATTCGGAACAGGGCATGTAGATATTGATATGGACTTCGTGGAAAGTAGAGTAGGATCCTTAGTAGCACCGGAGAATGTTTGAATATTCTAGGGTTGTGCTCACAAACGTCTAGTAAATTATTAGAAAGTTCCATAATAAAATGCGTAATTGGCTAATCTAAAGTGCTCAATTGCTCGATGTCCGTTTGGTCCTTCGTGCTGAATTGGTATGTCCGGCAACGGCATACATTTTTACCTGGGGGTAATGAAGTGCTCAATTCTACATATTATGCATGTAACAAAAGGTAATCTTGGGCAGAGCAGGTATTATTTTTACTATCAAATATTACAAAACAAACTATTGAAGATAGATTCAAACAGTTTCCATCGTTTTTCAATAGTTTGCATTATAATTACAATTCGAGGATATAAAATCTTGGTCTAATGTATCTCACAAATTACAAAAGTAAGACCAGTCAGTGAAGAAATGATTTCAGAAATTAATTTAATAATTAGTATATTAAGTCTACAGTCTGTAATAACTGCTTTTTGGTGCTTATTTTTATCGGGTTAATTAGAATAATTTAACATGCTAAGAGTATTTATATTTCGATTTAATGGTTCACTTTTGAAAAAGGGAAATGTTGTTAAATGATAACATTTGTAACAAATTTATGCAAATAAATATTGAGTTAGAAATGCGGTGACTAAAGATAGAGCTGTTATCCAGATCCAGATTCTGGACACAGTACGTCTCAAAAGAACTAAACTGTCCAGAAGATGGCGTAAGCCGAAACCGGTCGACGGTGATTTTAAAATAAAGGATTGGAAAGAACAAATTTTATAGCGTGTTACTAATTCCATATATATCACCAATCTAAAAATTTCCAATAACTATATAAAATAATATGCTTTCAAAGATACACATAACTTTTATTTTATGTTTTTCTTTGTAAAAGTTTAGACATAGGTAGGTACTACTTTGCTTAAAATGCTTTGCTAAAAATGTAGCTGAGATAATAGCAATACATGCATTTCTTTAATTATTATAATTTTTCTTAGGTATTATTTATGCATAGTATTAAGGTATGTTTGTTTAAAGGTATCCAGCAATCATAGTCTTGTATTTGTTTCATCTAAAATAATGTATTTTTCTAAGATAATACTGGTGATGAAATCCACATCTTTTTGCTGTAGTTTTCCTTTTCTGCTTTTATCACATTTTAATACGCATTAGGTTCCTTATTACATTTCTTTCAAATGCTTAATAATTTATAATCTTTCGTTTTCATATTTATTACTTGAAATTGTTATTCGTCTGATGACAGCACATAAAATTTGCATTGAAGTTTGTGCTTTTATTTTCAAGTTGTTAAAAATTTGCGGCTTAAATATTTCGTATTAACATTAATAAATAAATTAGTTTATACAAAGTTAAACTTTTTGCAAATTCAAGAGTTTTTTTTTATTTTTTGTTTGGTATATATAGCATAGAAAGACAAATTCTAAAAACGTTACATCTACAGTACACATTATTGGTTGGGACGTTTAGGGCGCTTATATGTTGAATACTGCCCGTCGTTCCCTAGATACCTTTTTTTTTTCAATGCGTTGTCGTTCCTCTGAAAAGCTAAGCCACTCCGTCATTGGCCTGTCGAATGTTCAATGAACACAATCAGTAAAATGGAAATATCCATTGCCGCCCCATTTCCATACTTGACATGTGTCTTTTTCTTCGACTACCGTTCTACCTCTCTTATTTCGATATCTTATTCTTCCTGACTTTACAAATTTCCTGTCAGCAACTGGGGATGAATTTTTCATGGTGAGTCGTTGTGTAAAAGAAAACCGATCTATTGCAGAGGCGGATATACATATATGAGGATAAAAAATCCATTGTAATTTATATTAATTAGATTTAAAATTAGAAATTGTTATATGTAAAGTTGTATATATATTATAAAGTAATGTTGGTTTAGACTAAATGTATTTGGAACAAATAAACAGAGACAATATAGATAGTTTGTGTGCAATGATATTCGTTAAGAAAGTTAACAAGGTGCTTATTGAAGTTTCGGTTTTTAGGTAGAATTACGTTTGTGTACTGTATTGAAATAACTTTTTATGTCCACATAAATGTACCCTCTGTATTTATTGCTAAAATGACATTTTGTTGGTTTTAATATTGCGTAAATATTAAAGATATGGGGGAAAATTTATCAAAACCATGTTTACTAGAATTTTTCTGTAATTATCTTCAACAGGAAGTAGGAGCATTGTTTAGGTTAATCATAATGTAAATATATACAAATGACATTTAAATTTGTATACGTATAATTATTGGAGTGGTCGGACGTGTCTGGTTAAACGGGCCGCACTCGCCTCGCGCTATGCAGAACGTTTAGTCATAGTATGTCTTCAAGGCAGTAAAATCACTCCCTCCGATTCGTGTGTCTAGTATTTACTATCAGTGTTAGTCGAGTCTTAATGCGACATTGTACAATTCTCCGTCAGCTGTTACGTATTGTAAATGTAATACAATGTCGGGCAAAGAAAATCCTAGAAAGCGACCATTGTTTTATAATGTAGAGAAGTATATCGGTGAATTCCAGGATTTACATTATGGTGGTGTCAAAATAGTTTGTACAGTGTGCGATAAACAGTTATTGTGCTGGCACAAATCGAACTACACATTGGCGACGGTGCATCTTCTCCGTTATCTACCTATAAAGATTAAATATTATTTTAATTATGCGTGTGTTACATCTGTAAATGTGGAACGGTGTATTTCAAAATATAAGTACGTTTTTTCGTTGCGACGAAAGCGATTTAGTGAGAAAAATCTTGAAACACTTAATGCTACACACTTCTTTCAGCAATTCTATACTATTTTTGCTACTTAAATAAGGCAAGGGGCTTATATATAATATTTATAGTTAAATAAATGTTGCGTTAAACGTTAATGTCATACATGAAACTTAGTACTGACCTGGCGCGCAGACGAAAGTTGACCACTCTAATAACTATAAAACGTTTTTATTTGTTTAAGAGAAATTCAGAAACTACATATAAGCAAATATGGAAAGGAGTGATTTTTCTTATACAAAGGACATATCGTACGATTCTTAAATCCTAATTCGAAACGCATTTTTGCTACTTTGGGAGTCACATTTTTGCATGGCTTCAAAAAATCATAGTAGGTAATTGATTGTTAAGTGCACATCTTTGAAACTATTTAATCAGGTGTGGGCATAGAGCAAGATTAAATTACCGCGTTAGTAAATGGTAAGGAAACCAGCTATGTATAGAGCAGAAATCTCAGCGATAGCAACTGATCTTATATTCAGCATTCATGCATACCTTTAAGCAGTACAATTTATTATTATTATTATTATAATACGTTGTGCTGGCGTAAAGTTTGCTAGAACTATGTTCCTGCAATGTAGTTTTTTTGTTGTGTGATATAATAATATGCACTATTCTTATTTATATATTTTTTTATAGTTTTTTCAATGATTTGTAAATACCTTTGGCGCTTCTCAGATGGCCTTCAGCAGGCAATATAAAGTACTTACCTTCTTATAAACGCCGAGCAACTATATAATGGAAGCATCTATAGCATAAACAGTGATTACAATACCGCTTAAAAGCGAAATAATTACAAATCATCTTATCCTAAGTACTATTTGCATTCCATAGCAATTGAAATGTTCTTAGTCTAGCTAAATAATTTCCCTATGATTATTAATAACACAAAAATATAAAATTATGTGAATACTGATTTATATGAAAAGCTGAAATATGTGAACAACCAAAATAGTAACTAGTTCACAGAATCGCGAATCTACTGTAAATCGGTCAGCTATTAGTTATTATTGTATTTGCGAATTTGTGCCCATGGAACGACTTTAGTTATCTCCCAGCATTCGCCAAAGAGTAAGGGATACCTGCATAGATAAGGTAGTTGGTATAGATGGGTCACTATTAAGAAATTCGTATAACTGTGCTACTCGCGCCATCTAGCGATATGTACCCCCGCTTAACGGACATTTAGCGCGGTTACTTGAAAATTATTTAAATTTACCTCAGAGTATTAAAGGAAGACTGTGTTACCATTTTTGCGCAATTTTCAACATATGGAAATTCATATGTTGAAAATTGCGCAAAAGTGGTAACACAGCCTTCCTTTAATACATTTTATTGTTATAATATGAATAAAACGACCACACATTCTATAATTACACATATATTTTCATCGAAACATTTACAGAAAGTATCTTAACTTATATATGTATATTTGTATAAATTATAAAGTAAAGTATATTCTTTTACATAACCACATATGATTAGAAAATAAGTACCAGAAATTGAGATGTCGCGAAAAAAGCAAAATCCAAGTCGACATGTCGGATATCTGACTTTTATCGACGTACTACATACAGAACAGAAGAAATAAATTACCTGTTGTCAGTGGCAATCTTGGTAGGAATAATGATGGAATAGCTGTTTTCCATAAAAACATCTAAGACGATATGTCTTCTTGAGCAAAATGAATATGATAGATACGATAATTTTGATAATGATTATGTGCAGATCCACACTTCGCAATTTCTCGTTACGAGAATGCTCAATCCATTTATTGAAGCGTTCCGTATCCTTTTCTGGATTAGGAAACTGATGTCTAGAAGATGTTCGGTTAGTGCAACCCATTACTCCACAGGAACGGCCTCTCATGTCTAAAGCAACAATCGTACAGTAAATCACTTTTATCACAACAATTTTCACTTTTTAACTTACTTGGTGCAGAAAGAAGGCTTCGTAAAACAGCTTTTCAAGCCGCAAAAATTTTTGATTTGATAACACTCAATACGTTATCAGAACCAAAATGACATAAAAACAACAATGGCGGTAACACATGATTTATTCCAGCATTCGGCGCCGCCTGGTGGATTGTACCCCACAACAAATCGTGACGTCACGCTGATATAAACAAATCGTATTTAGTGCGCCCCCCCTGGATACCTGCAAAAACCAGCTTACTCTGGGAGCAGATTACAGTACTACTGGAATACATATATCACCATAGTGATATAGTTGTTTTTGGACAATAAGGTGAAATATGCAAATGTAACTTTTAAAATATACTATATTAACCAGGAAATCATGATGCAAAGGTAGACCTGGATGATATATGGATAAACTACATGTCAATCGTCTAGGTTTACCTTTGCACCATGATATATATGTTGTTATTTTTAATATGTTCTATAATTTCTGAGTATTATTCTTGCTGAAAACTGAAAGTAGCAGGAAATAACGGACGCTCGGAGTTATGTTGTGCTATCTACTACTCAATAGTAATGTTTGGTAATATCAGGAAACTATAAGCTGCCATTGCTTTTTGAAGTATCGTTTTCTACTACTTTCTTTACGTTACAGAAAACTTTTTTTAACACATCTGATATTGATATTGCGTCAAAAAATTATGCAGTTTTAGATGTTGAAATTTGATAGGTAACTGTACATATTCATGTTCTAAGATAAAATGGGGTATATTATTTTCAAACATAATATAAAGCCGAGTAGTAATATATATTTATTTATTATTATTTAAGTGTTACCTAAAATTAAGCCAAGAATAATGTGGTAATGCAAACAGGCGTTAGTTAAAAATGAAAGCAAATAATGTTGTGGCGTCATCTGTTGAATACTAGTACAACTAGAGGGAAACATGTGGGTTAGCGCAGATGATATTACAGAGATAACTTACAAGTGAACACTTCAGCCACAGATAGCTCCTTTATCTGAACTTCAAGTTGCCACAATATTATGGTAACGACAACTTTTCTTCTGTCCATTATGGATACAATGTTAATGTAGTGAACTGTAAACATTTGTACAGTGCCCTTTTTTCAATTTTATTGTTTCAACAAACCACTGATAACGTTAACGGATTCGTTAGGTTACTAACTAAACAAGTATTAATTGTACATCCACAACCTTGAGCTTGTTAGTGTTAGAGGGCGCCACCTGAAGGATTGATTCTTGAATTCGGTTTCAATTTTGTAACAGGCACTTTCAAGTCAAGTCAGTTTCTGATTGTCCGGTATCTGAAAATTTAACAAAAGTGTTTTGTTAAATTGCTACATACTGAATAACTAACTGCTCTTAGAACGTTTTAGAAACCGAACTTTACAAGATTTAATTTGTTTCCGATAGGAAAATTCTACAATTCTATAGTTGCTTTTAGTCCTTTTTAATTGATATCACCGCTGCAAATACACTTTGTAGGGATTTAATGGCTATATATTGTTGATATAACTGCGAACTTCATCTCTATTTGCTAAAAACCATTTTCAATAAAGAAAGCGAATGTTACAAGGTGAAAATTTGAGAAAACTTATGGCACAAGAAGATTCAAAGTGGCGCATAATTATATAAGTACAATGTTAATCTACCCACGGTCTGTATTCTATGCCAAACTTGTGAAACAGTTGGTATTATTAGAATGCATTTAGAATTTGTTGCATAAATTTAAAAAAGTTCAGAAGTTCTACTAAAGTTTAACAATAAAAAAGATTTAGGATGCGAATCAGGAATATACAAATCGTTTATTATTTGTAGAAGAACTGGACAAAAATGCAAGAAATTAGTATGTATATACTCTATAAGTTGATATGCAATCTTCTTTAAAGATTCTTTAAATCAAAGTTATATTTTGCAACATGTTTTTTGAGGTAATATTATTTGCAAACAAATATTTATATTGTTGAATTATCAATGGGAAGACCCTGACGCACAGGCGAGCTAAAATCGCAAAATGTGCACCTAGGGGAAACTAATGATTGTATCACATTCTATTAGTCGAAACATTGCTTTTATAATATGAATTTTTTTGTTGTAAACTTAATATTACAAACTTATGACCAGAATTTGTTAGAGTATTTATAACTTAGGCAATTAAATAAATTTATAAAAAAGTGGTTACGAAGTTATGTTCTATCCTTTCAAACAATCTTTTTATTTCCATGTACCGAGGAAGTATTTAGAATGTTACGGTACTCAGAAGCTTTTTTTTAATGTGGAAAAGTAGCAAAAATTAATAATAACTCAAACACCTCACATTTCGTCAAAATATAATTTAAAATATAGTACAGCCAGCGTATTGATTAGCTTTAGTCCATATTCCATGCTTCAACCTCTAAAAAATTGACTAAATCAGCTTTTTTTTAATAAAAAAAATAGTGTATTTTATTCCACAATGAGGTGCGTTCTTTTCTAGTGGTATTTCAAGTAAGCCTTCGTGTTAAAAAAAATAAGAATTTATTAATTACACGTCAATATACAGGTAAAGTTGTAATTAACAACTTAGTTGCCAGAAGTATGTTGTACAAATGATTTAAATCACATGTCAACTTTTTTAGTCGTTCTTATTCTATATGCTAGACTTCGAATACGAATAACATTAAACTTACTACCCGTATGGAGGTAGGCATAATTTAGTTCATTTTTCTTGGTATGCGGATGTTTTTTAATAAAATATGTAGAAATTGTTTAACATTTCGAAATAAGTACATCATTTCTTCTTCAGAAACCATTTTTGTTGTATAATCTGTAATATAATATCAAAAACATCAATATATATGATGAAAATGGAATTATTATTATGTTTTCCTAATATCATAATTATAAATTAAAATTTGTGTATAATATTCATAATAATGTGACTAAGAATTTAATTCACCTTAATAAACAGGTACAGATGTTGCATTATACGGATTCGGCACAAAATAGTAAAAAAAACCTTTTAATTAAAATTTCAGTTATTTAGTCGTTATCATGCTAGTATTTAAAGTGGATTTTAACGTTTTACATGTCTGTAAACGCTAAGTTATATTTCTTAATGACATTGTAATCATTGGTTAAATTTAATAAAGCATCTTTGCCCAAATTTTTGTATTTTTTGAATAATCTGGTACGTTTCGTTGGTATGAATGGCTCCGAATTAGAAATGTGAGGATTTTGAGTTATAATTAATTTTCTATTTTTCCTAATATGAAAATTTGCCAAGCGTTATAACTTCCTAAATACTTCTTTCATAAAAATAATGTACATGGGAAAAAATGAATGAAAAATATTTAATTGCGTAAGTTATAATTCATATGCCCATAAGTTTTGTTAGATAAAAATATTAGTTTTCCTAAAGTGCACATTTCACGAATTCAACCATTATGCGACCATAAGCCATTAAATTTGCGTTAATCTATCTTAATAATGACTGGTGGATACATATACTTTTCATTATGTAATATTTATTGTAGTATTGTTTATATTGGCTTTGTTTGCGTTAAACAAACGGTTATTTGAGACGACAATGTTTCATTCTTTTGAAGAAGGAATATTTGACTCTATTTCTTTGTAAGTATGTTAATATAAATCAGAGTAATCTTGTGAATTTTTGTGTTACGTCCCATTTTTAAAATGTTTCAAATTTGGTATCCTTTTTAGTTATTTTGCACTGACTGACTATAAATTAACCATCTTAAAAACGTCACAAATAAACGAATGAAAGACTGACGTTTTTAAGTAAAATTCTTATTGCAGTGCATTTCCACTTAAGTAGTATATTTCCTACTTTGTAAACTATGGAATATTCGTAATTCCAAACAAAAAAAGAATAACATACATTATAAATTGTCTCTATTTATATATTCACCGGTAATAGCGACATATTTTTATAATCGATACCTACACAAGAAAGAGATAATAGATCTGTACAAATATCATCTACGCATTTGTTTTAGTTTATGTAAATAACGTGTTCGGTAAGCAAGCAACCCCTGGATGTAATACGCACGGCACTTTATCAGTGATCAGCTGATGCGGCGCCAGTGAAAGGGAGGTGGGTGCATGGGGTGTTGGATCAGGGTTTGGGATGACTCACTCAGCTCCAGTGGTAATTCATCACTGTCAGACACCTTATTTCCAATATATACCATTCTATGATTTCCAATATGTATATTCCTCATTCTTGCTCGTTTCAACTGTATAAATATTTCCTTTCGTAAAATAACGAGAATAATGAAAATATTTTCCCCGTAATAAATGTATATATATATATCTGGGCTTATGCAATGAATAAAAAACTGTAATGTGTTCGGTTTAAATATCTCAAAATATATATATTTTTTATTTTACATGTAATTTGAATGAATTAAAAGCATGTATTTTTAATTAAAAAAGTTTTGAAAATTATTTATTTCGTTTGTATATTTCAGTTAATTTGTTAATGAAAAAACCTTCGTGTGCCAGGGCGAAACGTCAAATATAATACTTTCAAGGATTCATGTTTGTTTAATACTCAATAAAAAATTTTCGCTAAAATCAGGAAGAACATAAATATCATAAGTAAATTATATACAGTGACCGGCAAACATATTGCGACATATGAGATTCTTTTTTATTATTATTAAAATATGCTACAGTTTTCTTTGGGATATAGGTTGTGCATGTTTAGGAATTCCAAAATTTGTTTTGGCACACGTCACGTAACCACTAGTATGACGGTAAATTTAAAAAATATGCTATGAATTTGTAAAAAGTAAGGTTAGGTGACACAATATCCAAAAGAAGTTATTTGAAAAAGTTGCTTAGAATTCAATTCTGAGACCGTATGCAAATTTTTGTAAACATATTATAAAACAAAAATCACAGCTTTTCCAAATATTGTTTAATTGAATTACGTATTCCCATTTTTCTTGTTAGAGGGTCAACTGCATTAATATTGCTAAAGGATGATTTAGCGAAAACTAAAAAGTACGTTGTTGTTGCAAGGGAATGTATCTGTATAGTAATAAATAAAATACTGCAAACATTTTCATTCTAAACAACTTAGTAAACATGACTTTCATTGAAAATTATAATATTTTTTTTGTGTTCTGCATTAAAGTAAAAATCCTTAGTCAAAAACTAACATTAAATAGGTTTCGAAATTATGAAACTCAACAGAAATAAATAACCAATACTCTTAGCTAATGATGAGAATATTTAATAAGCAAAAACATTTTTTTAAAAATAATAATAAATGGTAATGAACAACTAAGAAATGGAACTCCAAAAATAGATACTTGTTAGGCACGGCACACATATCATTCTGTTTCTTAAGTAAGGCTTTGAAATTAGAAACAACAAAATAATATGTGACGTGATACAGTAAACAATATTTATATATTTAATATATTAAGGGAATAAAATCTTCGACATTTAAGAAATTTCAACTACCTAGTTTCTTTGTTAGTTTATCTTTTAATATTTTTACATTTTATTTCTTTTCAAAAATGGCGTTTCAATTTTCGCTACAGGAAAAAACAGAAATTATTTTAATTTGCGGTGACAATTATGTGCAAAACAGCGGAAATTTTTAATAACTGTCGTTCCAATAAATCATAACAGTGATAAACTAACATAACAATAATAAACTAACAGTTTTCACTTCAATGCAGAAAATTAAAAAAAAAATCAATCAAAGTTATGTTTGCTAAGTGGTTTAGAATGGAAATGTCTGCAAAACTCTATTCATTACTACCAGATGCAGTCCCTTGCAACAATTGTCATACTGAAGACGTACTTTTCAGTTTTCGCTGTGTTAATTATGCAAAATACTGCAGTTGAGATGCTAAAAATGAAAAACCAAGAAAAAAATAGGAATATGTAATTCAATTAGGCAGTATTTGGAAAAATTGTGATTTTTATGTTTTTTTTTTTTAAATACGTTTAGGAAACTTTGTATATGACACCAGAATTTAATTCTAAGCAACTTTTTTGGATATCAAGTTATCTAACCTCACTTTCTGCAGATTCATCGCATATTTTTAAATTTTCCTATTTAATTTTCCTACCCCAAAATAAAATTAAGCATATTTTAATAATAAAGAAAAAACTTCATATATTGCAATGTGTGTGCCGGTCACTGTATATACATATATCTATTAATTATTTAAAAATAATGAATATTATCTATTTACTCTTGTGTGAATCGAATGTATAAAATCGTTCAAGTTTGTTGTGTTTATACCACAACGTTACTAGGTAACTATTCAAACTAACGATAAGATACTTATTCCAACAGAAATAAATACAACGTTACACATTCATTATGTAGAACTTGAAAATTAAATGTTCCGGCAATAGAAAGGAAATCAATGGTTAATACCAGAGACTTGCACGAGTAAGTAAAAATGTAGTCGATTAATAATCGGCGATTACCTTTCCCGACGATGCGAGTAGGTAATCATTAAGACCGGCATCGTAGGAATCGGCATCGTCGCATCGCAAGAATCGTACGATTCTTACTCGTAAGAATAGGGTACAATAATTGTGCATATATGGTGCTATTTGTTGGTTATCACTTATTATAGTGGCTTGATTTTCCAAATGTATTGTATGTTTATAGTTTCTAATAAAAGTTTTCCAAATTTCGTGTTTTTTATATGATATGGTTTCTGTCGAGATTAAGTCATACTAGATCTATCTAAACAAACGTTAGTTTTATTGCTTTCTACCAGTAAACGAATAACAATGACACTGCAAACTGCCCTAATCGCAAAACTTGAGAAAAAAAAAGAAAAACGCAAGTGCTCCTCAAGGTCCGTATATACAAGGTTACCTCATAACTTTTCAGCTAATCAAGAGAAAGAGCGCGAACGCGTCATCATGTATGCTGTTTTTAATAAATAAAGTGGTGCATATATGTAAAAATAAATGGCGATTTGTACTCCCAAACTAAATATTTATTTTTTATAATAAAAAACGAATTTCTACTATTATGTAATAGTAAACATATTATTATATAAATATAACACAAAACTTAGAACTACGCACATAGAGCATGACATTAAATTAGAAACTAAGAAAAAGTAAAGTAAAATGGTAAAAAGATAACCATTATATATTATCAAACTAAATATTTATTCTTCCTAATAAAAAGAGCAGTTTCTTATTATTATATAATCATAAGCATAAGTAAATTAAGCTAACAAAATAACATTAATTTAAAAACTAAGAAAACTAAAATTAATGTTTTTTTTTCTTTGTTTCTTGGCAAATTTGCGTCCTTCAGATTTAACTTCTCTCTTTCGAGTGATTTTTTTTGTTTTAAGTTTAAATATTTTTTTTTTTTTAAATCTTATCTTTAAATCTTCTCTTAAATCTTAGAAAATTTTTCAATTAATGTTTTACAGTGGCGGCTCATGAGTTATGAAAGAGAGTGGGCACAATATAAGAACTTGCCTATTTTTTGTACATAAAATTCATTCTTATATTTTTCATGCTGGAAAAGACGTCAGTGACTTTGTTGTAAAAATGCGTTCAGTCGATCTTCTGACATTGTGCTTCTCAGAAATGTTTTAATGCGTTTGAGGGTGGCAAAACACCACCTACATCTACGTCACATATGTCCTCGCGTTCATAAATTACTGAAAGCTCACTTTTCAATTTTACTCTATCCAACATAGGATAAGATTTCACATTTTTTTATACACATAATTAACCGACGCAAAATATGACGATTTTTTTCTACACCTTCGTTGTACCTAATTTTATGTCGCAAATAAGCATTGTCTAACTATTCACGTATGTCCACTTTGCCTAGAACATTAAAATCCACGCATGCATTCATGTAAGAAACGGAATTTTCGTGTTTCTTTGCCCTCTTTGCGATATGCTTTAAATCATTTAACCATTGTTTATTACTAACCTCTTTCTTAAAAATTAAGCAGATAAAACAAAACAGTTTATTTGTTAGTGAACATCCGCACATCTACTCATATTTTTATTGAATACTCTATTGTAAGTTCGAGTTTTACTTGTGGAAGTGTAGTTTATTTGAAGATCAGGAACAGGCCTTCCTTTCTCTTTAATTAAAAGTTTTTCCTCAAATAAGAGCGGGTTTTTTTTTTTCAAGATTTTGCACTCAATTAACTTCCATCATTAACAATAAACGTCACTTCAAGCCTTTGAAATCACACATGCGCGATACGCGTTGAAAAACGATGCAGTCACAACGAATGCAAGACGTTAACTGGGGACACGGCATTACGTGCCCCGTAGCGACCGTATAAGCGCATATAGCGAAGATAAACGGAGCCGTCCGATTCATACTCCAAATAGGTACATCGGAAAGAGTGCCCCGGAACATAGTTCGCTTCGCATAGCGTTCGCATATACGCTAGCGTCTGGGGTGCGGAAGGATACTTTCATACCATCGTTATAAAAATACGTAAAAATAATAAAATAAAATAATGCGCTGAATTACATGCAAATATCTTTTTGTGTGTATCTTGGTGGTCGCCACTCATATTTTATCAACAAGAACGTGTCTCGCAATATACTTTCAAGTTCTTTTTATTATAACAGAATACCCCAATACTAGCCTTTAAATGTAAACAAACACGGGAATAATCGCGAAGCCCATCATCACAGCGTCAACGTATATCCACCCTCTCCTTTAACCGGGCCTCACCTTACGAGGTAACCATATGTATACGGACCTTGAGTGCTCCTGACGATTCTGCGAGTAGTAATCATACGATGCCACGATGCCGATTGCTACTCATACCTCATATACACGATTATGCGTATTACTTGACGCATCGTTATACTCGTCAAATGCGTAAACGTACCTATACTCGCACGATGCCGTACTCACTCGTGCAGGTCTCTGGTTAATACAATAAAAACACAGTTTTAAGCTAAATCGTATATTTATTGGGTCGAATGCTAAAGTGTACGTACCAATGTGTATTATTATTTTTTTTACTAACTGTACATAAGTAAAATTACATTCAGTTTTGCAAATTATATACATGTAACAACGAATTACTAGTTATTCATACTAATTGTACATAGATTTACATTCATAACTAACTGTTTTTTTTTCCCGAAATTGTGCAAAAGCAAACTGTTTTACACGACAACATGTAAGTAGGTTAAGTTACTTCCGTTCGAGAAGTATTTTGTTTTTCATTTACTTGGTATGTTTGAACACCAAAGAACTTAGACATGTGGGATCTTACTTATCATCATTCGGAAACAAGTTAAGAATATCAAAAGTTCCCTATATATTATAGTTTGTGAATATGTGATTGTTGCCTTTTTTAACGGAAATATTCGCAGATTGTCTAGATTTGTAAACTGTTATCTTTCACGGTTACTATTTACAAACAAAATATACAAATATAAAAATCACAATTCAGATTTAATTCAATATGGATGCTCGGTTTTCAATAGCATCGAATCAAATCTGATAATATTCTGGAGTATAATCGTTCGCTAAGTTACTTAAGAAGTTAAAGTCTGCCGAACTGTTGCTATTCTCGCCGGATGGTTGCACTTGATTTTGATTGTCGCCAGAATAGAATTGGTGGAAAGAGTTGTAGTTGTCGCTAGAATCAGTTTGCACGCTGGTAGGAGGTGTCATAATCGCAGCTGAAGCCATGGTTGTTGACGTTGGATTGGTATTCGGGTAAATGTCAGTTGGCATATAGCTAGAATCCGTCGTGGTAGAAGGGATTTGAGGAGAATTGTAAGTGTTATTTTCGTAATAGCCGATTTTATTGGGGTATTCCGAATTTTGGACTTTATGCACTTGGTGCATGGCATCACTTTGGTAATAACTACTATCGTGGCCCATATGAACTGGATGGTTGGCGACATGCATATTCTCTGTGCTATCCGCTGAGTACATTGCCGCTGGGTAATTATAGTGATTGTAATTGTTGGAGTGATCGTGTTGGTATCCTTGTGTGTAACCGGGCTGGTTCATATTGTGTTGGTAGTCTGCGTGGTTCTTATAGTTGTAGTAGTGTTGATTTGCATAAGTGGAATGATAGTTTTGTCGACTACGACCAGGTAATGTTGAGGACCTAACATGACTCGCAGTGTGCATTTGATTTTTGTAATACGGCTGTCCATCGTTGACGGACTCAGGGTTATACATATCGCCTGACGTATAACCAGGTTGTGAATGCATCTGGTATTTGTTTTGCACCCGTTCCTGCCTGTAATCGACCTGATTACCCATTTGATACTGATGTGGAAACGTATTTCCTGTACCCCTAGCTGCGAAGGGAGGTACATTATTCGGAACGTTCTGTATAGTCACCGTTGCGGATGCTATTGCGGTAGCTGTAGTAGGCGAGGATCTTTGCATTTGGGGATACACCATATTACTACTGCCACTCATTCCGATTGGACTTGTGTGCAGAATTGGTGTTGGGCCTGCCGAAGAACTGGCATTTTTCGAAATTATCTTATTAATATTATCGTTAGTTTGTAATAACAAGCTTTGATCCTTAACTGTTATATTCGGCGACATTTTACTAATTCCTACTTTCCTATCCGACGAATTTGGGGAGTTTCGTTTATTTTCCGTTTTTACGGTAACGGAACTTGAACTGTTGGACTTCTTAGGCAATCTAGACGAGTGACTGCCGTTGTCCTCGTTCGACCTCGAGTCTTCTTCGGTGAGCATCTTATCGAAGGAACCCGAGCTGGCTACGCTGCTCGCTCCGTTGCTGTTATTGTTAAAACTGGTGTTGTTATTTGTTGCGCTTGGTGTGTTATTATTGTTGCCTCTGCTCGCGCCAATATCGGGAACCTCTTCGTGCGACCCGCACAATCCGACCGCGGGCATTTCGCAACCTTGGCAGCTCTTCTTCGACATTTCATCATCGAGGAATTTGTCCGAGGATAGTTTGCTACTTTTACCTCCTTCGCTCGTAACGGAATCTTTATCGTCGCCGTCGTCACCTTGTTTACCTAATGTTTGCCGTTTATGTTTCATTCTGCGGTTTTGAAACCACACCTTAACCTGAAAAGAAATAAATTTTGAATTAGACACATCTATGGAACTTATAATAATAACACACTACGTAGTTAACAATATTATTGATTACACTAATAGTTGCTATATTTTTTTTTCAAAGAAGGAATTAGTGATACTTTGAGTTTGGTATTTTAAGCACATGTTTGGTAGGCAACCAACTGCAAATCAAACTTTGTTTATTCTCCTGGATAAACGACCGTGCTAATCCGTGTTCTTTTTTTATCAGAGCTGCGTGAATCTAATGCTAGCTTACCGACGCGTGTCAGGATTAAGCTGATGCATATGTAAATAAAAATGTGTATTAATAGCTATAATACTCTTACTTTGGACAAGAATAAAACCAGTTGAACATATGCCCACAAGAAGAAGTTACAACTACACTTATGTGGAGCCTAGCAACCATTGACCTCCTGTACGGCTTGATTGATCCAGTCCTTATTGCCAAATATATGCTGATGATATAGTCATACACGCTAAAAGAAAATTTGAGAATACAATCTGCAAAATAATTCAAAGAGAACTTTACGGAGAGGTAATGTTAATCAATTGGATGTAATGTCAACCCTACTAACATTACCTTAGCAGTATTCTCAAAGAAAAGAAAATTCAATCTTAAGACCATAAAAGTAGCTGGGAAAACGATTGGAGAACTTAATGAGAATTAAGTATATTATCTTAGACAATAAACTTCTCTGTAATAAGCGCGAACTTGACGTAACCAACAAGACCAAAAAAAGCCTGCATGGTGTGCAGAAACTGCACATGAAAGAGCTAGTGAAATATTTCTTTGGATGCATACAGCGATACTAAAACCGATCATCAGCTATAGGTGAGAAGTTTGGAGCAAAAAACTAATTGGCTACCTATCTAAGGTGCATAGATTAGCTAAGGCATGTATAACTGAAGCTAAGCCCAACAGCATCTATTGAGATGGTACTGGATCTTACTACTTTCGATGGAGAAAAACAAAAAGTCAGAATGATGAAGAAAGAAACGATTAAGCATGAGACTCAATCTTCTGAAGGTAATTTAACTTGGAATACGCTCCGTGATGACATGTCAAAAAAATCAGCTTTGTAAAAGATTTTACAACAAAGTTAAGCGACGAGAGTGAGTGGGATCAAGGCACCATCTTGAAACTGAATAGAAATACCATCAAATAATACGTGGATGCAGGGCCGTTGCTAGGGTAGTCAGCGCCCGTGTGCAAGATTGCAACTGGGCGCCTCCAGGCGCAGGCAACTTCTTTAGTTATCATTAAAAAAAACGCACAAGCTGACAGTTTAATGTCGTCGCCAGAAATATAAAATAACAGGAAGACACATTTCACATAGCAACAATATTCATTTCTAAAATAATTAAAGTTACATAAGATCTATTCTTTTTGCCTTTATTATAGCAAATTTAGAGACAATATCATTAATTTCATAATGTTGTGCATAATATCGGCTTCAATTCAGATAATAGATAAATCTGATAGCCGTTATTGGCTTATTGCTGATCTTAGATATTTTTTTATTATTTTTCATGGCATACTGGCAATGTCACAAATATTTCTATAGTTATAACTAAATTTAGAAAGAAATATATAATATTGTTAGAGAGAAAATAATTCAAGATTTCTGACGCTTTCATAGAATCACTCAAAAATAATTGAATTTTATTTAACTCTTTGAATAATTTTTCTCTTGATACATCAGATTTATTTATTTTTATGTCGTGTAACATGTTTTCCAACTTCATACATTTTGCTTATCTATTTGATTTATCTAATTTTAATAAGTCTGTTAAGTCATTTAAAGAAATTAAATATTTCACAATTATTTTTTAATTTCTCAATCTTTCATTTAATGCAGCCAAGACTGTGTCGAGAATAACAAAATAAAAAATCATTTTAAATAATGCTTCAGGATTTATCGGATTTTTATCTTTACTTTCGTAACTAAATATTGGTTTTTTCTTCGTGGCTTTACAGGATTCATTGATGGAAGGGGAAGATCGCAATCAATGGTTTCAGCAATTTTTTAGCTTCTTTCCGCAAGCCTGAGGTTTCTTTCTGAGCTAAAACCTTTTATGTAGACTTCAGTGTTTTTTAGTAATGATACAATTACTGACTACGTTAATTTCTACGTTGTACCGAAAAACTACAGAGCACAATTTAAAAGATTTTATTTTTAGTAGCAAACTATTTGCTATTGTCTTTTGTTGCGTCTGAATAAAGAGCATATTTTTTTATCCATATTACATCGTAACGTGTTTAGATCATCAATTCTACTCTCCCATGCAGTATTAGAAAGAGGTTTTAATGACGGTGCAGGAAATTCATTTTTTAGCACTTGGCATGGTTTAGGCGACGATGAAAGAAAAAACATAATTCTTGCGTAATTCCACAGAAATTGGTAACTTCTAAAGACGACTTAGCAGCTTCATTTATTACTAAATTTAAACTGTGCACAGTACATGACGTAAAAAAAGCTCTAGGGTTTAAGTCTATTTTTTTTTGCAAACCGTTATGACACCCTTTCACGTTTGCTCCATTGTCATAACCTTGCCCTCTTAAATCGTTGATATCTATGTCATAAGCATTTAAATAGTTAACAAAGGTATTTGCTAATTATTTTCCTGCCGGATCTGATATTTTGACAAAACCTAAAAAGTGCTCCATAATTTCCAATATTTTGGTTTCAGTATTTTTTATTTCATTTAATACAGCAAGTCTTACAACCATAGTAAGCTGATATTTATGACTTGCATCAGGTATTGAATTCAATATGACGGCGAAATATTTTTTTACATTATTTATATATTATTTGGGCCTCTATTTGGCGTCCTTTCTTATTAGGTGCCCGTGTGCGGCGCACCCTTTGCACACCCGGCACGGAAAGCCCTGCGTGGATGGTTACGAGATGGTGGAGGTAGATGAAATAGGAATAAATAACTATAAGATGCGTTCCCTTGAATATTGACAAAAATTTCTGAAAGCAAGGGATTATCACAATATCTAGTAATAAAGCAACCTTCACTGAGGCTGGAGTTCCTTAGGGCGCGAACTCTTCTGCAGGATAAGGAGTAGTACAATACTGGAAGGAGTTAAAAGTGAGGTAGAATGGAGAAAATTCGACTATTGGGAGAATCGCCAGGAAATTAAGCAAGGTAAAACTTAAAACCGAAAGAGATTTACCGTGTATCCACCTAAGTAAGAAAAATATTAGTATACTAACATGGATCTTGTCAGGTAATTGCAAACTCAAGGAACGTCTGAGTAGGCTTGAAATTGGAAAGGAATCTGCATTTAGATTTTGTGGGGAATAAACTGTATAGCACTCCACAACTCAAGGGCGTTGCACATGGAAGTTTGTGAAATCGAACAGGAGATTTACTTAACTTGGGGTCTTCTCACATCTTGCGTTTTTTTTTAAAGAGAATAGGATTGGGCGGCTAGCTGCAAATCAGCAAGAATAAGAGACACAATAGATCTTTTAGGTCGCAGTGCACTATCACCCTCTCATTTACATAAATATATTGCACTGCGGACTGGTAAATATAGCGTTCACAATAATGGTAAAACATTATTTCGCTTACACTTTAAAGAACTTTTTTTACTTAAGTTTGAACTGTACTATAAACGTAAAACTAATTAAACTGATGATTTTGTAGAAATATCATGCAAGTGCTTAATTTTTCCTGTGATTTTGCAGATTCAATTACGATCAGACAAGGAAATTGCTACAAAGATCGTTAAGAATTGAGAAAAAAAAGTATGAGAAATGCATAGGTACTGTTGTGGCCTTTGAACCTTGTATTTTTATTTTAATTAACCATGAATAATTTCTAGTTACGTAATATCTTTTATAACGTAAAGAAAATTTTAGTATAATTATTATTCTATTCTAATGCGAGAATTGCTTTATTTTGATACTGTACAAGCATGGCTATTTTAGCACTCATTAATTCTGACACCTGATAGTATGTTGTCAGACATTTTCTAGAACTTTCGAAATTCTTCTCGAAGTCTTCATAGTAGATCTTTACATTTTATTTTATTTTGAAAGTAAATCGCAACGATGAAAGTTAAAAGCTTGAGCAGAGGCACGACGTTTTAGACTAACGCTGGAGCAGTTCAATTTTGCGTTATAGAAGCGGAATATACCGACTTACATACGTTACATAATTGCTATAGGTATTATTATTATAAATGTTTAGCAGGCACTGATTTATAACCATATAAGCTTCCTAAACTCGGGGTGGATATCCAAAAGAAAATAATATTGGTCTAAGGCGAAAAAATTGTTTATTGGAGCTTTTCGTCGGCAGAAAGGAGTCAAAAGGAATGATAAAGACAGCTCTCAAAAGAGCGCAGACCTGAATTTGCAATGAATAAATATAGCAGTAGATAAACTAATTGGTCACTGTAGATATGAGTGTGCCTATTTGTTGATTATGCCAAGGTGAAAAGATATGGTTTTCACTTCATCCTGCCAAAACCATAACTAGGTTTATGATGTGCATACGCATATTCTCTGCCAATGAGTGTATCATCAGGAACAAAGTTCCTGCTGATGCGCTCAAAGAATTCTAAAAGACGGTAGGAAGGCAAAATTGGAGAGCGTCTTCTACGACAAGGAGAATGACAATAAAACTGAAGAAATCGCCGTGAAATATCTCAATGGCTACCTCAAACCCAATCCAATCTAATGCATGATTTAAAACTGTGCTGTTTTTTTTCGAATTTGGACGATCTAAAGTAAGTTTATAATAATAGTCAGCGCTGTGCTTTTTGTTTTGTGTCAATTTGTCAAGCTTTAGCTAAACATTAGTCCAATCAATGTTATCTTCTAAAAATACTATTATTTGCAATTATAACTTTTTTCACATGTCATTTTTTTTATTTCCTATATTGTTTGTAAGAGCTTTTAAGAACAGATTTGCTATTTAACTATTACTTATTACTATATTATAATCAGAATTTGGTTCCTTCTTACCACTGTGTTACGTTAATCATATTAACGTTTGATGTAACCCTTGCGTTATTCATTTTCATTACGCTGTGCTTGAGCCCAGGGCTGGGCACATGTAAAACACAAATATTTCAAATACGTATATAAAATTCAAAATACTATTTGTATTTTATAGTTCAAATAGTATTTTGTATCTTGTATTTGAAATATATTTTTTATAATATATATTTTCCCAAATATTAATACTCTCATTAATTATATTTTTGAAGTATTTTGTGTATTTGCAATACATAAATTACTTTAATTACCATCATATAAACGTCATGAGTCCTCATAGTACATAGTTACCATAACTTGAAAATAACGTATGCCAAAATTGTGGTAGTGTGTTTATACGGACAGTGCTCCCGATATTACGTCATCGTGCGAACGGTATTTATTTAATAATATACCGTGTATTTGGCTCTGTGCCTCCCTAACCTTACTTTAATTACCAAACTTGAATAGTTTGGTTGTGGATGCATTTCGATTTTGTGTTTGGATACTAATAATTACAATCTAATTTTAATGAAATCATTGGAGATTATGGAAATAAATAACAAGGAAATTTATAATGTGGATTTTATGTGGAAAATATTTCAAAATATTAAAATTGAACAGAGATAACGTAACTGTTCTCTGTATGATGTGCGAAGAAACGAACAAAAATACGATTACAAAAAAGACTTCATTTACAAGGTTTATAGATACTCCTTCAAGAAGTTGTTTATCAGATAAACAGTTTGAAGTTTATTTAAAAAGAAATGAAAATGTGAATAAAGAGATACTAGAACACAATAGTGTTTCATTTTTTTTTTTAGATAGCATTAAACATATTTTACTTACATTATTATAAAGGAAAACGTATAAGACTTCTCTCCTATAACAGTCCATAAGAGATTGCTAAAATACTTTATTTTCTTTAAATACTTTGTTTATAGTGCTGTATTTTATATTTGAAATACATTTGCAATGTATTTTGCCCAGATTTGCTTATGCAATTTTCTACAGTGAACGTTATTATTATTCTTCGTTTGAAGATATCGGCAATTAAATTGAAAGTTTAATAGTTAAATTCCTAACAATAATAATCGTTTTGTCCTGCAGATATTTACCAAAATTAAGATATTCATCTATCTTTACAACGTCTTACGAGACGAGCATGTAGTTTATGGTTTATGGTAATTCGTCTGCAGTTAACAGCGTGAACGTTATGGATGACATAAGAGAGCTGCTATTTTAGAGCGCAATAATTTTTGTGTGTTTCTTTTGACTGCTTTAAATCTTTGGCTACCACTGCAAATGCATCGCTAGTTGCTGATATTGTATTCTAATTTAGAAAGTCATTTTTAATTCTATTTCTGGTTTTAAACGCTATAAATAAATAAATAAAGCTACTTACTTGGCGCTCTGTTAAATCCAACGATGCAGCTATTTCAATCCTCCTAGGCCTACAAAGGTATTTATTAAAATGGAATTCTTTCTCCAGTTCCAAAAGTTGTGTGTTTGTATACGCTGTTCTCAATCGCCTAGGAAGTCCATTCTCTAGAAAGAAGAGGCATGTATTAAATATGAGAATGCTCGTTTTACCGGAACCTATACCATTTGCATGTATGTATGTATGTATGCATGTATGTGGAAGACATACACGCCGTGCAAGATGCTAAAAGAGAGAAAGGTTACGTCAGGCGCGGGCATCTAGTAGGTACGTGTGCATGAATAGTAGGAATGAGATTCCATTTTGGAAATGTTTTAGAACTCCTGTCATGTTTCATCGTTTCCAAGGTGATAAAGTACGTCAACATATGTCACCAGGTGAAATTTAATATCGCCCTACTGTCTCCTGTCGTTGCACAAACTTCGAGTTTCCGAGTTCGTCGTATCCCTTCATCAATTCTGATGGATACCGTCAATGTTGCTTATAGTTTCCAGTCGACAATTTTCACGGTAACAGTATCGATCCGGCGACTTAAATAAAATTACTGCGTCGGGCAAAAAATGCATTAGCTTCGCATACAAAATTCGTTTTTTTTTTACTATTAGGAACGGAATATTACTGTGCGTTTAATCGGTATCTAATTTTCTGCTGAGGGCATTATTTTTTTTTTCATTTTAAAACGTATGTATATTAATTGTGGTTTCCTTGATTATTGTAATATTTGTTTATATCGCGTTTAAATATTTTGTAGTTTTTAAGGATCTCATGTGCACAAAAGTATCATCCTCGTACGTAAATAATTTTGTAAAAAAATGTGTCCCTTCTTTTGACAAATGGAGCTAGGGATTTTCATGCCAAAAGAGTCAGTTGACTTGCAATGATTTGGATATAAAAGCTGCGGAGGGTAAATTTATGCGCAAAGAATGATGTATCGTTGAAAGTGTTATTCGAGTGTTCTACTTTGCAAACGACTTTTCTTGGAACCGTTTGTATGTTAGGAGTGTTGTGTAAATATTTTTATGACATTTTTCTTAAGTGATTTAAGTTTCATGTTTTACTAGAATTTCCTCTAGGAGGTTCGAAAGGTTTTCGTTAGTTTTAAGCATTTAGTAGGTAGACGTCATTATGAATAGTACAATGTAGGTCGTTGTGGTTTATATACAACCCAAAAAGTGTACTGAACATAGCACTTTGCATAGATAAAATACATATTTTTTCTCACCGTAATATTCAACTGTTTTATATATGCCACACTAAAAAGATACATACGCTGGTTCGGCCAAAAATGGTGAATTAACTTAAAACAGCAATTTACGTTTAAATACGGAGAAGACTTTCTGTTTGAAAGAACAAAAGTGAAATTTGGTTAAAGTAAACATATCATTTAAACAGCGGTGTGTTATATATTAATACAAATACAATTAACTATCTATTGAATTAATTAAATATATTAATACAACAGTCACAAACTGATTTTGCATAACACCAGCTGCTTGTTGGCAGTATAAAATATTGCAAAACTACAGTCGTTTGATATTGGTAATATTTTGCTTAAATCAAGCAAAAATTGATTGCGATACTAAACAATTATATTATTTTTCTCTTAATAAACTATATTTGTATATTTTAGATTTATCCTTACATTTTAATTTACTTTAACTTAACTTTAAAAATATTTCTTTCTACACATAAAACGTTTCAATGTTTTACAATAATAACTTTACTTTTTATTTAATATGATCTTAGAAGTTTAATTTCTGGCTGTAAGTACTTATATTTTTCTATTTATTTTCACTACATTTATTTATATAAACAATCAGAGAATTATACGGGTATTCGGTCTGTCAAAATAAAACTAAATAAATACCCTCATATTTCGTTTTAATTTAAAACATCTCCAGGAGACACTAAACTAATTCCAGTGTAAATTAAATTGTGTAAGGATTAAGAGGGTTTTCTTCCTTTTACCTATTTTCAAATGTAAATATTGCAAGTTAATTTTATCTTAGCCATTCTAAATTTATCGTAAGCTATTTAAAAGCTCAATTTTTACTTGTATGAATTGGTTTGCGAAGGTTTACGAACGTGTATGAGTACTCGTGCGGTGTAATCAGTGTCATGTTGACTTCAAATCTGTCGCCAACATTTCTTTCGTTTCCTGAGACCGCGTTTATTTTTCACGTCTTTCAGTGCATTACAGAGGCGTTTAGCATGTCTATTTTGTAAGCGTTTTTCTCTCACTTTCCTGTTGTACCTTATTTTTGTTTGACTGAGGTTCGGAATGAATAGTTGCACATATTATTATTTGAATGTGATATTATGTATTCTTTTTTTAATTAATTTTTATAATCTAATTGTAAAAATAATTGTCGTATCTACTTGATGAGGTATCACCAAATTATTAGATAGTAATTATTTTGCCTGTATTTACAAATCAATACATTCATGTGATATGTAGACCCACTTTCCAATCATCAAAAAGTTGGTACTACTAGGGATTTATGACTAATAGGTGATCTTGTACCTTTTGTTTTTGATTTTTTTATGTCAAGGTAATAGTGGGTCGACTCATCAGTTTTTTTTCAGTTTATAGAATTGCAGGAAAATTAGACACGTGCCTTATATCCATAGAGCTTTTAGATTAAACTTTTAAAGAATATGAGATCATGATCGAGAAAATGGCGAATCTGTTGGTTGGCTTTGTACGAAAGATTGTAAGTGAATACAGAAATACAGAGTGGCTAAAAAGCTGCTACTTGTTAAACTGAAACAAGTGCCAGAAACATTCTTTCTATTCTCGTTGACCATTTGACGATTGTAACATACAGTGTGGACGTAGATTGAATTGGTGAAATGAAATGAATGAAAGTTTCTTATGTTCTTAGTAATTTGAAAATTAGTGGCGTTCTGAGTTTCACTTTACAGAAATTACCTAGAAATTGAGTTCAATTTACATTGCATAAAAATCCTCATTATTATTGAGCATTCAACAGTATTAATTTATACTTACATATATTATATACTTCACTACCGTGTCATTTAGACACCCTTGCATATGACACCCTTATATTCTGACATAATTTTCAGCAAAAATATATGGTGAAAATTCGGTTAAAATTGTCAAAATAATTAGCAGAATGTAGATTAGACATTGTATCAATGATGAGCGCATATTTGTAACATCAAAACATCATCAATTTTTGCCCTCAAATGTTAACAATAAATGATAAATAGATTAAACATTGGATGCATATATACTGTGATACTAGAAGATAGCACACAGCTCGGTTATAAAAAAAAATATAATTTTAAAATACAATAATCTATTTAAATTATTAAAATTCTATTCTAATCATCCAGTGTCATCCATTTTATTTATTTTTTTAGATCATGAGTGTAGCCTGTTTAATGCCAGATGGCATAAGGGGTGTTATATTTCTGAGCAAAAACTGCCCAGTCACCAAAAAAATTACGAATGAGCAGTTACCCTCATTTATTCTTTAGTGCACCCGTGGATACTATGGGGGCTGTTGTCATCTGTGTACTACTCTAACATTCAATGTCGCAGTACTTAATTCGTGAAAAAACGTTGAAGTTTTATTTTATAAAAAAAGGAAAAAATATGTTCTTTCGAACTGAATTTGATGCAAACTTTGATCTGTCAAAATCTGCTATAAATATTTAATACTCTGTTTCTAATATATTTGATGTCAATCTGTACACTGTTGAAAATATTACGGTGTTGGCGTTAATTTTGCGCTAGTCAAATATTTTAGTGTTGATTTTTCCCAACTTTGCCAGACGAGTTGACTACGCGTATAGAATAGAACAGAAATGACTAGAATTTCGTGTGAATTCTTTGTTCAGATATAAGGATTGACTATTTTTCTAGACATTCAGAAGCGTCAACCAATCAGATTTTTTCCGTCGTATAAAAATATAGAAACCCCACCTATTCTAATACAGTATTGCATTATACGCACCACCTGCATTGCACGTGTATCTGTTTTCGTGTTTGATTCTCCGTATTAACATATCCAAACAAACCCCCAAATGTGACTGACTTGCAAAGTGTAACCTCGTGTTATTAAACGTTAATTCCAGTGGGCATAAAAAATTTCAATATCTTAAAGATGTATTGGGAACATCTATTTACGCAATTAGTTTAGACTTGAATCAAATAGCATAAACATTCACTTAACTTTCTAATGGTTCTCAAAAAATCATTTTAAAATTGGTACGTTTAGTTGAAACCAAGACTTGTGAATGAGTGGTTTTGCATATTATAATTGAGAAAACGTCTAAAGAGAGAATATTATAGCACTAAGAAATAGGAGTTGCATATTAAAAGACGTTGTGTTTAGAAAATGGTGTTAAACACCCATATAGATCGCACTCATTTAGTTAAACAGCTAGTAAATTTGTCTAGTCTAGATCAAATAAAATGTGACTAGAAGTATTTTATAATTCCACGTGTCAGTTGGACAAAATAACTCCTTAGCAATAGACAATACTTGACTATCTTTGCTCGTCAAATTTAAACTTCTATAGTTCTCGACAAAATAACACGAAAAGAGTGTGGACCTCTCCTGACTATTAAAATAGTCAAAAAAGTGTTAAAATTTTCAACAGTGTACGTGTCTGACTACTGTTCAGCTTTATTTCTTGAAGGTAAAATTAATGTCAATTATAATTGGCAAATATCTTTTACGCCACCTGTATCGTTTGGGATTTTATATTGTGACATTTTATATCCTTTTGTTAAATTCTTAAAAAAATAGATAGGAGTAATTTATAAAAGGGTACAATTAAATAAACCATGATAATACTCATCATTTCAAGTATAATTTTTTGAATATAGCCACTATTCACTGGACCGGTTTGCTAATCAAGCCGCTAATGCTCCAAGAGGTAATGAAAATAATCTTATTGTTCAAATGTTCTATTACAATATAATTTGGTTTATATAAATTAAAACTTCTTGGGCAGCGGCACTAATTTATTCTGCTTTATTCCCAAAACAAAAACATTTTGAGTGTTGTTTTACACTAAACAAGTAGAAGAAGTAAGGAGTACAACGTAACCTTAAACTAATAAAATTTAACGCCAAATTCCTCCAAAAAAAGGTGGGGTTAAAGATCAAATACCCATAATTCAATTTCTTAATTTATTACCAAATTATTTTCGCTTAATTTTCTCAGCTTCTTCAGGGCAATAAAAAGGAAATTACATTAAATTTAGTACATCAAATTGAAAAGTATGCATCAGTACTTAGATAATAACAGACTCTAAAATTTAAGGTAGAAGATGAAATTAATAAAAAAATTTGACTATATGTACTAATTACGTACATACATTTAAAATATTTATCAAAGTAAGTTTTTCTCTTAAATATACTGTACTGATTTTTCTTTTTATTTTAGTTTTTAATTTGTTTGTTTGTCACTTATTGTTAATAGTATAGGTTTTTTACAGTTTTATATTTTTAAATCGCCTGTTACAGCATTAAATATAATATGAAGACACAAATTGAAAAAGATGTAAGTAAGACGTTTGCGAATAAAGAAGAGTAAATTAATGCGGCTGCCTAAGAAGTTTTAATTTATATAAACCAAATTATTAGGGCAAAGAAAAAACAAACCTTATTTCATATCTTAAAATATAATTACTTGATTATCGTTAATCACAAATAAGCAATTAAAACAAATTTATTATGTGTTACGCCCAATTTAAATGATTTATTGATATTTTTACTACCAAAGGTAAAATGCCAAGGTAGCAATTATTGTTTTGGTAACAATTACCTAATCAATATTTTTAATTCTGAGTGAGCTTGAGAAGGATTAAGGATACGATCGAAACGTGGCCTAAAAGAATACAAAAGAATTTTTTTTTTCGTGTACAAAAATGGAATAGTAATTTAGTGGAACAGTTTTAATCATAGTTATTCGACTACGGCCTTTGAAATAAGGATTTCTGATACCTTTTAACGAATTAAGAGGTATTTCTTTACGTGCCCTAAATTAAAATTTTCCACTGTTGAGTGGGCGATAGCAAAATTTCTTCGCTGATATCTGGCGGAAGGCGAAATGCTCCATCTTAATTAAGAAACCGTTTCATTTCGCCGGCGGTGAATGAAAAACACGGGGAAAAAATATGACCAAGGAAAAACCGCAATCGCTTCTCGACACCGAAAGCTGCCTCTTCTTCCTTTTAGCATTCACGCGTGCTTTTATAACGGAGGCGCTGTGTGTAGCTGGAACACTGATAGAAGAAAAAAAAAAGAAGGAACACAGCGGAGAATAGAACCAGCAACGCCTAACGCAAACCGGAAACCAGATCCGTTTAAATTCGTCCCGCCAACGGTCGGGGGCATCGGGAAAACTCCGAAACGCTTGACAGGGTAGTTGCGTGATTGACGTATTCCTCATCAGTATTCCGGCCTCGTGATTGGACAGACGGAGCTGTCAATCAAAAAGTTTTGTACGCGCCGCCTTTTCCTCTCTGCCTCGCCGCGAGTCTCCGATACCGGATGCCGAGTCTCTCCTTCACCCCTCGATTCACGGCACGCCGCGATGTATTTCGAATATTTTTATTCCCCGCGATTTTAAGGTTTTAATGCTCGGCATAAAAATTAAATGGAAATGCGTATTTCGGGCCGTCGCGTCGCGTCGTCGTGCATGCGCTGGCCCCCCTCGCCCAAAAAACAACCCCGCATCCGTTCGTTCGCGAACCGACCGACGCGACGGGGTTTCGCCGGTGGCGGTAGCGAGGTGGGGGAAAATTCAATTCCCGTTTTAAACGATTTTTAAAACCGATTTAAGTAACTCATACTTCGGCGCGCGAGATGAAATATTGAAAAAAACACAATCGTCTGAAATTGATATCGAATGAGCGAACTTTCTTCTTCGCGACGAGGCGTACCGCCTCTATAATGGGAAACTTAAATGAGGAAGAAATGAAATGCGGTGGGTAAATACAAATTTATGTACCGGGGATGAAGGTTTGGAGATTACAGAAAGCGAAAACGTGTAAGTAGAAAATTTTAGATTCCTTTCAGTAGGATGATGATTTTATAGCTAGCGCGGATACAAATAAAAATCAATAATGTTTGGTGATATTGCTGAAAATATTAAGTGATATACGTATACAGGGCGAGACAAAATAAGTACGCACTATTGCTAACTTCAGGTGTGTTCGTTGGTGCTATACTTTCTACACTGGCATTCACTCTCTATATATCTGAGAAAGATAGAACATACATTTGTAATTGGTGTAACCCCAACGAACCTTTTGTCTTTGTATAAATAATGTGCTTTATTGTCATGAAAAATTACAACTTTTGTGGACAAAACTAAGTAAAGATTACACTTAAAAATACAGGTACAACAGACAAGGAATACATAGTGTTGGATACACTAAGCTGTCAAAGTAAAAGAAAAAGAAAAAAGTTTAAGCCAGAGGATTGCGCTGCCTGACAGAGAAAAAAAATAGTAATTTAAATTTAAACTCAAATTTTACCCTCCTTCGAGAAAATCGCTAATTGCCTAAAGGGGTCGCATTAGGAGGTATGATTTTACCTTCCTGCGAAAATTGACATAAGTTCGTATTGATCTAAGCTGGATTGGGAGATGGTTGTATAGCTTGATTGCATTATAGATGATTGAATTTTTAGTTAACTCTGTATTGGGTACAGGTAGATAAAGATCGTGATCCAAGCGTCTTGTAACGTAGCTATGGTGATGTCGTTTGGGTAAGTCGGAAAGATGTTTACATATTAGCGAGGCGGATTCTAGGATGAATAGCGCAGGGAGAGTTAGAACTTTATGGTTTAAAAAGTTATGTTGGCAGTGATCTCTGCTCCGCATTCGAAATATGTAGCGAATTGCCCTTTTTTGCAATTTAAAATTGGTATTAAAATTGTATGAACTACAAGTCCCCAAAAGGGGAAAGCGTACCGAAGATGGAATTTAAAAAGGGCAAAGTTAGTGATTTGAGCAGAGGAAAGATTAAGTTCCCCGACCACAGATATAATTGCAGAACACGCAGAAGACAATTTTTTGGTGAGAGAATCGATATGGAGAGACCATCGAAGAGTATCATCAACGATAAGGACCCAGGAATCTGAAAGATGGAACCATATTGACAGTTTCATTATCGAAAAGACATGGTTGCAGCAGTGCATCTTTATAAGGTAGGATCACTGTTTTTTCTTTGTTATCGCATAGACAGTTGGAATTGCACCACTTTTTGACGATGGTTAAGTCCCTAGACACAATCGATTGCAGGTCAACTCTGTTTGGGCTGCTCCAAGTGATGCTAGTGTCATCTGCGAAGAGACATAACTGCGCGCTGATCTCTAAATTGGTGATGTCATTTTAAAAAAAAAGAAAAGTGTTGGACCAAGTACTGAGCCTTGAAGAACGCCACAGTTAATTCCCATACACGATGAGGAAGAACTATTTGCTTTCATGATCTGTTTCCTATTGAAAAGGTACAATTTGAACCATTCCAGATGAGTACCAGGAATCCCATTGTAAAATAATTTGTTTATTAGGATGTCATGACTGACATAGTCAAAGGCTTTAGAAAAGTCCCAGAACACAGTTGCTGTAAAGTGTTTGTTATTAATATTAGTAAAGACTTCATTGAAGACCGAGAACAGGGCGTGAGCTGTACTCGTACTGGACAATAAGCCAAACTGCGTAGACGTGATAATTTTAATTTTTTAAGAAAACCCGTTAGCTGTTTTTTCTTTTATTAATCTTTCAATAATTTTGAATAAAGCTGGGAGTAGGGCAATTGGGCGATAATTATTAATATCATACTTATCACCGCCTTTATGAAGAGGTATGATAATAGCTGTTTTAAGACATTGTGGAAAACTACCTTTCACAAATGAGTCATTTATTAGTGTGACTAGGGAATTGATGGCATCGGAAGATTCTGAAAAATGGTAATTGAAAGACCATGAGTGCTGCGCGTTGATTTACTTTTAATCTCCCTCATTGTTTGCAGTAGTTCAAGATTACTTATGGGCCTTAAAAATAACTTGGAGGAGCTCATATTGACAGCCGGAAGGTAGGAGAGAGTGTCATTAATTGCAGGTATATCTGAGATTACATTTTTGGGAATATTTACATAGTAATGATTACGGATTGCCAGGGCACACCGGTTCTGAGGTGCGGGTTTTATTTTCTCAGTCTTCAAGTCTCTTTAGCAGTGTCATTTTCATTTGTTAACCGGTTTTGATAATATATTTTTTTAGCAAGTTTTAGAATTTTCACGTAGGTGCGTCTATATCGGCAAATGTATTGCAAAATTTGAGGGTCATCTGTGAACTTTTTGATGTAAAGGAGAAAGCGCATACTTTTCGCCGAGTTACGTATTCCTTTAGTGGTCCAGGGTTTGTGGAGTTTGGTTTGGATAGTTCTCAGAGGAAAGGCTTTGTTGAACACGTGATTAATTTTACCAAGTAAGTTAGTAAAATTAAGTCTTATATTTTTCGACATTTTGAAAGATTGTTTATTTGTTACTGTAAAAGTTAGTAAATACATACAAATATCTTGAAATGAATAATAAATAAATTAAACTTAGATTTAGGTATCCGTATGGGTCGATAAGTTGCTTTACTCATTGCGACAATTGCTACCTTAGGCAGAGTTCACACCGGAGTGATACAACCGCAATACGACAAGCGACACAACCAGCAACACGAAACACGTACCGTGTAAATTTAGGCAAAGTGCGCACCGGAGAAATACGGCACCCAATACAACAAGCCACACAACCAGTAACATGGTGATTAAATTAAAGTTACAGGGCACGTGCCGTATGCTGGTTGTGTTGCTTGTCGTATTCGTGTAGTGTCCGTATCGTATCACTTCGGTGTGAACTCTGCCTTACAGGCCATCCAGGATGTCCAAGCTGTTCAGGTAGCTTAGAATTCTGTTGAATGAGATTGTGTTTAAGTGATCAACTTTTCCATATTTCAAATACTTGACCTTCGTGGCGGCAGGGCAGTGGCAGAAAAAAGTGCGCTAATTTGTGTGTGAAAAGTTCTAAAAACCCTGAATTTTTATTACAATTTCTTTTGTAATTAATGCTACCTTTGCTCTTTATTTTGTTTAGCCGTTCAACGCAAAACATGAATACAAAAAATTCATTTTCAGTATTCAAAATTTGCTGTTTTTTTCACATGTGTTTCTTTTTAACAGGATTTTGGTCCTTATTGTATAAACTAGGTTTCTGCAATAACTTGGCTCGTCGGCAAAAAGTTGTTGCTTTTATTTCATTGCAATAATTGATTAGATCCCTCAACCATTTACTTTAGGTGGTGTTTTGTAAGTAATTTTTGCTTGCCATTTGTATGCAATCGAATGCACAGCATACAGTACAACTGCTAAATTCGATCAAATGAATTATTTATAAGATAAAACTAAAAAAAAATATTCTTGTAAAAAAAAAAACAAACGCAATATTTAATAAGAAAGAATTACGTTAATATTCTTTCAACTTCTTAAAGCTGCATACGCATATGAACAAATGAATTCCCATCGCCGCAGGCATTAACGACAGGTTCCGTCAAAGCAACTTTGTGAAATTTTGGCTTAAAACAATTAAAACTAATTTATATCGCAAGACGTTTCAGCTTTAATACAGTCTTCTTTCAATTGCTTATAATAATATTATTATTTTAATATTAGAATTTTATTACTCATACTGACATCGTCAAGTAGAAATGTTTTGCGATATAAATTAGTTTTACTTTCCGCCAGCCGAAATTTCAGTAATCTATTAAATAATTACTCAATTATGGATACAAAATCAAAGTGTTAAGTATTTTTTTTATTCACATATCACATTTTTCTTTAAAGATTATAAAAATTAATTACTTCCTAAGATTAGACTATGTTTCTTTATACATTTTTTTAAATAGTACCTAAGCATAATATTTAACAGATAATTGTGTCTGCCCAAGCACATCTCTAGTGTTTACAGGATAATATCATTTATTAAGTAAATTGTAGCACAAAATTAAGTACTAGTCAGGAACTACAAATTAATAATTAGGCACGATACTATTTAATTTTCTTGTGTTACCAAAGCGTATGTATGATATCTTTTATACTTTTTAAATAATCAAAAATCTATATCTATTTAATTATATATTTAGTAAATATAGAACTATAAACTACATGAAATTTTATAGGATGAAAGTAATAATATTAAAATTATTTCAGAATAATTCTCAGAAAAAAAAAAAAAACTCAAATAAGGTGAATACCTTTTCCTGTGAGCGGTCTGTTCTGCCGCATTATTTTATTTTATTTTCTATTTTCTTAACATCAAAGACACATGCCGTTGCCTAGACAACACGTGCTTATTATTCTAAGGTCGCAGATTTTTTTTTTCCTATGGGCGGGTGTAACACCGAGGAAGGCAGCTCGGCCAGAGAGACCTATTGTGCCCCCCATGTCCATATTTAGCCCTCTCTCTCAGGGTTGCACCTATCAAAGAGTTTCGCAAATCTGGCTGAGAGTTAAATTGTCGACCCTGGGTTCGTCCAACCGATCGACCCCAAAGTGCGTCTACCTCTCCCCATCCACCATCCACTGCCGAGCAGTTGAGAAGAAGGTGAGCAGGAGTTTGATGATTCCAATGCCCGTGCCATTACACATTTTCGAGGCATCGACGAACCAATGGGATATACCTCGATTTGGTTTGCGGATGTATGCAATTGCAGTTTCTCTGCTGGAGATATCTACCCTGTATCCCCCAGACAAGCTGAAAACGGGCGAGATTTTATCTGCCTTTACGGACAGTGGTACTGTTTGTTCGATGTAGTTGAAGATGCTGGTATGATCTCCGACTTTGACGGAGAAGCCCTTGCATCCACTACATTTTGCTCTGTAGGCTCCTAGGACTGCCTCAGACCACAGCACCAACTGCAGCGGGGGAAGCCCAAGAATGGTCTCCATAGCAGCAGTCGGCGCCGAGGACATGGCTCCCGTGATCCCCAAACAGGCGGCCATGCCACCAGACCAGCGAGGCGTAAGTTATAGAGGGTACTATGACCTTCGTGTACAGCCAGTGTACCATTGAAGGCTTTAGCCCCACGCTTTACCGAACATACCTCTGCAGGCCCAGAAGTTTCTGATGGCTTTGTTCGTCACATGTTCTAGGTGTGATTTGTACAGCAGTTTGGCGTCCAAGATAACACCTAGGTATTTAACCTCGGTTGATACGAGTATTTTGGAGCCGAATATAGTGGGATACTGGAGATTGGAGAGTTTCCTCCTCCAAGTGAACGGAACCATAGTCGTTTTACTGGAGTTGACATTGAGAGCCTCTCTTGTACACCACCTCTCTATAAGCCTGAGCGCGACCTGCATCCTCTCGGATACTACGCCCCCAAATTTCCCGCAGACAAGAATGGTGATGTCATCGGCGTAGCCTTGCGCGTGGAAGCCCGCCCCCTGAAGTTCAGAGAGCAGGCTGTCCACCACAAGACTCCATAGCACGCTCGCAGATGGTCTATACTTTTCTCTTTTTATTTATATCCCTCTCTAAATCTCATGCAAGACTTTTGTCTTATATAGTACATAATCGGTCGGCATTATGTATATATTATACGTATATGCATACATATAAGTCGATTCACACGTTTTGTCTGGGGTATACACTAATATTACACATACAAATGATTCTTCGAATCAAAGAAACATTCCTTTGCCGCTATTTAAAGAACTATTTCCTTTAGTTAATACATATTTCTTTCATTAAAATATTTAATTAAAATTTTTAACTGAAGGAAATATGTTTTGACTGACAAAAATTGTTCTTAGCCGAAACGTTTCTTTGATTTAACGAATTCTTTTTTTCTGTGTGCGCTACTGCCTGCCAACAAAAATCACCATCTCTACTAATATGTGATAATATGTTTCTATGAAATTTTGAACAAAATTGAACAGCATAACACATTACTATCTTGTACGTACATAAACTGAAAAATTTATTTATTTGATAATACCAAATTTTGTTTAAACTAACTAAATATTAAGTTAAATATGGGCAAACAAATATTTGGTTAATTCAACCAAATTATTTATTCCTTTAACTTTCTATTTATTTGAAATAACGAAACATTTTGTTCGATTAACAAATTTTTCATGATAAAATTCGTTTGAAATTATTTTGTTGTCCTGATCAAATTGGTTTTTCCGTGTACATACGACTACCCTGTCTAACGTTCTAGGCAAATTGAATAGATAGTCTTATTGATGCGGTATGAGGTAACTACAGTACGTTTTATTCAAAAAAAAATATGTGTATTTATAAATTTGCACATTTTACCAGTTTTTGTATTTTTAGTAGTATAAAATTGGAGTCTCAACTTTTCTACATTTAAAAGGACCTATAAAATTATATAAGCTACGAAAGTGCACAGAATAGCTATTTCAGTTACAGATGTTACAGTTACAGTTCTAACAGAAAATCTTATACGTACAGAATCGCACCATTAGTATGGATCATTAGCCGCAAGAGCTTTCCAGGGCGACTAAATATGCATCCTTGCATTTTTGTTTCACCTACCTCGATGTTTAATTTTAAATGAGTAATACAAAGTAAAATTTCTAAATAATATAGCGTTTTTATATTTCTGATTGGTATGTGGTTAGATTTTAATCGCAAAGTTTCTCGATTGTGTATTGATAACATTATTACCATAAATCTAGTTTTGAATATTTTAATTTCTGATTGATGACAATGAAGAAATAAGTTATTATTTATTTTTACCTAAATTATAACCAAAGACTCAGTTGTATTTAACATAAATGCATAATAATACAAGAAGAAAGGAGTAAGTATATGCAAAACCGTTAGGAACTTATCGCTAACTAGTGAATAGTAACGTAAGGTATGTGTCTAGAAAATTGCCTTTACATAATGTAATTTGCAAACATAATTTTGATAATATGCGTGTATAAAATAAAGCCGTTCATGTTTTATGGCTACTTAAATAAAGATCCAGGTTGGCAAGTTATATGGAGCAAGAATTTAGTTAAATATTATCGCGGTTTTTGGAGTGGGACCTGGCTGAGATTTATATAGGGGTGGGCTGAGGGGCGCACTGCAGCGATATTTAACTCGGTGGTGGCTCGTTGCGACGGATTTTAATCTACATGCACGGGGTTTCAGCCCTCCTCCTTTCTTCTCTCCCTCGGCAAACTCCGGAGCAAAGACTCCGCGCGGACGATAAAAACATCTTGTAGCAAAAGATTTACTTCTTCAGCCACATATTCAAATTATCAAGGAATTTGTTTTTCTTATTTCGGGCGTATCTTTCGCCCTTTCTCTTCCTCCTCTTTCGTTCTGCTTTAGCGTTTTAAAAGTTTTACGGTGGTTCTTGTGGTCGCCGCAAAATAAATGAGCTTTCAGATAATTCAGAATAGGTTTCCATGCTTTCGTTGTACGGTGAAGGCGATCCTGTTATCCGTACTAACCGAACACCGTTACCGACTAAGCTATATTTAACAACTGGTTTGAGGTTCACCGTCTATTTCCTGATTAATCCTTGCAATTTTCAGAGAGATATCTGTCCATTTACACCTAACACATGTCCGCGGCTTCTTCACTTTTTTTTTTAACTTCTATCAACTCACCACCGCAAGACAGAAAGATATACAGTATCACTCTTTAATCCGAACTAATAATTGCACTGATTGATCCGGATTTTAGAAATGTTCGGATTATTAAGGGGATTAAGCCTTTTATGTTCAAATAAAAAAGTAATTACACTACTACCGCATATGTATTTTCTTTTTGATATCAAAAGTAGATACATTTATATGTAGAACATAGTATACTTATATACACACACATAAAAAGAAATGTTCAATTTTAAAGAAACTTTACTTAAGTTAAGAATATCATTGCTTCATATATACGCAAATAAATATATTCTTGGAACAAAAATAATGTTTATTTAATTTTTAAGAAAAAAATATATCAATCCAAGCAAATCGTTCATTGAATTAAATAAAACTTACTATTAGTTGAAACATTGCAGTCTTAGCCTAGGTATGTAGATATCTTAGTACAAGAATATTTTTCATTGAATGAAGTTTAGTTTTTTTGCAAAGAAACTTGAATTTTACTCTAAAGAAGAAATACACTTTTAATTGAAGAGATTAGCTTTGGTTCGGAAAAGAAGACTTTTACTTGAACTAAATATATGTTATTTTGAAAGAAGATTGTAATTTTATTTACAACAATACTGCTGTTTTCCAAAATGTATATAAAATCTGCCACTAACATCAAAATGGATACTAGATATATGTATATCTCTATCTAGTATTCTATTTGGTATTAGTGGTAAATTTTTTATATAAAAAAAAAACAATTTTAGAAAATATAGCAGTTCCTGTAAATAAAACCATAATCTTCTTTCAAAATATATTTAGTTCGAGTAAAAGTCTTCTTTTCAGATTGTTTTTACATGTCTTTACTTACCATAGTAATAATGTTGCTACTATCATTTATATTTCAAAAAAAAAAACAAGGAAAGCAATTCGGAACATAAATTTTTTTTTTATAATTTTGGCGTTGTAGGAAAAAAACCTATTACAGCATTATATCACACACCTCAGAAAGAGAATATACATTTTCTAATTTTCCGCTACGTGCAGTCGAATTTTCTGGATCCTTTAATTAGACTTTAATCTACAGCTGTTCTTCCGAATATCGGCAGCCACTTGTTGCTCCTTTATTAACATTTCAAAATCTTCGGGTATCGGAAGAGATACATTATTTTACAATGACATTTACATATACTTCACAATAAATTGTAGATAAGTAGATGTGGTAAAATAGTTGGTATAGTTTTACTTGTTAGTGCAACTAAGCATTCGAACAGAAACCACGTTGCCGTGACCTAAAAGATCCAAAGTCGAAAGTGCAAACCAGGCTGCTAAGGAAACAAAGCAGAAACCCAAGGTGGGAGGCGGAAGTACTCAGGGTAAAAAGAAGATGGTCGAGGACAGCAAGATAAGACCTAGGCAGGACTCTAAAAGGCCACCGCAGTTCTCGAAGAGACCCAAGGGTACCTTTAGCGAGGTAACGTCAGGACTACGGATGCCAGTAATTGAGTAATGCCATCCAGAAAAACCCTTGAATCAAAAGCAAGCAGATCTGATCCAGGAAAAAGGAAAACCTAAAGCATACTGAGATAAAATAACTAGGTAAATTCATGAAAAGGCCTTTATTAAGGGACCCTGAAGAGCTACTGCAGCTTAGTAGGAATTATCTTGACATCGTAACAGGTCTCCTTACAGGACACTGCGCACTGATAGGACCCCTACAGAAAATTGGGATCAACACCGCAGATACCAACTGCAGACAGTGTAATGGGGTGGCAGAGGACGTTTGCCACATTCTGTGTGAATGCGAGGCTTTGATCGTAAAAAGATAGGCAATTTTTGGCAAGCCAAAAATGAAACAAGAGCATTACTTCGATCAGCCAGCCAGCGGCCTGTACAGATTAGTGCAGGGTACTGGAGTGGCTGATATAATTTAATGGGCGGGAGAAATGGGAGACCAAATACAAAAATCCAAGAAGCTGCAGTGTTTCTGGATACTTCAGGTCAGACGACTCCCACAAAAAAAGATTTATATCTCACGGTTCAAGCTGGAAATCATCAATTGTTACCTGAGAAATACCGGACTTCCTATAGTAAAAATAAATAATAGTGAAGATGTGTTCCACTCCTAGAACACTCGCCTCATCAAAATTGGAATGATGATTGAGATTAATACAATTATCATTTAAATCACTAGCCTAGACCTATAACAATCATTACATTGAATATTATACATATATGACATTGGATCGACTTAAAGAATTAGTAGCATATGAACAGGTTGGTTAATTTAAGGCTCAAATCAAGAATATACTGCATTTTTCGATATTTTCGAATTTTGATTAGGGTTGAAGTAGATAAATTGTTACTATTTTGCTGGCGAATGATTGAGCGATTAAACAGCACTCTACCATTCAAAGATGGGAGATCATTTTTACATTGCGACATTTTGTTTGCCAACTTTTCACGCGTAAAGTAGGTATAGCCGCATCCCGGGTTGTCAATGTCTCTGTATTTTCAATATGTCAATATGTTTAAGGATTAGGACAGGATTAATTTTATATTTGAAAGGAGGAAACAACGTAAAGTTGAGATAACATTATAGTTAAGCGATATCGTGGCTCTTTTGTTTGATTCCTTCTATTTACTATTTCCAAGTATAGCTTTAAAAATAAAAATAATCCTATAGATCTATTCAATATCACCTACAGTATATTATGTAATCAGATTTCTCAAAAATTAAAAAATATACTTTCTGCATACAAAAGCGATGTCAGAAATAATTCCATAACTACTGCTTTAATTAATTATTATATCCACCTCAATTATTTTTAGAATTGTGGTTCATTAGGAAGCACTCCAAAAATATTGATTTTTTGTTTGTTAACAATCATTATTTCTGAAAATTAATATGATTAATGATTTATGAACTTGAATTCTGCAACAGGGTGGAACAGGACTAGGTTGTTCATAAAAAGGGGAAACGATGAAGCAGAAAGTATTTCCTTTCGTCCTACCTTATACATGCTGTATCATTTCCACTATTACGTTCACCTACCAGCATTTTTTCTGTAATTATTCCTCAGATTTAATGTTGCAGAAAAAATTGTGGCATAATAACACATATACTCACTCACGTTCTTTACTAAATATTAATTCGAAACAATTATTTCGGAAATTTCCGAATTCTTGAATTAACTACGTTTTCGTGACCTTTGGAGTGAACTGATATCTTGTTTGTCTGCCAACAAAAAAATCAATCGATGTTTGTACTGAAATGATCCGTTTTTACCATTAGTTTGAAAATGGATACAAATAAGCATTTATTCATTTCAGCTGACCTTTTCCACGACACAATGTCTTCTTTCAGTCCTATTTCAGCATTTTTATTATTGATTGCTGGTTATTTGTATTATATATCTAAGTTTCTTTTGACTTTCCATCCAATTTATTATATGTACTTACTTAAATAATGCTTTTAACATGTAAAGTTAGAGTGTTGACTGTGGTATACGATGAAGCGAATTTAGGGAAATATTATACTTGAATATCACATGAGTATTATTCAAAGAGATTACTATTGTGCACATTCGTAAACTTTTCTTGTTAATACAAAATGGCTTGAAGATAATCCAGTTGTTCGCAAAATAAAATAGTCGCCTAGTGATTTTGGATCGTTTTAAGTGAGTATATACTTGATGCTTGGTATTATAAGTATCTTTTTATATTGATGATGGAAACAACTATTGATAGCCTTCCATAATTTTAGATGGCATTCCTATTAGTTTCTACATCGACAGACCAATTTTCGGTGTGCTATTAATTTCTGTGCTTTAGCAATTGTTCGACTTATACTTGAGAATAGCGCTATCCATATTTCACTTTTTGCAACTTTTAACTCCACGATGTTGCTTGATTGTGTTGTGTGACATATGCTGATTATGCAGATATGTGCCTGCATATATACAATTTGTGGAATTTCTAATCGCCATAGATTAGACTAGAATTGGGGCGGCTGTATGCATTTGTTTCAATGTTTTCAATTTTCATTTTCTTATCCTAGAAAATTTTCTGTATCCTAGAAAATGTTCTCTAGTTTTACCTCCTTATTAGTCCTCCTTTGCCGTTGAGAAAACGTGTGTAAAAATGAGGAAGCATAAAATATATGCGAAATATTGGCAATCAAAAACAAAGAACAGCAAATTAACAAAATTTAAAGTTCAAATTAACTTAATTCAGAGTTCGAATTAACTTAATTTAGAGTTTTACTGATACTACAGCCTTTCACTTTGTTTTGCTTACCAACATTATCTTTAGATTCTCCAGATTGATGTATCCTGTAGCCCACATTATTTTTGCTCTTTGTGAAGTCAATTTTGGGCTATCAAAGATTGTATGCTCTGTTGTATCTATAGCAGCACAGTGTACACATGTATCCATCTCCGCCAGGTAAAAACGCTTACGATCGGCTTGAAAATGTCTGCAACCCGTCAGCACTCGAGCCAAAAAGGAGCACAAAATTTTCGTGTTTTCGCCACATCCATGATCCGTGATAATCCTCCTGATTCACTTTGCGGTGGATTCCTTCCTGTGTTACTGCTTTTGCCATTCCTTTATATATTTTGCTATCTGAAATCATTTTGTTTTCACATATCTCCGCATCAGGCCTTGGCCTTGGCAATATCTATTGGTGATGCCCTCTCCAAAACCAAAGGCCGCAGTAAGGACTGTCCTATACACCCTTCTTATTAATGCTGTTTTTAAATAGCTTTTGTTTGTGACAGACTTTATCCATTGCTTGTATCAATATTAGGGCACTATATTATAGCATAGATGACTGCACGATTGCGGCATAAATTCGTCTGCGAATTTCTTTTGCTCCATACATTCCAGGCTTTAATAGTTAGTCTGATGTTCACTAAGTCTTTGGTTGCATTTTCAGTGGATTTTCATACAGGATGGCCCATTATCATATTCTTGTCCATGTAGACTCCAAGGTATTTCAGGGACACCTAGTTTCAGATACTTCTTACCTAGGCATAGACTAATTCTTCAAGCTTTTTTCCCGCTATAAGTAAAATTGTGTCTATCTTGCGAGGTTCTAGTTTTAGACCTTTGACCAGACTTGCATTATGTTATGAAGCGCATATGCCTTATTCTTGTTAGGTCTTTGGATTTATTTGAAAAAAGAACCTTATTCCTCTTGGCAGAACCAGGATCAATATATACTTCATCAATTATATAACTAATATATCTAAGATGCTGCTACATCAACTTTTGCGTGTGACTACATCAACATATAATATTTTCTTATTCATACGACCCCTCTGTTGAAAATATACTGCAATATAACAAGAAAAACAATACATATGTTATTTTCTTCACTTGTGTTCCAACGTTCACATCGTCAAGTTATATTTTATTTATTATTATCTAAATTTAAATTTTAAGTTAAAAATGTAAGAACATAATATATTAAGAAAATATTTATAAAACTTAATTAACATTATTGATTTCAGTTTAGGATACATAATATGGATATTTTTTTATAAATTTCGTAAAATATTATTAAAAAATGTTAATATTAGAAACAAGTTTAAAAAAAAATTAACCACTGATACAGGCTACTGTTGAGGACCGAAACATGTCCAATATAATTTTTGGTATTAAATTTTAAATAAATATACAAGAGTACAAGAGTATGTGGATCTATTATTCCGTCTGAGAATAAAATTTTATAAAATTGATAAACAATAATGGCATAATTACCAAAACTCAATCTACGCTTAGATGATTAAACTAAACTAAAGAAACAAGTTAGTATTTTTTTAACACCATGCTTTAATTCCCAATTCACGAAATTCAATATATTTTATCTCACAAAGTAAAGTCCATACTACATAATATATAAAAATCTATTTAATTACAGTTCTACTTCTTTCAAGCTTTAAGGTACTTACCTATAATAACAGATAATAATTATACGCCAAAATGAATTGCCTGTATTGTCAAAATTATAACTTTAAGGCCGTATGTTATTTTTCCGTGTTTTTTAAATAGTGATTAGAACAAAAGAATGGGGAGTGAATTTAGATCCATAGTGGAGGTTATGGATTATCACTATGGATAGTGAAAATCTCTATAAGTATTAAATAGAAATATATATCATCTGAGAAACGAAAATATCTCGCCACTGGAATTTAGGTCGTAAATTAATTAATTTTTGATAAAAGGTACACGTTATCGTTTCACTCGGTGTTTTGCCATTAATCAAGGGACTTAGGCTTTATCATTTTCTACTTCAACTAATGTTTTACCGTTAATTGTTTGATTCAATTCGCACAATTCTCAATTACTTGTGGTATCTGCGGGTCCGATCTCGTGATATATAAGTTGGCGTCGCCGGCTACTAACAAAAAGGAAATATATCCATTTTACTTGTTTTTGCATCCGGTCCTGCGAGCGTCCACCGTGCCCAGGGTTGCAGAACGGTCACCGGTCATTCTATTAGCATGTACAATCTAGATGGTCGTTCTTGCCGGACCCTTACTTTAACATTCTCGTTATTATGTGCGGCTCTTATCTCGGCGCACTATTTGAAATGACAAGTAAGGACGGTGGTTCCGTAATCCGGAATAGTGCCGTCAAATACTTTGGATGTCTACTCAACTGAGATAGATAACTTTAAATTCACTCCGTTGTGTACCCTTCACTACAACGTTTTAAGAATGAATTGTTTCGTTTTAGCTTTTTGCCAGTTCTCCGTTTTACACACAAAGTTGTAAACTACTTAAAGGGTTAAGCAGACTACGAAAAATTCTTATTTGAACGAACAAAACAGATTAATATATGTGGAATGACACGTTGCAATCTATATTAAAGCAAATATGAACTACTTGATTCAGAATTATTATCGCAACTTAAAGGTGAATTCTGCTCGGGAAGACGATGATCGTTGATGTTTGTATATATTTGATAAGAGCGGCTTTGCACTGAGCAGCTGCCGTTAAGGTCGTTAAAGATCATCGTATGCCTTCAATAGTCATTCTGGGGGAAGGCAAATATAAACGCAGTCGTCCACGATTCATTGGGCTGATTACAAGTATCCGATCATGGCTCTCTTGTTTTCAGATGTGGAAGACCAAATACTTGTAGAGGGAGTGGAAGTATATTTAAAAAACTTTTGATGAATATAAGGACGCTTTTCTTCTTTTATACATTATTACATTCACGGATTTCAACATACAATATAACGATGTCATCTATATTTTAGTCAATATTGTATATTACTAAATATAAAATATTCGCTTGCACCTATTTTCAGTAAACATTTTTTTGTCTTTCAAATATTCTAGACGAGACCATAAAACAACATTTCTTGCTGTGTATTATTTAGCTCAAACGTATTATTTTTTCGGTTCTAATTTGTAGGACTATGGCTGGGAATTAAAAAACAATGTTTCTATTTCATGTGGCGTGACGTTTCGGCATCCCTTACATGCCTTCTTCAAACAAAGTAAACTGTGATATGTAAAATGTGTTGCGTACTTTGTTTGAAAAAGGCATGGAAGAGATGCCGAAACGTCACGTTACAATAAATAGAAGCATTGTTTTTTACTTCCCAGCCATAGTCCAACAAATTAGAACCGAAAAAACATAAAACAAAATATAAAACAGACCAAGTTTCGCAAAAGTATAAACATGTCACAATTATTCAAAGAGAGATATAACCCAAATGCAACAAATTATGAACTATGAATTTTAAGGTGAGAATTTAGTTTTATCTTGCAAATTCCAAAATTATTTAGTGTGAATAACCTTTCTCAAAATTGCAAATATTTCTAATGAAACCAATGTTGTTTGATTGATTCTAAACGGTAAAATAATATAAATAATAAATAAAAGGACGTCCGTATTCCTTTTGTTATAATACTAATGTACTAAGCTTCATACTAGTTTTAGAAATAAAAGTTCCCATCTCCTAACGTGTAATGACTTGAATATCTTGTGAATATATCATACCTTATTAAACAGGCATCAGTTTAGTATTACACTCTTGCCCGAACTAAAGGATAATGCTATTAATATATAAAATGCGGAACGACACAGCAAAATGGGGCAAGTGTGTAGTATTGACAGTGTTTAAAATTTTTCTAGTAAACCGTTGATAATTATAAAAGGCGTATCTATTGAAGGCTTACAACTGGGCATATATTACGTATAGTTATTGGAAGCTTTTAGATTGGTGGTATATATGGAATTAGTAATACGCTATAAAATGCGTTCTTTCCAATCCTTTATTTTAAAATCACTGTCGACCGATTTCGGCTTATGCCATCTTCTAGACACAGTACGTCTCAAAAGAACTAGAAGCTACGTCACATATAGCAGATGTAATTAACATTATAATAAAACAGTTTAAATAAAACAAGACAATGCACATAATAAAATATAAAACACGTTAAAATTTGTTAAAATATGATATTCGTATTGCATATGAAAATGGACTAGAATACGTATTACTAATTCCATATATATTACGTACTTCTATGTGTAAAATTTATCAAAATGTCTTATTAAGTGAACAGTGTTACATTTTCTTCGCACTATGTAATTTTTACTACACACTTACCTGACTTTACCTTATCAAGTTAATTACGTTGCAATTTTTTGCCTATTAGGCCCTACTTGTTATTAGTCAAAAAACAATAAATATGGCTGGTAATATGAATTGAAGGATTCGCTAAATATAAATCAAATCAAATCGTTTCAGGAGAGAGCGCAAATGACCTTGCTGTATTATTCGTGATTATCTGAATCCATGAATGATTATCAGTTTTTCTAATGACTTATTCGGCTAAACAAACTGATTCATGCAGATCTTTGCAGAGCACCTAGATATTTTCAAACATATTTTCTTTGCACAGCGCTTCTGCATTCTTTTCCGATTGTTGAGCAAAACTATCCAATTAGGAGCAATAGAAATTAGTAGTCTTTGGTGATACAGTGGAATGATATTGAATTACTACAAAATTTTGACGATTACTAACAAATTTCTGTTGATGCCAGGCAGATTAATTTTTTTCAGAATCAAGTTTCCTTAATATTAGGCGCACTTTTCTAACTGTTTCAGTATACTCTTATAGGAAATTGGCGAAAAATAGCAACTATAGTATAATTTTGCATAATTGGTTTCCATTCTTATCTTTTCTAGTTCTTACGCGCAAGGAAACGCAGACAATAAGATTCTTTAAAAAAAAAAATGCTGAACATGGTGCTCCTAAATATAACTTTTGAAGAGCATTATTAACCGAGTTCACTTTTAGAAAATAAATTATGTATCTAGTTATTTGGTCGTGATATTCAGGATCATCATTTTTCTTCTTCTAGTAGAGACCTTAAAAAGTTATCACCCAAGAATTACGAAAATGAGATGCAAAAATATAAACCAGAATGATTATACTATGTCTGGAGTCGGAGGTTGTTTCAATTCTGGTGTTGGTTAGGAGACAGCCAACATATGCACATACTAGTGCTGTGAATTGAAACCGGTTTTATTTGAAACCGGTTTTGGATGTAGTGATTAATCGCCTTCAAAACAAAAACCGGGTTTGAAAATCCGATGTTAAAAATCGGTTTCAAAAACCGGTTTTAAAAACGGATTTTAAGAAAACTCGGTTAACCGGTTTTTGATATCTGGCGATTTCCGCAGCGCTAGTCATCTACCCATCGACGATACCCATCTTTTTAAAATTAAATGCGAATTTAAGGCCAATAAATTCATGTATGCAGCCGTAAATAAAGTACACTTAAATGTTAATTAAAAATGATTAGGGAACAAATCTGAAATACATATCGCTAGGTATAAAGTACTTGTAGTTTCGGTTGCATAAGCAATCGAATATTTTTAGACCTTAGATTCGCATTTAATTTGAGAAAGATGGTACATGTAGTTAAGTGTAACTTTGCATTGACACTGTATACATGTATACATTGTTGCCTGCTTATTTATAATTATTTTGTGAAGTAATGATTAATAATGTCGCAGCAATGAATTAATTTTAAATAATGTAACGTTTACAGAATAAAAAACATTTTATGTGCACGGGCATCATCATGCAATTTGTCCGTATTGGTGACGCATTTTAATCTAGGAATGGAACCCAGTATCTACAAAAAGTGAGCGTATCCACAGGTATCAATGGAAAAAAAATAATTTCCAATTAATTTTTTATTTATTTATTAAATAAATATTTTTTATGTATTTTCAGGTTTTTTTTTGTGAAAATCATAGTGCGATACTGTAGAAGGAATTATTTACCATTGAAGACGACAATATCGAATCCAAGAAATGCTTTTTGTGGATCTTTTTAGATATCTGCGGAATTTCTGTATGCACCGTTTATATAAGACACAACAGAAAAGTACACAGTGTATATAACTGTCGTTAGGTCAGTGATAAATAGATAGATATTTATCCAAAAAATACAAAAAGTATGGTGGATAAGTCACACATGCATACATACATATTACGGGGTTTAATATAGATAGATATAGAAAAAATTAACACAAAAAGACATCAAACATTATTGTACTCCTACATTGTGTCGACTCCTCAAGAAGTTTTTATCATTACTGATCATATTGAATTATTGGTTCATTCTTTAAGGAAGCTGGCGGTACTTAATGTTACAGTATACATACTTTCTAAAATGGACAGATTTTTTCAAACATTAATATTGATTTTAACCGTAGAAGTAACACCAGAGACATTAATTAATTTAAAGATATTTGGGTAAACATTATTAATCATTTTTAAGTGATCATGAATCAAAGGCATTCACTTTTATGACTTTAATTTAATTGATTTTCGAAGAGCTTTCTAACGCAAGGGTAATTACATTTGTAATTACAGTGTAGTTGTTGTCAATTTATGTAACGTCTTCTACTTTTACCGCTAGGTATATGTTACGTGTGATCATATCTTTTGGTGAAGCAGGTTCAGTGATTTATAAGCTGCTGACATATAACATCTCATGTGGATGAAATAAATAAAATTTAAAGGATATCATCTCAATCTGGTACCTACGAATACATATTGTCGGGCTGTAGATCCGGATACAGGCACGCGCTCCGGTTAGGCCGTTAGCAGCTCCGGGTTCAGAGTTATAGTACCATAAATCCCCACCAGACCGGTGCTGTCAACAAAACCACCCGCGCCACTTTACTAACCACTGCTAACAACTCCCAAATTGCTATTTAGATATCGCACTCGAACGTTTTACGATCTAACAGAAAGATGCATGTGTGACTTTATGACCGGATTATGTTATGTTTATGGTTATCTTCTCACCTGCACCTTCTTTTGGATTCTATTTAAATTTTTATAGTAGCACAGTCGAATTGTGTAAAATTTAAGTTAGTTTTTTGAGACTCATTCAGGAATTTTTGCTTTTTGAAAGGTTTTTGATTGAATGGTTAGACACAAAGAAAAGAATTTTTGTTCAGTCAAAAGGGTATTAGTTATATTATTTAATCCAGAATTAATTACTCCTGAAATTTAATTATAAGAGTAAGGGTAACATTATTCATCAAGAATACAAATACATTTTATATAAATGTGGAAATATTCAGCATATTATAGCTGTTTATTACTAATCGCAGATGGATTTCCCTCCATTAAAGTACTACAGTTGTCTATTCGTTAAAGCGAAGAATTAACTTTTGAACCAAGGCAATAGTGATACCCAAAAAGAACAAGTATTTTCAATGAAATAATTTTCTTTTTAGAACGATTGCTTTAAGTTAAAGTGTTACATCCCTTTGCATTAAAAAAATACATCAATCAATTTCATTAAACGAAACTTTATTTTATTGTAGGAGCCGTCTGACATGGAATCTTTGGAAAAACTTGGCTTTTTGTATTTAATTTTATACACTTACAATATTTACTTCTATAGAAAAAACACATACATTAATGGAATAATTTTTGTTAGATTTATGTTAAAATTCAAATGCATCTGTAAAGCCTGTAAGATTATCTGTAAATCTGTAAGTATGCATTATAGATAGTTTCCAATTTCCCCAGAAAATATTGCTTTTGAGGTAAATACGAATGCAAACTCGGGGCAATTAGGAACATGTTCTCATTTAAGCCATAAAGTCATAAAAGCTCTGTCGAACGAGAAGATCAGACTAATTTTAGACGGCCACGTACGGAAAACATTGTGGACGTCGACACTGAAACCGTTCTTTCATGTGTCTGCATCGAAGGTGTTAAGCAGTTCTCTGGATCGATTTGCTATGGTTTTCCCTATACCTATTTCCAATGGTAAGAACATGACTAACACGGCAAACAATTACTAGTTCTTTTATATGGTTCCAGAGCTGAAAATCCAAGGACGTCAAATCGTGTGGCCAGTTACAAGTTCCCTGTGAGACAATTCACCGATTTTCGAACATCAAGGTCAACTGCTGATGCATAGCTATGGTGGAATGTGCTGGAGCACCATCTAGTTGATAGCAACTGCTTGCTCTGTCACGTGGAAGTAGAGCATTTGGGAAATCACTAACAAATCCTCTGAGTATCTTCAGATATTTGGCAGTATCCAAATTTTCATCATACACTTGATATGGCTACTCTTCTCCATAATTAAACAAAGACAATAAAACTAAGATGGCCCTAGTGATTATTGTCCCTTATCACATGTGGATTATATTGTGCCCAGTAGTGATTATTTCGGCGATTCCGAGTAACTGTTGGTAGGTTCGGATATAGTTCGTTAAAAACCCTGCATGTTCGTCTGAAAATTCGTCACCATGCGTACAAAACAAATTTAAAAAATAATTGCTAGAATATTCTTCAATATTCCCCATTATAAACTGCACTTGAGGAAGCTGACAAAACTGTAAATAGATATCTCACGAATCTGTGGATTTAAACTGCTTTGACATCAATCAACATTGTTCTAGAGAGGGCTTTTGTAGTTTCACTGGCTTTTAATAGAAAATATGGAATAAAACCGTTGGAAATAGGTGTAGAGAAAGGCATAGGGAAACGACGCAGAATTACATTCTGCATTCGACTATCTAACAATATACAGGATGTCAGATTTGAAAAATCGAACCTTTTCAACTTTGATCATAATATAATTGATTAAAATTATTATAATAAATAAAATATAATGAATTCATAGAATTTTAGACAGCCTGTGTGCGATAAATCACTTGTCAATGCGGATTTCGTATCATTCTTGGGCTTTCGTCTACTCCAGATACCTCCTATAATAATAATAATAATAATAATAATAATAATATATATTTGCGTTCCATAAACATCGTAACGTGTAGTACAAGTCAAAAAAAAAAAGAATATGAATAAAATGTAATAAAATAAAATATAATGAAATGTATATTTACAACACTAACATTTAGTTTAGGTCATTGTTACAGTAAAAAAATCTTCGATCTTGTACAGAGTGACCACAGCCAGAAAAGCTTTTATTTTATTTTTAGATTGTAAAAGTGGAAGAATTTTGATTGATCTAGGGATATGATTATAAATTTTTATACATTGGTACAGTGCTGTTTTTTGTAGCTTATTTAAATGTGTGGATGGTGGCAAAAGATAGCTATTTGTTGTGCCTCTGGTGTCATGACTGTGCAAAAGTTCATATTTGCTAAAAAGATCGGTATAATTACATTTAGTAAATACAGCACATTCTAATTTATATAAACCGGGTAAGGTAAGTATTTTACACATCTTAAAGGAATCTTTGCAGGTATCACGGCGACCAATACCAAACATGGCTCTTACACCGCCGGGTAAAAGGTGCAGTATTGAAAATAAGGCTACTCAAAATTTTCAAAATAATCAAGATATCTAAGAAACAAAGGAAAATAGGTAAATATCTTCAATTTTACAGCATTGAATTTTATAAATTCCCTAAAAAAACATTTTTTTCTGAACTGGAAAATAGTCAAAAATCGAATCTTCAGTGAAACAGTTTGTTTGTTTAATATTGTTTTTATAATATTATTAGGTATATAATTCCGAAATGTAATCAGTAATCAACCAAAATACATTTTGTAGGTTATGACAGTTAAATATCGCCGTTATTTTCAAAATTATAACTTTTTAGCTCATTTGTTTAGTTAAAAAGATTGCTATTTGTGGTAGAAATATGCAAATCTTTGCAGAGAAAAATTTAAAATTAAAATATATTCCTTGTACTTATATATAGTCCTATCAAAGAATAGCTACAGTATGCTTCCTAGCACTTTTAGCAATTATAATGTTAGTCGGAAATCGATTAGAAGAAGGCGTTCATCAATACCCACCATGATTGCCGTAGGAAATAAAAAACAAACCCGTTGTGTCATTGGAGAGCTTAAGAACAATACCGGGCGCGTTCGTTGAAATCGATCTGCGTCGCTGAATTTTAGTCTCTCGCCCGGAGGAGCTTTTTGATCAAAACCGGACTTACCCACGGCGCAAAAACGCCGGCCAACGTCAATGATGTTTCTTAGAGAAAAATACCCCTAAAAAGTCAGGCAGCAGCAGAAGATGTGATGTCAGATGTCAGTTTTTGCGAGGACTCATCTCGTATCTGTAAGTCACGGCCGCTTACCCTGAAGCTCTCTTGTCGCTTGTCAGGGCTGCCAACTATCTCTCCTACCAGACTGATGATCTTTCCCCGCTTTCGTATTATAAATTTTTCGTATATATCCCAGCGAAGGAGATTTCTATTTTATATAAGCTGTTCTCGCTTTCCCGTGAAATGCGGTAGAAGTGTTGAGGCGTTGAAAGTTTTATTAGCATTTCAATTTATTTTCAAATTTATCAGATTAAACATGAAACGGTTTATTGTTTTTATTCTGGCTAAGTACTAATAGAGTTAGAGAAGAATGTAGGTACCTGGAAATGCAGCAATTACGAATATTTGTTCCTTCTTAAGAGGTTTTGCGACCGTAAAGTGAACTCTTTTTTTCAAATCCAATATCTTCGCTTCTATTCTCCGCTTATTGTCTGAATAAAATATTGGTGATTGTGGATTAGATCCCTGTTTTTGTGCCCTGCTTATCCTGTTTAATATGGATCCACACTAGGTCTAATCCAATGATGGTTCTTTTTTGGTTTTTTCCCTTTTAAACTTGTTTTGTATTTGCACCGCACGATTTTTTTTAATAAATTCAGTCGTTATTCTTTTATCAACTTCGAAAATAGCAGTCAGATTTCTCTGTCCTTTATCAACTTATTCTTTTGTCTTTCTCGGAATTGGTAGATAGTATAAAGTATCACACGTTGAAAATTATCTTCTATTACTCTACAATATGCAAAAAAAAAAACCGATATTTATATCACTAACAATTTTTAAGAAAACCATTCCAAAATGTAGAAAAACGGACATTTTTCAGAACAACCGATTTTGTGAAATTGTTCCTACTTCACCGGATTTCTTTTATGTGACAATTACAATAAATTAATAAATAACAACGGCAGTATTGCCAGTCTAGAATATTTGTACTTATCTAGTACTCTCATGGGTTTACTTTTTCTACCCTTTGTATGTTTGTATTTTGTATTAGCCGTCTGTTATTTATGAAAGTTACAACATGTAGTACGAAAAAAGTAGAACTCCGTCTCTTTCAACAATTGATTCGAGACACTTCTGGTGCTTCATTTTTTTTAAAACCAACGTCGTTGGAAAAAGAAAAGATTTGTTTTTTTTTTAAGCTGAAAAAGAAAGAAATTAACATTTCGGTCGAAAAACGATAATGGCTACCTTGAGAGAGTTTACCAAATTAACTATGTGATTTTCTTAAAACTCTTAGCTTCTTGTACATCACCATAAACATTACATTCTATTATACGAAATAAACGGAAAGAACTTTAATTCAAAAAAAACATTATATATACTTGAAATAATCTAAATTAAAAGACACAAAAACTCTATTAATGATCGTTAAGAAATTTATTTAACATATATTTTCTAATTTTATATCCTAATATTACAAACGCACATACAAACAACTGTTTGCTTAATAGAAGTAAAAGAATAGCATACATTTTGCAACATCAATCTCACAGTCGAATAATAATTTTTAACAAGGACAAAAATTTAAACAAAGTCTAATAATATATTTTCAATGTTGACAACGTTAATTTCATTTGAAATTTTAATTTTGTTTCTTGTTTATGAAAGAATGTGCAGGTAATTTAAATAACATAAAAAAAAATACAATTTTAGACTAGATATAATTTAATAGGCTTTATATGGCTTTTTTAGTCTTTTCATCATAAAAGAGCCGAAAGCATTTAATTTTTTGAACGGCACTCGAAAAAATTGAATCCTACGGAAAGTATGATTCAAATCATATTTAAAACAGCTTTTTCCAGTTTTTCCCTAGTTATATTATGTTTCAAATTTATCAGAAAATATACAAAAGTTACTTAAACAATACAAAATAATAGTATCCTATAAACTTGATAATTCTAATTATAAGGGCTGTTGGAACATGCAGTTCACGAACGGTTCGTGATCACGTGAACCAATCAGAGAACAGACTGGAGTTCTTGCGAACTGGAATGCGTTGTTGCATGTTCGAACAAACCTATAATTTCTTTACCAAAATAAAAGATCAAATAAATGAAAACAAGCAAACAAATATAATATACAAAATAGAGTGCAAAGATTGCGAGGGGAGTGTACTTAGGGTAATAAAAACAATACATGAATAAAAGGCTATATGCACACAAATATACATATATAGTAACCAACAATAATGCCACCGCTCTAACCAAATATACCATGGAAAAAAACACAGTTTTGATTTTGATAGAATAAAAATACTGAATAAAGAGAATAATTATTATAAACGATTATTTAAGGAAATATGGCAAATAAAAAAACATTAAAATGTAAATGATAAAAGCGACATAAGTAATTTAAATTTGCAGTTGTTTAATAGCCTAACAAGTGTATAATCCTTTAAAGAAAAAGAATAAATAAAATAAAACGTATATAACCAATCAAGCAGGCATACGTCTTATATTATATATAAATTTATTAAAATAAGAGTTTATTGTAAAATTTATATTCCGGCATATTGTTTATTTACAAACATAATACCAATAGTCCTGTGTGTAAATAATACATATAGATAAAAATAACGTTCTTAGAGAAGAAAAAATGTATGGAAAAATATACTCATAGAACCACACTTTGTGCTTGTGAGTGGTTGTATTAAAATTTTTGTTGTATTATTATGTATATTTGTAATTTTAATAACAAAAATTATAAATTTTTAAGTGACGCACACCACTAACCCACGGTGAAAGTTTCAATAACTAATTAAAATAAAAACATAGGACTATTAGGTAATATTACAAATTAATAGTTAATTTTGCAATTTTTTTTATGTTAAAATAATTAATTTATAGGAAATTTTAATATCAAGATAGGAACAAATGTTTGTTAAGATAGAATTTTTGAAAATGGACTAAAAGAAAGTCCGAAACGTAAAAAAAAATAATTATATTGTACCGTATTCCCAATAAATAAATGTTTTTTTGAGAAAATATACACAAGATTACACCCTCGATATCTCCTCCATCTGGTAAAAATCGACTAAAGAAAAAAAAATGTGTAATATGGTGTACACCCACCATACATAGAAAGTTACCGAAACGCAAAATTGGCGAATACTTTTATTAATGTTAGCAAAGACGACAGCAAAACTGCCGAATTTTACTTCTCGGAAACTTTTATTATATCGCTGCTTTTTCTTGGAAATATTGGCATATAATGGTAAATCCCTGTTTTCAGATTGGACTTCTCTACATTAATTGTTTAAAGCCAATTTTTTTCTAATGGCTGGTTTTATAATTCAACACTATTATACAAATAACAAAAAAGGAGATAAAGACTCATTCATTTCTAACTACCGAGCATCATGAATCATTTATGGAATGTATCACTCAATGATTCAACGAACAGAGACAATAATACAATAGATAGTAGACATATATTCCATATAATCTAATAATAGCATATGAAGTTAATTTGTTATTTCTCTTTAGTTATGATCAAAGCTTGTTGAAGGCAATAATAGATAGTTATTATCTGTAATAAAGTAATTACGAAATGATGTGTAATTAAATAATTTTGGTCTAGCTTCTTGTTATTATAAATCGATTACTAATTTTTAGAGCGCATACCTAGTAGCAATTACACTAGGTTGCTATTAACCCATTAAATGTAAAGTAAGCCCATTTTTTAATTCCCTAGACTCGTACTTACAGTAATAAGCAAGTCCAGACAAATCGCGTAATTCCATTTGACTTGTCAGACTTCGTCATACAAACATTGCTATGTTGAAATTTCGGTTAAAAGTATAAATAGCACATAATTCGTCCGCTAATAGTAAAGCGAATTTTAATAATTAAATTTACGTTAACCACCTCGCAATGTGTAAGAATGAATGGCTTTATTGTACTGCCACAATTACTGTTGCGTTATATCAGCGTATGTACCATTTTCAATACCTTTACACTTTATTTATAAAAAGCTAAATAATTACAAATCATTCTAACCACGTGCTCCATCTGAAGACACTACACGAGGCTACTCATTCTAAGTACTATATGCATTCCATTACAGTTGAAAAGTTCCTACTCTAACTAAATAATTTCCCTAAGATTTTTATTTTCAATACCGTTGTCATTGCGATTCGACGAATTTGGTTCCAAACAAAAATTAGAGTAGTAATAGTAAAATAAAAATGATAACGTAAATTCCAAGATGTAAATTCCAAGAAGTGATGGCTTAACTATATAAACATAAGGTATAAGATATTTAAAATTCGCGAAATAGATCTAAACAAAGTTTCAAGTATTACATTTGGCACTTGAAATGATTCTTTGAAAAGTTATGTTTTTAGCATTTAAGACATCTGATTTCTCTGCAAATTGGACAGCTCATTCCCTGAAATATTATTTAAACGTTGACGGATTTTTTTGGCATGTAAATAGTATTATAGCAAAAGAAGGGGACCGATCAGTTATCTTGGTCATCTACATTTCTCAAATAAGTTGCTTTCCAAATGTAAATTCTCGTCTCCTTGTTCTTGAGGTTTATTGTGGGGTTATCCCTTGCGTGCAATGTGAGTTAATTTTGCAGTAAACCAAAGAAAAGTTTTAGATAGTAATATAAACGTTTGCAACCATCTGCGAGAGCTGTGTCAAATCTGCGCTTGTGGTGTGTCTACTGTGGTTATGGAACAATACACCTTCAAGTAACCCTTCTTGTGGGTGTATTCACATGCTGAAGCTAACAGTATTAACTTTCGTGTTGATGAAATCTAAATAATTCCTTCGTATTTATTTGAAGTGGATTACAAAATTCGTAAGAAAAGAAAATAATGGATGGATACACCTGTTTGTTTGATGATCTTCATTATATTTACATGTTGAGTTGGTGACTGTATTGTGATCTTGCGATTATTCATTCGACTAATCCTATATTTGAGGTTGCCACTTGCTTTTTTTTGTTATGGAAGTCGCCTGACAGTTCCTGGAAGTATTGCGGCCTCTTGGTTTCTTGTATTTAATCTCCCATTTCTTTTACCTATCAAATTATACCTGCTGTACGGATTTTTGGCTGTTTGATCGAAGCAATACTATGAGTTCATTTTTGCTTGCTAAAAATTCCCTATCTTTTTGGGTTTAGAACCTCGCATTCATACACGACGTAGTAAGCAGCTTCTATCTTCCTATTATTCTATATATCTTCAATGTCAATCTCTATTTTCTGTAGGTGTCTTTTCAAAGTATGGCGTCCTGTTAGGAGATTTGCTACGGCGCGCATGTGATCTCTACTGAGCTGCTGTTCTTCAGTCTTCTTTTTTGATGGTCCTTAGTAAGGGTCTTTCCATGAATTTGGCTGATTGTATTATTCCAGTGTTTCTTGTGTTCTTCTTCGATCTAACTCCTTATCTGGTCTCATGCTGTATTTTTGGGCATTTCAAGACAGGTTGCGTCTTTGCCAATTTGTTGGTTTCTTACTTTGATTGCTGAGTATCTGGGCACTCACAGTAAATTCTCGAATACATCTCCACACCAGCCTTCATTGTATTTTGGGGTTCACTAGTGACCTGAGTATCGCTTGGCTGTCTGTTGAAATATAGATATACTCGTCTCTATAAGCTCTCTGATTGATATTTATGGTGTAGTGCAATACTTTTGTTTAAAAGACTCTATATTCTTTTCAAAGTTCAATTAGAGCAGTTTGTTGCTGTACATTTCACTGCCACATTATATTTGATCTGAATTCCTTGTTTTCTCCATGTGGTTTTCTAGTCAACCTAAGTGTTTTGTTTTTTTGGTCTTTGGTCACAACGAAAGAACAACCCGTCCTGTTTGAAGAGAGAAGTCAGTGCACTATATGCTTTGCCATTACCGCACTGTTTTCTTTCTAATTTAAGCTGAACGACTTTCTTCTTTCGGTATACTATGAATCCATTAAGCGAGAAGATTCTGAATCTTGATCTAAAATGAAATTATTCATTTGTAAAATATAAAATGCTTAAGTATGATTTTTCTATTTCGCACATAAATGTGCACTTTGTATAACTTGCTGGAAAACAGTGCCACAAAATTGTACTCTGTAACACTGTTTTTCCACTTTGTGACACTGTTTGTGGTGACGTTTTATTTAAGGTTAGTGATGCTACCTGCGGTTTGACGTTTCACATTAAACATTTTTATATAGGCCTTTGCATGGGATTGGGTATGACACAATAACTGTGTTACAAACATGGAAACGTTAAAATTCTCTGCATGGATAACAATTCCCATTTTAATAATAAATAAACGTAAATTGATGCGAAATAGAAAAAAATAGTATTTGTTTCAATGACTGTTGTACTAATACTCGTACATTGTTAGTAACTCAACTTAAACTTGTACTCCTATTTCAAGGAACGCTATTTTTATTTTACTATTTAGTACTGTAATTTTTACTTAGGGACAATCTCGTTTCACCGGTAAATTGTCGAAGCGAGTTGATTACTTCCAGCAGTTATAAAATCAGCCAGATTGAATTTTTGGGAAGAACTTGCGGAGTGTGTAGAAGCACTTGTAGAATTTTTTAAAATGGAAGGATACTTTTTTCTTTATTATTTGTGTACAGAACCCATTTAAGCGAAGCTAAATATTATTTTTACATTGCATGGAATACTAAGGCTTGTAGAAGTTGATATTTTCAAACAACACATACAATAATATTTCAGCATATGCTTGAATTATTGTAACATTTAGTTTTGTTTGCGGGAGTTTTAAAAATGCACTCAACCATTACGGCGGCTCGTTATATTTGTATTTATATCTGTTCTTTAACGCGCTTCGGGAAGTTCGGATTCTATAAATGCTAAGTTTTTTTATGAACAAATTCATTGTAGCATATCTACCTACGCGTCGCTTAGGTGAAATACCTATTTATTGCAATAGATTGTGATTCGACACCCAGTAGGAATTTATGAGAAAAGTAAACGTTCTTCTGTGCAATGGGTGATAGGCAATTAAATAATTTTATAGCATGTTACAAGATTTTCTATTGTATTCAAGGAATTTTAATCGTTAATGCGTTTCATATTTGCGGGAGGTAAAATATTTCTAACTGGTAGCCATTGTTGCGATAACTAGACGACCGACATCATATTTTGACCACCAAAAGTATGTTTGATTAAGTAAACGCAACGTTTGTCAATGCTTCCTCTCCACTGGGAAAGAATGCTATCACTTCATTATTTAACGCAAGTCGTTTATAGGCTGAGACGGCATTGTTTTCCTATTACCCCACTTTGAAACTTGATTAATTATCGGCGGGGCTAGATAATAAAATTTGTACATCCCTTAAAGCGGGCTCGATATCTCCAACGCCATCGGAGCGCAACGCCGTGAACATAGATGTTTTACTGGGAGATGATAGTATTATTAATAGTGGTGTCTGCTGGTGGTGTGACGTGGTGTGTTATGTGCAAGTCATTCTCCGTCACTTGGCTCCTGTTGTTTCAGTGATCGATACGCCGCCGACATATACCGTGTCATCCTCTTCCATCCATCAGATTTTCCGTCAGTTCGTGTACCGTGGATAAATACGTACGCTTAGAAGAAATGCATTCACAAAAGTCTTTATCATCGCTTTCATGTAAGAGTTCTGCAAAGCTGCTGACCTAAATGCCAAAGATTTATTGATGTTTCTACGGAAACTGATCAATCATGCATAACATATTCTAAAGGATATTTTTGTTTAATCCGCATTAGCTAACGCAAAAAATGCAGAAAAATGGTTGACATCTGGGCGAAAGAAATAAAAAATCCTCAATATGGAAGTTTACATACATAAAGTTAAAGTAGTCGTCATAAATAAGTAAAATATTTTTTGATCCAACAAAATAAAACTTTTGACGTTGTAATTGGATATCTTCGATATTTTATGATAAATTTTGCAGACACACAGTTTTCATGAAAATGTATGCATTTGTTCACAGGAAGCTCAAGCTATGTGGGTATAGCAGCCAAAGCTCAAACAAGATACTCAAACGTCAAGTTCTAAGCTTTCGTAATCACTGAATGTATGTTGGTAGCGATAACATAAAACAATGCAGGGTGAACAATACAACATGTTAAAATACTTAGAAATCATAATTTAAAATTAAAACAAAGAAATTACGAAAACAAGTTCAGTGGGGCTCATGACGGCCCGCACACAGTTCATCGCTTTAATTTTAAATTTTAAATTGTGACCTTTAAGTATTTTATCATGTTGAATTGTTCACGCTACATTGTTTTATTTTATCGCTACCAAGTTACACTCAATTTCTAATTCTCTAATGAAGTAATAAATGATTGCGAAAGTTTAGAACTTGAACATTTGAGTACCTTGTTTGAACTTTGGCTGCTATACCCACTTAACCTAACGAGTACAGTCAGTTCTTTTTTCGTCCTATGCATTTGTTTATTTTTTAATATTTTGTTACTGTAGTAAATGCCAAGTGAAATGTATGATTTGAGAAATTCTACTCATATTAAAGTCCTTATCGGATGATTAGAACACGGCGAGCTTTAAGACTCCGATGAATTTAGAGATGAATGATTGATTGATTTATACAGGAAAATCATGGCACCTAAAAATAAAAAAAGTTTGCTGTCAAAGTTTTCATATAACAATTTTGAACGAGTACGAGAAAATGAAAAACAAACATGGGATTAATACATCGATTAAGATACATGTTAAAATTGCTTGCTTAATAAAATTTCCCATAGTGCGATTATACACAGATCAAAGGATGTCTTTAAATCAAAGAAATACTTCTTTGCTCGTATTTAAAAAAAAACCATTTTCTTCACTTAATACATATTTCTTTAAATGAAAAAAAATCGTGTTGATTAAAAGAAATATGTATTAACTGAAAGAAATGCTTGTTTTAAATACTAGCAAAGAACTATTTCTTTGATTTAAAGAAACCTTTCTATTTGGGATTGAATTTTAGGCAAAGTTATATTTTAAAGAGCATAATATAAATAATATTAGCATAAATTTAAGAGGATTTGATTAAAATCTTTGAATATGTGATACAGTTTTAAATTTTTTTAAATCTTTTTTAACAAATAGTAGCCAGCTTACTTGCATAATTGGTAGTGATGAGAACGTAATATAAACTTATCACTTTGAAAAAATAAATATAATTAAAGAAACAGTCCAAGGCTCAATACGCAGACCTACTTTTGTTTGAATACATATACGGAGAAAAATAAAGTAGTCGCAATAGCAAATTACAATTAGATGTCTTAAGGGTTGCTGAACTGTTTAGACTATTTATCTACCAGATAGAAGTATTATCCAATTAGCCGAAAATGTTCAGTAAGATATTTTGTTTTGATAAATCAACTAGATATATTAAATGAATAAAACAAAAAGCGTCTGTATTTAAGATTTCGATATATCTATGTAAGTGTGCCTATTTTTTTCGTTTACGTCTTCGAACTTGCACTCAGCTCTGTATTATCTTTCCAAATTCAGTGCTTATTGCGTAGCTAAAGGTTGTGGCGGTTATTAATTGAGAAAAGAGCTGTTCAAGGCAGAAGTAGATGAAGTTATAAACAGCTTATTACATGATTGGACATTATATCTATCATTTAATATACACCTCCATTGACGTCTATGGACACAGAAAATAGGTTAAAGAGCTGCGTAAATACCGTACTAGTGGTTATGGATAAAGTAGATTTAAAGGTAGGTACAAAGGGTAGTTGATAAGATATGTATTTTCTGATTAAGTTAGGGTTTTCAGAAGCTATTATAACGAAATATTGAAATTATTGAAAAAAAATGATGTAGAATCATTATAAAATTTATTTATTGGATATTAATTTTACTTTGTCACGGATTTGTGGGAATTTAAATGAAGGTATATATTTTAGAACTTACTCTCGTTATTTATAATATTTATTAATGTAATAAAAACTATACCAGCTGAATTCTGGTTTAACAGCAATGATTCATTGACGTCCAACTTTTACGGAAAGACGGTAGATGAAATTAAGAAGTTACCTCTTATTGAAAGGTAGGGAGGTAAGATATATGTGGCAACTTCTCTCGTAGTAAAACAAGTTAACACTAAAATTTCGAATATTCTAATTTGTGATGCTCTATAAGTATTCATCCGTTAGTTTAATTCTTTTATTTGATAAATTACTTGTGGTTAGATTAAAACCCTGGTTTGTGTGTTGTGATATCTTTACTATGGCTATTGCCGATTGGTTGTTTAAGTCATATTTGAGTAATCGTACACAATTTATTAAAATTACTTTTAAATTCACTAATGCTATTAGGCGTTCTAACTCAACAATACTGTCAGTAACTATGAGTGTTCCACAGGGTTAATAATTGTTAATAATTCGTTGTACCTGTATGCGGATGACACATCCTCAGTGGTAGCGGGAAGATTCGATTCTGTTTCGCTCGCGCTCATCGCAAATCAATGAAAAAGTAATTGCTGATATTGATGTATTAGAGGTGGGTAAAGGTCACTAAGTTTTTAGGGGTTCTAGTGGATGAGCAGTTAGATTGGGAGGACCACTGCAATCATTTACTTAGTAAATTAAATACTACTTGTTTTTTAATGAGCAATCTAGAAACTATTCTAACAGAAAAGTATTTGCTTTCTTTTAATTATAGTGAGGTGCATTCACGTTTATTGTATGGTGCTGCATTCTGAGAGAGTTCTGTCGTCCACTGTTTAGACGGTTCGGTATTTTACCGCTTCTCAGTATATACGTATATTCTAGATGTGTTTTGTTACATTCATAAGAACAGGGATAGCTTTGAAAGAAACTGCTATACTCATACCTACGATGCCAGGAGCAAAAATGATTATATTGTGCCGGCAAATCGTGTGGTTGTGACAAAGAACAAGAAAGGCTTCGTCTTCGGTGGGAGTCAGTTAATTTGTTGTCTGCGTCATTGAAATATGAGGCCAGCTTTAAGAAATTTAAACATAAAGTTAAAAAAACTTGTTGGATAGCTGTGTGTATTCTATTGTTGAATTCCTAACTATCATGAGTGAAGCAGATCGTGAAGTTTAGAATGTATATATGAGTTCAATTAGTGTTACAACTTGACATATTGTGTCTAATTTATTATATTGGCAACACAATAAAGCATCTATCTATCTATAAATTAAGCAAAATAAACTACAGAGTATCTAGTAGCCATGGTAATGAAAGATGGAAAAATAAATATGGAAATGACAAAGAGTGCTAGCAAGTCAATGAAAACATACTAATTCACTAATAATAAACTAGACAACACTGGATCGTAAAGGTGTAGGAGTTGTGTATCAAAAATAACCTATGCAAGCAAAAACTGACACAAAGTCAATGTAAACAGCCTGATCAGTAAATATCTAAGAAAAGTTGGACGTAATGGGATTTGTTCTCAAACGAAGATACCAGAAACATCAAAGAAAAGGGTAAAATCAAGGGAGAAAATTAATAGCCCAAACACAGGATACAGAACAGAAAAGGGATCTACTTCAGAAGAAATTGAAATAAAGCCAAAAAATGAAAAAAAAAGCTTATTACTCGACTTCTAGAGAGGTATAGGGACATGAAGAGAAAAAGAAACTGCCGCCTTATAATGCATCCACCAAATGGAAATGCTTTTGAGGAAAACCCTCCAATCTGTTCCCTTACGTAACTGGTTATTAAAAAAATGCTGAAAATCTAATCAAGAACATTTAAATGTCGATCGTGCAGGCACGAGCTACGAAATCTTCAATATTAAATTGAATATATTATTAATGGCAAATTGTGGAGGATCATTAGCTTTAATTGCATAATTGCTAGTTGTATACGGTTAATTATTCTTTGAAGGCGTATGATTTAATAGTCCGCTAATTTGACTGTGTCAAAACCTTATTATTCGGCCATTTATCATACTAAGATGTACTTATGCAAAGTATAAAAGGTCATTATTCCGTGACGGGAAGTATAGGAGTGGATTCCTCAAATGATACATTCACTTATTAGACATTAAGCAACTTAATAGAGGCAACAAGGAATAACCAAAAAGGAAATAATTTTGACATTCTACTTAAAAAAATGCTGTGTTGTGTGTAGTTATAGTAAGTAAGAGCAGTCAACTGTGCTAGAAATATGTTATACGTACAATCACCGACATTAATATTTAGCACCAACAAAGCGTCAAGCCATACGTTCGAGTGCTAAATAATAATGTCGGCGGCTGTACATATTTTAACCTAATTCATTAATGAAGAAGGGATTTAATGGTTATAAATTTGTGCGTTTTGTTCATATCTGTCTATTGGCTTTTCTATTGTTAGAGAAATTTCTACATTTAGGTGCGTTCCTAGGTATTAGATTTAAGTAATATACTATTCAGAGCTCCCGCGTATTGTTGACTCATAAATCTGCCATGTGTTCGGCAAGGACAATTGTTTTTATATTATATATTGTCCCCGTTAAGGTAGATATCATAAGTTCAAAGTATTCATTCAACTTGACGATGACTATATATTATTAATATATATTGTAATGTTACAAGGTAGCACATAGCTCGGATAAAAAAATAATTTTAAATATAAAACTTTAATTGAATAATTGAAATTAAATTTTAAACATCCTAGTGTCGTCTATATTCATTACTTTTTAATCATAAGTAGGTCCTTTCAAATGCCAGATGACAGGCGGGGTGAGAATGTTTGACTGCAACGGTGTGGAGGACGCGCTAGCATTAAAAAAATTACGAATGGATATCCCTTCAATTCGTCAGTGTGGCCGGAGATGCCGTGGTAAGATGTTGCTTATATGTCTTCTACTCTATATTCGTATTTATAGTGAATAGTTTAAGTGATATACCGTGCATGTAATTCTTATATAATCAGTATCAAGGTTGTTGGTTAACTTTGTGAAATAAAGAAAACATTTAAGTTTGAAACACACGAGTTTGTATTTATTAAAGGTTCGAAAAGTGAAACCGTGAAAAAACAACATACATAAGGATAAACCCCCTTGTCAAAATTTAAATTTCCCACAATTATTTTTAGTAACTTCAACAGAAAGGCATCAAAATAACTGGTAATCTAACACAAAATCATTGGTAATTTCGTGTTTCAATGTTGGAGTTACTAAGAATAGTTGTGGGAAATTTAAATTTTGCCAAGGGGGAAATATCTCAGGTACGTAAAATGAGTTCGCTTATTAAATAACAATTACGTTTCTTGTTAATAAATCCAAGTTTTGCAATATAAATTTAACATTTAACGTTTAAAATTAACTTTTCAAAATTCTCGCGATTTCGGGACATTCATCGTGTGTAATTCCATGTTCAAAAGACGGGTAAAGCAGTACGTGCAACATACGATGGTAAAAATTACGGGGTATTCGGTTCGTACCGTGAATACATATTAACTAGGAAAATTGGAACTGCCACCTTATAAAAATTTTCTACCAGTGCTCGCAAACTGATGGGCGGATGTTTGCAACATTTCTAACCACATAAATTCGCCGAACATATTAAAAATAAAATTTCTTAGTATATTAAAATTTAGATTAGAATTGAAATAATACGTTCATTTTTAGGTTGCTATAGGTGCAAAATACCTTTTCAGGGAGCAATCGGCAGGCATCGCTCATCAATTCTGCAATGGGACGTTGAATGGGGCTCTGGCACTTTGAATTTACGGAGAATGGGTCAGGACAGGAACATATCTCGGGAATATCGTCGTTGGAGAAAAATGCCCAATAATAGGTAACATGCGGATAAAATTAATATGATAAACTTTATTTAAAAATAAACATAATTTTTAGGTTGGAGTTCGGAATAAATAGGATTTTATTAAAATAACTGTTAAATTTTATAAAATTACTTGAGACACGTTTGTCTCGCGCGGAGGTTGTCTAGTGAATTGGCTTTCGAATTGAAATTCTCTAACAGACATCGATAGCGATTGTCTTCGCAAGGGCTGTAAACTGCCTTAGAAAAGTCCGTTAATTTCACCGAAGTGAGGGGAATGTAACATATTTAATATATGAGAATGCCCATGTGACCAAATGGAACTTGACTGTGTTTAAACTAAATTGAAAAAAAATAATTATGGAATCACCTTACATTCATTATAAAATAAGGTGTACATCATGAGAAAAATACATTTTGAATTTTACAAAACAAATAAATATACTTAATTAACAATTTTAAAATATTAACTGTACAATGAGTATGCAACCTTGCATACACGTCAATTTTTGAAAAAACCGAATTCCCAGCAATTTTCCCTGTCTTTTGCTGACATATCAATGCATTATTAAACTAAAAAGCGAAATAACTACACTGGAAAAAAGAATGTTCTTTCGAACTGAACTCACATCAGTCCAACTTTGATCTGTAAAAATCTGTTGTAAATATATAATATTCAAATTCTAAAATTATGTAGTCTCCTACATCACCTGGAAGTCGTTTGGCGGATTGCTGGGCTATTTGATATCCTTTTTTGTTATATACATTTTTAGTATACCTATATCTTTTTAAATTATTTTAAAACAGATAACAGTAGAGCTAGTTATGGTACACTTCAATAATATCAATTTATTTAACCACTACAATATTATACCAAAGAGACTAGTGTGTACTTGCGGGTTAAATTAAGTACCTAGTTTTACTAAAATTATCACTTGGGATTTCCTTCAGTAGTCAGGAACTCTGTTAGTAGTTATTAAGAAATTTATTAAACAATTTTCTGTTAGAGTAGAGTGCCACTTTTCATGGTGTTTATAACGTTATCTTATTTCTTATTTAGGACTACTGATCGGGTCTTGCAGATTATACAGTACATCGTAGTCTGGCAGAGGGCGCCAGTATGGATTCTGTGAAAAGGAAAAGAAGATATTAATTTATGTTCTATGCCGATGTCGTGGCGATGGTTTTGCAAGGAAAAGGTTTATACCACTAGACTCTGCGAATTTGAGGGCAGATAATTTTATGTATAAAAACAGCTCCCGAAAATGATAGTAATAATTAAGAAACCAAAATTCATAGAGGCTTTTAGGACAGAGGAAGGATTGCGATGAAGATAGGCATATTATTTTGCACCATAATCCGAATCCGGATCTGTATCAGTACCGGGTTACAGGTAAATTTTTGTTTGTTCCATTTTTAACGCATTCATTATTCTTATTTTATTATTCCAATGTAGAAAGCAACCCACTCTCAAATAAGCATAAATACTTACAATATAAAAAAAATGTGGTACTAATAACACACTTTAAAGTACCTAATCACAAACTTCATTGCACTTGAGACAAGCTTCATTAGCAAGGCGCTGCTAGTTACTTTTTTTTTAATCCAAATACCTCTGGATAATCAAAATATGTTAATATTCTTACTGATATTTGTAAAGATTTTAAAAAGAAAATATTTAATTCAGAACAAGAAAATAATTCGAGCTCCGTTAAGCTGTAATTTTTGTATAGTTTGAAACTTGTTCTAATTTGAAAAAATTGCACGCATTTGCATATTTTATAAATAAATTAAGTTGAATTTTGCAGTATTGCATATTAAGCTATCTATTGGTTAATATTTATTTTGTTCTGGGAAGATATGAAGGGGAATAAGCTCTTTAGCGTTTTCTATTCTTCTACAGAGAGTAATATTTGCGAACACTTTATATTCCTATAAGAACAATTGCCAAAACGAAGAATGTATGTCGAAAAACACTTGAATTTTGAATGCCGACTTCTAGCTCGCCGAACCAAGACCAATTGAAGGTATGACATATTTTTTATAGACAACTGAGAATGGCTATATGGATAATGCTTCGATTAATCGCCAAGAGAATAATACTCTTCAAGGATATCCAATAGTTTCTTTTGAAGTGGGATCAGAATGAACAAAATGTCCAAAAACAAGAGCCAAGAGGCTACACGGAAAAAATCTCTTGGAAAAATATACAACAATATTGTAGAGAAAATATTGTGGCAGTAATTACCATAATTATGTAACCTTATGACAGATTTTTGTTAATTATTACATGTTGTTTTCGCAAATAATAATACTTTAAAATTGTGGTTAAACGTTTGTTGTATAATTTCACGCAACTGTGACATTTTTTTCAACAATGTTTGCGTCGAGACGTATACGACAAGATTGTGGCAATTTTTGACACAAAACTTCCTATTTTTTCGATATTTTTGTTTCTAAATAAGTGGTCTAATGCAAATACACCAATGGTGAATTAGAATAGCAAAAGCTAACAATGATATACTACAGTCGTCAGAGGGCGTTATTCGAGTACAGCGCCATCAAATTTTTAACGGATAATCAGTTTATATCATAGTTTACATGGCCATTTGAGCATTTTGAGCTGTTGACGTGGTTTATGCGCCTATTAGATATAGTACCTAATTTCGGAGCGATGGAGGAATTTGTTGTAATCAAAGTGCAACAGTGGAACCTGGAAAAACTACTGGATGTGTTTAAAGGTAAGACAAATTGAAAGTTTAATATTATAGCATGGCATAAGTAGGGACATATATCGGCAATACATATATGTAAACATATTTGTCTTAACTGAAAGCGATATAAATTTAATTTAATCCAACAATAAGTAAATATTTCTACTAGTGGCTATATTTTGCTGGGTGTGTAACTGGGTGATGGTTCAAATTTTACTAACAATACTTCTTAAGAATAACTAAGAGTATAATTTCTAGGCTATTTCCAATTGCTTATGATAAAGAACACATTCGTGTTATCTAATTTTAACTCATTTTTGTTTTTAGATAACGAAGTAAATGAAGAATGCTTCAACAATTTAACTTCAGATGACATTAAGCAGCTTCTCTGTGAGTCATGTTATTATGCACCTGCACATCACACCACGAGTTATTGCTGATTTGCTGATTGCTAAATGGTGTGTTGTTGAAGTTTTTTATTTTTTTTTTCGTACAATGTATAAAAAATATATTAACATGTCATATGTTTATCACACTGTTATATTTTAATATTATATTATTTATTCATATATGAATAAAAATTTGCATTTAAATGCGTTATTATTGATACAACACCTAGTACTCTTTACTACAAAATTGTGTGTTATCTGAAACAATACTGTTGTACGTTTTCACACAAAAGTGTAGTAAATAGTAAGAAAATTTATATTAAATTTTACTTCCTAATAAGGTGATTTTTCGTACAATATCTGTAACTAAGATGTACACACTATTGTGTCTACGCTTGGAATAGATTTTTCAATAATTTTTACAACAATATTGTATTTAATAGAAGTATAATCCGTTAACTACAATCGTGTGATAGAAATTTAGATAAGTTGTAGCCAGTCGTATTCCCACGACAAATTGTAGTTAACTGTTCTACAATTGTTGGTTTTTTGACAACAATTTTTTTTCCGAGTATGGTGTGTCAGCGGACTCCATGTTAGTCGGGATCCTGTTAAGAAAGAAAATGACATGTAATAAAAGTATTTACCAATGAAAAATTCTCTCCATACAAAATTGTTACAGCTCCCAAAAAACGTTATTTCATATACAATAATTATAACATCATGTATGTGACGAATGCGCGATCCTAAATTGAATACAGTGTTTCTACCATTGATGTGCTTAACGAACGATTCATGCACTCGATTATATTAAATGAATTATCGATCGTTCATTAGCTTATCGAGAACTCGGAACTCTCCAAAGCGAAGATTCCGAAAACTATTAGACACTCCGTGCGTCTATATAATACCTGTGTACATAATATGTCCTTGAGCGTGTGAATCATTAAGGAGCGTTATATATAAACTTTTTGTGCGATAAATAATCCGAAAAGTTTTGTGAAACATGTGGCCGAAAAGGGATAAAGCCGATCTACCAGCAAAAAAATATTTACAATTCTATTCATTGCTCGCTGAAGTATTACATATGTATTATATAGACGCATATTTCGGAATCTTTGCCTTACCGAGTTCCGAATACTAGATAAGCTAATGAATGATCGATCGCTCATTTGATATAATTGAGTGCAAAGATCGCTCGTTAAGCACATCACTAGTTTCTACATGTTTTTGTCTTACTATGAGTTCTGGGCTTAGTCTTGACTTTAGATTTTTATGTAGTTTCCGGTTTTCTTACTTTGAAAAACGTATAATACTTAGATTTTATAATTTTTGTCAACATTATGGGCCTCATCGTGAAATTTAATTTTAATTTTGTGCAAATAGTTTGGTGGGATCTATGCATGTCGAAGCTTACAAAGGTAGATTTAATAGTTTGAATAGAATCCAGCATTTTGTAATGAAAATGTTCTTTGTATAAAAACTTGAAAGGTAACTTCCAAGAATGACTCCATAAGTGAATTAGTTGATATTGCACGGAGCGCTCGACAGCAAGTAATTTAATTAAATGTGTGCATTCGGTAAATAAAACGCCTCGCGAACGTGAACCATCGAAATCAGGAAGTAAGGAAAGCTCAGGCGATGCGCGTTCTGTGTGTGTGTGTGAACGCGTGTAATGCGAACGCGCCTAAATACGTTAGGCTTTTTTAATTGAAAGTAAATTCTTTCATGGTTGTTGGGAACGCTGTCCGAATGACTGATGGATGGCCTACGGACGCCGTTACAATGCCTTACAACACTATGCGCTCTTTCTGTTCCCTCTGTGTACGTATGGTGTGTGTGTGTGTGTATGTGTGGTAGTGATACAATATCGAAGCTCGCACGTTGATTGGAGGATAGTTGCCGTCTGAGATTTTGATTACCGATTATCTGTCCCAATACTAACTGGCGGATGTATAATTTGCAACATGATTCGCAGCATACGTGTACCTACACAGAATGCGGTTGTCCGATTTCATACTGCAAAAGCGCCGGACTACCTATACATCATGATACTGACGCTTATACGATTTGACGATGATTGTTTACAAATTTCCATCATCTACAGCAGTGATCTTTAACCTTTTTACATCTACGGATCGGCAGAAATAAACAAAAGGGTTATTAAATGGCAAACTATCAATACTAAAATAAAACCCAAGGAAAATAACATTTCTATTTATTAATTAAACAGATATTTAAATTTACATGAAATTATTTAGCGAGACTTCTGTTCTTGTGAATTGTGATAAGATCTGCGTTAACATCTAATCGATTTCTGTGTTTAGTTTTTATTACTAACATGGCAGAAAGTCTTCTCTCACAAATAAGATGTCGAAAAAATAGTCAAAATTTAATCGCTGTAATCGCTGAGTGCTGGAGATTCTTCTTCTTTTATGTCTTGACACCAGAGTGACATCAATGGATAGTGCTATCACTTTTTCTTTATCACGAAAATCAAGGGCACATGACTGGACTTCTTCCAGGAAAGGATTATTAACTCAAATTTTTCCCTTATGAGGATCCTTACTTTCTGGAAAATAGTTACCAAAGTTAATGCCTTTAAATATCCACTAATTACTTCGAATATCATTTTCTGGTTGGCATCAGCTACAATTAAAATTTGCTAAAAAGAGAACATTTCAATAGCTTTCTTATGCACTCGACTGTCCCACAATACAACTTCTTTTTGAATGTATCGGTTTTATTTACAATAAAAATATTTGTAGAAGATCCTTCAGGTGAAAAGTTAAGATGGCTAAAAATGTGCGTCATATATGCAGGCTTAGCCATGCATTCCTTATTTAACACAAATTCTAGCAATTCAGAATTCTGGTCTCGTAAAAAGAAACCTCTTTCCTCGATTCAAAAAAGCGCGCAAAACTCTTCTTCTTGATAAGCACCTCACTTCCGCATGGAGAATAAGATGTTGGTGGTGTGAGTCCATACTCTTACACAGTATTGTAAACAGCCAGGAATTTATAGCTCGGTTACGAATTTTAACCACAATATTTGCTACACCATTCATCACTGTGTTAAGGTCAGGAGAAAATTTCTTTGCAGCTAGATTTCTGAGTGTGCAATTTTTTTATTCTTGCGACTATTCCCGAGCGGTGTCCAGTCATATTTGCAGCACCATCGGTACAAACTGTCACAAATTTCTGCCAGTCTAAGACTTGTGCTTGAAGATATGTACCACTAGGACTAAATAATTCAGAACTAGTGGTTCGTCCAAGTAAGCCAATACAACAAAGAAGTTTTTTCCTCACACAGCAAAGAAGAACAACGTGGTTATTCTACAACTTGAATTTTGATATAAGCAATTCTTCTTTGAATGGTGGTATCCGATATAGCCTCTAGTTTTTTAATGAATTGAGATCCCAAAAGTAGGGCATAACATTCAAGACGCATGGCAGGTTTCCAAGATTTCATACACAGAGAAAAATCCGCATAGTAATATTCACACTTCACTATTGGACGAAAATTTTAGTAAGAATTTTTACTATTGCGCAAAATTTTTAAACAACGTCGCTGCAGTTTTGTACACCACAATTACAAAAAAGCAATAAAATTGTTAGAAAACATATTAGCACAATCTTCTAGAAAATATTGTGAAATGTTTTACAATATTTTACAATCAGTAAATATAATAAATTGCATACGATGGGGGTGGGAAAAAGTTATAAACGATAATTTTTATATTCGGAGTTTTATAGTACTCGTACACACTAGTTCATGGATCGAATTAGAAATTGCAATATTCAGATTTCCGCCAATGTTAAGCAGGACGTCAGTCTGCCAAGATCTTGGACATACCTCAAAATTTACGAATTGCTGTTTCTGAAGCAAAGAACCTAATGTTAAGACGGGCATCGGCCTGTCGACATAGAAGTAATAATTATATCCACCATGGCACCAACTGCCAACATCCCTCGAGATTTAGGTATTGTTGTTAGGTGTGTTTGAAATCAAACTATTAAGAAAATAATCGGGTATAAAATTGTTTTGTTACTTCTAGTTTATTAATTTAACAAACCCATTAATTTTACTCAAACAATAAGTACTCTGCAATTAACAAAGTGAATATTATTAAGAAATAAGGATCATGCTAACCACAATTGTAGTTAATTTAGTGTAATTATTATGTTAAAATTTTCCAAACCTAGCCCACTCTTTTGTAAACAGCTTCTGTAATCTAAGCATTATTATTATGGCGAAGTTTTCTACCCATATAATTACGTTCAATAGGTATATGTGATACAGCCATTGTTGTAAAGATGGCGCTTCTCTTATTTCACTCAAACACAGTTATAAAAAGTTGATTTGGTGCATTTACCGGAAGAAACATTGTATGAGAATTCGCAAACGTCACATGCAGAACAAAATATATTAATGAGATCAAAACTTCTCAAATTATTTGATCCAACAGTCCAGCTTTACTGTACGCAAAATTCTACTGAAAATTCACTATTGCATTTGCGGCAAGCAATATGATATTTATGCTCCATTTATAAGTAGGCTATGTCAACAAATTGTGCAACAAAACTACACATTATGTTTCAAAAAAACACATTATACAGTAAATAATTATTCACAACTAGGTATATTAAATATTTATCACGCAAAATGTTATTGTCGGTTCACTACACACATTTGTAATAGTAGCAAAAATATGTAAATATTTTGTTGACGATTAGTTGCAACTATTACCACTGGCCTGAAGTACTGTTTGTAACAATTAATCTGCACTTACTGCTACTGTAATATATAGGTTTTGTCAACATAAATTGCATAACAAAAGCGTGCATTTCTTGCAAAAGTGCGATAAGTGTCATCAACAATTTTGTGAAAAAATTTTAATACAATTTGTGCTCGTCCCTGTATGTTCAACAACTTGTTGTGCGAAACTTTATAATTGTTTGAAAATTGATTAACATTTTTTTTTCTATGTAGTGTTAGAAGAAATTATTAGAAGTTGAAAATAGAAAGTGAAGGAAGCAAGGATTTTAGCTCCTTAGCTTTGCAAGATGATCATGACAATTAATAAGAGAACATTTTTATAAAGCAGTGGAAATACTCCAGTTCTAGAGAAATTGGTTTTGGAAAATAGTGGCCCTCGATGCTGGTCGATGACCTTTCTTCGAGCTTCTAACACGGCGTGTTTTTCTTATAATTAATTTCATTCTTTGTGACATATGTATAAATATATTTCCAAACAAACTAAGATAATCAAAACAATAGTCAGTAAGATAGGATATAGGAGATATCATTGCCTAAATCTGCATAACTTTTTAAATCAATAGTAATATGTATATGCATGGAGATAGATTATTAGATAATGTATCGCTGGCTGCTATGTTATGCAATTTACTATATCTGTAATAAATGCCAACATTTATTTTTCTCATTGTGGAATTATACGACTGACAAAGTATTTTGCAGAATTGATTGAAGTTATGTAACACTACGATTTAATCATCATTCATTATATCTTTAAAATTCAAGAACTTTGTCTATGATAGGAAGTTGAATTCCGGGGATTTTATAGAAATGAAGAAGTAAATTTAACACACACGTAATGCAAAATATTGGTAGGATAAGACAAACCAAGACAAAACATTATCTTCTTGTACTTATTTTGTTTGTTTAATCAGTCAGAAATTATTTATAAGCAAAATTTGCGTGGAGATGCAAGAAGTGCATTTATTGGCAAAGTTATACAGCTGTATACATCGTGGGCAACTGGGGTGGCAACTAAGGTAATTTAGGTTCTTGGACCCGGAAGCGATGAACAAATTGGATATTCGTTCTTTGATGACCCTCTATTCCCACGTTTAGGGTATAAAGTGCCCCCTAAAGTGGAACGTTTACGGACTAGGGAAACGTAGGAAGTGTTCTCAAAGGTGCGGAAATATGCCACATAAATCCCGTTTGATCGATTAGGATGTTAAGTTATAATAAATATTTAAGTATTCAACTAGCAGAACATAAAATTAGGCCTTCATTATATGTAACTTGGATACAAAGTACAATGTCATGTATGTAGGTACTAGATTCTTAACAGATATCTTTTTAATAAATTTCAATGTAGGTTTGGTTTTTATTTATCACAGACTATATAATACTATGATATAGCTGACACCGAAAAACATTGACATAATTGATATAGATTTCGTTGAGAATGATTTCATAATAAAACATTAATAGTGCTGCGGCAATTATAAGTACTTAGAAACGTTTTGTGTCTTGCGTAAAACAATAAAATCCTCCAATGCAAACCATGTGCTGCTGCATAAGTTAAAAACTATTTATTTTATCAACAACATTTTCTTATTGGAATTTTTGTTGAAACTGTAATCTCTTTGGACATTTTGACAAAAAGCAACTTACTGCTAACTTTAACCATGTGTGCAGTGGCGGCTCTTTAGGGGAGGCTACGGAGGCTAAGCCTCCCCTATTATTTTTGAGACAATAAATAGGATTTATTATGTATTAAATCAGTCTTTAAGCATTGGCTATACACTAAAAAAAAGTGCATGTACACTAGCCGAGATGGTATGAGATCGGCATATTCTCGTGCGTTATCGGTCGTATAACGTTGGCAAGCAACTGCCCATGCGACTCCTAGTAGGTACTACGAACTTAAGAAGTTTTGTTAAGTGAGTTTTGTTAGGTTGTACACAGAAAATCGACAAAATGAACAAAATAAGAAGCTGCGAAGATATTATGGACTGACTGAAAGAAATTCTTTTACTTGTTTACGGAGTCAGAAAAAGCGTAAATTATCGGAATTATCCTATGAATCAATACTACAAAACTATAAATAAATTCTTAAAGAAATTTTAGATACGATAATCGTTCAGATAGGATTTAGATTTCCAGATATACATAAGTTACGTTTCTTCGATTTACTGACATTTAAGAAAGTTAGTAAATTCAAAAATTTTCCGCAAAATTTATTAGATTGTTTTCTGTTGAATTTCATCAAAACAATTGTTTTGATGAAATTCAAGTAATAAATAAATTATCTGTTGTATCATGATTCTCAAATGTTCGGAGAATGTAAACATCAATCGAGATGTCAAGTTTGATCAATAAGAACAATTTATATGAATGTATGCCGGAACTGAGTAAACTTGTAAGCATTGTGGTCACATACCGGTAACTTCTGCTTCAGTTGAGAGCAGTTTTTCAATACTAAAAAGAATTAGAATCTACAGCCGCAACACTATGAATCTAAAACGATTAAGCAGTATATCCTTAATATCAATTGAAAAAGGTTTTCTTGACACATTAACGCAAAATGACGTATTTTAAGAGCGAGTAACTAATTACTTTGTTAATACAAAAAATAGGCAAATGCCTCTAATTTATCAAATTAGCAATACAGTTTTCCACGTTTTAAAAAATATTAGACTACTTCTTTCATTTTTTAAAAAATATTGGTTTGTATGGATTTCTTATAATTTTTAAAATTTATTTCTGGTTTACTATTACGTTTATTAAGTTCCCTTGCACAAAAAGTCAAGAGCCGCCACTGCAAGTGTGTTACATTGGCGTCAACACTTTATGCATATATAAATGCATAAATATTTAAAATATTGATGAAATAATATTTTTATTTCTGTTAGTGTACTTACATTTATGGTACATATGTTTTTTATGTACACCACTGGCTAAATAAAGTAACTATCTAGAAGTGTTGGTTCAAACACATTTTTAATATTATTTGTAATGTAATTTAAGGTATATACGAACTTTATCAAACAAATGATAGAACAGAGAAGGTATTGTCGTTGGTGGAGTAAAAGGACGGTACGTAGATGAAGCTTTCATGCAATCAGTGAATGAATTGCAACATTCCCTTCTAATGTGTTCTAAAATAATAGGTACTGCGTTTAGATAAAACTCTGTCAATCCACAAATTCTTCCAACATGAGTTTATAGTCGCTGGTTTTAATTAATTTATTGCTGTTTTGATAAATGTAATTGCGTCGGCGATTGTAAATGTTTTCCAGCAATCCATAATTTGCAACTCAGGCTCTATATCCATTGATATTCTAAGTTTTTCAAATACAAGACGAGTGTATATTGCCTTAACGCACCGATTAATACCCTGGTCGAGAGGTTGCAAGAATGAGGTAGTATTTGGCGGTAAAAATACAATCTGAATATTTTCATCTTTCATAGCAATGGATTTCGGATGACCAGGTACATTGTCTATTATTGCCATAAATGGCAATTTCTCCTGTTCTAAGTATCGTTTGACTTCAGGAATGAAGCATAGGCGAAACCATTCAGTGAAAAAGTGTTGCTGTACCCCATGCTTTCTAATTGGATTGCCAGAACACAGATAGATTGCTTTTGTCTTTATTTTTGAAGGCGCGAGGATTTTCTGAGCGATGTATTACGCCTGGCTTGATCACGTGCCCTTCAACATTAACACATAATAGCAGCGTTAACCTGTCTTTGCATGCTTTGTATCCTGGTGCCTGTTTTGCTGTTTTATGAATATACGTTCTACTGGGCATTTTTTTCCACAGTAAACCAGTTTCATCGCAGTTGTACACCTGTTTTTGGGTGGTAGCCTTCCTCTTCAATAATCCTTTTTAACTCAGCCGGAAACGTAGCAGCAGCTCTTCTTCGTCAGCAGATGCAGCTTCTCCAGTGATCTTTAAATTTTTCAAGTTATATCTGCTTTTGAATCTATTCAACCATCCCCTACTTGCTGTGAATGGTTTTATGTCTTCTTCAGTGCTGCCTTTTTAAAATTTTCATAATGACTTAAGGCCCTTTGCTGTAAAATATTACCACTGATCGGTGTATGTTTTCTATTCATATCTTCAATCCATAAATTTAACGCTCTTTCTAGCTGTATTAGTACTTTATCACGTATTGTGGAAGTTTTTTTGGAAGTCTGGGGTGCCACAGGAAAACTAGATCTAATATTCTTCTCCTTTTTTACAATCCCGCGTATGGAAGTCTTTCATTTTTACCATATATCCTTGCTACCTCGGCATACGATTTTCTTTCTTATTGTATTAAATCAAGAATTCGCAATTTTTTCACCAAGAGTTAATGCTTCACGTCTTCTCCTAGGCTTTCAGGGACAGTCACTATTACGACTTCGTTGCTTTCGATGCATTCTTGAGATATTACATATAAATAACAGTGCGTACTAACACATGCAATCCACGAGAACATTAAGCCGTGCTGTGTGCGAAAAATAAACGATTCTTCGTATTCATGCCAATAAAAACATGACATTACATATTCAGCATTTTTACAGAAATTTAAACAATGAACAGTAATATAAAATACAACCACTGCCTTATATCTCGTTTATATTTACTGTTTGAAGAGTTGTTGTTCATTGTAAACTTTTTATTAGTGCCTAATACAAACAATTCAAATATGTATTATACCTATACCTACAGTGACATATTGCATTGTAGAAACATCAGTATTTTCACGAAATGTGTAAATAGATCAGTGAATAATGATGAACTGTAACGAGAAAAAGGTTCGATATGTCGCATGTCGCATCGTCGCACCGATAAATGGAATCGTGGGTAACTGAATCCGCGGATACTGAGGCCGCGGATACGGGGGTCCAACTGTATATAATTTTATTTAAAAAATTATTACTAGGTTTGTTCGTTGGTGTGCCACTAATTACACTGATGCACATTTTATCTTTCTCAGGTACGTAAAGAGTGAATCTCAATGTAGAAAGTGCAGTATCAGCACATGATTTTCAACCGTTTGTATCTACGAACTAACTAAGAATGAATCTTTTTTTTCGATGTATGTAGTTTGCCGATCGTTTCAAATAAAAAGAGTCGCGCAAAAATATATGTGAACAATAGAATTTGTTCATTTTTCGAATTTTGGCCAATAATTAGGATACTACAAACCAGTGTGTAACTCCGCAACGGCTAGGGACACGAACTTCTCATACATATATATTGAAGAAACTGAGGAAAACCAAATCGCCTAGGAAAAGAACAGTCATAATATGTACGATTAATAATTGTTCTGTATCCCCGTGTAATCTGTATAGGGTGCGTGTTTGCGAGGTGGGATGACGCTGCAAGTCCTAGACCCCTCTCCTCTAGGGCATAATGAATTGATCCTGGAGCGCCCGCAGTGACCATAGCCTACTACTGCCACCCCCAACCGGGCTCTCCATCTCTATCTGCTGAACAGGCGGCGATCTTTCACCTCTCGAAACTCACCACGCAATCCCGACGCGGGGGCTTATCTTCTCATCCGGGCAATTTAAGGGCGAAGAATATCATTTTAATATTTTTATTGCTGCAAGTTAAGGGTGAAATTTTCGACGGTGCGCCGTAATGAGTGTGCGACCGGAATAAGGAAAAAAGTTTACGCGATTCACGACGAGATCGGTGCGATAATGAAACGAACTGGTACGCATTTGGATGAGAAATGACATTGCTCAGAATCATCAACTACTTACTGTATGTGCAAAGCGAAATGGTCACTAAATCGCTGGTGTAGGTGCAATTTTAAGTGGTGTCCATTTTTTAAAAATCTCCAACTTCCTCTTATTCGCTAAATCAAAACATTACACAAATTACAACAGCGATCAATATTTTTTTCCAACAGTATAAAACTTGAGTCAAAATATGGACGATAAAAGAGAAGACCCAAACAGAAGTTATTTTTATTTTAGCTTTTATCTTTCAACTTATTTACTGAATTGAAACTTCGCTGATACTTTTCTAGCCACAAGATGTATGAGTTAGATACAGTAAGCAGGTAGTCTGTTTAAATCTCTTGTATTAAATAAATAGAATTTGTGAGAAAAAGACTCAAGTTCTTTTATTTTTCCATCTGTACTTATATATGATGTCGTTGCACACAGTCACCATCGATTATATTTTAATATATCACTAGCAGGATAGAGCTGATATGACATACCAATGCTAGTTTGTGGGTTTTTGTAATCTTTTCTTGCCTGTGCGATACCATTATTTTATTTGAATTTGCAAAGAAAAAGCATCTGCAGGATTTATGCAAGTCAGTAGTAAGTATTTCTAGTGCCATATGTCAGGGATCTATTTTAGGTTCTTCTTTACTTTTGGTGTATGTGAATGATCTCAACTCTGCTGTGAGTTGCAGGACGCTTGCCCAGAAATGATACAAGTAGTAATTTGTATGATCTCGGAAAATTCAGTTTCAAAGATCTCAATTTTTGTGTAGTAACGTTGCCAATGACATGATACAATAGTGTTCTCGTAGTCGTCTTACATTAAACATCAATAAAACAGGCTCATTACACTAGATCCACAAGCTTCATGTATGTTAAATGTGACGGCCGGTCTGTGCCCGAGAATAACTCTTCACATCATCATTTAGCATTACAGTCAATTCACGATTACAATTTGATCTACATTATGTATTACTACAAGCACAACTTACTTCTGCATTATTTGGTATTAGATACCTCCGTGAAAATGTGAGTTTACAGTCGTCTATCCTTTTTTACTCTGCTTACGTTGAGTCGATACGGTATTGTGTTTTGGAGATATGCGGTGGCTGCAAAAAAAAACTTTTGTTTCGGTATTTAATTCACTTGAAAAATACTGATTAAAATAATTTCCTTCCCTTCATTTCAACTACTTCCTCTTCTGAAAAGTATTTCATTGATGGGAAGCAGGCAATCTCCTTGAAGCACTAAACAATTTGGGTGCATTGTCAAAAATTATTTTTTTTGTTGAAAGCAAAATTCTTTTTGTGACCATGAAAAACATTTACTCGGTTTACCCTGAAGAATTAAAATGAGTTCGTTAGTCTTGGTTAAAATGTTGCTTAAATAGGCCATTTTCAATTAGCTAATTTCTAGAAATTAAAATACCTATTTTGAATTTTATTTCCTTCAACAGGCTTTCTTTAAAAATGGAATTATCACCTGTTACAGACTTAAGAACACTCTTTAATGAATTAAATGAAATTGAAATATAAAGAAAAGAAAACAGAAAACAAACCAATGCCTTGATATAACGATGCAACGACATGCAACGCATCTCAAAGGGCTATACTCTTATCATATTTATTGGAATTTTTGTATTATATGTTTATATTTCAATTCGTATATGTTTGCAGAGCAAATTATCAAACTAATTTCAAACACAACAGAATGTTTTATTTTTTTCAATCATTCATCAACTATTTTTGAATTATCTATAAAATGAATAAATGAAAGTGAGGAATAGCTACTATTCTGCTCTCTTTTCTAATTTTGTAGAAGTGTCAATTTTTATTGTTTTTTTAAAGCTACTTTCTTGAATTTTGCAAAAAGAATGTAACTTTCGCGGAATCCTAGTGTAGTTTCAATGGAACCTCAGGCTTCCGCGGAACACAGTTTGAGAAACGCTGGCCTTGAACATCATTTATTTAATTCATAGTAAAGTATACTTTACTAAAAATTCTTAAAAAATTGTTGTATTCATTGCCTATGCAATTTATTTTGATACAGTAAAGAATAAATGTGATATTGTAATAAAATAACTAGCTACTTTACAGTATCTTAACGGTAACCTCGTTTTTAAAGTAGCCCAGGTGCATTTATTAGGTATAAGTTGTAAATTTACTTCGCAATGGTAATGGTAAAACTGTAACTTTAATTAATGATGCGGTTTATAATATTTGGAGATGGTAGAGTTCATGTCTGAACGTGATCTTAAACCTATATTTGCACTTAAGGTATACAATTAAGTTGGCTAGGATTTATTTCGCACCAATTGTTCATATTTAGTTTAGTTGGGTTTGTTTTAGAAACAGTCCTATATTAAAATGAGCGTATCCTCTCTCAAATGTATGCTGCAAGAATCTGTATGTTCAGTATAATAGAATTGTCATCAATTATTTTCCTTATGCTTATTTTATATGAAGATTTTGCTGTTGTATTTGCAGAAATATATTTTAAGTATAATCTTACTATATTCGGAAATGACGTTTTCTGCCTCTGTTAAAAGTTCAGGAACAGGTTGACAGTATGAACCTCAAAACATTGTGTGCAACACATTACTGCTTTGTTGCAAGATTTTCCGTACATTTTTAATTTGTTGTTAAGGACAAACTTAATGTAATTTTGAAAACGTTACGAACTACATTACAACTATAAAATGTAAGCATACAGGTATCTAGCTTAGCCGAGAATAAGAATTTAAGAATATTAATGTATTTTTAAATTCAAATACTGTAATTATAAAATGTAAAAGAATTTGCAAAATTGCAGTAATATTCCAGGCGTAAAAAATACCTGCAATGTTATTGTAATCCTTTTTTTACTGTGTATTAAAGCAATGCATAGAAAATGTAAGTATATTTGCCTTAAACGAGGGTAAAGTAGGATTGGTATAATAAATAATCCCTACGAGACCGGCATTGACATCAACCTTTTTCCCTTTTAATATTAATTGCAAGGAACCGTTCTTCTTCGATTGAGATGAGAACGCCGTCATATCGCGGCGTTTGGGCTAAGTGGTTGATGTACCATGCTGTTTTATTGGCTGCGTGACATTTTATAAGAAATATCGTCTCTCTAAAAATATTGCAGTTAATTACCCAGCAACTTTAATTCTTTGCGTAAGCTCGAGCCTGCCGCGCCGCTACATCGAAACATTTAAAAACGGGATTTGCACTTTGCTGAACCTATTTCTCCCTGTAGCTTGGCGTAGGGACTATTTCGAACGCGCTTACTCGGTAACAAACCGCGGATTAGTCCGAATACTTAAAACAGCTCCGACGGAGAAAAGAAGAGAGATGGTGCGGTACAACGATTACTTTTTCTTGGCGATTCCTTCTCTCTCCCTCCACTAAGGAATTATGAATAAACAGTGGGAACTTAATGACTTGTGCTGATTATGGGAACGGCAATAATTTCAATGCAGTGTTCCGTTAAGAAACTGGAATGTCATTTTTATGTTTCGGCGAGAAGGTGACTTTAGTACGGGGAATCGCCGTTTTTTCTGCGTTCCATTTCATTTCATTTCTTCTCGAGAAACAACAGTAAGTTTAATTGCCTTTCGGTCAGATCTAAACTTGTTTTGCTCATTTTGCACATTGCTTGGGGAATATAATGTTTACGTATATCTAAATACTTACAAACTAGGTGTAATACGTCTACTAGCTGTGAGTATTATGCTAATGACAGCATAACCAACTTATCCTTTCTACAAGAAATCGCTTCGCAAGAATCCTTTACGCACTACAAAAAAAATTGGTTCAACTGAAATAAAAGGACTTAATTCAGCTTATATTTTAATCTGGATATAAAACTGAACTAAACAAACTCCTGACTAAATCACTTTCTCGGAGTTTTATGTAATGAAGCAGTAGTAACTCCAAATGCTGCACTTTATAGAGGTGAATGAAAGAAAAGCAAATGAAGAAGAATAGTTGAATATCAGCTGGACCTTTTCTCCAATAAAACCTTTAGGCAACCTTACTACAAATTACGGTTAAGGGTAAATTAAATCTGACAGAAATCAGAAGTTTGTAATCCGCAATGACAAATTTTTACTCACTGTAAGTGAAAATTTAGTATTGGTAACTAAAAAAAATCATTTTTATATGTGACAAATGATCATACTGCTTACAGTAAGCAAAATGGTGTTTCTGACAATGATTGCTAACACTAAATAAAGTTATTTAGTTTTCCTGTAAACGGAAAAAATATTTAATATAAATGTTTTACATTATTCGGAATTAATATTTGCTTTGCAGGTATTAGTTACTGTATGTTAATTGCTGTAAATATCCACATTCCTTACAGTGGGTGCTTTGTCGTACTATTGTTACTTAATTGGACTTATCATAACTAAACTGTGGAATGTATAATAAGAATAAGTGATATTTACTAAAAATAAATTGTTTATTTGAAGGCGTATTCTTGTATAGTTATCTATCGTAACTGACTTTGTCGGGTTTAAATATTTTTTCCTGAAATATTGGTTCTTTATTGGGTTTAATATTTGTATAACTTTTCACCCAATATTTTTCTGTTTGAATCCTGATAATATTTAACACGATAGGACGCACTTTATCAATATGATTCGAGGATATTTCGAAGCGCTAGCATGATTTATACGTCTAAGTACGAAAGTGAGAACTGATTAATAACGGGGTCCATACACACCGAGAAAAAAAGGTGTGTTGATTCAACCAATAATTGGTTCACTCAACTAATTTTTGTATTTAAATATGCTCAAACCACCGGAGTGTTTAAATCAATTACGCAGAATTAGTTGCACTAATGTTTTGAATCAATCTACAATTGTGGTTCATCTAATAATCTTAATGTTGGATTAAAATAAATGTTTGTTTAATTCGGCCGCACATGCATTCAGTTAACTAATTTTGTAGTTCCACTGATGGCTAAAGCAAATAATTGTTTGAATTAACACATAAAATTCAACTAGAATATGCGTTTTCTTTCAATGAGGTTACTGTTTTGCAATAAAATTTAAAGTGTTTAGATTTAAACAAAAACTGGTTGAGTAAATGCAAAAAGTTCAAAATAATAATTTTTGTTGTACCGACATTTTCATTTTTCTCAGTGCATAGAGTTAGTTTCATAGTTTAGCTTTGAAAATAAAAAAAAGGATGTTATTGCTCATGTAATAATCATGTGTTCTATTCTGTACTTTTTATGCTCCAATAGCTTCTGCGTTGCAGGTTTATGTGATAAAATTTTTGTGGTTGAATTCTCGTGATATCATTAGACAGGAAAAGTTGTATTATAGGAACATAATTGTTTCTGTTATTCAGATATGTATTTTCATAGCTAATTATAGCTACAGCCATCTGATTTCGGATCCCATGATAAAATGACAATTTCCAGGTATGTAAGTACCTAGAAGCATATGTGTGATATAAAAAGCGGAAGCGGACGATTACAACCGTACAAAGCCAATAGATAGCGGTCGAACGGCGTATATAATTTAATACACAGGTATTACAGATGCATGATTCCGTAATGGTGGACCTATTATATCATTGTCCATCGGCGTATTTTGCTAGTCACGCGGTAGCAAGATCAAAGATCGGCCGAGAACGACTCGGCGTTCGCTTCCTACCGGACCACCTACTCTCAATTGTCGTATCATGACCGAGTTGGACCGCGGGAGCCTTTACAATCCGTTTCCCCGACGAAATCCGCTCATTCATTTTTTTCATTTATTCCCTCGGACGATCATATGAGATTTATTATGTCTCCTATTCATTTTTTAATAAGATTCTTCGGTGTTTTCTAGGAGTTTTTGTACGCATCTCGCGCTCGCACACTAGATTATTATTATTATTGTTATTACGACGACATAGACGTCCTTTATCGTTCTATATTACGACTGCCATTGTTGAAGTTACGCAGAAATTATTTTGTATTCTTGACCAATGCCTCGGTGTGGCGCGAGGATCGAAGAATATGTTTTAATTTTACCAAGGAAATTGATATTCCTAGAATTTTTTATCAATTGCTATTTTTTCCATAATGATTATATGTGAAACAATTTCTGAGAAGGAATTTCAAAAATAACAAATGGTTCACACTACAATTCTTATTGAATTTTATAGATTAGAAAGGTTTTAAAATATTGTCTTATGTTTTGTAACAGTTTAGTGTTTAAAATTATTATGATAGATACTCCTTAATATCTGAATTAAACAGTAACACTAGCCTTGATATAGTAAATTCTTATTTGTCATACTGCCATTATAAACCAATCCGTAACCTTACGACTAACAGTTTTAAAACTGATGACAATAAGGCGTATTCCGAATATGTTAGTCAAAATAAATCGAGTAGGTGTTTACTTAAAAAAAATCAGTTCCTAAATTTGAACACTACGGTAAGGCCAACAACCATTTCTACCTATTTAATGAATATAGCTGCTATTAACAATTATTTTGTAATTTCAAACTTGACCAAACCTATTCCTCACATTCCCCATTCTGGCTTAAATATTTTACATACATTTTCTTTCCAGCCAGTTGTTGTTGCCATTAAATCAACATCCACTGGTTCATTCATCCATTCATTCAAGTTAGGGTGGGCACTTAAAGTCCGGGCACTTGAGCTAAGCGCTCATATTATCATCGCTATTAATTCTCTTATTTCCACTCGAGCAGCTTGGTGTTCTCTATAGAGCCCAGTATCTTGCCCAGTGGGAACTTGGGAACCTTCTAGGGCTCCAATAGATCTCTACCAAAATATTTCTGCCTGAGTACCTTTAGTTCCTCCCATGTACAGATTACATGTAAACTCGTTTCCTCTGGTAGTTCGCATCTTCTACACCACGGTTCGCTTACCCGGCCTGTGTTGTATAGGTACTTTTAAGGGGACAGTGTCCAGTTACCAACTCAGTCATGGTTTTAACACCTTTCTTACTACGCCTGAGTAGGTTATCAGAGACACTAACATCCCCATCCCCTATCAGCGCTTTAGTATAGAGTTGACCTTCAGTCGACCTCCATTTCTTTGTACTTTCTTTATCTAACCAGGTCCAGATCTCCCTTCTTGCAGAATCCTTAGTAATCCCACATACGGGCTCTGGGCCCATGAAGTGTCTCTTAGAGCCCTCCTTGGCTAGTTCGTCGGCTATTACAATGCTCTTTATATCCTCATGTCCCGGCACCCAAACACCGTTTAGTCTCGTACCAGTGTATTGAGGAATTGTTTGCAGTTTCTAACTAGCTTTGACCTAGTTACAGGGTTCGAGACTACCTTGATGACAGCCTGGCTATCAGTCATTATATTAATTTTCCTCCTCATGTAGCCCTCTTTTGCAATCATTTCTGCACAAGGTGCAAGGGCGGATACCACTGCCTGGAAGACCGTTGTATGCTTCTCCAGGCTTAGGGATATCCTTTGATTAGGGCTGGGCCCACAAATGGTGGCCCTTGTGCCCTGGCTGGATTTGGATCCGTCGGTGAACCAGTTATCAATAGCAGTGATCTCACTATGTGCCTGGTCTCTGTTCGGTATGCAGATTTTCACCTTTTCAGTGAAGATAATGTTGCAAACATCCACTGGTATTGACGGTATAATTCTTCACCATATCGTGAATACTTGTATGCTTGAAGGAGTATTTTCGATACCTGGAATTGCCATGGTCCATCTCTACTTAAAACCACACAACCCAAAGAGTACAAAAACCTTATAAGGCTTATAAGTATGTTCCTTGTAATGTCTAAATTTATAGAAAACATCATCCATGAACAAGTTACATAACCCACTAATGCTGTGCTGAAAGCACTAGAAGCGCATAATTGCAACTCGAAACTGATCTGGAGCTGTAAACATAATCTAAATATATTGGGAAGGTTAATAATCTATCCTTAATCTGGATACTTGGGTACTCATTCATTCTCGGGAATAAAGAAGCAGAGATCCTTCCAAAAAGGGCGCTGCGAAGCAATTTCTGAGTCCAGAACCTGCCATTGGCATAGCACCTAGACAACAAATCAAATTTGCCTGCCTGGTTTGGGGCATGCAAAAAAATGTATTTTACCTAGTCGTATTAGAACCAAGGAATTGCTTGAAATTGACTGTGAAGTGTCAAGATGGTTGTCTCTGCCTTTACAGGTCTCTGTAAACTCAGAAAGCACTTACACATACTGAATGCCGACTGCATTTAGAAGGCGAGGAAACAGTTGAGCATGTTTTTTTGCCACTGGCCTGCCGTTACAAGAACCAGGTATACCAACTTTGGAAGGTTGCCCTTTTCCTAGAAACCCTGAAACATTCTCCTTCAGCAAACTAGTGAACTGCCTTAAAAGCCTGGAGTTGTTGGATGGAAATTAAGATAACATCCGCTCTACAGTTTACCTTAGTGGTTGCGATGGACGGTACGATTAATCGAAACAATGCTGACGTATCGTTCACTAACTAACTAATATTACAGAGGATATTCTGACAGCTAGTAATTAAGATCTTGTGACGATCTTGGTGTTGTTGGATTTTAGCACCGCATTTGACAGAGCCTTTGATTTTGAAGATCGAGTATTCAGTCTAATGGAGAGTTTTCTTCTTAACAGTAACCAGATGTTAGTTTTGATTGCACCAGGTTCTGTTCCCTAACGCTGCATTACGGGGCTCCAAGGGATCCACTATTTTTTCTTTTCGATATTTATATATGGTTTGACTGACAGAATCAACATTGTAGTATACACATATATGCTGATGATATTCAACTCTACTTATCCTTTTCAATTGTTGACTGGGAGTTGGCTGTACATAAACTTGATAACGATTTGGAATTATTATCAAAATTTGCAATAGAAAGGCCCTAATCTTTGGTCATGAGAAAATTAAATACTCAATAAACATTCGTTTTAATCCAACAACCACACTCTCGTGAATTCCGCAAAAAAAGTATTGGCTTAATATAGACAAGGTTTAAGGTATATCTTACAAACGAATAAAAAAGAGTATATTTGAATTTAAGAAAGTTCTTTTCTTACAGACCCATATTAATCATTAAAACAAAAACTAACTTTGTGATGCGTTCAATCTCATTTTTCCTATTGCACGCCAGTGTATCATCCCCCTATTGATTGAATTTAGAATTCGAAAAGTTCGGTCTTGCTTAAAATTTATTGTCGGATTTCCTAAATACGATTATTTCTCCCAAGAGTTGCAGTCCCTATGTTTATATCATAAAATAAATAATTCCCTTTGGAACACCAACCACTGTATTTGCATGAAAAACTAAGATACCTTAGCCATGCGCATAGTGCAACTACTGGCTACCGTGGTCCCTCACATTTCCCCCTTCTCTTAAACCACTTTATTTAAAAGGGATATTTCCTGTGGGGTACATCGCTTAATACTTTTCGGAGTAGATTAAAGGAGAGGTTGGTCGCGGCGGTATACTAGTTGGCGTAATCTTCTAATTGTTATTGGCAGTGTAAATTATATCTGTTAATTTTCTTCACAACATAGATTTTTATTATTATCACGATTATTACACCTTTGCTAATTCGAATACATGTAACATAAATTTAACTCAAAAACTATTGTCAAATCCAAAAATAGCTGTCTCAGACCGTTCTTCCACCAAGAAAATCAAAATGAGGCAACCGATCACTTACGACCCAGTAACCAATCCCACGAGCGGCCGATACATTTAAACTGTATTTGCTCGTTCACCGCGGCAATTGCGACCTATTGCGAGAAGCAACGAATCTCGCACGACCAAACTGATCGGTCTTCACGGCTTTGGTCGCTTACAATATGCTTACAATCTACTTGTCAAATTTTAATGTGTTGTGCCAATTTTTCGTTTATGACACAATTAAAAATCCACTATCAAAAGCTGAAGAAAATAATAACGTGAGGTTTGTGCAGGAGATAGAGAATTTTCCGTGGTTGTTTAATTATAGTTTAGAAGAATATGCCAAAAGAAATGTGGTAGATTCAGCGTGGGGGAGAATTGCAAAGTTTTTTGGGGATTACGCAGTAACAGTATATTAGTGTACAGAGAAGTAAGTGACCAGTCACCCACGCTCGGTTCTTACGACCAGCCGCTAGCTTTTGGTTTTCTAAGTGAACGAACGGCTTTAGACTTCGGTTTTTACCACTTTTACATTTTTCTTTAAAGGATTGTAATACCTAAGCTTTCGTTTGTCAGGCCTTCGCAGAGCCCAATCTTCCTCCTAACAATACATCGGAAAAACCGATTATCGCAGTTGATCACAGTAAGATTTGAGACTCCGCAGTGATGGCCGAGGGTGAAAGCTAAATAGAAAAATATTTATTTCTTTTGAGGAATCGCTTTTTTATACAAATTTGTTCTTTAACAATGTTTGTCCACTATAATTGTTTATCGCAGCCATAAAATACTTTTGAGTTTCTACTTTTAAAACATCTTGATTGGATTCCAAATAATTAGAAGTTTAAGCTTTACATTTCCACATATGTATATATGTACTGAAAATGACAACAGTTTCACATCTGTCGTCTTTTAGAACTAGATTTTTATTTAGCATATCCTTTTAAAAGTTTAACTTCATTTGCGACACATACTGGCGTATAAGTCGAATATTGAATATTCTAGCCAAAACCATGAAAATTTGAACTGAGGCTAAAGGAAGCGCACTTTACCAAGGTGATTTAGTCTTTTTGGCATTTTTGTTCATAATGTACATGTATTTATGTGATTCCAATGAATTGATATTATTATTACTATAGTCTCACTTCATTTATCTTACCTTTTATCGCCCTAATGTTATATATTTGTAACATCAGCTATATCCTAATATTACATATACCTAACGTTAAAACATCCATCCTGAAACGGTTAAACCATTTAGGCGAAAGGCTCGTTTTGATCAGTATAAGTAACTTATAACTTCAAACCGTTACAAATTCAACAGTGTTGTTTGTATACAATCCAGAAAGTGTACTATGTCAACGCTATTTGGGGCAGAGCCTTTAAAGTACTTCTTCTAATAGTTTCTTAACTTGGTAAATCGTTGTTGCAGATAGGGCTAGTAGCGCATTCTAGCGCATTCAGAAGTGATTGCAAATTTAAAAAAATAAATAAAAAAAACTTGGCGAACCATTACTCCTTACCAGTAATTAAATGTAAATATGCAACCTAAATTCATGTAATTCATATATCAGACGCTTGAGAGGGGAAAATAAATAGTAGCGATTATTCAAATGCCTAGATGACCATTCGCCAGAAAGTGATTTATTAAATAAAAAATTAAATCAGGGCAAGCTGAATGGTAAGGCTTGTCGTCAGTGCTGCAGACAGTTCATTTTTAATATAAATGAGCCGTGGCGAATGTCAAAACGAAATAAAAATATAATATGACCGTTGGCGGAATGAAAAAGTGCACCGGCGATGTTGTATACTGATCGCGTCCGACGTTGCAAGCGACTTCTGTGCCCTATCGCTCTTGTTAATAAATATTCTAGTAATGGTGATGTATTCTTGCGCTTATTCATATGAGGGTGTGGGTTAATAACTGATCGAGTCCTACGTAATTACTTACTGTAGAAACACACTTGGCTTTAGGCAAATACTCAAGATTGCTTTGTCTTTTATATTAGTTTTCAAGCAATATCATGCGTGCTTTATAATGTACAAAATAGTTGTATGATCTTGTCAATCTTGGTTTATACCTACTGTAATAAACGCTACATATTTTTTGAAAATACAATTATTACTTGTCTGAAAGTCCATAATTAGGTAAGGTATAACTGGAATTAGCAAAATAAGTACTTCCTAATTGTTTATTTATTTAGTATGAGATTCAGCAGCTACTAGTTTTGACTATCACTATCTACTTTCATGAGCCTGCAATTTTTGCTGCAAAATTATATGTGGTGATCGAATAGAATATTGTACATTGAGAAATATAAATTGTAAATATGTATATGGGTTTTACAAGTTTTGAAGAAATTTAAGAATCAAAATTAGAAATTTAGTTCATTGAAAAATTTTTGAAATTTTAGGTTGTCATAAAATACATGTGATGGTAGAACAGAATATTGTACATCGAGATATATGGACATGCATATAGGTCTTACAAGTTTTGAAAAATTTAAGAATTAAAAATTAAAAAATGTATAACATTGAAAAATCTAATAACATGTGGAAAAATTTAGAAGTAGTAGCAGCAAGTTCATTTATGTTAGTTCATTTTTGATAATCGACATTATTTAATTCTGATGTATATCTCATTGAACTAATCAAATTTCATACGCTTACAGATGTAAATATTAATTGAAGGGCCCAATGCAAAATGTGCCTAAGTCACATTTTCGTCGAAACTAGCATAGCAGCAGTATCTTCTTCGCCAACCGCCAAACTATGGATTTGTAGAACAGATTCATTTTTGTAATGTACCTAAGTGTAGTTTTTTACATCATGAAGTTACGGATATCACTGAGATTTCAGTACACGATGCACTTTGGATTTGATTATCTCAAAACTATCAAAATGTGACTTAGGCACTTTTTGCATTGGGCCCTTCAATTGCTCTTAATTTAAATTGCTCTTCACTGCTTTACAAAAGTACTTGTATATTTTAATATTTGGCTATATTTTGAGATAGAACATTACAATTTTAAAAATTATGTAAGATGGGTAGGCAAAATTACTTGCCTAACATGCAAATAGCATGCGCACATGTTATTTTTTCCCACGATATACTTTTTACTACTAGAGTAATGTCCCATTCATGGCGGTATAGGACTTTTGCTATCTAATTCTACAAATTCTATTCAATGAACTCTTCTCAAAAGCATGAAATTTACACGATGTCATATGTTTGATTACTGAGTTATCTGTCTTTGCGCATATGTAATTCTATTCATTTGGTGAACTGATTATTGGCTCGATCATATCACGTGGCGCAATAATCGCAAGTTAGTAAGCTTAGTGTGTTGATTCCTATTTATCAGTGCGAGTTGTTAACTGCTATAAAATAATTATGGTATTACTTTTATTAAGATACATTTTAATATTTTTTTATATCTAATGAACACATCAAATATTTCTTTTTCTCTACATTTCGCATAGTACTTCGAAGTTCGAAAAGTATTCTAGTTAGTAATGAAATTAACAGTAACCAAATGTTTAACGTTTTGCATTTTTTGCGCGTGGGTTTATGTCTGTAGACAATAAAGAACTACTGTTAACTATTACTATATTATACTTCATAAATAATGGATTATGACCAAAGGCGAAATATATGGAAATTTAGAAGTATGGATACTGAGATGGAAATTTATTTGAAAATAATAAACTTTGGTGACGTCAAATAAGTATCAACTTGGATATATTTGAAATAAAATGATCAAAAGAGGGGTTGCTGTGCTTATATTTTCAAACATTTATTGATGGTTAGCTATCGAAATTTATAGCAAAGTAATATTTGACGAAATAAACCGCGCCCCAAATAAATTATTTTATAGTCGCAACAAAATGAACATGTGTAATATGTATACACATTTAGAAGTAATTAAAGCTACTTTCTCTAAGGCAATAAAACTGAAATAAATCAGTTTTCAAATACGAATATGTCTTTTTCTCATTCTAGCATCTATTGCAATTTGTAAAAAGCCAACATTTGTCAAATATTAAATTACGTGCTATAAGGTATAGAGTAAATGATATTTGTGTCCATTGCGAGTAAACAATAGGTCAGCCCTCCAATCTTCATAGTTTTTGAAATGCGTAAATAAGTTCTGGACGATTTTGAATTATTTTAGGCGAAGATTACGTCTTCTAAAATAATAAAAAAGATGAAGAAAACACGTTGGAATCTCGTCAAATTTTACTGTTATCAACGAAGGAATCGCTAAAAGTGTGTTTAAAGCTAAAATACCAAATACTACACTAGTATACATATGGTCAAAGAAAGTAAAGGCACAATAGTGTTTCAAACTGAGGTTGCTGGAATTCATCATTGTGTTCGAGAAATAGAAAGATGGACTGAGCCAAGTAAAAGCGTCGCTATCTACTGTGACAGTCAGGCCACACTTACAGCTATTAGTTACCTAAGTGTGGACCTTAAACTGATCTAGGACTGCGTAAGCGCCCTAAATGAGGTGGGTACCCAAAGGGAACTAATATTGCCCTAGGTTCCTAGTGTGAGAGGATATAAGGCGACGGACGAGCTTGCCCGGCGAGGTTCGTCAAGGTCATTCGTTGGGGTTGGCGCTTCTTTCGGCACTACCAAATCGCAAATTAAAAAATTCAGCAATGAATGGATACGTAACCAGTCTAGAGAGTGGTGGCAAAAATCACCGGGACAAAGACAGACAAAAGAGTTCTTAAAGGAACAGACCCCTGAATTTACTAGGAATCTACTGAATGTATGCATATGTACAACATAGGCCTGATAGATGGCGCTACCTGCAGATTCTACCAAGAGGAGGAAGAAACACCAGTTCATGTGCTGTGTCAATGTGAAGGCTTGGCAGACAAGGTTTCTGGTAATGGGCGTGGGGAACCCAACAGCTAGCAGCTACACAATGAAGACGCTCTAGAAGATGATAGCCTAATTAAGAGGGCAACATTAGAGAGCACCTTTTGGGAAAAAAGGAGATCACAATAGATCGGAAAAGGTCGCGGTGAAGCAAATCCATAGGCCTAATCTAATCTAATGGTCAAAGAAATGTTCCAATATAGATGGCACCACAAATATACTTATGAAAATATATTACCATCACAAATACACAACAATAGACAAAACTTTCTAAGCAATACGCCGCCTTTAGGTCATTGAAGGAACCTTTCAAATAGATATTAATGTGTGGTTTTTATTTGTTTGCATTAATTTCGAATAGTCTGGAATGGTTTTGTGTATTAGGCTTGTATTGTGTAATTGTGAATTATACTATTCATTGAAGACATTTTTTTCAGTAAGTACTCATTGCTTGTATTAAACCCGCGCAGAAATAAATAAAACGGGTCTGTTCTACTCAAGAAATAGAAGCTCTTAACAATTTCTTTACAATCTAAGATGATTCATATTCTTTGTTAACAATATATAGAGCTCTTTATATGCTATTATGCAATAAATGTAATGACAATAAACCCCTTTACCACTACCCAACAATAATGTTAATAATACCAATAATAATAATAATAGCAATACAATGGAGATTATGTAAATCATTTTTCATAAAGTTTTTCCTAATTTTATCCTTCATGTCCTTTAAAAATAATAACACTTTTTATGAAAGGAAGGCATATCAGAGATTGGAACAGCTGCATATCTCTCTTAGCTGCTGGTATACTGGATTTCCATGTGCATGCAACGTCAGTTGGGACAATGTTTCCAATTCATTTAGAGGCAATCTATAATCACACAATACCGTAAACAAGGAACATTCACTATTCATTTTAATAAATAGTCACCTTACTTTCAATAACACAGCTGAAATTTGTTTGCATCGAGAGCTGTTGCCACCTTACATGTACAATTAATATTGTTTACGCCAGCTTTCGTACCATTTGTAGCAAATACACATTTAATGATATGGGGATAGCCCTGTAGAGCACTTGATTGTAAGCACAGTGCATAGTTATACTTTCTTCATTACTATTTAGCTGTCCGCATAATGCTACATGTCCAGCGTTCAAAACCTCTTCACCTTCATATATCCTCCTACATTTAAGATTATCTTCCACATATGCAAAATATTCAACGCTGGAAAAATAAATATCCATCCCGCAGTATCCAAAATATCTTAAAAACTTTGCAAACCACCGAAACACTTACTAAAACGCGCTATAAAATTACTACAATCAAAGATTTTATGTCTATTTGGGAGCTTCTATAAGATACCGTTTTGGCGCTGCGATCTTAAAAATTTTTGCCAATGGAAAAGTGGTGGCATCTATATTTCGTCAATAGAACAGTTCATTGACCATATGTATACTAGTATAATTTGGTTATACTGACTTATAAAGTAATAAAATAATCGAGGTAAAAGTTGTTTATATTGTTTTAGAATAAAATTCAACGCAATTCTGCACTGACTCAGCCTTAATTTCTGAGGGTTGACAAAAATATCTTTAGCCTTGTCAACTGTAAACATCTGTCAACCAATGCAACACGCATGCACAATGTGTAATATCCTTTAATTTAGCTTATTAGTTAGAAAACACATTTACTGGCATTCTTATTGCTATTTTAATTGCGAGTTCCATAGCATTGGTGCATTTATATTTATGTTTATGCTTTATATTCCCCTAGTGAATATACAATATCTTCAATTAAATTTCATTTAAAGTAGGCTATGATATTGATATGAATTTGATAAGGGTAATTTTGAATGAAATTAGACAATTGATAATCCTAAATGTTGCCAAATTTATATTGGTATTGTCGCCTACTCTAATTTTATTGGAAATGAAATTCAAGATATGGTATGCTATAAGAAATAATAAAGCGTTAATATTAAATCACATTTGTAAAATAATTTAGCGTAGAACGTATAGTTATACAAGTAATATTCACTTCCCGTTTTTAATTGCATCCCTTATAATACATTTGAAAATTACTTAACTGTTTAGTAAATATACAATTTATATGAGGATTACATTTGGATTTTGCAGAGCAATTTTTGAATAAATGCGTCAGGGTATGAAGTTTACGAGATGGCGAAAAAGTTCCTTTCATAAACTAAGTTTGCTAAATTTTTTTTTACGGTGTAGGTACAATACACTAAAATTAAATCTTCGCCAGTTAAACTTAATACGTGCGGTGTTAGAAGAGATTCTAATGGAGTACAAAATGTCGATAGCAAGTTAGAAAGAATTTCAAACGATTTTTTTTCTTTAAGTTGGTGGTTGTATACATTTGGAACCTAATCATTTTCCGCCATGTTCTCTTCAGCTTCGTCGGGTATAAACGTAAATGGTGTACAGCAGGAAATTACGAGACTCACAGTTTTCGAACCAATTACATACAAGCAACGTTTTCTTGCCCTTGCCAAAGAAAACAACCCACAATAATTATATGCTTCTACGAAACGAGTCCGACAACTCAGACGGCCAGATCCGAAATTAAATCAGTCGGAATTCCATGCTCTCCGAGGGAAAACATGCATTTTGCCTCCTGAACTTCCTCCGAAAGTGTATTATTACCTCTACCAATTTTCGTAGTTAAACAATTAACATATTTATTAACATCGTGCACATAAAAATTGTACGGCAAAAGTGAACGCATCGCCGGGTCTATACCTACTAGAAAAAATTATATAGCGTGAGAAGTCAAGGTTGGATATTACTTGCTACTAGAAAACCCAAACGCCATTGTGAAATTTCCTTGCGTGCCGCTATAAATAAAAACACATATTTGCGCGGTTCTTATTTTGTTTGTGTGCACGGAGAGATGTATCAAAATGCACCACAATTAGTAAAAACCAATTAATCACGAAGATGAATTTAATTACATTGCTTTATAATAGTATTCAAGAACAGAAACAATACGACCCCAACCTTGTGGTTTATTTTGTAACGGCATAGGAATTCTTATTTATCGAATTCTCATCTTGTTATTTAATTGCGGATGTTGGAAGAAAAAAATGTTGATTACTCAAGTTCACGATTACATATATACAGTTATACGTTTTCTTGTCTGGTATTGTGGTATCTATCCATTAACAACATTAGAGGTGTTAGTGCATAAATGCACTGAGATGATTGTTAAAGATAATTACATTTATTCACTAACTTACATACAAATTGCAATATTTAAAGAAATTAGTGTTTCTCATATTTGGAATGTAGAAACGACTTAATTTTGAATTACTTGAGATACTTAATTTCCTTGAGTATGGGTACTAAACAATTTGTATTTTGCTGAGAACCTGCTTTGTTGAGCCTTTATATGCTGTTCATACAGCAATGGCAATAGATTAATCGATTTTCTAATAAAGCTGTTTATATGTAGTATTTTTCTAGACATTAACCAAAGTATTTTATTATCACTGTTGCATTGATGTTTATCCTCATTGTTGAATAAGAATCCTCGTAGATTTTGGAATATACACAAGAAAAATTCTATCAAACATCCTAGATTAGAACACTTCTTAACTCTAACAATCTGCGAATTCTCCTTCGCCGGTATAAAATGTTTTCCCGGTAAATACACCAAATCAACTTTTTATAACCGTGTTTGGGTGATTTAGGAGAAGCGCCATCTTTACAACAATGGCTGTATCACATATACCTATTGAACGTAACTATATGGGTAAAAAACTTAGCTTAACTGCTTAGATAACAGAACAAAAGCGTGGGCTAGCTTTGAAAAAAAAGTAATTTAAACATAATATTTCATTAAATTAACTATTATTGTGGTTAGCGTAATCCTTATTTCTTAATAATATTCACTTTGTTTCACTTTAATTGAAGAATATTTATTGTTTAAGTGAAATTAAAAAAAATTAAATGGGTTTATTAAATTAATATACTAGAAATCTCTAAAATAAAAGAGATTTTATTAGTTTGATGGTTTGTTTGTTTGTTCCATTAACGACAACACGTAAATCTTGAGGGGTGTTGGCAGGTGTTGGATATAATTATTACTGCTGATGTCGTAACATTAGCTTTTTTCAGAAAAAGTAATTCGTAAATTTTGAAGTATCAAGATCTTAGCAGACTGACGTCCTTCTTAACATTAGCGGAAATCAGAATATTGCAATTATAGTTAATTAATAAAATTATTAATTCGATCCGTGAACTAGTGTTTGAGTACTAAAGTTTCCCAGTATAAAAATAAAAAGTATAAAAATTCTTGTTTACGACTTTTTCCCACTCCATCATATGCAATTTATTATATTTGCTAGATGTAAAATATTATAAAATATTTTAAAATATTTTCTAGAAGATTGTGCTACAATATTTTCCAATAATTTTATGGCTTTTGTAACTGTAGTACCTTTACAAAACTGCAGCGACGTTGTTTAAAGGTTTTGCACAATAGTAAACATTCTTACTACAATGTTCGTCCAACAGTGAAGTGTAAATATTACTATGCGGATTTTTCTCTGTCAGGTGTGAAATGAAAACATATTTTTCTGCTGTTATAATGTGTACGAACCACACTGTATACGTATATTATATGTTCTTTTGATTGTTCTTTTTTTATTAAGCATTTCTTGTATAGAGTATACGTTTACCTATTTTTACAATAAAAGCGTATTCGCATTCGTTGTTGAGATTTTGTATTATTCAGACCTAAAATATATTCTAAATTATTACAATTGGCGACGAGCCATTAGTGGAAGTTAATAGAAATGTCGATTGGAAAAATCAACGAATTTCAGTTAGGTCATAAGAACTGGAATACGTATATTGCACGTGTAAATCAATATTTCATAGTGAACGATATTGAAGATGAAGCAAAGGTGCCTATTTTAATTACATTAGTCGGAGATGAAACCTACGAACTTATGGTTGATTTATGTGATCCTCAAGCCTGAATTAAAGACATATGAGCAGCTAGTTGAACTCGTACAAAATCATTTGGAACCGAAGTCATCTATATATGCTGACGTCATCAGTTCCATTTACGAAAAATTCTCTAAATTATTCCATTATACCATTCATTTTGCGGTACAGCATATGCGTAATATGTAAGTTATATTGCTAGCCACCTTTTGGCAGACATTGGAGGTTCAGGGAAAAGAAAGAATATGATTTTTTAGAAGTTTGGGGTGTATTTATTGGTTTCCGGAGCAACAATACATAAATCTTTATGGGTGTAAAAGACGTATATATATATAATTGATTACTGGCTTTAGACTAATGCTTTCTTAATAAACAGATTTCTTTTCTAATTTTAAGTGGTGCCTTTTTCTAAGGAGAGTAATTATTATATGCGCCCGCATTGTATTGTCGTTGAACTCGAGAAATCATGTTTCCCTGGACTACTAATGTTTTATAAACAATACCAATGTTTATGCATTACCGACGTCCATCAGATGTCATAAAAACTTCCAATCACATGATTCGTGAAAGAAATGAATTGTCATTTGTGTGTCTACAGATAAGTAATAGGAATATCGATTGCTCTGATATATTTAATTAGTTGTTATGTAAGCTTTAAATTCCCACTCGCGCCTAGTACGTTAGGCGCGAGTGGGAATTTATACGGCACGAGCGAATTATCTGTATTAGACGCGTTAGAAAATTTAAAAAATCCGACCGATTTGTTATTAGATATTTAGACACATATGTTATGTAAGGAGGTGTAAAACTTGTAAGGGCGGATCAATTAGCTCTTTTGCTAATTGATCCGGCATTCGCGGCATCTAGCGGGGATAAAGCGGTAATTAGGTAAGGGTTAATTCCGGCTAGCCTAGTTAAAAAGGCGTTTAGGGATAAACTTGATAATGATTAGCAGAGTAGGTGGGATACTACTTTAAATGGGTGGTGGACTAGGAAATTTATGGGCAACGTTGCATATTTTAGGAAAATGAAGGTTAGTTTGTCGTATCAGGCGGTAGAGTTAATAACGGGTTACGGTAATTTTAAATCATATTTATGTGGAATTGAGAGGGTTAATGATTCGCATTGTGAATATGGTAGGATAGATACAAGGGCGGCATATTTTATTTGAATGTCCACTCACTGATGAGTGGCAGGCGACACGGGCATTAGCTAAGGGGTTAAATTGGCCGCGGCGTGTGACAGTAGTCTGAATTGGTTTTGAATTATTAGCATAGTACAGGTGTATAAAATAAATACTTAAAATATAATTACTATTGTGTTCTTAAAAGTATCCAATGATCGTTAAATAATGATTAGATGAAAGGAATAAAAGACTCGTTCTTTACTTTTAAAAATATATTAGAATTTGATGACTAATTTCAGCCCATATTAGTCATCTTCAGATCGACGTCAGTTACGTTAATTGTCAATTAATGAAACACGATAATAAACACGTATTATAATACGACACACATCTACAATTTACACTTTTCATTTATTAAATTAGTTTGCCAATTTTCAAAATATTCAAACAGTTATGTATATATATATTTTTAATTTTTCCATCTCTACAATATGGATTTCATTGTTGGTGTTTCATTAATTGATAATTAACCTAATTGACGTTGATCTGAAGATGGATAATATGGGCGGAACTAGTTACCAAATTTTAATATGTTTTTGAACGGAAAGAACGAGTCTTTTATTCTTTTCATTTAATTAATAATTACTATTGATTAGAGTAATTAGGACTACGATATTGTCAAATATTAGAATAGGTACTGCTGTTATTCTATTTGCTTTCAGTCCATTACCAACCCTCATCTTTCTACTGCTGGAAGAGACAAATGTGCGAAGAACCGAGGAGCTACCTGGAGACGGCAAAACTATCGGAATTGAAAGGACGTGGGGGCTGCATCTTCCAAAACCAGAAGGATAATAAAGATAATTTGCTGGTTAGCAGTAACAATGCTTTTTCCATGGTTTTCCTTTACTGCTTGGCGAATGCTGGGAGATAACTAAAATTCTTCCATGGGCGCATACATAATAACAGGTGGTAACTGTCTACTTTATTATATTTTTGTCATTATTAATATAAATCGTAGGGAAATTATTTAATTAGAGTAGGAACATTTTAATTGTTATGGAATCCATGTAGTACTTAGAATAAGTGGTCTCGTGTAGTACCTTTAGGTGGAGCTCGAATTTTAGGATGAATTGTAATCATTAAGCTTTCGTGAATACAAGTGAGTAAGCTTTATTAGTCATCAGAAGAGATATTAACAGGGCTTACGGTAGCAGCTTTCCGCGGGGCACTTCCCCGAAAGGTAATTGAAAATAAAAGAAAAATAGATATTACAAGGCATTATAAATATAATCGATGGTATTAACTCGGGGGCAATAATACAATATCTAATAAATAGTATGCATTCATATATTACTGTTTATTAGAAAAATTATAGAGTCTAACATAATTATAATATAGCTAATTATAAAGTTTGATGTCACTATTTTTATTATCTATTTTTCTCAGTGTATATAATAATTTAATGAATCAAAAGAGTAGCAAGAATTGAAAACATTTACGGCTCTTTTTTATAATCAACTATTAAGTTGTTATAATCAGAGAAGACATCACAACATTTTCATTTGACAAAATAGCAAGAACTGATAGACGTTACTGAATCATTGAATTTTTTAAATATGTTCTTTCCGTGGAATCAACTGTTATTTTTGTGGTAGAATTAATTCTGCAAGGTATTTCGATTCAATAAAAGATAAACTATAATATTAACTTCTTTATACTTATTTCGAATAATTGTTTTAGGCAACCGTGAAACACATTGTGTTTCTCCATAAAGAGAAATAGGTATCTCCTAAAATAGAACGCAATTTTTCTCTTTCCCTTGTAGGTCAATTTTATACCTACAATTAAATATCACCATTGCGTGACTTGATCTAGTAGTGAAAAACTAGATAACCGAATTGCAGGGCAAATTCATTCCTCGTATATTCCATTTTTTAAGGAAAAGACATTATAACGGGAAAAGTTTGATATGTAAAGCTACACGGTAAATGCCAGCACATATGGAAGACAGAAAAGTTGTCTCCCATTTCTGGAGGCTTTTCCCCACTTTTTTTGCCGCTTTGTCCGATCGAAACAAAAAATGAGTCGAGGATAACATATGCACAATATTGTATACCTACCTATATGATGCATATTTTAAGACGGTATCCTTTTGTTATCTACTGCCGATGGAAATGTATACTTACCCATGTACCTAGGCATAATTGTGTGTTCCGGTACTACCTTTACCCATAATGATTGATGATTGGATTGTAACGTGCAAGAAACAATTACGAGCGCTTTGCGACGGTGGTCGGAATGTTTGTCGGATATCTCTCTGGTACGGTTGATGCGGGATCTGTCCCTATAGTCGGCGGTGCCGTTAATTAATCCACGAGCCGTCATAAATCAATCTGTAGCCGCAAGGTGACGCGTCATCATATTGACATCATTGACCTACCCTTCTCTGTGATGTTTTCCCCCATACCGATGCGTGTTGCAGATGCCGTTATCATATATTTTTTTTTTTAATTTTGTCGTACGCAACATGACGGGCAGTATTCACAACATTTCGGCCGTGGAGGTTTTTTTTTTTTCTTTACCGCTTGATATCGTTTCATGTTACACGCAACTGTATTAGAATTAGATTAACTTTTCGAATTCCAAGAAAAAAATTAATTCGATGCCTATTATTAATCGATTCTAATCAATTAAACCCGTTGGCCGTAGATAAATAACATCCGCGTTACAATGATCAATCACCATAAAAATCAGAGATCGCTTTTGCATCTAATAACCGCATCAGCTTTAACATAAATAAAGCCGACGTTATACGCTCTATTATTGGATTACCGATCAATACACAATAAAAGGCAAAACTAATTTAACGCCATGATAAATCAGCGTCAATAATGAAATTTATAAGAAAGATGGGCAAATCGACTCTGTTCGGACGGTTCAGTTCAACCGTCAGTCTATTTCTTCCACGGATTTCACACCGAAAAAAAAAAAGATTCATTAAAGACGGTCTATCATTTAGGCAAAAGGTTTTCGGGTCTACATCTCCATTCGGAAATTAGACCGGCGCCTTGTGTTATTCGACGAAACACGTGGAAGAAAAATGAAATTACGTTCGCGTCTCGCTTTTGTATTCCTATTAAGATCTACGAGAATTCTGGGAGAAGAAATAACCGTCTGAGAGTTAGAAATCGGTGTAGTGTGGCGAATGTAAAACGTGACAGTTCCCAAAAAAATTACGATTATTGTTAGAAGTGCGACGATTTTCACGAAATTCAAACACAGATTTCCATGCTGTCGCCTTTAGTAATTATCTACGTTACGTGAGAATAATGGAGTTGTTAACGGATGTTGAGAAGTGTTTAAAGTGAGCGGGCTTTTTGTTACTGTGCATCGGGTTACCGTTGAATTTACTCAGTTTTAGTCCCAAGTTTTACTTATTTAAAAGTAAATTATTCTCTTTTTTAACGTACCAGTTTATTTTTGACTTTTTTCTTATGTACAGGTAGATTGATAAACATAAATAAAATGTTGGGTATCTAATAAATATAACACTAGCTCACAAAAATTTTGTTACAGAAACTATACTTAGAGATTCGTGTGTAATTTTGCCTACTGAATTCGAATATGTCATCTAAATGTGCGCATCACCCGTCATCTTTTTGTAATTATATTTTTTTTATAACTATATTATCCGCATTGAGAGAAATATCCTTTTCATTTAAAAGGAATTGCATTAAACCAAAAGTTTTTGTGTTTTCTATATGGCCAATATGATTTGGTGTTTCCTTGAAAATGAATATAATTTTAAATTCACGCATTTCTTCGGCAATAATATATTTTTCGTTGAAACAGTTTATTCTTTTAAGTGAAAGATATTGATAGTTGATTCAAGTCCTCTTTAACTTGAAAACTATGCAGATTGGGCAGAAAACCGTAAGCATTTTGATTCAGGATGTTTTTACTTTTCTTATAACATTTATTCATTTCAGTGATCATTTTTAATCGAAATGCAAATGAATTATCTCCAAAAACCTATGCACTAAGGAGGGATTTGCCGTTAGAATGTTGTAAATCCTAGTAGTATTGGGGAGTTGGTCGGAGTGACCATCCTAGCACTCTAGTGTGCCGTTAAAGAAATCGTTCCTTTCAATGGCGATGACTCCTACCAGATGTTCTTCTGGTAAATATACCAGATTACTATGTTACGATCGTAGTTTTCAGCCTATTTTGTGCGAAATTTATCTGTTACTGGAAGGAAATAAGAAATGTGCCGTCTATGCGACAATTTCTATAAGTATATCTGCTCATCTGCTGTACTATGCGGGGAGAGAACTTCTATACAAAAATAAAATGCGATATTTATTTTTACTTCCATGTAAATATTTAGTTAAATTAATAAATACTGGGCTAGCTTCAAATAAATCTACTGACCAAATTATTTGTTTGATTGAATACAGGAATATTTTTAATATTCCTAAATCAAGCTATAATTTAGTGACTGTAACCAAATTCATGAAAAAATGTTGAAAACAGCAAGATCATTTTTTCCGTGTATAACAGTTTTAAAACTTTCAAACACCATATACTGCTGTAAAGTTCCTTGGCTTATAAATAAATCAGCATTAACTGAAAAGATTCCCCTTATCTCTGAAATTTCTTTAACCTCGCCTGAAAAATATTCACTTTTAAATATAATATATAAATACTTCCACGTAAAAAAGCACTCAGCTTGAATACAGATGCTTGCATTTTCCGTTAAAAGGCAAAAGTTTTAAATCAATATATATATATATATGCGTGTCCACGCTAATTAACCAAAACGTCCGGCTTTTTTATTTAAAATACCGTTTATAATTCAATGTTCAAAATTCAAATACCAAATACTTAAAAGAAACTAAAATAAGTTGTTAAATATGTACGTGATAATAACAACATAATATGCAATGTGTATTGTCTTACTTAAACAAAAGTTATACATTCATTCATTCATTCATAACATGATAAAAACTAAAAGTTATAAAACTTTTAATTTAATGCTTCTCTCTTTTCTTAGTGTGCCAAGTCTAATTCTTTGAATTATATCTTCAAAGTGTCTTTAGAGGAGCAGTGCTTTTTGAGCTAACCATTTATTTCAGTTGGCGTATTAGTCCGGAAATAAAATAAAAATCCGGTATTGTTACTAATCATGTTGGCAACATGAAGGAGTCTTATAAAATTATGAAGTTGTTATTAGATAAAATAGATATGGGATACGCAAAAATTTTCAATATGAGTGAGAGAATAAAGACAGGAAAAATCTTTATGTTGAGAAGCAATATCCAAGGAAAGGTTACCTTACTTCTGGTTTTGAAAATGCAAATTTGAACTACTAGTTAATTCAGACAAAATATGTTGTCATCTCTTCACAATAAATTGGGAACAATAAAAAACTTCGTAAAGACAATGAAAGTCAAGGTTCTTTTTTATTTAAGAAATAAAGTATTCAGATTAAGCGAAGCCAAAATAAAAGGAGGAATGCTTATAGGGCAGCAAATCAATGAACCGCTGAAGGATGCCAGTTTCAACATACCTTAGTTGAAGGGAGTTTTGCTTGTTAGTCCAAAATCTTGTCGGCACATTTTCTTAGAAGTAAAAGAACCTAAGAAATCACAAACAGTTGCTTGATAAACTGCTGTAAAATTATAACAGCAGTATTTGAAGGCACCTATATCTTTCTAAAGATTAATTCACTTCATTCACATCTTTTTCCAGGTAGGCTTGATGATGGAAACGGCGGAGAGATCACTAATTGTATGGTATAAGCCAGATTGAAATATGCTACAAAGAGGTTGCTGGGACTCTACAATACTGTAGCACATGAGCCAGCAATGAAATACAACTACGGGTCGAATAGAAACATGTTTCCTAAGTACATATATCACTTATATTATATTTATTATTTCTTAAACAACCAGGGGCGGCTGATGCATACGAGCAGGTAAACAGTGTCGGTTCTAGATTGCTAACACGAATAAAAGAGGGCCCAAGAAGGATTCCTGCGGCACGCCTTCCACTGCAGAGGAGTAAGCGATTCGATTACCACTTCTAACTGACGTAAGCTAGGTACGACTGTTCAATTACAGTGCTATCGTAATGCAAGCAATCCCTTTGTGTGACAATTTATGGAGCAGTAGTTCATGATCTAGAGAACCAACAGCTTGAGTCAAATCAAAAAATTAGCCGTCAACCTAAGCTCAATTGCCAAGACGACTATAGATGTCGCCTGAAGTCTCAAAAATAGCATCCTGCAAATTGATTCGGGTTACTATTCTGAATAAATTCACAAAAGACAAGAGCAAGACAAGTAGATATTGGTCTATAACTTGACACGAGATCTGCTTTTTTGAACACCGACATTACTTTGACTATTTTTAGTAAGGCTGGAAATATCCGATATAGAAATGATTGACTTACCATCAACGAAAATGGTACCGAAACTCAGATAAAAATCCTAAAATTCGGCAAAAAATTTCGTCAACACTGAAAAAAAAAAATTTCATGCTTGTCGGTTGGTTGCAAATATTCAATATTTCTAAAATGATTCATGAATAAATCACACAAAACCAAAAAATCTGAAATCAATTCCTCGCCATATACATAATAATACTACTACACGGAAAACCAATTTGTTCAGGACAACAAAATAATTTCAAACAAATTTTATCATAAAAATTTAATTAATCCAACAAAATATTTCATTGTTTCAAATAAATATAGGGTTAAATGAACAAATAATTTGGTTGAATTAAACAAATATTAGTTTGCCCATATTTAACTCAATATTTGGTCAACTTAAACAAAATTTGGTGTTATCAAATGAATCGGTTTTTCAGTGTATAGGCGCTAATATCTGTCACCTTATTATTAACCATTTCCAAGTACATTTAGCTTTATGCCATTTGTTACTGTTGAAAACCATAACTTATAGGGCGAAGAAATAGGACTTCGGGTGCTTCATTTTTTTTTAAATCCACGCCGTTAGAAGGAGAGATTACATAAAGAAATGAACTTTTTCGTCGAAAAACGGTAAGGATCACTACATAAGAAAAAGACTGTATTTGAATATCTGAATTTTCTTACACTAAAACAGGAAATGTAATGAGTCTAGCTAATCTCGTTGAGAAAATATTTTCCTTTATTAGAAACTATTCTTTTATAGAAAACCAAAACTATAAAAAAATAAATCCAATCTAGTAGGTTTAATTTTGGTTTTAGTTCTTTGTGAGTTCATGGTATAAAAAATTAAAACTACTAGATTGGTCCTCACTCAGAATCTCAGATTTATTTAATATTAATAAATTATAGCGACTAATTTCGGAAATAGACTCTCATCCTCGGGCTAGCTGGGAGCCAACAAAAGCACAAATACAAAAATACAAAGTGAATCATACAAATAAAATTATACAAAATGAATGTATAAAGTTACATGTTAAAATTGTAAAGATATCTTCAATTTTAACTTAACTTGTGTTTATCTTAATTCTTTAATTATTCCGTATAATTTTTCTTATATAATGTACAATGTATACAGTATATGGTATTATTACAGTTTTAGTTTGTTTTACATTTTCTGACTTTTCCTTTGCAACTTATATTATCTGTAAGTAAAATATATTTTTCACTTTAATTTTTATTCTAATTCTAACATTTGTAATAATCTAATTTAACTTTAACTTTATATATTTATTTTTTATAATTTTATTTGTATGGTTCACTTTGTATTTGTGCTTTTGTTGGCTTCCAGCTAGCCCAAAGATGGGACTCTATTCCCGAAACTAGTCGCTATAATTTATTTATATTAAATAAATCTGAGATTGTGAGTGAGGACCAGTCAGGTAGTTTTAATTTTTTATACCATGAACTCACACGCAGCCAAACTGGAAGACCTAAAACCAAAACTAGTGTGTGTTGTCTTGGGTTTAAGAGAGACATATTTAATTAAAGTAAATACATCAATGTAAATGCTACACAGAATAATATTATCTGATAAAAATGAATGCTGACTGCGCTTGGAAAATGAGAAGAATGGTGCTTATCATTTCCTACTATTTATTCCAGGTAACATCTCTGAAACGTTTGTTTTTCCCCAGAAGGTTTATTAAACAGGATTCAGCTATTTTAACGGCCCGAACTTGTTTGGTGGTTGAACATTATTTCAATAATCTTTATGGACTGTAGTAGATCTGGTCAGTCATTGAACCATACAAATACTATCTTTTTCAATCCAATCAACGATAAACGAAAAATTGCATTAAAAATTTTTACTTTTTTTTACTTTTTATTTAGAAATTACTCTAAAGATTGAGGATTTTTTATAACATGTGGGGAAAGTTTGTGATGCTAAATTTCTTTAACACAGATATATTATTAACAGGTGATTTTTTTCTTGTTGTAGTTATTACATTATAGTTAGTTGCGGTTTTAATTAGTTATTAAATATGTCGAGCTTCATATTCTAAGAAATGTAATATCTTTTAGCTAAAATTGTTTTAAAATGCGTCGAAGTCGATAGACGACTATTACAAAGACCCTGCTTTTTTGAAATGCTGTAGTATTAAATTCCGTATCTAATTTACATTAGCCTACGTACAACTTGGCTGTCTCTCTTCGGTATATTCCATATAAATTTAGATGAGAGGAGATTAGAATAACGACTTTACAAAAATGTATCTGTCGTTCCGTAGAAAGGCGCAGGCTCCGGTCGGCGCACACGGGAGCAAGATCCAATTTAAAGGATTCCCAGAACACTAAATCCGTCTCAAATTAGAGATAACTCCGCCGTAATCCCGGCTCCAACTACTACTCATTGGTTGTCGTTGTTCCCATATCTCACTCTATCCTCCTTCATTACCCTGTGCGAGGGATGTTCGCGGATAATTCGGCTGCCAGGAATTTCGAGTGAATCGGCACTAATGCATTAATAAGAGTATACCTATCTAGGGGCATCAATTAATTTCTTTATTTCCTGATTTCTATAAAAGAATTTTGCTTTTTATTGTTCGAGTACATTTATAAGATCTTTTTTTTTTTTATGTCCTAACGTTATGTATTACGCCAAAAAAAAAGCTAAAAAAGATTTTCTTCCGATATTATTTATGTATTCACATATTCCACGGTGCATATAACGTTTCTTACACCGTCATTGTGTAATCCTTCGGCACCCCAAACTTCTGCATTTTGAAGGAACAATTAGTTGAATCAGCACGGTGTCATTGATCTAAAGAATCGGAAAGACGGAGCTCTATCGGAGGCGTGAAAAATCCGATTAGTGGTTCAAATTAAATTACATTTCGGCAATTCATCGTGATAATCATTATTTCCAACGAGCAGTGTATCTGCAAGTATTCGACTTTGATGGTGTAGCTGTACAATATTCAAAGGTAGCCAGTTTTTTAAATTCTTGATTTGCTATTTATGTATTAGAATAAGCCGCATCTTAAAATATTAAGTTATAATTGAATTTTTGTATTTATAATATTTGTAAGCTATAGCCATAGACTGGCTAAACCTAATGAAATGAAAACGTAAAATATACTGAGATATTAGGCTTGTTCGCGGACCAATCAAACCATTTACAAACTAGATACAGTAATACCACGTATAGCGGCCTGATATTCTCGCGATCAAATCCGTTACAAACCACAACAATTATTACTATTTTTATTTTAGTTATTTTGAAGAAAGTATGAAAGAGAAATTGTTCAAATAATATTAAAGTTTGTTAGAATGCCGTATTAAATTATATCGATAATGCGATCTATTCCTAATACGACTACTTTTTTATGACCTCAGTATTTCGTCATTTTTTATAACTTCTTCAGGAGGTAATAATTTGAATATAGTAAAATAAATTAAATTATTTGAATTTAGACACGTTAAATAGGCAAAAAAAAACACTCTCATTAATAACATTAGGGGTACTTTAACATTAGATAAAAACAATTAAATTTATATTGGGTAAATTAATAGTGACACGTTATTAGGCATGTCATAGGCAATTCTATTCTTTTTTTTCAATTAAATTGTTGCAGATTATACTTATTATATGTACTATCATATTATAAATTATTTTTTCTAAAATTCATAGTTTTTTAATTTCTTTTGATAGTAAACGTTTCTGTTAATTCTTATTGTAGTTGATTTCTTTTTCTTTAGATTTTTATGTTAGGAGTGTCAAAATCGTGTCTGTGCGAATGATAGTGCTGTGCACGGACAAGGCGTTATTATCCCTAGTTTTAATATATGTCAGTAAATTCTTTTTTATAAATGACTTTTATATCAAACAATTTTAGCGGTATTTATATGAAAGAATTTACTCTCATAAATATAGTATTAAAACTGGGAATAACAACGCTACAGCCCTTGCATTACCCCATTCTGTGCACGGACATGAATTTCACTTTGGTAACATGAAAATCTCAGAAAAGGACACCAAATATAATGAAAGCGATTTAAAATATGGAATGTTTACTATGATAAAATTTAAGAACTATTAATTTTGAAGAACATATCAATTCTTTAAACATAAATCATAATAATAACTCGGCATTACAGGCCTTGAAGGCCCTTGGCTACAAGTGCCGGAACACACCGAGCCACTGAGAAGCGTTGTCCGAATGGTGACCCAACCAACAATCGGTACCGCATATTGCTGCTTGTCTTTCAAGATTGGCAATGATGCACCCTTCCTTCTCAGCCGTACTGCCGGCCAAACATAAATTACAACAGTTAAAAAAAAACGGCGCAGACATCCAATTGTATGAGATTTAATGCAATAAAGCGTAAACGGTTGTTAGATGTCACACACAAGTCAACTTTAAGGTTCGAAAAATCCAGGATACCGGCCAAAGCGATCAAATTAAATGAAACTTCTTATATCGACCCTGAACTCTCGGCAAAACGATAAAGTCAGGTTATACTAGATTTATGTGGGCATAGCAGTATAGGATTTCATTTTGTACTAACATACATCATTATTATTGCAACAATGATCTTGTAAATACATACCGTATAGTTTGCGCAACTTTACCGTTCCATTAATAACAACGAGTCAATATACAACCAGCTATAAATCAAATGAGAATTTAAAGTGCAGTGGCCAATTTCAATATAGTCACGTTAAGGTAGTTTCGAATCTAATTCCTTAAAATTCCTGTTTGATTTGAAGCGAAATGTAGGATTACAGTATTATGCCAGTATATACTAATAATATCATGCCGATATAGCATGTAAACATTCGTTCTATGTGCTATTACAACCAGGAGCCAATTGCGTTCAATATTGGTACCTTACATCATTCCAATGTTCATAAAGAACATCACATTAAGGTAGGCAGCGAACATAGAGCCAACGTTGGCAGATCACGTAAGTATCGGCAGTAAGTATTGCGCCAACTTTGAGAACCATTATTGACCCAACGTCGTAAAATATCCACACATTCACGTAACGCCGACGTCAACTTATTTGTGCCCGTCAGCCAACGTTGCCCCGACCGTCTGTGCCACTAGGGCTTAAGTCGAAAAGTAACCAAGCAACAAAAGTAACTAAGAACTTATATAATACAATGGTGATCAAAGAATAAACCATAAACTTAAAATATACAATGATGTGAAAACTAAAATGAACATCACGAGAGAAAACTTTATTAATTTTAGGTGAAGTTTCGCATTCATCAGTCTTCTCTAGATGTAATATATAGGAATATATTAGTACGAATACATAGATTCTTATTTTGTAATTATCAATAGTACATCTCGAGGAATATTGCAAAAAAGGGGTGCTGTGGAGCAAAACAGCAAATCAATTCCTGCGCAAAACAGGCATTGATTAAATACTAGAATTATTGTTCTGATTTGGTACGTGTAAAGAAGCACATTTTATCTGGTCATGTCAGAAGGAAGGAACTGCTTAAACTTGATCGTAAGAGTGTCAAACTAATTGTTTTTCTCTTTACAGATGATTGCAAATTCAGAAAGCACTTACATAGAATCGAGCTCTTGGATGAGAGAGTCGTGCTATTTTTGAAGAAGGAAGAGACAATTGAGCACATTTTCTGCAACTGTCCTGTGGCAATGAGAATTATGTATTTGTTCCTTTGAAAGGTTGGCGACTTGAAACCAATCTTACTCAAAAAGATTCTGAGCTTTTTTAGAGGCATGGACTTGTTGCATGCACTTTAAGACAACATGCGCTCTACAATGGGTCCTAGGGGCCACAGTGTAAGGGACATCTAATTGACCGATACGGATGCTATCTCTTCTAATCTAATTTAATCTGGAAGAGGGAAATGAAAGTAAATCCAATTTCTCACAAATTCTGTTATTGATGACAATCGGTTTCATCCAATTACGGACATTCTCAGGTCAGAATTATAAAACAGTTTAAAATTTAGTCATGTAGGAAGAATAGTCGTTTACATGAATATACGGTGGCGTTACTTCTTCTCTTCTCAATTGTTATTATGTAATTATTAATTTCAATAATTGTTGAAATTAATCGCAACGTAGTTTTAATAAATTTAAAGTATAAAGAATAGAAGTAAATGGAAGAGAATCTCTTTTTAGGTATTGCAATATCATAATTAGATATATGAATGTTAAAATTATGTTATTGCAATAATGTTAAAATTATAATGCTGTCTTGTTTTTACGTTGTTCACATATTGTTGGATTGAAAAAAAATAGTATAAGTACAATAATAGTACACAACAGTGTATATCTTTAATTCCATGAACATATCTTCAAGAGAAATATGAATAAGCTGTCATAGTATTTAAATGACTATACAATAACAATTTTCTTGTCATTTATATAATAGTCGTTAGCGAATGATTAATGATCGCGACAAACAAACGAAATTGGTTCTGATTTGTCCTGGACGTCACGTTAGGTTTCCAAATCGCGAGCGTATTTTTGTGTCTTTGTGTGTATGTGCGTACGCTAAAAGACCAATCGTTCACGCACACAAACAAACAATTAAACGACTATAGGATCCATGACAATGAGAACCGTCTGCTTCGACGGTAATAATATGAGAATCCACAGGTTATGTACGTTCGGGTGTCTAAATCATGTCGCTTGGTCCCTCGTGCCCCGAATGGCGATAGTAGTTCCAGTAGTCCGTATAACAAAACGTTAAACATCGCATCGGGACTTCGGTTAGCCCAGCGGGAGGTTTTCGCGCCCGCCAGCGGGGTGGCCCGTTAGGACCACCGCTACGCCGAGCCGCGGAGTTCTAACTCTCTCTCTTTCAGGGCGTCCCGACGTCATGAATTATAGCCCGTGCCCGTCGACACTCGACACTCCATTTACAGATCATTCCGGGCGAGCCACTGCCCGCCAAACGCTGGCCGCCACTTCATCTTCCCGGATAGGCTCTGACTGTGGGCCGCCTTACGTCTTGCATCGGCCACCACGTCTCGTTAACACCCTGCGTCTATTGCGCCTAGTATTGCTCCCTTCGCGTTAAACGTCTTGATAACGAATCATTTGTTACCTTTCAGTCTTCATTGGTTTATTTATGAGCTTCGGCGCTTTGCGGATAACCTCCTTAATTGTATCACCTGCCACGATGAATTAATACTATTTTGTTACTTCATGAGTATTTCCTTTACTTCCTTTGAAAATAACAAGAAAGCCAACTCGTCGCCTTTATAGTTTGTAGGTATGAATGTGGTATATTTTTGCTTTCCCGTTTAGGAATGAACAAATGAATCTAGCATTATCACAAAGAGTAAGGATATATATTTTTTTTCCGCAATACAGAATTAGGTACATGAGAAAATTACCTCGGTAAAAACGTATTAAGAAATAACAATATATATATATCTTAAAATTAAACATGAAATATTGGGGTTTATATAAACAATCATTTTAATCCCAGACCGATTCATACGATAGCACCTCTTTTTATTCCCTAATGAAGTCCGGTAGGTACTTCCACTAATTTTATATATATTATTGTGACTTTCCCGGCTAATGCTTTTACGCAAAAGAAAAATAAATAAATAACTTTCTTTAATAAAACTGTGTAATCATTATTAATATGTATAATTCATTAACAAGTCTATATAGGAAACATATAAAAAGTATGAGTACTCTTACTCAAGATGAGTATACTTATTTAGAATGTTCAAAACAAACATTATTAATTATCCAGATTCTTTAATTGAAAAAGTAACTTTTAAAATATCCCGCGCTATCATAAGAGAATAGAAAACCCCCAACCACGTCTACCAACTTATAAAAACTAAAAATTTCAATCTCATAAGAAATAACAGTAACCTCAAAATACTATAAAAGGCTCAGATCAGGAGAATAACATCGGTACCACAAAAATTCAGGGAAACAGACCTCCTCCGTTACATTCAGGATGTATGATTAGACTCGGAACAGCAAACACATGTATGATTCTATGTAGACCATGTACCCAGGTATAGTAAACACCAAATTTGTGAATTTATCCCCTTCGATACCAGATATACCACAGCAATATGGTTTAATTCATTATATTCGATGAGAAATGACACAGCTTTTTCTAAGACTTTTCCTCAACAACCTTCACGTAACCAAGGATTTTCATGCATTTTCTTTCAACGAATTACATTGAGTCACTACCCCATTCAAGTAAAATAGAAACCTAGGATACTAGGCTATCGTACAGTTGTTAGACGATAAATTATATTCAACTTCCATGACTACTAGTGCTAACTAATCCAAATTATACTGGACTTACAAACATAAAATAATAATTACATCTAATATGGTTGATAGCTTTCCTCTTATGAAGCCACAGCAATATATATCTTTAAAAGCGATGCAGGAAATTCTTTGAACTTCTCTTGATTTTAAAGATACTCAATTTTTAACTAGCCTACGTTTGGGCACGTCTTAAGGCAACTAATTGAAGATTAAGCAAATCGTTCGGAAGTCAAAGCATTTATGTGTTTATGTGAAAATTTATACCGTACCAATAAGCTTAAGGGTATTCGGACACTTTCAACAACGCGTTTCCACTAGCTCCTGTTTCATCTTTGATAATTTGAAGTATTGATACAATTGGCTTGACAATGGCATCATTTTTCTCAGAAGAGTTAAAATAATTCAGTGTATATTTTTATCTTTCTAAAAAAAATATTTAGAAGTGCTCGCTCGGTGTTATATATTATATTGTAGGCGCTAATTTAACGTATTTTATAACCAATTTTAATTAATATTACGCCAAGTTGTGCTTTCAAATTTTAAATATATGTAATACAAAATTCGCTATCGATAAATCTATGTACGTACATAAGAATATAAGTGAAAGAATACTCTTCCTCCATACGTTTACTAATTTTTTCCTTTTAATATTTGGATCTATATACCTAAGTATAGTGTATAGTCAAAATATATTTTGTAAGATAATTTTTAATACTAATTTAGAGTCTTTATTTCGTATCTTGTTAGATTTTTGCACGTTCTATGAGTTGTATTGTAGATTATTTTTTAGAATTAATATTGTATAAAGCCCGCGAACAATTTTTTTGCAGTGCTAACTCAATGTATTAGACGTCCACAGTTGTCAGAGTGTAATCGCAGTGCTTCGCTCGCCTTTCCGGTGCAAGCCTCGTAGCGTGGCATCTACGTGCATAGGTTTTAGTCCGCACTGTAAAAATTTTTGTTCGCGGGCAGTATACTGCCAGATTTAAATTAGTTTAGATTAGATTTATAGTTCAGAGTTCATATTTTAGAAAACATTTCTAGTTTACATTTCGTTCTAGTTGATCTTGTTTCCTTCGTGTTTATTTCCTCAATGGATATTCCTAGTTTCATTTCATTATTGCTAGTATTAATCAGAACCACAATTTAGTGGAAAGCTGGATTTCTTATCGTACAGAATATCTGTCAATTGTTAACGAATAATTTATACGGAAATAATATGCAAAATTCTAAAATGGCGCGTTGCACAACATATAAATACAAAAAAAAACATAAGCAAAATACTTCGCCAGACGAAATTTTATGAATTCCTCTGTATAGCATTTGTTGCTTCCAACATTCTCTTACATAAACCCTAAATTAACAACATTTCTGGGAAGATATACAAATAGACATTTTCCTGAGTCTTCAACATTATGGAGATAATATTTAACAAATTGTTACGCAAATGTAATACAACAAGTTAAATTTTATATTTCTAACCAGTCAAACTAGATCAAACCGTCGATATAGTTGATCGTTGTGTAATAAATGTAATAGTTGGTATTTTGAATCCAAATATAGGGTTCTTTTATTTCTTAGCAATGCAGCGGCATATACCACAGGAGCCATCCAAACCCCAAACAGCCTAGATACGTCGTTATATGCATAAACCGCACGCTTCTGTTCGTAGCTGATGTGGCTTTTGTAGTATGTTAAAATGTGGAAAAGTATTAAAGAAAATTTATTCAAAACATCATCACATAATTTGTTTGGCCCATGCACTGCATAAAATTTAAATAGAAACAAATAAATAAGTCACATCAAAGAAAATCGTAGCATACTACAAAATTGTAAGTCAAAATTTATAATACATTCAGGAGAGCTTTGTATATCTTTTGGAGGATAACAAAACAGAAGCTTTTTGGAAAATATTCTCATTTAATATATTAAAATATGTTTAGCCATGGAGGTGCAGATTGCCAACTTTTGTTTCAAGGAAGCAGATTTGATTGATAAGGATGATTCATCATCATTTTTTTGCTAGACTTAGGTAAGTGTTTTAGAGAAGATATACAGAAACGGTTAGGTTTATTGCAGTGTATGTGAGGGCTAAAGTTTATAGCCGAATAAGTTAGTGAAATCGGCTCTTGCATAGATTATATACAAGTATTAAATCCCAGAATGTCTTAACTTTGTAATGATTATGGTTTTCGAGTAAATAACTGTGGGAAGAAAAAGAAAAAAAAGAATCATTTTCTCTAACCTGTGATATATTTTTCGAGTCCCTGGTATGTTGTAGTAGTTGTCGATAGTGACTACCTGTAGTTTTTTGACGATCGTAGACATCCTCAAAGTAAGCCAAAGATATAAGTGAATACCTTACTAGTGCTTTTTTATATGTTATATACCTACCACAGACCCAAACATGTCCAAATTGCAACTCGATGCAGGGCATACAATATAGCAAAATAAAAGAATATATTTTATTTAATAATACACATATGATAGGAGGTAATTCAGTTTGAGTTTCCTCTATTGTCTACATTGTAAATTAGTAAATTTTCATTAATGTCGCGTGTTTGACACATCCAATGTTAATATGAAAGAACCCATGGCCTAACCATTGCTCAACGCCTTAAAAATTGTTCAATTATTCCACATCAATAATAATTCCGTGTGAACAGTGTATCGACTTTTAGGGGATGATTGCAGTGAATCTAATCGTCTTACTGAACAATGTGTTACGTAGTGAAAAAATTTCAAAAAGCTGGAAGCATAGAGATAAAATAGGCCGTGCGCATCATCGTAGCATACGTTCAGCCGAGAATATTGCTGCTGTGAGTGATGGTGTGACTGAAGACCAAGAATTATCGATTCGTTACCGTTCACAGACTATGGGCCTTTCTTATGTCTCCCTTTGGTCCATTTTACAGAAAGACTTGCATTTACATCTCTATAAGATTCAGTTAACACAGGAACTGAAGCTCAAAACTTCAATTTCCGTAAATTAGTATTAGAGGAGCAAGAAGTCGATGTCGAATCTTTTTTTTCTTTTTTCTCTGGTGAGGCATACTTCCAACTTTCCGGATGTGTTAATAAACACCATTGTCGCATATGGAACGAGAAAACTCCTCACGTGATACTCGAGACACCATTGCATGCCCATAGTGTAATGGTGTGGTGCGTATTATGTTCAGGCGGCGAAAGTGGGCCTTTCTCTTAAAAAAAAAGAACAAGGAAACACAGACATTTGTTTTTGACACGAAATCAAGGAGACTGTTGTAAGGCACATGTGGTTCCAACAAGATGGTGCAACTTGCCACACATCGCATGCAACTTTAGAGGTTTGAGAGAGATTTCACGTAGAGGTGATGTCAACTGGCCACCAACATCGTGAGATTTAATACAATTGGATTTCTTTTTGTGGGTTTTTTTTAAAGAGTCAGCAACGTCAGATCGTCTAACAAATAACATCCACCACCTTGCAGAATTACTTACTTAGGATAGCCCCGAAATTGACGAAAAAAAATAATCGAAAAACGTCTCGAGAGAATTAACTCCTATAAAAGTTCCAGAGGCGCATATTTGAATGACATAATTTTCCATAATTAATAAATAATATCAAGTGTACAATTAATAATAAAAAAAATGTCACGTTTCGTGTTTTGGAGAGTTAGGAGACTGGAATTGGATCACTCTTTATAAAATCCTAGTCGCTAATATTTTTTATAATTATTAAATTTCTCATTATCAACATGAGATATTGCGGCAATTGTATTTGACTTTCTATAATAATGTGGTTTTAGACGTAATTCAAGTAAGATAAAAATATTAATAAATAAATATATATTTTTTGTATGTTGCGCTGGTCGAGTACGCATTATTGTTGTATCTTTAGTAAACATTCAATCAATAAATATAGACCCCAAATGAATACAATTTGTACAATATAGTAATGTAAACGTTTATTTAATTAATATTCTGCTATTTTTCTATATTATATCCCAGTATCGAGTCGCAATTTGTACATGCTGTTGGAGTATGTGGTGAAAAAAATCATGGATGTTCCCAAAGGACAACACATAAAAAAGCACTTTTAAGGTATTTACTTATACTTTTGGTTTATTTGGAGGACGTTTAAGATCGTCAAAGAACTACAGATAATTACTATCCACAACTACTACAACATACCAGGAACTCCAAAGAATATATCGCATAGATTATCAAAGATAATCTTTTTTTGTTTTTCTTTTTAACAGTTATTTCTCTAAAACTTTAAACATTACAAAGTTGAAAATTTCTGGGATTTAATATTATATATATAGCTGCTTCAGCAAAAATATTAATTGAAACTATGCAAAGACAGATTTCACTAGCTTATCCGGCTATAGCTTTTAATGAAAATGAGGTATGCTATCATGTCTTCAAATGCTTACCAGTTGCATTATATACATATGTAATAAACCCGCATATACTTAGATTAATTCATACCCATACATGCATAAGCAATATGTATTTATATTTATAGTGTTATGCCCTCACACAGTATTAATATACATGTGTTCAGCGATTGCAATTTATTTTCTGTAGAAAGAAAACTAACTATGCTGTAGTAGCTCACTGCAATTAATTATTTCATTAAAACTCTCCGGCTTAAGTTATTTTTCTTATGCGTCGGTTTAATAGAACTAGTATAAATTAACTTTTAATAGTACTAATACACATGTTTTTGTTTGTACGCGCAGAAATGCAATGGTTATTAACTTAATCCACTTCCGTAAATTCATTTTAGTTTCACTGCTTTTATCGCCTTTAAAGAATCCAAGAAATGTGGTACAAACTAGAAACAAAATAAAAAGTAATATACATAGCTGCATTTGGATAACATAAACAATGTAACATACTCACTGAGAGAAATAGATTGTACTCTTTAATATGAATATATTATGCTAATATATTTTATAGCTCCTACTATAGGGACAATCATATTTTATACTACTGCTGAGAATATTTGTATAACAAATTCTGTTAATAGTGTTTATTAACTCGTGTAGCAGAGAAAGTGTATATGCTTGTATTATTAATTTTAGCAACCATACTATTGATTGTTAATATAAATGACCAATAGCACTAATAATTTTTGATAATAACGCTTAAAATTTTTATTGTATTTTCTGTAATGTAATATTTTATTTCGTGCAATACATGATGCTCAAACTTACTATATAATCTATGTAATGCTTATAATGTTATTTTCTATCAGATAAGAGTAGTAAAAATAGTAGATAAGTAATAATACAATATATCATACACTGATGCTATGCATCGATATTTGTGAAATTAATTTCTTTTTATTTTTATTTAGAGCCATTATTGCCAAAAAGTATTTTCTCTATTAAAAAATTTCTTATATTATCCTCTGCAATTATGATCATGTATATAAGGTTTGAAAGTAACAAGCATTTTACTGGAAATGGTCTTATCTACCGCAGCTAGCATGTCGCTTTAATGGAACACACTTTGGATTAACATTTGTATCAAATATACAAATCTATATAAATGTTATCAAATAAGGAGTGGAAATTAAATTCTCGAAGAAGAAAGAAGAAACTTAAAATAAATCCATACGATATAAGGTAACATTAAAACAAAAGGTATAAGTGAACAAAACATTTGTTTTTTAAGCGAAGTTAATAAAGTAAAAACGTAATTACAGTTTCTTAAATTATGTAGACATAAATTGAAATGTAATTTCATTTTGAAAATGCAAAAACTCTAAAGGAAGTTGATGTTACTGCAATTTTAAAATTACAAAAGGATATACACTTCCACATAAATACTCTAAAATCATTCCAAATCTGTCATTTTCTTAATTGTTTTCAAATCCTTGCGTTAAATTTACCCCAAGTAACATTACTTGTAGCTTCTTCCACCAAAATATGACTCTTACTTAACATCTTGGACACTACAATCAACCAAGATATAATAACCAAGACATCCGCTGAAACACAATCGTTCAAGTAAATTATATACATTTTTCGTAACTGAAGGGATAAAAGTATGGATGATTCTGAAAGATCCCTACTTATTTTAACACTGCATAATTGATAAGTAATAAACTGGAATTGAAAACGGAAACTAAAGGTAAGATTTAGAGAAGATATACTATGTAATCTTTAATAAGCGTTTTCGTAAACTGCAATCTAATCAATCGGATCGTGATTGAAGATTTTTCCAGATTACTCTACAGCTGACGTGAATTCATTGAATCAAGCGTAGATACTTTTGATTTAGCACCGTTTACGAATGTTTAAAAACCCCTAATGTTATATTAATAACACAATTTGCAAAATACTAACGTGTATTAATTACCTCATTGACATAAAACAAAACCATCACAAGTAGGCAAGGCTTAGGTTAATTTTGTAAAACATTAGGTGCATACCAAATATATTTACTAATTGTGGCAAACGTCAATGGATTAGCATTTTACTCCACGTCTGAAGTATTGAAATCGCACGAGATATACAACCATCAGACATAAACAGAAATCAGCAAGAACGTACTAATAAACATGTGCCGGTAATTTTAGGCGGCAAAATAATGCCCTCTTATTGGTCAGTTTCATCGGTAAAGTTCGACGATGAATAAAGCAAGAGGTGGGCAAAGCGATAATTTATTGTAGAAGGTGGATATGCGTCTAATACCAGATAATATTGCAGACAATAACGCTATTATCTATATAAACCAGGCTATTATGCAGAATTTCAACAATAGAGTATATTATATTTATTTCCATTGAATATATTTGGTAAAATCCAGATTGTATCTTTTATTATAGATATTTTAAAATCTGATTATTATACTAGTAATAAACAACACATTATCTTTTTGACAATAATTAGTAAGTAATTAATGTAAAGGAATTTATAATCTAATTTCTACAATCTATTTTTCTCAGTGTACCTACAATAAAATTTAATGCAAATAATTCACTAGTGTATCTTTTGAATGTAAGCTTCGAAATTCGTTGGTACGGACGGTCGTGTAAGAGGAAGTTAGCATTTGCTGAGCCGCAGGAGGGAAATATGACAAGCAGATGACCTTAACTAGTTTGTCAGAGTTTTTCATCATTGTTCTTCCTGTCGTTGTCAGTGTATGGATACATAACGCACATATGCTCGATACACATTTCAAATTTGACGAGAACACATCCGAATAATTGTATTCTGAATTACGTTATGAAAAGATGTCGGCAGCGTCATCAATCAAAATCACGTCAGACCTCGCTCGATTGTCATGATTAAAAATAACAAAGTTTTATGGGAACGATTTTCCTTCTTCTTCGGTACACCAGAAAGAAGACACAGATATGTATATATTTTAGCCACGAAAAAAGCGAACGACCGTTTCGTGTAGCTAATATCCCTAACAGTTGCTTCGGTCGGCGCATTGCATTTCAATGAACATTAAAAGATTACTACGGTTTGACATGCAACGTATACAGTGGGCGTTGACAATTCCGCACGCATTATTTCATGTTACAAAGGCATACGACGGCGTTTTCTTCCATTCCGCTTCTGTTCTTTTTTTTATTTAATAAGCCATTGTTGTAGGCCACGTACATTATCTGCGGCTTTAATCGAAATTAAAACTATTTCAGTTCGTCAGGAAAAATAGGGTTTCCGTTCAAGAATACATATACTCTCCATATAAATGTAATTAAAATAATTATTGTTTACATGCTGCTACTGAGGAAAAAATGTATACTTTTGTATAAATTAACCAGTTCTAAGAATGTCAAATAGACAAGAAAATCGATGTAATTTGTGATCAAATACCGACTTGCACTTTTTGAACTTTTGGAAGTAAGATTATATTGTTTCATGAAACATATATAGTGCCTTATAGATGATGTTATTTGTATGTTAAACCGATCGATCTCTCTGCAGAACAGCACAATCACCAGCACCACCGATACTTCGCTGTGATTTGAAATCGTCTGCAAATAAATGTTTGTTAGATACCATGACGTCAGGATGATTATTAATAAAAATTAGGAACAGCAAAGGACCCAAGTTTGAACGCTGTGGAACACCTGATATTACGACGTATGGATCCGAGGGATAACGACTGTAACGTGAGCTCCGAATTTTGCTAGTATTACATATTTAACTTATTTCGAAAGTCCAAAACTTACCAAACTATGGAGCAATACTACTAAAATAAATGAATTTTGATGAATGAATGACATTGCGAAATAAAACTTACACTTACATGTGATCACAAAGTTTAACATAGGCATTGTAATTTTGAAGTATGAATCTAGATAATACAAAAAATATTATTACTAAGTTAAATGTTTGACATCTCATGTGGGAAATTACGTCTTATTTACTCTTAACCGGAAAATTTAGATACTTATATTATTTTATTGAAATACGAATGCGACATTGCATAGAAACCGTAAAAAGGATTAAGCTACTGGATTACACATTTGGATGGGAAAATACACATCGTGCCTAATCGCACTGTCAATGGCCACAAACACCAAATAACTGTCAGCGTAATTTCAGTTAAATTTTTCTGTTAGTGTATAAGAAACAATTTCGCAGCCGACAACAGTGCTATAATAGAGTTCATTATAGCAGTGTTCTTAGTATCTTTTTAATTTTGGGGTTGGTACCATTTTGTAACTGCCACTTGTCACAAGTTAGTTTGCTTTAATTTAATTCACCCATAAGCTTGTTTCGATGTCTGAAACCGAAATTACTGAAATTGAAATGATTATATGAAAGAAATTATTTTCATAAAACACTTTGTTACATCTATCCATTGGAAAATTCGACGCTTGCCGACTCGTTTTTTTTCAAAGTTGGCTTCCTACAGTAAAAAAATACCTGTTATGAAACTGGTGTTGTAATATTTTGTCGTTATTTATTCAGAATCATATATCAAATAGAATTTAGTGATTTGTTGGAAACATTGTTTTGTGCATAGGAATACCCTAAAATATTTAGATAGTTACAAATTAAGGAGCAATAAACTACAACTATTTTTAAAGATATCAAAGAGTCAATTTTCAAACAGCAAATTATTTTTTTTCACGTCTTTTTGATCTTGTAAATAAGTATTTTTGATTAATGAAAGTGAAGTTGCCACTTTGTTGTCATCTGTGATGAGATAAATTCATATACGTCCACAATCGACTTTACAAGGAAGAATTGAGGAGGATATAAAACGCACATCGATTTACAATTATCTTTGAAAATATGGGTTGCCTATAGTGTTTCCAATATAGTCGATCGCGCAATAATAGCAACGAATTTCCGTTAAATCAGAAAACAATGAACCCGTCAATATTGCACAAAAATGGTGTTTTCCGACTTATGCCTTGAAAAATAGTATTTCCAGTTCCAAACAATTTTTTTTAATATATATTTTTGTCAGTTTAAAAAATGGTTAGTTAGTTCATATTTACAAATAATCAGTTTACCCAATCTGTAATGTAATACTCTACATTTTGGCTTTGAACCATCATCTGTCTATAAATCAATGGAAAATGAAAACTAAATGAGAACAAACAGTCATAACCCAGGTTACTTACATTAACATCAGAGTACAAAAACAAGAGCAAAAAGCGTTTATATCTATAATATATGAACATATTGAAACACATTAAAATTAAGTTAAAATATATTTAATAACGAAATGAGTTGCTAAGCACAGAAAATTTGAGAAATCCATGCAGTTGAAGGGTAGGTATGCTCAGTTAATACACAATTGAATTCTATACAGGCTGATTGTTAACTTATGCAGTTAACTGAAATGACTTACTAAGGGGGCTTAAAGAAGTAACTTTTATTTATAAACTTGTAGGAAAAACTCAACGACCAGAGAGGAATAGCAAAAGAATTATTTATTGGGAACTGCTGGTAAGATCGTTTCTATAGGGAGATTCAAAATGTCTGCCTCGCAGTTTGACACAGATTTGTGCACGGCGAATCCATTTTTGGGATAATAGTTTAAACTGTTCTTATGTGGATTTCAAAGACCCTGACATTCGAGTTCGGTGCATTAAGGCCATACCATTAACAGTGATTCACATGTCGCAATACTCTTCATCCAACCATGTCTTTCCAATCCAATGATCTGATATTCAAAATTTATTTACTTTCAATAAGAAGACGTCACTTATTTGGTAGATGTCAACAAAACATCAATGGATATGACATGATATGTCACATTATAGCAGAACAAACAATCGCTGATTTCAATTGAGCACTCTGATTTATCGAAAAAGCACCTATTGAATTACAATAACTAGAGCTAGTATCAGCGGTTTTGAACAAGTAGGTAATCATTTTTAAAACACTGCTTTTTTAGTGAATATTAGGTTTTGTCTGTTAGTGCATTAACAAAAATTGTTCAGATTAAGGTGCTCTATTACCACTTTCGGTTAACTGCATATTAACATATTAACTGCAAGTTAACAGTCTCCCTATATACGTAAAATTAAGGATAACAAGCAAACAATTCTTTTATAAAAGTGTGAATAAACTAAATAAATGAAAAATTGATGCCAGGTCAGTTTTCTATATATATGACGGACATAAAATTATGTTTGGAGGAGTGCTGGCTGTACAGCGATAGGTTTCGAGGGTGGCTTTTTTTCACTTTATTGTCAGTTTACTGTATTTTCGATACAATGTTAACTATTCTATTTTTTGTCTTGACGTAACGGTATGCTGTTTTTAGTTACTTTTAAGGGTAGTCTGTTTTATAATATCTAAAGAAGTAAGTAAATATTTACGAAAGCTTAGAAAAGTAAAAAAAGGCAACTCTCTTTGATTTCCTTACGGCTGCTATCCTGATATTTCCACCCTCTGAAACACAAAATTATATGTAAGAAGAGCAAATAGGTTAAATGTGATTTAATTGGTTCATTAATTGATTCTGAATTGTGATCTTTTATATGTTCCTCATCCTGGTACGCCTCAAGCAATTTTAAGTTAAGATGCTTGGTGAAGTGAAGGTATGCTGTCCTCATCAATGCTTCTAGGTGCAGTATTGATAAACACTGAGTAAAGTTATTATTTAGTTTCTAAATTAAAAAGCTGGACGTTTTATTTTTATCGTCTTTAGAGTTTAACCGAAAGTTTAGCTTTTTATTAAAATCGTAAAACACTTTTTGTTGCTTAAATTGCTAGAATCCAACATTATATTTGAATTACAAAGTTTTAGATAGTAATTCAATTATAGTTAGTGCGTGCTAATTTTGTTTGCTTGCTTTTATTTCAACGTTGGAATTTTTGGAAATTAATTTACCTTTAGCAAGACTGAGAGTAGTTCGCGTTCATCATAGCAAGACGATAGGATGTGTTATTCAACTCATCATGGTGCGCCAATGATTTCTTGATATAACAATATTTCGATTTCGAATAGATATTAGCAATTGGCTCTTACCAAGCATATACGGAGTTTATATCGAATATTTTAATTAAAGTGGTAATTAATATTAACAATAACGTGATAAAAAACATTACCGATTCCACAATTTTCTTATATTATCGAGTTTCAGTGATTGTATTTTTTGCATTAACATAACTCAGTATTGTAATACTAATGATATACATCACTGGCATGAATCAGAAGTATGAAACAGAGATACATTTCCAACACAAATTTTGAAGGATGATATGAAATAAAAATTAACAATAATAGAAAGTAATAGAATATATGATTACAATTTCTCTGACAAAAAGAGCGTAAGGAAGAACAGTAATCTTTCTTCATATGTAATTAAATAATCAACGTTGAGAAAGCGCGGTAGCTCACAGAATAATAAATCCATAAAGTATGAATAACATTTTTTTTTCAAAGTAAACGATGATAATTTTATTATATCTACGAATTCACACAAAAATAAGAGTTTACCCTATCTATCACATTGGTCAATTAGTGGTTTTTAAGTCATTGTCAGTTTTGAAATAGTTAAACAGTTAATCCAATAAAGATGAGTTACAAATAATATTTTCATTACTATTTCGCTTTAACATTTGTTAGTTCAAGGTTTGGCGTTGAAACACGTTAAATTCAGCGAGCAAAATATATGCAACGAAATGAAATGTTAAAACAGTTTCATATGTACGTACTCGTCATCCATTAAATTATAATTCACAATTTTAGCACACAAATTTATTTTACTATAATAAACCATAAAATAACCGTGGTATAAAACGTTGAAATACTATACATAACATTTACAATATACTAATTATATTATTGGGTACGATAAATTATATTTGAGAAGGTTATTTTTGCATATGTATAGGTGCTAACTTTGTTTAAAGTTGTTACTAAAACTGTTACTTGGAATCTTTTCATACCATTTGCCATTAGATGGCTATTAAAAATGAAAATGTGAAGATAACTATGAATTTTTAATTGGGTAATAAGCTTGTGTGGTTTTAAATTTCTGTGCATTTTCTGGATTTTTATGGAAAATAGAATTGAAATATACATGGTTCTGGTTATCCTCAGGTAGTAAACAGCTATCGAGAAAGAGAACGTGGTTGAAAACGAACGTTGTATAAAAGAAGCGTAGGATAAATTAAGCATGTGTCAAGTCAAAGGCTATACTTTCGGCTAAAACCAACTAAATTTGGACGTGAGGCTAGAGAAAGAGCACTATTATGGTGATTTGGGAAATATGAAATGTATTTTGTTATGATCCAATAAATAGATATTATTATTATTATCATTATTAATAAATATGGAGACCTTGAACTTTCTTATGTACGTGTTTCTTAATATTTATGATAAATGTTTTGAGTAGGTTATTGTTCGATTTTAGTTTTGAATTATTCGTAATTAAAATGCAGGTTGATACCATTTTTCTGTTACCTATATTCCCTTAAATGTGGATATCGAAATTGGTAGCAATGGCTGAAGAATGATGAAGATAACTAATATATAGATACAAATTTATAAGTTTACATGTATCAACAAAGAGGTACAAAGTTCTAGTCTTCTCAATGAGTAAATAATAAATCAAATTTATTGAAAATTCCCACGGGATTTCAGTGTTCCTAATGCTTAAGAACACATCGGTTATTAATTTGCGATTTTGAAATTGTACAAATTTCTGTTTAAAGTTCATTTCTGGCACCATAAAAAAACCTCAATCTTCAAAACTGTCAGTTTGTTGCGTTTGTTTATAGTTTTAAATAATTCAAATCCAGCGGCTTTAATTAGTCTCACTATTATTTTTATTTAAAGCATTCAATAGCCATTGTTTCCATATATGTATTATATATGATGGTAATGTAATAATCCCAACTAATTCTTATTTCATTAATTGCGTGATTTGATCTCTTTAGCATTTGATAAAATAAATGTCCACAAAATAACTTCCAACAGAGTCCGTTCTTGTCAACGGGGACGTTGAGTTATCACTTTGACTTATTTCGAAGATTTCTTTAAAGGTAATCAGTTGGGCAGTAATGAAGTTGATAGTTTTATTTCTTTGGCGAAGCTCTGCATGAAACAAAATTTCTTTCAAATCAATGGTACGTTTTACCAACAAACTGAAGGAAGAGCAAAATTTTAAACCAATCTCCAGAATACTTTCACATATTTTCCAAGCGTTTGGGTTAGATACGTTGACGACATTTTTTGTGGTTTTGATACTAGTAAGTGTTCATTTAGGGATTTTCTTGAACAGCTAAATTAAAAATTTCCTTCCGTTAAGTTTACCCATGAAGAGGGAGCTAACAATAGGATTTCTTTTCTCCATATGTTAGTAATAAGAAACAAAAATAAGTTAGAAATAGATATATGTAGAAACCCCACTACTAATAACAGATTTATTTCAGAAGATGCAAATCATTCATGGAAAAATAAAGTAGCAGCTATTAACTTTTGGTGCACCGCTTACTTAATTTTCCTCTATCTACAGAACGATATAATAAAGAACTTAAAGAAATTATTAAAATTGCTGCATTTAATGGATTCTCAAAAGACATTGTATATAATGCAAGTAGAAAACACAAAAAGAAAGTAAGAATAAGAAATATGTGAAATTATCATTTTATCCAAGTTACACGAAAGGTCTACAATTTTTTTTTTCTAACTTCAACCTTGACATAGCAACTACTTCAAATAATGGTCTTAAAAATATTTTAGGTAACCCTGAAGATCAAGTAAATAACTTGGATAAATCAGGTATTTATAGAATATCTTGAAAAGACTGTGATCATGTATATATTGGGCAAACTAAAAGAACAATTAAAACGCGTTACAAGGAGCATTTGGCTCATCTTAAATTTAGAAGGCTTGACAAATCTAGTGTAGCCCTACATATGCTTGAAAAAAACCATAAAATCGACAATGTAAAGCTAGTTAAGAACGTAAACAACTATGTACAATTAAATTGTTGAACGTATGGGAATATATAAAAACAAACATATTTTAATGACTTCAGATTTAGGACACTTAAATTCTTGTCTTTATAGTTTATTAAGTAGAAGTAGCAGATTAGATGAAGTTAGGATTAGTGACTAGTTATGCATGACGGCAGTCAGTCACGATCGTGATCATTGTACCATGATTTTTTTAGGTATAAATTAGGGTAGTTTTAGTGTAGTAATTCAGTTCAGTGTTTCTGCTGATGATGATAGCTTTGCTATTGAAACGTACGTCCAGTTTAGTGCAACTTGTGGTGAGGGGTCTAGAAGAAGTTTGCAGTATTACCAGTGCCACAGTTTGGAGTATTTTTGTCATCGCAGCCTCTATTTAATTTAGGAATTTTATTAGTGATCTCCATTGGATTATATATCGTATAATAAGAACAAGAAAAATATGTAGTCCTTTTCAATCGTATGTTGTGTGTTAAAGATCTTCTTTATAAACTTTACAAGTTTCGGCCAACGATTGGAAAGGACTACATATTTTTCTTGTTCTTATTTAGGAATTTATTTAAAAATTAAGTTATAATCTCCTACAACTTGATTGGACTTATACTTAGTCTCTATTATTTTTATATATCCTTTATTATTGCACTAAAAATATTTTTTATGTACCTATCTAAGCAATAGAGTAATTAGAGTAATTTTTCGGCACTCTCTTTTAGAATTTAAAATGGACCAATTTAGTAATGCCTAGGATTGTGGCAAAACGGGAATTCTTTATTATTCTTACTTAACTTTCCTCACTGATAACTTTTCAGGGGGACATTGAACCAGAATAAAAATGAATCAAACTCTTAAGGATATATGTCCACAGCTAATAATTTACAAGTACATATTTGGAATTGCTTAAAGCAGCTGCTCAAGAGAAACATTTTCATCCGTCCATAAAAGTGTATGCGAAGGTCACACCAATATAAGGAATTATGAAATATTTTTTTTTTCATTGTTAACGTTAAAATAGTTAAAATGTTTAATTTAGTTTATAGTTTGATAATATTTATACCTACATACTTTCTCACACCATTAACACTTATAACTGTAGAAAATCATTTTTGTATAGAAAGGTGGCTGGGGACATTGCTTTTTAAGTCGGCACTATTATTATAGAAAAAAAGAAGAAAACTCAAGATTGATTGGTTTGAAATCACACATTTTAGAGTGCCTTGACGATAAGATTTGCACATGTGGCTGAGTACAATTGCCAGTGCCGATAGATATAGATACAGCATTCGAGTAGTGACAGACAACTGCGTGATGATGTTGTTTAAGGCATCCATTTTTTCTGCTATTTAATAAATATGACTGCTGTAAGTCATTTGTTTCCTCAAGAAACATATAATGGTTAAGCAAATGTTCATCTTATTAATGTCTGTCCTTCGTAAAATTTCAAAAAATATTTCCACAGATAAGTAAAATCGACTTCTCTGTTTGTTAAATTCACAATATTGTGGATGTATATAGATGAGTTGTTAAAATTAACAAAATATTTTTACTGTGTATTATTTTGATATAAAAATAGTCTCTAGTAATGAATTACAACGGATTTTTCTATGCACCTAAGCAATAAGCAAGCAATTTTCTGCTTCTCCTTTCAGAATTTTGCGAAGACCAATTCCGTAATATTTAACACAGTAGCCAAATGAGAATTCTCTATGATTCTGACTAGGCTTCCTACGCTGATCATTTTTTAGAGTGACTTTGAACCAGGACAAACATTAATTGCATGCATAGGTGTTTCATAACTAAATATTTCCAGTTGCTTTAAGAATTTGCTCAGAAGGAATGTTTAATTTTTATCCGCCCATATATTCCTTTACTTGCAGCTATTGTTAACCTTACAGGAAGTTTTAGCTCAGTTCAACAGTTTGCTGGTTATATTTATATATATTTAAGTTGTTGTATTATCTTTTATTTTTTAGTCATAAACCAATTGATATAAAATTCTATGGCAAAAATACATTAAAGAAATATTTAAAAAATATACAAATTTCAATTAAAAGGTAAGCATATTTCTAGAACATCAATTAGCTTAAAAGTACAAAGATATGATTTGAAGCGTTTAGATGACTACTAAAACTGACACTAATTGTGCTAAAAGTCTAGTTATGAATACTAAAGTGATAGGAGTGGTACCCAAATATTCGAAATTTTTTGCACTATCTTTGGGGAATCATTATTTAGACGAAAATGTCTATTTATCAATACTCTCTTTCCATCGATTGCAATTTTAACTAAATTTTCAACAATATCACCACATTTTGTCGCTGCTTATTGTGAAGCCTAGAATTTTCTTTATGACTGTATTATTTGTTAGGTGTTCATTACTTCAAGGAAAAGTTTGAAATGTAAATTTCGACAAAAATGTACATTTGAATTTTGTTTTGAAGGAGCTCTTTGCAAATCTTTAGGGTACTATTAGGAATACTCTCCAAGGTAGAGAATTTTGATGTGGAACTGTTTCGCTGCAAAACGGCTGAAGTATGCAAAACCTAAGGGCGCTATGCAAGAAAATACAGAAAAGTACAACGATATATTGTAAAGTATGAGGAGAAGCGGATTAACGTGGTAGAGATTAGTATAGGGAAAAATATTCTCTCCTGTAGGTATATAAATAGGTGTTATTATCCAGCACGAATTTTTTGGAGGAAGTTTTAAGATAAAAATTAAGTTGTTTATTTTGATTGGTTACTTTTGGTTTGAGATGCAATAATTTTGTGCTGTTACTTTGTGTTGATCTTTAATATCTCAATTTTTTGTAAGCTAACTTATTCACTTATAACAAAGAAAATCCAAAAGCAGTCTTTCAGTTCAAAGTTGTCATTTAACAAGTTCAACAGAAGCCTTCGAGAAAAGATTTTCTTAAATTAATTCAAAGTGTTAATGACTATTTATTATTTCACATAGAATATTGTTCCTCTATAAAATTTATAAAAAGTGTCAAGTATTGCACTTAATGGATTTTGTCAATTTTTGTAGCAGAATTTTCACACAAGGTGGGGCGTAAATCCATTACGTTTTCTTACGGTGCAGTTTATCTAAATGCACTGGTACTGCATACCGAATTTTCTTCTTCTGATTCTCGAAATATTGAGTTTTGGCGATATTTCCATATTCATATTATTGAAACCACTGTGCGTTGGTTCGAATACAGATTTTGCTGGTTCTTGAGTTGGAATAATACCATCACACTACTATTATTAGAAGAGAAGTATGGAAGATTAATTGTTTTGACATACATTTTGAAGACAATCTTTGCACATGTGTTTGGGCGTGATTACAATTGATGATAGATATGGATACAGTATACTAGTGGTGACCCACGACTGCGTGGTGGTGGATGCTTTAGGTATACAATTTTGCAATGGTCAACAACAAAATAAATCCTTCACATTAGAGATGTTAATGCTGTACGTTCAAACAAATGTTTTTACCTTGTTGGTTGCTCTTTCTCGTAGTCTTCTTCTCCTTCATCCAGGGGTATTCAGGTACATTGACGCCGGGCGAACCCAGGCCGTGAGGAACGTCCATGGGGTAGCCTCCACCCGGTGGTGTATGTTGCGGACTCATCGGTGGTCCGTGCGGCATTTCGCCGGACAAATGCGGCAGTGCGGTCATGAATTCCGCCATCGACGGTTGACTGTTGATGAATCCCGTCTCGTTGCATCCGTCTATGGGGAGGCCGGCATGCTGAGCGCCCGAACCAGCGGACAACCAGAACCCGCCGGCCCCGGAACCCTCGGGCGTCGTGGACCTCGTCTTAACAACCACGAATTCGTCTTCTTCCAAATGTCCCGCCGGCATCCGGATATGGTGCTTAATTCTCATTGACCCTCCCGCGATCCTTTGTCACGCGATCCCTTCGCATCACAACAATAACACTTGAACCGAACTGTCACTTTCATATATAACAAAACATATATAACAACCGTCCTCCTGAGTTTTTCTTAAACTGTTCGAAACGATCTAAACGAAAATGCGTTGGGAAGTTACCTCACCGGAAGATTTGTAAATCAATTTTTTTTTTTTTTAGAAATGACGCGACGACGTCCTCTGAACTGTCATCATCATCACCATGATCGCAATCGTCCCGACGCGGCCGCGTCGTCGTCGTGAAGCCCGCAAAATTCGACCAATTCTTCCTGTGACCAGAAATAGGAAACGATTGTTACGTGTATGTTAGTAGTTACTGTTAGTGACGGTTGTTTTTGTTTCTTTCCCATTGAGGAGGATGATGGCCGGTCACGTGGTACCACGTCCGACCAATGACTGACTACCTAACCCTCTCCGAAGAGGCGGGTGGGCCGGCACCGGTTCAAGAGGCGGGCTCAAACTGGCGTGACAGGCTCTCCTGGCAATTATACAACGCGGCGCTCGGTATTTATAAAAATATGGAAAAATCTCACTTTAAATATTAATATTTTGCATTACGATGCGAATATCGTCCGCATCTATCTCCCTCCGACTCTTCGTATAGTTCTTCGCGTCGATTCTTTCACTCTTCGGTTACTAATAATTCATTCATTTCTCCCACTATAAGCACGAATAATAAAACCTGTCGTCTACACCCATAAAAATATTTCTGTATTTAAACTATTTCAGATGTAGTCTGCTTTATTAATCTTACCACCTTAAGACATCACGATTCAAAGTTGAATGAAGCGCCAGACTGACGTATCGCTGTTAAATACTAAGGGACGCTCCTCCAAGACCGTCGTTGTTGACGACGACGCGCGCGTCCCGATGCTAGAAGGAGGGGACGTACCTACCAACGTTAAGTGTCTGTTATCATTTGATAGTCCTTAAAATCTGCACGTTAAACGGCGGTGGAAAGGTTGACATCTGATAATTTTGAATTAAAAGTAGCTGATTTCTGCATATCTTACAACATTATGTATGCGAAGTCTCTCACATTGTTAAATGAAGAATTTCTGCTCCACTATGGGTGATGTCGGATTGATAAATGCGAATTCTATATTCATAAAATATTTTGTTTTCTAGTCAAATCACTGCTTTCTCTTGCTATTAACTATTATAACATTTAAATACTTATTGCAAATTTTAGAAATAAAATATTACCTATGCATAAAGAATAAACTCTTGCATATTATTATTTTCATTGAAAATTAATCTATAATTTGTCTTGCCGGTTTCCATTAAGAGAAATAGAAAAATATTGCATAAATAACTTGTGTCACATGACAGTTGTTCAAAATAATACATACACTGAAAGAAATATCCTTTTCATTTAAAAGGAATTGCATTAAACCAAAAGTTTTTGCGTTTTCTATATGGCCAACATGATTTGGTGTTTCCTTGAAAAGGAATATAATTTTAAATTTGCCCATTTCTTCGTATAATAACATATTTTTCGTTGAAACAGTTTCTTCCTTTAAGTGAAAGATATTGATAGTTGATTCAAGTCCTCTTTATTTTGAACTTGAAAACTCTGCAGATTGACAGAAAACCGTAAGCATTTTGATTCAATAGGTTTTTACTTTTCTTATAACATTTATTCATTTTAGACGTAATCGTAAACACAACAAAATGCCCTGATCATTTTTAATCGAAATGAAAATGAATTATCTCCAAAAGCCTGTGCACTAAGGAGAGATTTACCGTTAGAATGTTGTAAATTCCAGTAGTATTGGGGGAAGAGTTGGTCGCAGTGACCATCCTAGCAGTCCAGTGTTCCGCTAAAGAAATCGTCCTTTTAATGGTGATGGCTCCTATCAGATGTTCTTCTGGTAAATATACCAGATTAGTATGTTACGATCGTAGCTTTCAGCCTATTTTGTGCGAAATATTATCTGTTACTGGAATTAAATAAGAAATGCGCCATCTATGCGACAATTTCTGTAGTACACATAAGTATATCTGCTCATCTGCTGTACTATATGGGGAGCAAACTGCTATACGAAAATAAAATGCGATATTTATTTTTACTTCCATGTAAATATTTAGTTAAATTAGTAAATACTGCGCTAGCTTCAAATATATCTACTAACCAAATTATTTGTTTGATTGAATACAGGCATATGCATAATGTCCCTAAATCAAGTAATAATTTAGTAACTCTAACCAAATGCATGAAAAATGGTTGAAAACAACAAGATCGTTTTTCCCGTGTATAACAATTTTAAAACCTTCAAACATTATATACGTCTGTAAACTGCGTTGGCTTATAAGTAATGCAACATTAACTGAAAAGATTGCAATTGTCTCTGAAATTCCTTTAATCTTGCACGAACATATTTATTTTTATTTACTATAGTTTGCGTATCTGAGATTTATGCACGTGGGAACATGCATAAAACTAAAATACTTTCGCGTAAAAAACCACTCAGCTTGAATGCAGATGCTTGCATTTTCCGCTAAAAGCCAAAAGTTTTAAATCAATGTATTCATACGTGTCCAGGCAAATAAATAAAAACGCCGCTTTTTTTCTTTTATTTAAAGTAAAGTTGATATAATAATAGCAATATAATATGTGAATGTGTATTGTTTTAACTTAAACAGAAGTTATACAGATAGTATATAATATTAATCAAAACTAAGGTGCATTCCATTTAATTAAATTACGGTTACTTTTGATCCAAAAGCATGTACTTAAGAAGCAAATAGTTTTCCGGCAAAACAGCACGCTACTTGCAAATAAAATAAACATTTTTCTGCGAAAAGGCATCCCTTTTGTTAGTGTATATGTATTGTACAGTCAAATTTTTGACAGAAATCTCATAGAATGACTACCAGTATTTTATTTTTTAAAAGAGAAATAGATCCTGCCGTGCGGAAAATATCAAAAGATGTGTAAAATTTTGATGCATAATAAGTGAAATACCGTATCCTTTATAAATAAATTCGAAAATCATTTAAACGCAACAAATCAAGTTTGTTTCTTATAATGCCATTACTTAAATAAGCATAAGACAGATAGGTTTTCTGAAGTATGAGGAATAGAAATTTTGAATGTAATCATGTTGATTCAAACCACGGTTAAATTTACTCAGCTAGTTCGAACTTTCGAACAAATCCTTCTAAAAACATGATTTTCGCCTGAAAAAAAACTGTTAGGGTTACCTTCAGTGAGCAACAATTGCTGTTTGTATATCTGAAAATATATTGAATTTCGGAATAAAGTATTTCTAAGTCGACAGGCGTTGATTTTTTGTTTTAGAAAAAATAGGACAAAGTTTACTTTCTAAATGCAAATATATTTAACAAAATTATAGTCGCTTAACATTCTAAGGGGCATAATCATTAGGAGTTCCAAGCAATACGCACAAGTGTAGGTATAAAATATAAAGCTATAATAAAATATTTAGTTTTGTAATAAATATCTTCTATAAGTAGATAGTAATTCTGAACTTGTACTTTGGATAGAGGATTGAATGAACAACAAAAATGGTTTCTACGGGTGAGAATATTACTGCTTATCTCTTAGCGAAAATGCGGCAGATCTTGTCAAAGACTGTGTATGACCAATATCAGTAGCTAAATCATCATAAGATTGAATATTCATTTACTACCAGAGATATTTTTTTTAGAAAATGATAAGACTTCCTATCAGAATTGAAAATAATCTAATTTGGATGGAATGGAAACTTAAAAATACAAATATTTAGTAAGTTTGATATTCTCGATTGATTCGGTGTGAGATGATTATATCAGACAGATGATAAGTATCAGAAATTGTCCTTTATTTACGATTTCACGATTGAACTCGCATTATCAGGCTGAGAAATTATGTAGAATAGTATCAAGATTGTCAAAAGTTTATTTAAATTTGTATAATCATAATTAATGGTGAAAAGTTGTCCATAAAACCTGTATAGGAAGATACAACATTAAATGTATTACACGATACAAACAAGTGAAAATGAATGGACCAGTCGTAAAATCCGTATCCAATTTATGTGCCAATAAAGAGATTTTGTGTGGACCTTTCATGTATCCAATATCTGGTAAGTATTTAAAAAATTCCAAGTAATGTTGGTACTTGGTTGTTGGCTGTCATTTCGAATCGATTTGTACTTTTTACACAGTTGTACATACTAACAACTAACTAAATAATTTAGTTGATAATATGAAAATTATCGATTTTTAAATGTTGTTGTGTGTTTCTTAATCTGTCAAAAGGTGACTGATTTTCTTATGAAAAAATCTATGACTTTTGATATGTTAGTGGAGGTAAATTACAGACAAGCAAAATGATTCGTTCAAATTTCTTTAGAAATCAAATAATTTTAAATTGTAAAAATGTGTGATGAATTTTATATAAAAGTCTTCTTAAAGAAGTGGCAAATATCTGATACCTGAAGGATTAAAAAAAAACCAAGTTTTGGTATTTTCCTGTAGTTTCGTTAGGTATAAATTTATACTTCATCAGGTATGAATAAATTTCTAGTTAAGTTAGTTATTGATTTGTGATTGATATAATTCAATTCGTGTACGGAACCTGTGCATTCTTCGTTAGCTAAATTGATAGAGCGTTTGCACGGTAAACGAGGTGTGAAGGTACAAATCCTGTGTGAGGAGAAAAAAAATTCGTATGAAAATTCCTCTTAAAATTTATTACAATAATTAGCAGAAATACATTAATTTCATTAATGATTTTATGCTGCAAAAAGCTTGCATATTCTTGCAAATTTCTAGTTGTTAGGAAATCTATATGACCAGCAACAGTAACCGAAGTCGGGATATGCCAATCCTTCCAATACCCTTCGAACCAATCCATTCACTTTTTTCTATCGCCAACACCTTCATAATATTGTTAACCATGCGTTCCTTCGTTTTTCTTGTGATATAACTAAATCACACAATTTTCTGAGCCTTTGCTGTCTTTGACAACTGCAGTTCTCAATGCTCTCTGGTTAGCCCTCCTTCTCCATATCCGCTTCAAGTGAAAAAAAAAATCCTTTATTATTTCTCTTTCATTGCACAACTCTGACTTACTATAGTTGCCGAATAAATAAAACTGTTAATTTTTTCTATCTTCATCCTTCTTTATTCTTGATCTTCTTTCAAAATTAACTTATCCTTACATCCTCTTTGTTTATATATTTCTAATTCCATATATAATCCCACTCTCATAATTTGTACTCACCGCTATGCCTAGAACTTTTTTTTCAAAATCATAAAATTTTAAGAAGCTCCATTGCTTCGCGTGCAACAACTACCAGATCAATCACATACGGACCAAATGACTGGCGGCTCTTAAGATTTATACCTTTCTTGGTTCGTATTTGGTGTTTTCTACGTACCGACTCTAGAATCAAGTTGAAAAGCACGCTGCACAAGAGGTTACCCTGCTTTAACCATTTTTTGACATTAATAAATACGGTTTTTTTAATTCTGCAAGTAGTGTACGAGTTAGTGTCAGAGTTGGAAGGCATCCGATTAGCGCTACGAGTGAATCACATATTTATGATTTACTCGTAAGTGAAATAACTTCACTAATCTGCATAACTTGTTATCAATATTAAATTGGTGCAACACTTTGAAGATTAATTTATTTTTAATCAAATCGCAGGCTTTTCCAAAACCTGCAACATAACATGTATCGATATTTTATGTTTTTACTTACTTCTTGTATTTGTCTTATAATCGTATCCACAACTGATCAGCTTGACCTAAAACTCACTTGATAAGCACTTTTACACAGTTTTATTAGTAAAGGCAGTAGTTTGTTTTATACATCCGTCGATGCGATTTTTATGCAGCCTTTCTTTAGTCTTTAGTTCTTTAAAAGTCTTGACAAAACAAGAATTAAATGTAACGGATTCCCTAAGCAATACACATAGAACTAAAAAAAACTAATACAAAACGTGTCCATAACAAATAACAAGTACCTATAAATTAAAAAAATTCAAAACAGGTTTATTTAATTACTCTACGGACACTGGGCATGATTTTGAGTTTGTATTTTAAACACTGAAAATAATTTCAAAAAAAGACTCATTCGTGAAATTATGCATATATATAGCTACCTAGGTAATAATAAAACTTTGAAATTTTAATACTGGCAATTTGTTGCGTAGTGCCCGTTTAACTTTATTTTTTTGAATTGATTTTCTTGACGTTTTGGGAAAAAATTACTGTTTTTTAATTATTACCGTTTCATATTTCAACTTGCATTGTAATTTTTACGTTTAGTTTATTTCTGTTACGATTTTTGCTGGTTGGTTTATATTACTTTGGATTATTAAAATTTTAACACATTCAAGAATTTTTTTATACTTTGTAACTTTGATACTGCCTTTATCATATACAATTTCTTTTGATAGTGCAGTAAAATATTTGCTTAGTTGCTGTCATTAATTTTTTTCAGTCTAAGAAGTAATTGCCCATAGTTGAATTGCAATTAGAGAGTCATTTTTACTGCCAATATTGAAAGTATTAGTACACCTTTATCTGCTGCAAAGAACTCAAAACCCATTTTATATGCTATTCTAAATAAAAAAAGTTGCAGATATTAGGCATTTAAAAAGTTGAAAGCAACCAGATATTTCATGTTTTCGTAATGTAATATTTTTCTGCCTAAGTTTGTACTTCATTATAAATAAAGGCATTAAATTACTTAGGTAACTATATACGCAATATATTCTCGGACAAAATAATAGGCTTACAGATTTCTATTTCATTTTATTTGAAATTTGATATGATAATAAATGTATTAGAATTGCACAGCATGCTAGCCAATATAACAAAGGAAAAGGTATTATCATTGTATTTGTTTTATATTGTTTTGTATTAAGCAAAACCTAGAGTAAACATTAATTAAAAAAGCAAGATATAAAGACACTTATAATAGTGCATGAAGTACTTACAAGTTGGACAATATCCTAAAATAAACAAAGCAGTTCAAGATGTTTCGCCTTCTTAAATACATTAATATATGAAATATAAGAGGAATTCAGTACATATTAAACAGCCTAAGTCGATTGTTATTCAAGAAACAAGACAGATACATCACTAAGATTATTATACTATTAACTAGGGGAAACATGAATATAAATAGTTGTGCACTTGTCAGAAAAAAAATGCAACAATATGAAATAATTCACTTTCTCAAATGATTAGCCATACTGGAGTTTTGTTAGCTTTCGGAAAATCGGTACGCGCTCCACTACTGAGGTGAATAAATACAAGTACATCTAATCGTTGTAAAACGGGATTCACTGCCCTTATTCTGTATATGTAAATAGTTGTGAAACAACCAGAAATAAAAACCTGCTGATGCAGTCAAGTTGCCAATCACGAGTGGAGGTTCAAGTTTGATTACTTGCTTTTCAAGCTATGCTTTGGTTATTTGAAACCAGAAAGTTGACATATTGTACTTATTTATATCCACACTAAATCATATGAAGCCTGAAAAACTATGTTTTGTCACATGGGTCACAGAAACAACCGATAATCTCTTGAAAGCAGTTTACACTACCAATCAGAATTTAATCGCGACTACGTATATATATTCAATTTCCCCACTAAAGCGCTAATAACGGTATTTTCACTTGCTTTTTAAATTTGTTAAACTAGTAATCTTTAAAGGATTTATCAATGCCATTATACAGATTATAAAAGTGAATATATATGCAAAATTTAGAGATATGCTTCGGCTTTTAAGTAATAGCTAGTACTGCGAAAAAAAACCGGTTTTGAGCGTGGCGAATAATCTCCTCTAAATCGAAAACGGTAATCGGTTTTAATACCAGTTTTTAAAACCGGCTTCTAAAATCTGTTTTAAAACAGTAACAATTTTTTTCATTATAAAGATATTTAATATTCACATACATTTTAGGCAATTATGGGAGGTTTAACCGTAAAGTAGTAAATTATTTAAGATATATTTTTTTCAGAGATAATCGTAAATAATGTTAGTACGGAATAAGTACATATTGTATTTGACATACATCCAAATGTTAATATTTTTCGTTAATAAATCTTGTCTTCAATATAAATTACCAACAGACGGAATAACCGATTGTTTGCTCTTATCTATTTGAAAAATTATGCCTCCTTGGAGAAATAGCATATAATATTGTATTAGGTATACCACTATTTTATATTGTTTCAGCTTAAAATATCACTAACAGCAACTACGCTGTTCCCTGGCAATGTTATATTAGTGTAGCTTAGCGTTGACTTCATTCAATACTCTTTCTTTTATCAAGTAAAAAATTCGGCTTGAGAACGGTTTGCTATTTAGATTTAGACTTACCGATAGGTGTTTCCTAATAAAATTATTTCCTCAAGCTACAGTGAAGTTTAAAAAACCCAATAAAAAATTAAAACAATTAACTAAACCTTTTTTCTTACTTAATTCTGTAAAACTTTTTTAAGTAAAAATAAAAAAAAATCGGAGAAAACTGTGATCCACATCTTTTATTGACGTATTTTTTCCTCATTTGTTAATATATTCGTAATACATAAACAAATATAATAATAATCTAATCAATCAATGTTGTGTATGACAGAAGAATGCATTCAGAAATCACTACCCTGCAATACATAAATTTATTAGATTTTAACATATAGCTTTCTCCCACAATATTTTTTTTAAATCCAGTTTTTTGATAACTATAACAACAGAAAATTTATTATCAATTTGTCATTTTACATCAATTTGACAACTTTGTAAATATTTAAATTTATTTATTTGGATTAAGTTTTTGAAAAAGTTATTTATACCATATATTATGTACAGCCGTGGGCTTTCGGAATGACCACATAAGTATACAGCAGCGAGCACCGGCACAGTCACAGTCTATTCTCTTGCGTTTTGTCTCATAAATATAAAAACATTGTATCTATTTGTTCGCATCCAACACATATGCACATATGTCTTGTAATAGAATAGACTAGCAGGCGCACCACGTTGCTGCATAGGCGGTCATTCCGAAAGTATTCTATTTGGCTAAGCTTTTAGGAAAAAAATAGAAGTAATTACATTTCCATTTCAAATTTTATAATCATTTTTATACTAATTCTTTCTTTGTATATGTCTGATCTTTTGTAGTTTGACGATGTGCTAAGGTATGAAACTGATTGCGGGAAGTCCCTATTTAAAATTATTTCCAATCAAGTTTTGAATTATTTAGAAAACAAGATTTATTAAAAGAATAACATTAATAATATTTGGTGTGTGTCAAAAGAGAATATGAATAAAAATTATTACCTATTAACAATATACATTTGTTTTTCAAATACATGCTAAAAAGGGCGTAATATTCACTAAAAATTTTTCGATATTACAGTTAAATCTCCTAAAATTGCATAACAGATATGTATATAAATATTGAATATTAATTCTTCCATTCATCACCTTTTTTTTGTAAATATTGAATATTGTTATGTCACAATGCAAAAATTTGTTATCGTTTCTAAATAAACATTTTAAAAACCCATGCAGAAACCGATTTTTAAAACCAATTTTACAAACCGATTTTAACTGAAAATCGATTAACCAGTATTTATGTTTTTATTATCTGGCGATTGTCGCACCATTAAGAATAGTTTTTATCCATAGCTCAAAATTCTTATATTTAATTATGACGTTATCTTTTATATTTTATAAAGTTTACAATTTCATTTTATTTATTTTATGTATAAATATCTGCAGAGTGACATAAAAGCTCTTATCTTATTAAAAATACTACCAGCAATTTTTACCCCAAGAAATTCGCTAAAAAAATCATTTTCAAAGTACATTGATATATATAGGTAGTTAGGTAGATTTTATACTGCTGAGTTATTGGTTTTTCGTGATGAACATAAACAATCTTGCCGTTATATAAATAAGGTGTGTAGAAAACATTAATCTGAATTAAAATTAGTAACTGAAAGCTAAATTTAGGCAGAATAATTACCCAGCTCGGATCTTTCCATTATGAAGTTCGGGTGAGCATTGTCCGAAGCCCAACAATGAAATACAAATAAAAGAATAATGAAACCATTAGTATTTTCTCTCTCTGCATTTGTACGTGTATATATACACGTATATTATACAAACACCTCCCGTCAATGTGTCTGTGGAAGCCACCCAGGAGCCGAATGATCCACGCAAGCAAAGCTCCCAACTCTTTCATCCACGTTCTTCCACATCTTTAACACATTAAATAGCTGAAAAGAGTCACAGAACCGTAACCATGTGTCTTGAGACGGTCGCCGCAATGTCCGTAGCAAGTATGTAAAGTGCTGTTGGTGTGGCTAGTGAAGGGCCGAAGGGTTGACTCATTTCCTGACCAACACTTGATTAATGATGTCTCAATAACAAGGCCGCGGGGCACTACACAGATTATGAATGTTCAAACCGTATTAGTTTCTACTCCGTGCCGTTACTGTTTTTGACGGTTCGTTTTCTGCTATCTGAAAATAAAAAACACCGAATCGCTTGTATAAACACGCATACAAGCGTGAATATTCTTGAACAAATTTTATTTTGTTTTTGTTGAATGTTAAGCTACAATTTCACAAAATACATTATATATGAGGAACATGCACGTTTTGGTTTGAATGAAAGAAACGAATGTTGAATAGCAGAAAGTATTAAAAAAAAACGTGTTTTAGGCATCTAATATCAATAGGTGATATCTCACTACAAGAATGTATGTATGAACTATTGCATATTTAGTGTCTTAAAATAAAATCATATCGGTTTTTGTCATCACTTAAATGTAGTTTGTGGAAATAATGACTTAAAACCGAACAAACTTATTCGAAAACATAATTTAGAATGCAAACGTTTTGACAATTACAGTTATCTCCATTAGTCCCGCGATAAAAGTTTTTTTCTTCATAAAACTGTTTTTCTGTAAAATTACTAAATGGTATCAGGAATTAATTATTAATAAATGACATGGTATCAATATAAATCAATATAATAAAAACTAAAATTGGAAAGTGGTAAAAATATAAAAATAAATACAAGGTAAAGTAAACATCTGATAAGGATATTTTGACTATTGGTGGAATGAAATTTATTAATAATTAATTGCTCATGCCATTTAGCAATTTTACAAGGAAAAATATTTTATGAAGAAGTATTATTATTATGTTTTAATAAGCTTGTTTGATTTCAAGCCTTGATTTACAGGAATTATATATACAATTATTAATATTAAGGCTACTAGGAAAATAGAAAAGAATGCAATAAAATCATACCTCAAAGATTACCATATGAAGATACTTATGTGTACTAACTCATTAGGATAGTATATATTTTTTGGTACTACTACTTTAGTTTCTCTTTCATATCTTTAGTTCATGACCGTTTTAATGAGTTTGTGATATCTTAGAGTACAAAAACCGATTAAGTATTTTACATTTTTAATTAACAATACAAATCTTATAAATAGTAGAAGAACCACAAACTATTATGCGTGTCAATTTTTTAGTTTGATATATAAATTTGTTTGGGGGATTGGAAAGATCAACAAAGTTAAGAAAATTGATAAAACTAGCTGAACGGATCCATTGAAGAAGCAGAATAAGTTAAGAAACTTCATTGTCCACTGTACATTATGCATAAAAATTGCTTAAGGATTTCGACAAATTTGAGGTTAGGGTGTTTTGGTAGACGCAGTTTTTCTTAAACAGAAAGCTGCCATTAGATATGTTTGTTGCATCAATAGACTTATTTCATTTCGTTAAAATATGTATTAACTATTTCTAAGTTGTAAATTTCGGAAGGAAACAGAAATTAATAAATAAAAATAATAGTCATCGCATTCTTACAGCATATTACAATTAGACAACCTAAAATTCATTTAATTCAACACAATTTAAAGATGACAGCAAATAATTTAGATGTATAAGGATAAAAATTTATGACAAACTCTTCAATTCTTTCTAGGCTTTCAGCTATTAGAAATTCGAAACAGTTGTAAAATCATGGCTGCAGACAAAATGTTTTTATTCATTCTCAGAAACTTTGGTGGTGACACACATATTTAATGTAAGAGTTTATGTTCTACAATCACTCTCTAGGACATGCATAATTGTAATTTTTTTTTAAATTCCTTTCCTATTCCCTTTTGCTATTTAAAATTTTGTAATTTTCTCTTTTATTCACATATCTTCCACATCGTGTAATATTGAAAAGGAAGTTCTAGTGTTATTATTACTATTAAAGCTAAACATTTGGTTAAATTAGGAAAAAATAGTATTTTTTGTACTAATTTTATGTTCTGCACAAGAGTGTCCACCGAACGCTTTGTTTCACCAATGTAAACACCACCACACGAGCATGGAATTCGGTAGACACTAGCAGCTTCAAAAGGATTACGATCTTTGACGGGAAAGGAGTCTGATAGTATGGAGTTAGGTTTAAAGGCGGTTTACTGTTGTGGTTGGACAGGATTTTTCTTAAGGTCGGTAACAGTTTGGATATAGGGGAATAAGCAGTGAATTTATAGCATAAAGATATCTGCTATTGCTATGCTATGTTGGAGATCTGGTGTCTAGGATAGCTATTTTTGATTAGGGTATCTATGACATGGGATACTTCTGTGGTTAAAGAATTGAGTTCGGAAATGGCAATGGCTCTTTGGACTAAGGAATTTATGACACCGTTCCTCTGGGCAGGATGGTGGTGTGAAAGGGAATTTAGATAACGGTTGGAATGTGTAGATTTGTGTTGAAGAGTACCGTCTCACTCGACTTCCATGACGAATTTAATGGAACCAGGTTGGGAGTTAAGAAATGTGAGAAAATTGTTTAAGGAATCACGTGCATGTGGCCAGATGATGAACCAGCATTTCGGTTTCTTGGAATAGGATGTTAGGATTTGTTGTTCAAAGGCCTCCATAAAAATGTTGGCAACAACAGGAGAAAGAGGGAAAACTACCAACAACCCGAAATTTGTTCCTAGTAACAGCCGCGAAACTGGAAATAGGCAGAAGTAAGGCAGATTTCCACCAAATCAGTTAAGTCATCTGGTTGGAAGTTGGAAGATAGTATGTGAGTACTTGCTTTGAGAAATCTTAGAGAAAAACAACTGTTACTTTCCGACGTAAATTTTAAATTTAAAATAGCAATTTTATATTATAATTTCTAAGGTATTTGCATCGAAATTTATCATTATATTTCCTATAATCTTTAGTCTCCACTTAAAATTACAGTACGAATAATCGGTAATTATACTGCATGTTATGTGCACCGGATGTTTTTTTTTGCAGTGAATATATGAAACAAAAAATGATTGTTATTCAATAATATACGTAAGTAGCTACTGGTCGGCATGGGTTTGTTTAAAAACATAGGTTTCTAAATACACATTGAACGTGGTTTCGATATACGTGGAGTCTGTCTAATATGAAAGTAAGTGGTGCTTACTTAGGTGCCTTTATTTAAAATATTTCAATTTATTTATTTACAAATGTTTCCATGTTGTTTAAAGTAAAATAACTCTGGCAAGTATAAGGTGTTACATAACGATAAAAAATATAACCTTTATTAGTTTAACTAACGTGAATGAAAAATCACGTACACTTTACGATTATTTTAATTGCAGGCAATTATAATCAAAGGCCGACATCGCCACGAACTAATGCTCTAGGGACATGAAAATTTGAAAAATATCCTCATAATTAGAACGAACGCGGCATTCTTTTTTTCTTTTTTCGGTGCGTACGTGAATTAATTAAGATAAAAAATTATTACACGCTGCATAGAGCGTGCTATTACTGAGTTAGCGCGGTACGTTTAAAAATTTCATATACTTCTTTTATTGTTCTGACAAGATAGCGATCATAATAAATCAACCGCATATACAAACGTATGTGTACATACATGTATGCAGGTACAGGTATGTACATGCTTCTGTTGTTTTTATTAGTAAGTAATTACTCTGGTAGAGTCTCTAATCGATACCTTTTACCCTTATTTTGGAATGGCTTTTATTAACTTTTTATTGGAGTGCTTAGACAACGATAGCAACACACCAACCATAATATACATATATCTTAAATAGCTCACTTAAATGTCTTTCTAGCCAACTATTATAATTTTATGCTTATCAATCTTTTGTCTTTTGAGGAATTGAATTGCCATTACTTTACTATATCAAAAACAGTTGAAAAATATTAAATTTTTTTTTGAAGAGGGAAAGATCTCCTAAAAGACATCTGGAGGCCCGTATCTCCAGGTAATGTCGGATTTATCAACGAAATACCCATCCTTGGCATACGATTGTATTCCTAGCTTGGAATTGCCATTAGATAACCCTAGGCACAAATTTTATTTTTTTTTATTTTTTCTTTAGTCACTATGTACAGTTTTACTTTCTCTTACAGTCCTAATAATAACTATAAAAACAAATTTATTCTGGCACGTTAGGTTTTGGTACAAACCGTTATTGAAAAATAAATTGAATGACATAAATGAAAATATTTTTCTTTTTACTTTTCTTTTATACAGTTCTACGGTACTTTCTGATATCAATTTGCAACAATAATCAGCCAACACTTCACTGTTTTTCAATAACAGAAATGTCTTCATGAAATCCCTCGCCGTGTTCATCACTGACGTCTCCAAGGGGAAAGAAATCTAGGTGCTAATGTAAAAATGTATTTTAAGGCTCATGTTGCAGCCTAGTTCATGGTAACTTCTAAGTAGTTCATTAACAATTGCTCTGTAGTTGTCATATTTTGTGTTTGCTTAGCATTTAGAGTATCTTAAATGACTTGGAGTGTGGTGCTTGGAATGCTTTTAAAAGTGTGACTCAAAATTTTCTAGGAAACACAAAATCTGACAACTACAGAGCAATTGTTAATTTCTGCATCTTGTTTTAGACATTTAATTTGGGGTCCTACAAAATTGCCTCTTTAAGTTTTGTATTTAAAATATTGGAAAATTTGTGTTGAAGGTATTGGAATCCACGACCAACCCTATCCATTGCTTTGACGAAATCCTTCATCAAACCTCATTTGATATAGTAATGGCGGTAGAAGTATTTTATCAGGTTCCATTATGCCTTATGAAGTATATTCTTTTGTCCAGAAATATGTTGAGCCCTGACTGACTAATCTTTAACAACGTAGTGGGAATTTCACGATTGACTGTCCCACTCACAAAAAAAAAAACAGCAGTGCTTTGTGTACCCCAGTTGTAAACCGAGTAGAATTACTACAACTTTGAGGTTAGCGCTGATATGTCATTTGTACTCGTTGTAATTAATTTTGTCGAGAAGACGAGTCATATTTTCAGAAATTTCCTTCACATGGACCGCGTGGACAATCGAGTTGGATGGATAAACGCTTCCTATGTGAAGAACGACAGCTTTCAAACTCAATTTCGAAGCATCAATAAAAGACGCCATTCTTCTGGATTGTTTTGATGACCTACTCTCAGCATGAAATTGTCGATATTATTGCAGAAGGAAAGATCTTCTTCGGTTGAAAAATACTGTGACAGTTCTTTCTGGCGATTACGATACTCTGAAATATATGTGGCTGGAGCTAACAGCTTCCATCCTTGAAGTCTAGATCTTACAATTCCGGCTTGAGTTTTTGACAAATTCCGATCTCGAATAAGGCCGTTTAATTCTGACTGATTTATTAAGTCAGGTCGGTCCTCTAGAGATGGCAAATATACATCGTCGCTCGGTCGATAACTCGAAAATTTCTTCCTCTGCATCTGTAATGGCATATTCTTCGCTCAAACATACTTACAGGTCTTGGTACTGGCGATGCTTCTGAATGAGGTACTGGACGAGTAACAGAAGATACACTAGCGTAACTAATCTTGTTTTGTTTTGTTGGAAAATCCGAAAGTTTTCGTGCAGCAAAAGTAGCAACCAGACAAATGGTTCGTTTGTTTACACCAAATCGTAGGTCTTGCAAATAGCATAATGCTGTCTTACCGTTTGACCAGCCCCTTAGCCTCTATTTTGGTTAAAATAGTGAAAATATAAACTTTCTATTAAAAGCGTAATATTCTGTTTATGTCGTTGGGTAGTGAACTCGCAATTCACTCCACATACATAACAGAAGCTATTGAAATTGTTTGTACCCACACGGGACATTATGAAATAAAAAGACGTTCAGCTATCACAAACAGATTTAATTTGAATCTAACGAGCCGTGCATAGCTCCTTACATACTACACAGCCAGAAATCTATAAATTCCTAATTTCATTGGCTCCAAAACACAGATGGGGATAGTTTGAATGCTGTGACGTAGGAAACAGGCAAGGACATGTCTATTCAATGCTCGGCAATACAATATATCTTGCAATATTTTTCTTATATAAAAGTCACTTTTAAATTCTGCAAAATTTAATATATTTTTTGAAAAGCTATTTAAAATAATGCCTCAAAATCCTGACGTGATGGAGCAAATTTACAAATATTTTCTTTCAGAATCAATATGAAAAAAAGACATAAACTACATGAGAAAAAAAACGTGTTGGACAGTGTAATTACAACTTCGAGAGGAAATGCTGCAGATATTCCGGCCATCTTCGTTATTGAGCAATATTTGTTTATTGAATTTCTCGTCTGTTTCTTTTTGCCCCATAATGTTCTTGGCCACGGCTTCCACAATTTTCCAGCTGTTTTTATTTTCCAGGATGGTATGAACTATATTATTCTGTGTCAATATATGTAGGCTGGTCTCTATGTATCTTATTTGCCTAGTCCACTTCGGACAGATGAAGAAGGTATGCGCGACAGTGTCTCTTTCTTCGCAACACTCTCTCTGCCCAAATTCGTTCACTATAGATCGGTACAAGTATACACGAAAGCAAATATAACCCGTCAGCAGTTAAGTAATATGATACCTAATTTAATTGAGCACGTTTCCTGCCAAGCCAGACTTCTACGTTCTTTATAATTCTCCTTGTCCACTGTGGTTCTTTTCCCATCTTCCTGGCCACTTTTTTTAACATATTGATGTAAGCTATCTGCTGATAATCCGCACCTTTTCTTTAAATCCCAGATCTTTGCTCGGCTAAATGGTACATTGACGAAATTCTAATTAACACTAGCAGTATACTGTAGAAGTAGTTCTATATGTCCGTATGGCGCAAATGACAATTGTGCGTGGTATCTTGTAAAATTAACTTTTTTATTTTAAATGAAACATCATTATTTAGGATATTAAACTAATAATGCAAATTTTACTGAGAACAAGAAAAACTACACAATCATTTTCAGTTTTGAAATGATCACCATTCATTCCTTGGTAATATGCAAGTGTATGAACAAATTCTTGAATGATAGTTGCCAAAGTCTCCTCACGAATTAATTGCCCTTCCTCAATTATTTTTTTGCCCTAATTCGTCCAGATTATACAGTATAAAGCACAGATTCTATATGACCCCAAAGGAAAAAGTCTAGAGGATTTAAGAACCAACCCTCTATAGTAGATTATCTAAGTCTTGGTGGATCAACTTTTGAAAAGAGCCAACAAAGAAATAGTTAGGGGCAAGACAAATATAAGAAAAAGTCAGTAATATCTATCTCTCTCGGGCTGTGAAAATTAGTTATTTGCTTGTGACATCCTTCAGATTTCAAACGATAGCGTCCAAATTTCAGAAAGCTCAAATAAATGGCAATCCAACGTCAGATTGAAGCTTTGAGTACAACTTATTGTATGGAAACACTTTTTTAAGAAGGAACTTTTTATTTTAGATTATCAAATCCCGTTACACGTCTACTATCCAAAACCTCGCATCTGGTACAATAATCCCAAAACCGGATAGTGGATGCGGATCCTAAAACCGGATAGTAGATTGATATAGTGGATCCGGATCGTAGGATCTGGACATCCAGATAATTTTAGATTCAGATATCCGGATCTCAATTTTATCGGATATCAACAGCACTAACGTCTGCTAGATCTAATGTTTTCATTTGTTCTTTCAAAATTCATTTTTAAAATTCGAAATGGTAGAAGGTAATTGTTAAGATAAAATCATTTACGAAGATGGCTTTAAAATTGCCCAAATTTCAGAAGATCCAAGTGTACAGTGATTTCAATTCCAAGTCATATATGCATCATAGATATTCAGTGCTACAGAAAACATTGCTAGTGTTATGGAGTTCTTTTTGGCCATGTATATTTCGATCCACAAATTAACCATTATCGTTATTATTATTATTATTATTATTATATTATTATTATTATTATTATTATTATTATTATTATTATTATTATTATTATTATTATTATTTGATGGTTTTTTGTTAATTTTTTTGCTAATAATTATGTTTAATGTCATCGCCTTTTCTGACTAGGAAGATATTTTTTTAATTGCTTTAACAAAACCCTTTCTCTGGAACATACTTTATTGATATTAACAATTATAATTTACTTTTTAGTTTTGTTTGTTGTTGATTAATGTTTGTCTTTATAATAGACGTAAATTCAGTTTGAATGCGTATAAAATACCTCATATAAATTCGTAAGCATTCTTTTTTATAATAAAATTACTAACCAATTATTACTTTATGGTGCGGCCAATAACTTGGCATGTGTGCATAGTAGTAATAATAACAAAACTGATGACCACAGGAACACACATCCATATACCATACATAAGTTAGACTTACATCAACACAAAAGCACATTAGTGAAGCGGGAGGATAATTCGTTTAAAAGGGTTTCTAAATTAGCAGTTGATGATGGCACTGGCATTAGTAGTGTGGTATAAAGAGTTCAGTCATTCTTCGTCATTCACTCTGCATCGTACCCGAGCCTTAAAGAACATTTCAGAACATATCTATCCATATTTATCAGTGATAATGGTAGTGCAGGAATCTATTCGTACAACTTACGAGCATAGATAAATTCAGGCTATGCAGTAATTAATACCGCGAGACAACAGTTGAGGATGTTTGTTTATTGTGCGGAGCGCATGATCTTGTTTGTCGCGGGGATGCAGTCGAACTCCAACCGAAGAACGTCAATTTTTCACACAATCGATCATGCAAATAGCAAGTAAATGTCATAGGCGAACGGAGGAATTGCATCGTCTCACCTCGGCAAGAAAATCCACGGGAACACAATACCTCAATAAATCTTATTTGTGTGTGTGTTGCGCATGTTTTAACGCGTGTACTCGTGTGTGAACTGGGGTCGGGGGTCGATCTCTTCGCAACGCGAGGACACTTTTGATGGATTACTGCACGAGATGTGCGTATTTCTATGTGACGCAAATGCTTAATGCTAAAGGTAAGTGATTTCATGCTAGATTCCTTACAAATCGTGGCACATCTTTCACGACGGTTGGTTAACGTGCATGCATTTTCTGTTTCAAATAAAAAGAAGAGACAATCTTCATCAAGCATTTGCATTACTTTGACGTTGGTAAAAAGCCCAATCAAGACAGCTATTGCCATAGCAAATCTGCGTATCGGCTTTTTTGATTAAGAATTGATCCTATATTTTGAACCCCGAAGAAATGATTTTATTATTATTATATAAAAAAAGAAAAAGCTAAAAACTGTTTACTTTAATATCTAGTTTGTCACACTCTAATTATTTAGAACAGTTGAGGAAAATAATCATATATAATTTGCTTTCAAGCAAACCGCCACTAGAGTTACCTTCCTTGTTTTTGAAGCTAGAGGGTTGCTAATATAATGTCGCCAAAGCAAGACATCGAATGGAGTTAGGACGGATGAGAAAGACGAATATCGAAAATATTGGCGATAACAATGAGTAGGGGCTTCTTTCCGATGAAAGCAAATATTCTTTCTGTCATTAAGTTGATGTTGTTTTGCTGATTTCTAAGAACTTCATCTAGTAAATTCTAATATCTCTATCCACTCCCAAAAAGAAATGATTCAACAATTTTGTTACCCATTTAACCGTACCGAACATCAATTTTGAATTATTGTTCAGTTTTGTTGGCAGGATACGGGAATTCCATAGTTCATAAAACTACATTTGTCAAGTATATGTTTAGGTTATGTCTGTAATCTTTAATTAGCCAATTGCAAAGACGGAGACGTTTCTCAAAATAACTTAGAAGTACTGGTGTATTAACCAAATACTAAAAGTCGAGAGGCTGCAGAGTTTCCGAGAGTTCAGGTCTGATGGCTTCCCAAAAAAAAAAAAAAAACCATTGGTGCATTGATTTATATTTTTATTCTAAAATCGGAATTTTTAGTGTTTGCTCACAATAAACTCCTTCTTGCAATTATTTTTATGAAGACGGTAGGATATCCAAAGCAATATCCCTAGCTCTAATTGATGTTTCACTATATTTTGATCAAATTTTGTGATATATAATACCTTTCCAGATAAGTGATCAAGGTATCAAATTTAGAATGACTAAAAATAGGTTTAAACAAATTGCTGTTACTAACCCAACTTTTGCTTCAAACCTGACTATTTACAGTCAAATTCATTACATTGCACCACGATATGTATTTTATTTTGAGCAGAAATATATCAATTATCTAATGTTTTCCAATAGGCTGCAGTTAACGTTAATGGAATTTGATAATATACGGGTTGTTCCATCCAATGGAAATGATTTTCTACTAAATGGTACTCGAAATAATACATTCTTCTTCTTGCTCTTAAAATTTGTTGTTTTCCGATAAAACCATCCTAGCCAGTCACTAAATCGTACGTTCAACAGATTTCTTGCTTTAAGTTTTATAACGTAACAATAACACAACAATAACAATAGTTTATTAGCACTTAGATCTGCCCAGAGCCGATAAATACTTGGTCAAACTAATACAAACGTAAGACATACATAGCTAAAGAGAAATACTCAAAAAATACTCTAAACAAACAATAGAATATTAGGAAACAAGATAGACACCCATAAATACCTATACTTATTATCAGTAACCAAATTAAGAGTGTTAGCAGCTAAAAATTTACCAATGCCTTCAACAATAATCGTTTAAAGAATTTTTAAATTTAGGAAGCTACCGAATAGGTTTGTCCGTTTTGGCATTAGCGTCACTCAGTGAAACGCAGTCGTAAGCATTTCTGTTCGATTTGATGACAAAAGGAACAGCAATCAGAAAATCTAAAGCTGGAGTCAATCCAGCGTTTTACGGCCGCAGCTTGCGTCGAAAAACTTTACGCAGCGTCACGTGGCTAGATTTTCGCGTTACGACCCGGAGTGCCAAAACGAACAAACCTAATGTCTCTCAACTGCAACTTATTAGCTACAGATTTTTATTGCATAGCGACTTCTCAACTCCTATTTATAACCTCAATAAAAAAGTGCAACAGTTGTTATTAAGGCAACCCTGTAAATTCAAAGAATCAAGAAAACAAAGAAGATGGCAACAGCTTTGTACATTTTTCTCGAAATTTTAACACGTAAGAAGATTATAAGCACGACTAAGCTGCATCTTTAAGTATTTACATTACAAAAATCAAGGTTATGACGGAATTATTACCTGTTATTTTATACGTTTTTATTACGGAATTACTACTTAGTTACTCTACAGTTTCGTACAATAACAAGTAAATATATTTTGTAAACGACGAACGTCACGTGGATCACTATGAACGACTCTGATCTCTATTTATCAAACATCCGTTACCCAGTGCTGAGCAGTGAAGAGCAGCCAAACGTGGAACATGAACATTAAAACTTGACAAAAGATGAGGTGGGTCAACTAATCATAAACTACTTAATTCAAAAATCGTGCGCTATGGACTTTACGACGCTCAGTAAGAGATTCTACATTGTGTCTATTCAGAAAGTTTAGGTAATCAATACCTCCAGGAGAATATATGCCATTAATTTTAAACGATAGACATTTCAAGAACTTGCGTTGCACTCTCTCAATAGCAAATTCATGACAAAGATAGCAGGGTGACCAAACGATGCAGGCATGCTTCAGAGAGCTTACAATGAAAGCGAAATATAGTGCTTTAAAGATCGAGCAACTGGTGATATAGAGAGACGATCGCATGACAAAGCCACGGCTTCTGAAGGAGTACGCACAAAAGTTGGCAATGTTAGGAAAAAAAAGAAAGACATTTTTCAAATAACATACCCAAACGTTTATCTTCATCAAGCTTTCCAAGAGTGATGTTGTTAACTGTATACGAGGAAGGAAAGAGACCACGTTTTCGGAATAAGAAACCATACAGCACTTACTGACATTAATCTTAAGCAAATTAGTAGAACACCAATCGGCAGAATGATTCAAATCAAGCTGCAATGAGTCAGTATCTTCCGTAATATTAATAACTCCATAAATTTAAGATCGTCTGCATAAGCTAGAGCCGAGCAACGGGGGTATTAAGGAGATCAGATAATATCAACATCAAAGAAGTAGGAAACTAAAGAAAAAGATAAAAAAAGAACCATGAAGTAGACGTTATTGGTCCTATCAATTAAGTATGACGATATCAAGCGACTGAAAATAGGGATCATTGGTGATCTATCGTGTTGAAAGCGCTAGAAAGCTCAGTATATATCACGTCCATTTGCTTATGTCTATCAAGCTGGTCCGCTAAATATTACGTAATCGTGACAAGTAGTTAGTTACTGTAGACCTACCAGGCAAGAAACCCTGCTGATTTGGTGAAAGCTGTTGCTGAAGGTTGCACAGGATTGCTTCGTAAGCGAAATGTTCGAAGATTTTGGCGAAGTTAGAAAAGAGTGAAATCGGAAGGTAGTTATTTAATTCAGACTTGTCGCTTATCTTGAAGACTAGAATTACGCTTGCCCGCCCCCATAATTGTGGAAAGGTGGACGTTCTAATACATAAATTGATAACAATAATTGTCAAAGGTCTTGTCAATACATATCTAGCGCCACGAATCAAAAAAACTTAAATGGAATCATCACCGGTAGTGAGCTTTTCAGCAGCTTTTAAAGAATGTAGGTAAATATTTAATGACCACTGATTGACTACAGTTGCAATTGCTTAGATTCGGAGTGTTTGAGACGCGGTTATAGGATTTTGAAAAGTAGTGTTTTAAACAGTAAACTGTCGACGTTTCTTCTTCTATCTTCCTCTTGAAAATGTAGTATACAAAAAAGTTGCCAGTAGAATCTAGAGTGAAACAAGTTTCCTAGTTGCGGGTTTCAATAAGCTCCTGTACCTTTCTCGAAGAAGAAGACGCAGAAGAAGTGGAAGACGTCCTGACCGAGGACAAAGCCCCGCACCCGGAGTTGCTTAATTTAATTTAATAGAGGAATTGAAATTCAGTCTCGCTCCGAGCGCCCGGCCAAAGAAACCTTTTAATTAAGCATTCAGGGTGTAAGGAGTCAAGTCCGCAAGTCCCGAAGTTGCTTGGTACTCTTTATACTTCATAGTGGCCAGCTGACGTCTGTTCAGCGGCCAACTTCTTAGAACACATTAGCATAGTAGATGAGGTTCCGCACACGGCACCTCAAAAGAGGCACGGTGCAGAAACGGCGGTGAAAAGATGTTCGCCATGGAGCGCCGCACGAGAGTCTTTGTCATGTTAAGAGGAGCGGACGCACGCAATGGAAGGAAACCCTTGCTGCTAACTTATACTTGCGTCGACGCCGTCCCTCCGCGTCGCACCGCTCTCTCCCTACCCGACCGACCGAAAGAAGAAAAACCTCTTTTTCTCAGAAATGAAATATTCAGAAAGTGTGCGCCAGATACACACGGAATCAAATGAAGAATGAAAAATATGCATTGACGCGACAGATGGCCCGGAATTGCAAGGGGTAGGCGCCGACAGTCACTGCAACGCGAAATGTTTTTATTAGCTGTAATCCGGTGATTGATTGTATTCGGTGGAGATTCTACTCCTGCCTTTATTATTAAAAGTAATTTATTTTTGTTACGGGGGTTTAGTTACTGCGGGCGAAAAGAAAAGAAATGTTTAATAAACCTTCATTTCATTATCTCCTGTGCCTAAAGTTTTGTTATGAACAACAAGAAACTTTTTTTTCCGTTTTAATATATATAATTAATTGCAATATCATTTATTATTGTTTAACATCAATATCTCGGTTAACATACTTTACTACTGGCACTAAGCAGTTTTATATCACAATACTTTCATGCACTATCTTGTTCTTTTTACATATCTAAAATTCTTTATAGCAAGTCCGAATATGTTTAAGCCATGAGCATGTGTAGTGTATAATGTAGTAAAGCCATCGAGCTTTCGTACCAGCAAATGCAGTAACTCGAAATATAAGGTGCTGGGTATATAATAATACAGTTTAACCACAAAATTTAATTCTTGGCAAATAGCATACTGGAAAAGGGTAACTGATAGATATATTGGTAAGCAAATGCACAATAAGATATCACTAACTGTACACTTATGCCTTATTTTCCTTCTGTTTGGTGATAGGTGCTAATCACGTAGTGTGTACAAGACAGCTCCAAGGATTTTCTTCTGTTTTATTTGTCGTTATACTGGAAAAGGTTATTGAGGTGTTGTTGATGATAATGAAAGGAAGCATTTGTGAATAATGAAAGCATTCCCATCTGTCTATATCTATGATAGATTTTTTTTTATAAAATCTTTTGAGTTCGCATGAATAGATTAGATTAGGATTAGGGTGGCATATGGACCTGCTTCACCGCGATCTTTTCAGATCTATTGTGATCCCTTCTTCCTAGAAGGCGCTCTCTAATTTTGCCCTTTTAATTAGGCTTATCATCTTTGAGAACGGCTTCTTTGTATAGCTGCTAGCTGTGGAGTTCTGCATGCCCATTACTAGAAACCTTGTCCTCGTTAGACCTTCACATTGGTACAGTACATGAACTAGCGTTTCTTCCTCCTCTTAATTACCTTTGGGTGCCCACCTCATTTAGGGCGCTTCCGTAGTCCCAAATCAACTTAGAGTCCACACTCACGGAACTAATTGCTTTGATGTGGACTGACTGTTAGAGAAGATAGCGACGGTTTTACCTGGCTCGGTCCATCTTTTTATTTCTCGGACACAATGGTAAATTGCAGCAACCTCAGACTGGAACACCTGGCAAATTTTTTATTTCTTTTTTAACCCGATTAGTGGACTGACGTAATTTTCATGTTATATTTTGATCATGAACGTCAGTACGACTAAGAAAAGGACATGATGAGGACTTAAAAATGATGTTCATATTTTATGTCATTACGGCATCACTCTGAGATGCTTGTGCAAAATAACATTTAACGTTATTGAATGACCTCAGGGAAAAGTTATAAAATCAGTTTTTCGTTTGATGTATGTATTTACGCAATGCAATGAAAAACAAAACAACAAAAAAATATTCATATTGTCTCTTGTAGGGAAATAAAATGAAATGAAACAACAGTTTAGTTGGTAGACCTTTTCTTACTCTCTTTTCTTATTATAAGTATCTTTTTAGAAGACTTGTGACTATATGTTTCGGAAATTCTGTGCCATCGTTAGGTTTCTAAGAAAACGTCACAGGAAAACAATAATAAAACAAGTCGTAATTAGTGTCTTCTACTTTGATTTTGATTATTAATTATGAAGAATATATTTAGGATTTGAAACGATTATACATCCTTCATCTTTTTTCATAAATACAAACCAGAAGTGACTATTGAATAATACGTCTTATTCACGTCAGTCTATCTCGCTGGGAAAATTCATATTTGTCGTGGGATACTTGTTTACTTGCAAATAAAAATTCAAACAAATTATTTTATGGACAAAAATAATCAAAAATACCCATATGTGTGTGAGTGCAGATAATCTTGCATCTTATCCAAACCATGTATTGTTTGGAATTGCTTCTATGTCCATATTTAAACTTGGCCTATTTGCTGCCTATTATTGGCGCTTTTGCCAAAATAAAAGTCGAGATTTTAACTTTTTGAGTAAGGTTCCCTTCTGAACTTCATTTTTATTTATTCATTTCATTTTGTCCATCTATGCCAGCAATATTTAGCGTAATTTAACATTTTTATTGTCAATCCCAGAATAATTTTTCATAATAATTAACAGACTGATAAAGATTGGCACTTCCGTCGAATTGTGGTTGGAAAATTAAGTAATACGGAACAAATAATTTGTGCAATTAAACAAAACATTAAGATTTTGAGGAATAATTTGAAATAGATCCACCGATACTGTATACAGATATACAATCTGCTACAGTTAGTTACCATTGCGATCTAGTCATTCGTGAAATGGAACAAAACATGTGTCAGAGCAATGTGCTCTAAGTAAAGAAATCGCAATACGTGCGTTATTATACAGGAAAAACTTTATCAGCAATTTAAATTTGGATGTCCAGCTTTTTTCCACATAAATCATTTCAAAATAAAATTTTAATGCTACGAAAGGAATGTGAATCGGTTTCGATCGTAATAGAAAGAGCTTATAATGCACATTTCATCCTAATTGAGTTTACTTGCGGAAATAAAAAAAATGAAAAATAAAAAAGAACAGAACATTTAGTTAGTACGAATGAAAGAACTTTTTCATAGGATTATACAATAGAGAAGTTATTTCTAAACTAACTTAGCAACTGCATTTTAAAAGTTCGCTACTACCAAATAAATAAAAGCAAAGTGAAGTTCTATATGAACACGTCAAGCATCTTACAATAATCTGAGGTTTCGGTAAGTACTTTAAATAAAGTTGCTACATATTATGAACATACTATTAACAATACTATAGATTAATTAAAAAGAAAAGTTCCACCAAATGAGAATATGTGTGATCAACCCAACGAAATGTCTGAAAACCTATAGCATAGCTATACATAGCTGACATCCTAGCCTATATATTGCAGCCTACACTATCAAAGCAACATACAGCTTAGCATAAAAAAAAGTAATTTAAAATATGCATATGAAGAATATTGCTTTGAAACAAAGAAATGTTCTGAACTATATTTTCTGTCGCATGGTGTCGGTGTTGTCCACATCATAAATGTTAAATGGTCATACACTGCAGTGGTAAGACCCTGCTAACCTGTGGCTGCTCCATTTGGTGGACCAAGACTGCGCAAAGCCAGGCAATTATTAACTTACGAAGATACAGAGGCTGGCTTGCCTGTGCACCATTATTAGAGTTACAAAAAGATTACCAGCAGCTGCTAAGGAAACCACGCTAAAATATTCTCCTTGGATATTTACGTTAAGGGGGAGGCAAGAATGGGAGCACATGGACTGAAGTATGGTAGAAACTGGAGAACCTATGATACTTCTGAGCGTGTCAGAATAACAGCGGAAATAATAAACCTTCTCCGTGAAATTGCTAGTGATATAATGATTACCAAACTCTTTACATTGTCTTGGACTGGGATAAATGGAGAACAAAACATAAACTAGGCATTCTAAAAACAAAGCAGATGAATGAAAAACAAAACTACAAATTGTAGAGTTAATATGTAGTATATCAGTATACCAATTGAAAATAGTAATGATAGAAAAATGCGTCCATAGGGTGTTTGTAAAACAATCCGAAGACCGGTTGATTATATATCTTCTCTAACAGTCAAGCGGCTCTAAAGACATTGGCATCCTATTACATAATCTCGAAACTTATAGCTTAGAATTGTGGAAGACTTAAAGATACTGGCTAACATAATACAATTACTTTGGTGTGAGCATTAGGGCATAGGCAACGAATTTGCGCATAAGCTAACGAGAAAGGGCTCTGAAACAATATTTACTTTGAAATATGTACATTTATTAGACTTCCTTTTAATAAGTTAAACAAAGTCAATTGTGAGGTTGTATCAAATACATATTAGAAATAAAATATATTTCGCCTAATATCAAATATGTACATATTCAGTTATTAAATGCAGCAAAATGCAAAAATTTAGATACATTCTGCATTAGTTTGTATAAGTTTAAACCACAATTAAATAAAGTGAAAGTTATTTGGAAACTTTTGCTACGTTTTAAAATGTTAACAGATCTCTGAAGTATAAGCAGCACCGTCGTGGAAGTGAACTGCAGATAATGTCAAAAGGATAGGATAACTTATTCATAGGATTTCCTGTTTTTAGTTTCTTAAAATTGAATATATCAACGTATGTATTTACTTGTACCAAAAATAATGATAATGCTATCAAATATAATCATAAATGGACGGTAATTGGAAGCATATTTGGTAATCACACAAAATAGTTGTTTCCCGTATCTCTTACATGATTCACCGTTCAAGCTTTGTTACAAGGTTATTTGTAGTATTATATATATATCTTTGTTTCTAAAAAAGAAATAATTACAAACGTTTTTAAGCGAAGCTGCATTTTGATAAAGTATAAAATAACTGTTCTTTATTCCTTATGTTGGTGTCATGGATAAATCACATATATACCGGATATTATAGTTAACTATAATTACATTTCCGAATAAAAACTTAGTAAATAATGGTTTTAAACGTTGCTTGTTGGTATTCAGTATCAAGTACATTGCCTGCAATTACCACATAAAGCATTTTTGGTAATTTTGGGAATTTACAGCGTTCCACAGCTTTCACAGTCATCCCGTTGCAAGTACCGAATGGATCTTTGCGGTCTCTGAGCATGCAAGACCGGTGGCAGTTAGCGGCAACTTGTACAAGTTACCCCTTTCCATACTCATACGATATTTTTCTGTAATGACCAATGTCCTAGTCTGTGGTTTCCGGGTTAGTCGCCGTCCTTTTCTTCCCTTCTCCGTTTGGGCCTCTAGAAACAGATGTTACAACGCCTAGGCGAGTATCATGTGCTATAATGCTAGTGTGTACGTACTAGTACCCAATAAGTCATAACTATATAAGAGCATCAAACCGCAAAGTCATTAAACTGTCACATTACTTACACTAAATGTGCGTTCTGGACATTTTGCATTGTGAAAAATTAAGGTTCGACATGGATCCCTCTTTCTGTGAAAAGTGGACACCTTTTTCTTTAATGTAATCGGCGAACCGGCAATATATTTGCATAAAAATGAGTATTTGAATAATACTGTTTTGGTATATTATCTAAATTTGTTCACAATGTGAATCGCTACTTGTTCCAACCGAAAGAAGAATTATTCAATACCTTTAGAATGGAATAATTATATATATAAAATCAAATACTAATATTAATTTTTGTAACTTAAATTAAACACCAGATATAATTACCAGTGAGTTTATACACTACAGTTTGAGTTCGCTTCAACTTCACCGGATTATTATTATTGAAGTATATTTTTCAAATGTGGGCGTATTCTTATTTCCCGGTGATCGATAGTAGTCCGAAATTATAATTTTATGTTATGGATTCGTTCAAGAGAGGAGGAGATAGCCGTTCCGTTTAATTTGATGGTGAATACGCCAGGTAGGTGGATTGACGGTCTCTGTGGAAGTATGTCAAGAAGAAAAATATCGGCTAGACACCGAGGTCCCAACAGGTTCAACCGCCACGGTCTTTGACGCTTTTTCTGTTTCGTTATGCTCCGAACAATATTAAATTGGTTTTTGTTTTAATTTTTATCTAGCGGGTGCAATTTACACAGGCAACATTGGATTGTGTTGTAAGCTTTCTAAGCTCGTTCCTATAATATTAACACTTCAAATATTGTTTGATTAATGATATAAAATATAAGTACCTGTCGGAAAATAGATTCATGTTAGCTATCTTATAGCAAATATTATTTCACGGAATGCAAGGAAACGCCCGGAATATATAACTATAATAATAATAGTAATCTTATGATCGTTTAAATAAAGCAGAGTGGTGTAAATGCATTTTGTGGGGATATGTGTACAACCCGTTCTAAAATACAGCTAACAAGTTACAAGAGCTGAGATTTGTTACACGTATTAGATATTAGGATTATGTTGTATTTTACATCAATTGTGTACGACATTTATTATAATATTATACTATCACCAGTGGCGGCTGGTACTAAAGGGCACAAGGACACGTGCCCATCCAACCACCAAGATAAACACAGAAAGAAATTCGCATGTAATTTAGTACATTTTATTTTATTATTTTTACGTATTTCTATAGCGATGGTATCAAAGCTTTCTTCCGCACCACAGACACTAGCGCATATGCGAACGCTCAATACTATGTTTCGGGGCACTATTTCCGATGTACCTATTTCGAGTATGAATCGGGCGGCTCCGTTTATCTTCGCCATATGTGCTTATAGGGTCGCTTTGGGGCACGCAATTTCGTGTCTCCAGTTAACGTTTTGCATTCATTGTGACTGCATCGTTTTCAATACGTACCGCGCATGTGTGATTTCAAAGGCTTGAAGTGATGTTTATTATTAATGATGAAAGTTAATTGAGTGCAAAACCTTTAAAAAAACCCGCTCTCATTTGAGGAAAAATTTTGATTAAGAAGAAAGGAAAGCCCATTCCTGATCTTCAAATAAACTACACTTCCACAAGTAAAACTCGAACTTACAATAGAGTATTCAATAAAAATATATATGAAGAATATGAGTGGATGTGCGGATGTTTACTGAGAAATAAACTATTTTGTTTTATCTGCTTAATTTTTAAGAAAGAGGTCAGTGAGTGGAATAAATAAGGGTTAAATAATTACATGCATATCGCAGAGAGGGCAAAGAAACACGAAAATAATTCCGTCTCTCACATGAATGCATGCGTAGATTTTAATATTCTAGGCAAAGTAGACATACGTGAATAGTTAGACAGTGCTTATTTGCGACATAAAATTAAGTACAACGAAGATGTGGAAAAAATCGTCATATTTTGCGTCAGTTAATTATGTGTATAATAAACTGTGAAATCTTATCCTAGGTTGCACAGCGTAAAATTGCAAAGTGAACTTTCAGTGATTTATGAGCGCGATGACATGTGTGACGTAGGTGTACGTAATGTTTTGCCACTTTTAGTGTCCATAACAGACAACTTAAAAAAAGTTTTGACACTCCATGTTGACGGCAGAATGTGAACGATGTTTTTTACCTCAAACGCATTAAAACTTTTCTGAAAAGCACAATGTCAGAAGATCGACTGAACACATTTTTACAACAAAGTCATAGACGTATTTTCCAGCATGAAAAATAGTAGAATGGATTTTATGTTTCTTATTTTGTGCCCACCCTCTTTCATAACTCACGAGCCGCCTCTGACTATCACTAAATTGACATAAATAACTTCTAATGTCATTGTGATCCTTAATTTTATGTAGCACTACATCGTTTTAGACCAACACTTTATATGTTGTGTCAACCCAATTTATTGTTGTTTATGTATTTACAAACCAATTTTGTGTAGACTTGACACATCTTTTTCCTCAGTGTAGATACCATTCCATATGTTACCATAACTTCAATTTACAGTCACAATAAAATATAATAATCATGTTACTTACATGTTACATTTCCGCTGGGTCAAAATTACTATATATTATGCCGTTGTCAACGGTATTTCTCTCTATGAAGAAAACTTCAGTTGGAATTTCTTTGACTAACTCAGTCTGCAGTCTCATTTATCATAATCAATCATCGATAGTATTTGATGGTTATTATCAATAGTACCTATCACACCTAGTTCTTTGCTAAAATGAAAAAATTAATAACCATCATATAAATTAAAATTGCGTGTGCATCTCATACGGGTTAAGATGATACGACAATAAAAGGCATCTTGCAAAAATCCTTTGTTAACGACATTTTATAATAGCGGGAAACTGATGCTTCATTATAAAAGTTTTTTGATAAAATAGTTAGTTTATAGTTTATAATAACCTAAAATGAAACAATGCAAGCGAGAGTATGAGTTTATTTTATTCTGAAGTCTCCTTCATTTTTTATTAGTTCCCCATTTCTCTTTGCACCTACCCATTTTATAAGCACCTGCCTTTCTACATTTTAGTTCTTGCAAAATGTTTTATAAGTTTTGTATTTTTTCTTAATAAAAATCGGACAGTGTATCTTATTCATATTTACACAATGGTATGTCAGTAACGACATGTTGGTGTTCATTAAATTGCGTATCTGCAATTGCATTCTGTACGTTTTGTTTGTTGTCTATGTATGTACGTAAAAATAATGTGACAATAAATTTCAAAGTTAATATTGTCTCTCGTTGTTGTTCCCTCTGTCCTAGCCGAGAAAGTCTCTAAACATTTTTTAAAACCGTTAAAACCTCTCCGTGATATATATGGAGAAATAAGAACCGCGAACGAAAACGGAAACAGCGCCGCACAGCGGACTTATTTATATTTCTGTTTGTGAATTCAAAATAAAAGTCACCTAAATCGCCTTTTATTTCCCCGCGCACTAAACTCCCTTAATTCTTAATTGCTTACTGAAGCAGTAGTTAATTTAATTTATATTTGGTTAAGCAATAAAATCAGGCGGGTGGGTTGTGTGTGGAGCAGAGGAGAACTCCGGCTTTCGGCATCAGGAGAGGGCGAAGGAATGAACGGCGAACGAGAGAACAAACGCTGTGCCGCCGTCGCCGCCGCTGGGGTGAATACATGATCTATGTCCTGGTCAGAACTCGTGGAAGGGCGCGTTAAGAACGCGGTGCTCCAAGACATTAATATTCCCGCGTTCGTTACATGTGTTGGACACACTCTGACCGCTAGAGCGGGTTCGTTAGCAGAAAAGGGGTTAGTCGGAGGAAGCTGACCCACCCACTCACGACCACTCTAATATTATCGCGACACCCTTTTAAAATAGCCACGTTAATTAAAATATTTGAACCCCTCAGTTTCTTCTTTCTAAATGAATGACGCGGCCGATATAATGTCACTTCTTTAATGTATCTGTTTTGCAGAATACAGATATTCTTTAGTAAAAAAAAAAACAGCAGATAAGTATCGCGTTATTCAAATATCAGCATTGCACTTATGCAGGCTTGTGTGTCACTCACATTGAGAAAAACTTTTGGTGAAATTAAATATAAATATATTAAAACCAAATATAATATCTTTATATATTAAATTTTTATTCAAATTAACATTTCCTTATTTTTCAAATTACTATTAAATTGTTTAAAGCTAAATTAAATATTTTTTAGTTCTAAAACACGTGATATTTTTTTTGTGTTGGGACCCACTAAAAAATCCCCCTCTCGGACAAAATTCTACCTCGGCACCGTTTTTCACATATCATCAAGGTGGTGTCCTGTATCTATCGTCTATCCATCTTTCGGTTTTTAGCAATTAAAACGGTTTTTACAAATGCGGAGACACTGTGCCAAGCGTCCCAATTCCGTACCATCACTTCTGTGACATCATCCGGGTTCACTGCTCCAACTTGCCTTTCGAGATTTCCTCTATCTTCTTCCCACCTCTGGCAACACGTGATGTTAAGGGTTACATCAAATACGAAATCAATTTAACAACTTTTATTTATTTTAAATACAGGTGCAGTGGGGGCCCGTTTCAATATTGAATGGTGGGGTCAATCATGGGCTAACTCTCTCCCTTCCCCCTCCCGGGTCTCCCCCCTCCATTTTATTAATTTTACAACGTTTTAAATCAGTTTAGCTCAGCTTGCAGTAATTTATTACCTCATTTATTCCAAAGGGCCATTATTACAATCACGATTTATGGATTAAATATGGCAAGGTCGAGTTTTTTTTTTTTTATTTACATCGATTAAAGTAAGTCTAAAGTCAAATTTAAACCGAAGATTATTGATCTATGGTTTATACCGCGATTGTAGCAACGGCCCTAACTAAAATAATATCAACACAAAAAAATTAATGTATACACATTTAGTAGCCATTTTAAAATGAAAAATACGTTAAGTTCTTATCGGGAATACTTATCTACCTAAATATAAATACTAATGTATTTCCTTCAGAATTGCACATATTTAGTATTTAAACTGCAGGTACATACATGGGTCACTTGTGAACATTCCCCCACCTAACTAACGCAAAATTATTCAGGCGTTTTCGTGATTTTATATCGACGAAAACATACCACAACACGGAGTACATGAGTTATTTAAGTGAAGATCGTCGAGTAAAATATAATGTATATTCTAAGCATAAGCGGACGTATTTCTTACAAAGAATGGGAAACACAATTTTTATTTTCTTTATTTGTTTACCTAAGCAAATGGCTTGTTTTTTTTTTATTTAAAAACACTATTATGATGTATTTTTCAGGAATAACTCCCTCATTATTTATTATTTCTTTTTTATAATTTTTACCCTAAGAAAGATATGATTGATTTAAAATACTATAGTTATTATTTTGCGATGACACCCTAGAATAATACTACACTTTATTGCTATAATTAATAAATATTAAATATTCTTGAACCCAATTTTTATTGCGGGAAAGTGTCTAAACCGATTCCGTATGCGACGGCCGTGCATAGTGATGTAACGAATACGTGATTTTACACATTCGCGAAAGCGAATGCGAATATGAGTATGCGAATACGAGTATTAACTTTTTAAGTTTACTAGCGCCATCTATTAGCTCTCAATTTACAACTATACGAACACTTGCATTAAGGGCTTATGCGCACAGGCAGAGAATTAAATTTCTGTATCACCGTAGCGCAACTAGCCAAGTACAACCGAATCGTTTGGACTTTTTTTATTCGCAATATTCGCATATTTATTGCGAAATGCGAATATTCAAAAACATCGCATTCGCGAATATTCGTTACATCACTACCGTCTACATATGTTTCTACTTTCAATAATCGATGTTTGACGGCCGTCTGACTCACAAGCTTGTCTACCGTGATAGTGGGTGACGTTTCCCCCACAGTGCCGAGCACTGACGTATACTGATGACGTGGATTCGATCAGCCAGCGGGCAGCGGTCCACGATTCAATGTAATTTTTGCGTATACTGCGACCACCCCTCTTCCGCTGGCTGCGCGCGGAGACCTACAAACGTCTGAAATCGGGGCCAATCTAAACGTGGCCCTAATTCGCCGCGACTTGTCTGTATAAATAAATACAAAGCACGTTTCGTCGTATCAAATTATGGGAATCGCCACGTTCGTTCTGTACTTGTGTGTGCATGTGTACGTGTATTTATCGGTATTTTTACAGAAAATGAAAGCTTTTTAATGATTAGTTTGTAATTTGCAATGGTGAGACCATGGTCCCGTGGCTCTTTAAAAGAACCCGCCCTTGCACTTGAATTATGAATTAACTATCATTTCTGCTCATTCTATATACATCTTATATGTGAATTTAACAATAACTTTTATTTGTTTAAGATAATAGAGATACGACTACCCTAACGACAGCATTGGAATACCTCCTAGACTTCCTCTCTCTTCATTTGGTGAAAATGAAGGAGAAAAGGATAGCCCATATCAAATTGCTTGATCTACCGAGTGGCAGATATGCAGGATTGGGATACTACAGTATTCCTCTTTTGGGCAAGAGATCAAGGCAGAAGATTTCGACATATATATTTAATAGAAAGTTTTGTGGAAATCATGAAACGGGTAAGCTGAAATTACTCCAGTTAGTTCGTGGAATTTATCTGGTTCACAGATCAAAGATCGAGGAAGGGAGTGGATCTAGTATCTACAGTGAAATGAGAAACACAATAATATTTTTTTTACTGGGAAAATATACCACGATCTTTCAGGCAGAAACATATGCAATATTGAACTGTGCAACAGAAATCAGAAATAAGCGGATCTGTGTTGCAACAGACAGGCGATACTGAACTACTAGTGAACGCCAAGATAAAGTCAAGTTTGTGGTTTGGAAATGTATTCAAGAACTGAATAGGCTCACAGATAAAGTCACTTTGCTGTGCTCGGACACTCGGCAATCACAGGAAACAAAAAAACCGGTGAGTTAGCAAGAAAAGGGTCATCAGATTCATATATAGACCCATAACCTATTACAGAGGTTCCCAAAACCACAGCAAGAGTACAGCTAAGGAATCCTAACTATTTTTTTTTTATCATTTTCGTTTATCTGAATATACTGGTGGTTCTATATATACAGGCCCAGTTGGCTTTTGGCTTGTTCCACAATCTTCTTCCATTGTCCTCTGTCTCTTGCCTCTTCCCTCCAGTTCGAAATATTGATTCTTCATATATCTTCTTCCAGAAAAAGGAAAAGAATACAAGTTTAAAGAGGTTGAAAAGTTTCCGATATCTAGGCACAATATTTAATAGGCAGCCGGATATAGGTGAGGAAATAAAAGCTAGACTCATAGCAGGAAATAAATGTGTAGGGACGCTAAATTCAATTTTAAAAATAAACGAACATCAAGAAGGCTGAAAATACAGACACATAGAAAAGAGATCAGACCAATAGTTACTTTCGGATACGAGGTGTGGCCCTGAAAAAGGAAGAGGTGCAAAGAATGGAGATATGGGAAAGAAAGGTCCTGAGGAAAATACATATTTGGAGGAAAAGTTGAGAACGGTACATGGAAAATAAGAACAAATAAAGAGCTATATGAGCTCTTGAAGGAACCAGGAATTGCGGGAGTGGTGAAAGCACAGCGTTTGAGGTGAATGGGGCACATAATAAGAATGGAGGACCATAGAATCCGAAAGATTAAATGGAGGAAGAAAAAGAGTTGGTAGGTCGCGACAAAGATGGAAGAAGGAAGTGGAAGAAGGTTTTTCTATCCCTTTTTGTTCATTCTGCCAAGTTAAAACGTCGTAATTTCACTTTATCCCGAGCTTTATCTCTGAGTTCTAACAAATATGGGATAGAACATTCGGTATATGGAGGTAGACCAAAAATGATAAAAAAAATGTAGTTGAACATTTTAACTAAGGATAGCGGAATATAACGCCAGACCAATTCATAGAAAGATCCTTATTAAGGGGATCGCCAGAGGAGGAAACTTAGGAGCTACCGCAGTTCAGTAGGAATCATTTGCAGCACGCTAGCAGGTCTCCTAATAATATATCGCTATTTGTTGCTGGACGAAGCTGCGGGTTGTAGAACACATTTTTACAGTTCTAGGTATTGGCATCTATTTGACGTATTGTACTACTGCACACTGAAAGTACACATACAGTACAATCTGTGTAATAAGATGACGAAGACCACTTATCATATCTTAAGTGAATGAGAAGTTCTGCATGCAAAAAGTCGGCCAAGTTTTGGCAAGCCAAGTGTGTACCCAGAGAATTACTCCGATCAACCAGCCAAAGACCTGCATAGCTTAGGGCAGGTTACTGGAAGGTTTAGTATAATTTAATTAACAAAAAGCCAAAAAGTTGCTGTGTTTCAAACTCCAAGCAAAGGAAAAAAGCGAAATCCAACTTAGACGGTGTGTATGGTCAATATTTGTCAATACTTAAAACTTCCGTAAATCTTTGGAAATTTATTTTATCTTGGTTAGTAGGGAATTTATTATAAGTTACTACAATAATTGCAATAATGAAGAAATAACGAATATATAATCTATTATTTGCTAATAGTCAATATATTCAATTAGTGTTTGACTATGTATCGAATTCCTCCATTCACCCTAATTGGAAAAGTGCAGAAGAACTCAGATGGACTCGCCGTGGCAACCCTCGTTTCTGACGTTTGTGACGACGGTGGTACCTACTCGTTATGTATACATTATCACTATCTAATTAGCAAATAGATCTCCCCGTGTGTAACTTTAATTTCCTTGCCCGACTAAATTGAAGGCTCTTAAGCAAATCAAATGTCCAACGCCTCAGATACGGTACCACTTACTATTAGCATATTAATAAATTTATCTTTTGGGTTGGGCACTGCCGGCTGATTAGCTTAAGGCTTTTGTCTTAAGGATCGAGGCGCCTAAGAAGCCAGAACACGTCCTCTCGCGGATTAACTAATTTACTTAACTGTCAACATGACACAGCAAACAGGGTAAGGTCGTGAATTATTATTTGGCACAAAGATATTGTCTTAACCTTACACTACATAAAAATAGCATTTATAATGTATGTTATGTGTTTACTTCTGTAGAAAGTTCTACGTTATTTTACCATACATTTTACTGTGATTTATTAACAGAAATCGTAATTAACTTTTTATTTGTTTGTATCCTGGAGTTCGTACAACTTCATGCGTATACGCACCGCGGTTGTTCAGTAGCTCGATATTACCCAAGCGCTTCTGAGATGTTCATACCTAATTACTTGACACTAACGAACGGAGAAGCTGCCCGATTTTAATTAAGATCATTCTTACAGATAAATCTGAGATAAATTATTCGGATTGCGATAAAAATTTAACTCTAGCGTAGCACGGTAGCTCTGTAATTCACCATGGCAAATTGCATGTGTAATTAATGGAATCTGCCCGCAGGCTTTTCATAAAATCGAAGGTTTTTTTCGGTGTTTCACTTTGCATATATCTGTCAAAAGCTACGCACGCGGAAAGGTCCTGTGTTGGATAAGGCATATCATTGCTTGAGATGATGGATATGCAAAGAAGATATAATGAAGTGTGTCTTCAAAATTGCGTCATGATCATGATCATAATAGTGTTGAAACTTTTGCGTATTTTTAAAGTGATATTGTTTTAACAATGTTTGTAATTTGTAGCTATAAAAATAATTTATTGTCATTGTTATTAACCCTGAATAAATTTCTAAAGTTCTCGTTCCGACAATGTTTTGCAAATTAATTTATAGTATGTTGCTAGGTTATTTCTTTAATAAATTTTATCGCTAACGAATATTCTACACTATTTCGTGCGAAATTGTGTTATAAAACGTGTGAGTAATAGAGAAAGGTGAGTAAATTTATTAATTAACTAAAAAGATTACTAATCTATTAATATAATAATCATAATATCAATTCATTGGTATTAAATAAATACATGCATAAAATTCAATGAATAATACTTGAATGTATAGATAAAGAAATCTCGTCGATCAAGAATATATGCGCAGGTTGAAGCTATCGGCAGTTATAAGTTGTTAGGTTTAACACTCTAAACTACGAACCTCGTATAAATAGTATTATTTCGAAATGAAACCCTACAATTTATATAGATAGATAGATTTATTTTTCTCAGTATATACATCAGTATATGAGAACGTCAAAAACGTATATAGATATACATAATAAAAAAATAATAATAATAATATCGGCCAAACGTAACAAAAGGATACATACACACATATATTGACGATATATAAAATTTAATCTAACCAAAATAAAGTTGCAAATATATTAATTAATAGATATAAAGAAATGCAACTCTCCTTTGGTTCATGATTTTGCAAGGTCAGGTAAATTTCATAAATCATACGTAATTAATGCCACTAATTCATCGTAAGTTGCTCTTCCGTAGAGTCGAAGTGTTATATGTGGTTTTGGGCAAAAGTATAGCTTGTGTGAACTGATCCTTCTTCACTTTATACTACACATGTTTCCGTCTTTAATATAACACTCTTCGACTTGAGGATCACCTTGAAATATATGTTTTCATTTTGTTTTCCAAAAACCTGAAGTAATTTTAAATTAAAAGTAAGGTTTCTGTCACTTTAATATCAATACAATATCAATATTTTTAGATATAACTCTCAAATAAAAACTTTCTTTAAATGTTCCCAAAATATACGCAGAAAAAGGGTTCGTGAAACGAAAATAAAAAAAATGCAGCATTAGTAAAGTACCTGCGATACAGTTAATTTTGGATTTCACACACATTTATATTTATGGAATTTATTATTGTATTATGTATTGTGGATAAATATTTTTTGAAATATATTTTTTTATAAATATTGCTTTCTAGTTTCCCGGTGTGTAGAAGGTACTATATGTGCATGGAATAAATCATATATATCTGCATTGCTGCTGCAGCAACTGAAACGCTTTCGATTTGTGGTAGAAAAAGGGCTTTATATGTACTTTAGTTCAAACGAGCTCTTGAAGTAGTTGTGTAGCTGTTCCGGCATAAGTGGTTTTCTTTTTGTCTTTACAAAACACGAAAATCTCTACTGAAGAAGGCACTATCACCGAGATATGTGTGTACGAATCTATTAGAAGTTGCTTCAAAATATAACACAGGACAAATTATAAAAGGTCTTTAAATTTCGTCCACTAATTCAGTACCATGCTAAACTCAAATTTGCAGTGGTTAATCTTATACAATCACTGTAAAGTTACATTTGAATATAGTGTTTGAAACTGTTTTGAAACTTACATATGATCTCGTAATGCTACAGTCTGCAAATGTAACACAATTTGTAATAATACAACTGTGAAAAGGAATCTTACTTTGTGCTTTGCTTTCATACAAATTATATTTGTGAAGTTACACGTTCAAATTTTTTCAAATTTTAACTGTAACGAAATACATGCTGCTCGTATTATTACATGCACTATATTTAATATAGTATACTACCAGTAATATGACAATATGTAATTTTACAGTGATAATTGTGGATAACAGAGTTGCCCACGATTATCACTATAGATTTTTCTTGCAGTGTACAAATATACGTATTCCATATGCATCATATTTTGCATTCGCCATCTTAACATTAACTTAATAATTAAAAAAACAGAAAATCTTCTTTTTGACGACTGTACTCTACAAAATACTATAATTTGATTTCATTTTACCTGGTAGATTCAAATTACTACGTTGTAAAAACTTGTTGAAGTTACTGTTTTTTTTTTGTTCGGCATAAGGGTGTAAAATTTCAAAAATCCGAAAATCATCGAAATTTCAGGGGTTAAAAGTGGGCCTCCGTTAAAACAGACTGTGGCAATTTACAAAACTCTATAGAAGCTACAAATGTGCCAAGTTTTAATCCGATCGGTAAGTGTCACTTTACACTGTTCGCTTATTAGAATTAATTATTAATGTTAAGCGATCCTTTACTGAATTTATCCTCATTATTAAACACGGCAAGATTTTGTTCAACGATCTATCAAAGTGCAATGTTTATAATGATATGGTATTTACGTTTAAAGCTTAAAATGTCATTAGAGATTTAACGTGTCAAAAAAGGCTTTAATGTTATGTGTAAATTTGCCTTGAAACATTTATATATACTTAGAAATAAAAGCTTTTAGCTTTTAAAACTTACAATTGCTACGTAAAAATTAAATGATTTTGCTTAAATGATTTTCTGGAATTACGTGTTTATTTGTAGATAGAAAATATGCAATTGAATTACCAAAATATGCAATTTAATTATATCAAATTATAAATCTCATCTTGCGAATGCGTTGGCGCTCTTTGGCGGCCGTATTTGCAATTTAAATTTGGCCCGGGAGAAAAGGGTTACTATTAAGAGAGTTTCGCCTCTTCCCGTACAAATTCGGGGCGTAGTAGTCCCAAGTTAATTGCGAAACTATAGTGCAACATGTGGGAACATACATATAAGTGAAAACGGCCAGGTAGCTAAATACATAGCTGGAGACGGCATAGAGGGACATTAGCGGAACAGCGTTTCTGCATCTGTTTTTGTATTTTTAATTAAATTAGACGACTTTTTTATATTTTCTGCATATGGCGCCGGTATAAATTAGGCAAATTAACCGTATTTAAGGACTTTTTTTTTCTCATCCAGGAGAATTAGCGGCCAAAAAAGGAAAATTTCGTTCATGAAATTGCGAAAATTTTGTATTTCTTGTGAGATTTATTTGCTGAAGAGCATCGTAAATTTATAACGCTACGCACACAGTATTGATCTCCTTCACAAACTTGCATTTTCATCGCGAAAGCTTCGGAAAATTTTTATCCGTAATGACTTTTTTTCATTTCACGTCCGTATACCTACTATATATTTTATCGGAACATTTAAAAATTATCATTACCAAATGCGCCGATTATAGCACGCAATCTAAAACAAAATTTATGATCAGAACCAAAACAGATTAAATGACGGATAAAAGAACTCGCCGGAACTGAAGAAGAAATTGTCGCGTTCTTCTCGACTGTAGTACAGCGTACGGTCATGGCTAAACCGAGTGTTTAAAATGTAGAGCAACTGTATTCATTAAACGAAATCATGGTACGGTTTCACAAGTCTTAACGCTCTAGAAGACATAAGCAATTAGGTGCATAATTTTACGACTTCCAAACTGGTCGAGGAGGAAACCCATACTTAATTCATTATGCATAAGGACGATGCGACGGGCTATTTGCTTGGTGCAATTGTATTCCACAAAACCGCATATTCACAAGTATTCACTTAATTGCTATTGTTTCAAAGTTCAACTTTGTAAACATTAAAATTGTCTAGGCTATAAAAGATATTTGTTCTTGTTTTTTAATAATTATTGTTAAGTTTCAATTAAAAAATATATTAGACATGTAATTGTTCAATTTAGTTCACTCTAGGTATACCCAATTTTCTTTGTCAGCTTTATTAGATAACCACACGAATTTTAATGCTTTCTTTGGTTAAAATTTTAATTTATGGTGAGATTCTGTGCATGTAGTGTGTGTTACGACGAGCTTCCATTAAAAGTTTATGGAGAAGTAAATAAATGCGAAATTTAATTTTTTTAGAGTAAGTCTGTGGGTGTAGATCAGTTCAGTTAAAATATCTTCGACTTCCGATAGTGTAAGTAATAAAATCCCTTATACGTTTGATATAATGAATTACTATATAAAATTATTAAATGTTTTGTACTGAAAACATGACATATCAAATTGAAATTACCATAATATTGAAACATTTGAAACAAATTTTACCCCACCATTTATTGCACTAAAACTTATCCGTTATTGGTTCTCTTTTGATTGATCAGCGAACAGTGTTGTTGGTTGTGAGTGTAAGTAAATCTAAATGGATATCCCAGCCGTTTCACAGCTACTTAGAGAATTGGAGTGATGCACAGATGCTACCATTAAAATATTCGAAGGTAAGTGCGTACGTGTTATCTAATATTAAAGGATTACTGGTTTAAAAAATATTGAAATAATACTTATCGTCAGCGCCATTGTGTCGATAATATATGAACATGCGGTCGGTGTGTACATTAACAAACATATGTAGGTATTTACTAGTTATTGGTTTTCAGTAGGTAATACCAGCAAATTATTATACTGATTGAAATTATATCATAAACCAACGCCGACTAGATACCAGGCCCAGGCATTGAGTGGGACTTATCTCTAGAACACAGGTCGCAACGACGGATACGCATAACACCTATACCTCTACGCATCAATATCCCGTGCGCACTCCTGGAGTACCCCGGTACGCTACCTTCTCCCAAACATTGTAAAACTATAAAGTAGATTAATTTAATTTTCCCCTACCCAGGTTTTTTGGTGTTACAAACACAAAATTAGTAGGTAATTATTACCCTTGAATAGTAGAAATGCTTAGATTAAGCAGGTAGATATTATCAGTTCAATATACTTATATTTTGGAAGCAAATAATGGCAATACTTCAAATAATACTTTTATTTATTACTATTTATTTCTATCAAATGTACACAAATTATTAAGACATAAACATGATAGTTTCCCAGTTGAGAAAATCTATTTACTCAAATCTAAAATAATTATTTTTGTTGTGAAAATATGATATGTTCATAATGATTTCAGTATATTGATTAAATTTGAACTAAGAAAATGTTTCATCTAACAAATTCACGGGTTTGTAAAACTGAACAAATTTAATTCTCAATATAAATACACTATCTTCTTGGTTATATAGAAAGTTATGTTATATTCAGTGTGTTGCATTTATATTCAAATTGAGTAATTATTTTTTTGTGTGTAGTTGCCAACTTTGTTATTTCAAATAGAAAGTACTTTTATATCAAGTTTGGACTCTACTCTGAATTTTAGGTCAAGTTTATCTAACATACCATGCCCTTAATCTTTATGTTTTACAAGATATTCGCATTTTTTAAATAATTTTGTGTTATGCAGTGGTGCACGAATTTTTAAGTTACTTGCAGTTGGTACAGTGGATTTTTTTCATTTTCATTGTAAATAATATCCACCAAATGTGGTATCTATTTCCAACAAGGAAATTAAGAAATATTAAACTGACTGCAGGAAGAGACGGAGCAAAGAATTTGTGATGTGTGACATTTTTTCCAACAAAAAAAAGTTCTTCGCTCTGTTCCAAGAACAATCGTACTCCAACATTGTGAATCACTTTTCTGTCGCTTGAACAATGAAACAAACAATGGCTACTTTTAACAAATAATGATAATTTTACAATTTATAGCATACGTAAATAATAAGAGTTCTTGCAATTGCTTACAATACCTCCAGTAAGAAAGAGGCACATATTTGTAAAATTGCTTAACCATAGTTTTTTTTTTCATCTCAGACGATCCAAAATATTTGACATGCAGTACAGATATATGACTTGTATACTTACAGGAATTTTGCTTAAGGTATTATGTTAACATGTTAGATAAGTTCTATATTCCTCCGCACAACATTAAATTAAAATTCCGGTATTATTAGCTATTGAACATTCTGAAATTTTATGTATTATCAATCAATATTTGTACCATTATTAGATGATTTATAATAAAAACATGGTTTCTTAAAAAACTGCCACGTTGTATACCATTTTATACCATATTTTTTTGTATTGTATTAGGGCGGTGAAGCGGTATTGAATAAAAAACTGTATTTGAAGGATTAGACTTTCAACTACTGTTTGTATGAAATACAATACTAATTATACAAGCTTGATGATGCCCATATCGGGTTATCTTACACAGTTTCGAGAAAGGGTCAGCAATAAAGAACATTGGAGGTAGTAAAGGGTTAGATCGCTAAATATTTGAATGTTTTTAAATTTTATCCCTTCAAAATATGATCGATTTAATAATGAGCTATCCAAACAAGGGTTTTATATTAGGAATATAGAATTAAGTTATGGTACGTCGTACTCGGCATGCGGAGTTGACAAATTTAATGTAGGGTATGTTTTTACATGCTGTCAAGTTACAACTAGTTGATGTAAATTTATTAGAAATATAGTAACAAATCAAAGTATATAGATTGAAATGTGATATTAGCTTATTGTATTGGAAGTGCGTTATTATTGTTATATTGCATTGCAAATTAATTAATATTTTATTATTGCTTTGTAACAATAATAGTGTTTGTTAACTTTTTCAAAATATTAGACTATATTACTCAAATGGATTCATTAATGAAGGATTCAGTTAATAATAAATATGTCAACTAAAGATGCATAATTTATATTATTTCATAAACAAAATTAATATTCAAGTTTATTACAAACATAATATACAACACATCAAGATCGTTTAATATTTCAAATGGAATTTGTTAAAGCCTTTGGAATATTTCTCAAAATTAAAAGAGTAATATGGGAAATGGGAAGCTGTATACATTATAAACATTCATCGTATATGTTCTGGTACGCATGACGCCCCACATTGAGCGCCAATTTGTAATGTTGCTCTCTTAGGGGTAATTATTTAGTGAGTTCTAATATCAAAAGATAAGTTTTTGGTTTGACATAAATTAATGCCAAATTTTGGAATAATAAAAGAAAATATTTCAATTAATAACAAATATTTATAATTTATTTTATTTTCTATTTAGTATTAATGTTATTTCTTATAATTCTTATACAAAAACCTTACTTATCTAGCTAAAATTTTGTGTGATCATGTGTATTTGAATTTAGTAATTAATAGGAAGAAAAGTCCGACCTTAAATTAGAGAACCTTCTCTTCAATTAGTTATCATATATCTTAATTTAGATTTTCTTCTTCAAAAAAACTTCCTTTCAACTCCTCCTTTTTCTTAAAACCAATATTCCCTAACTATATGATACAATGTACTTGTTTAATATAATAAATTATATTTTGTGTAATATTTCTTCTCAATTTTCGATTTTAATTCAATAACTTTTTATTAGCTTTCAATCAAAATTTTCGTTACTAATAAATAATCACTTTTTTATATTGCCAAGCGTACCGAACATATGCGATAAATGTTATAGTGTATACAGCTTCCCATTTATCTTATTGTCTTTATCTTGACAATTTCCTGTCATTCTTTTAATTTTATAATCGATTTGAATAAGTACAATATTTGGAAAATGTCAAGAGACTATGATTGTTATAAAGCAATAATAAAATATTAATTAGTTTTCAATACAATATAATAAATATAAACAATATAATAATAATGATATACTTCCAATACAATAAACTAATGAAATATTACATTACAATATATATAACATAATCTGGGCAAAATCCGTAACGGATATGCGATTATAACTACTAACTGCGTAATTATTATTCTGGTATGTAAATGCACAAAGAAAAAATTAACATTTTTTAATAATTTTAAAATCAAACATATCATACAGCCACTATATCCTCTTTAAGTGACTGAATATGGTAATATGTTATAAATTTTGGGATTTAAAAATAAACACAATTTAAAATGGATGAAACAGATCTGTTATCAGGTTTGTGGTTTCCGGCAATGGTGCAACGCATTCAAAGACAACGTGGTTTATTTCACCCTCTTCGTAGCATAGTCTACATATAGGTTATCTTTAAGGATGCCCATTTTATGTAGGTACTTCTTTATATAATGTTTGTTCCGGATTCTTATTTTTCCAGGTAATCTCAAGCTAGGGATGGTTATCTAAGGAAATGCTAATGTTCTTAGGGCCCTTAGCTATCTGATAGGATATTGATTAGGTAACCCTTCAGTTGTCTTTCCAAAGCATGCGCCCGTAGGGCATGTTCCTCTTGCTAGTATTTCCGTTTGGTATAAAGTGGAATATTACCCCAATACAATATTTGGGGGTATGTTTAGAGTTTCTCCATATGTACCAGCTCCAAAACCTGTAATTCTTTTTAACTCATCTCCACACCAGTTTTGGTTTTGAATCTGTGGTCTCTGCTTTGTTCTTCATTCATCCCAAATCAAGGCAATCTTGGAGGGTTTGTCAAAGGAGGGTTTGGGAGTCATCATATCACTCCTCATTTCAAATTTCAGTCACAGCCAGGTCAATGTCTGTATGTTTGCGAGTTTAGTAATAATAAGCTTCTGCGTAATCTTGGTCCACCAAGTCAGCAGTGCACAAAATGGTTTATTTTACAAAATAACAGTGACTGAATCAGTGATATCTTCATTATTAATTCTATTATTTATTCCCGCTAGTGATTGAGATGGTGATCGTGTGGTAGACCACCCTTTCAAATACCCTTTCTAAAAATTATTCAAAATATTTACGTTTACAAAATCAATAGTTCTACTATTTTTTATTACATTCAAATTTTACGCATTACAAATTTATTATTCATTGTATGTTGTAAAGAAGATATTTGTCTTTTGTTTCGTATTGCGTTAAGTTTACGTTCACATCGTGGTATAAAATAATCTTAAGATTACCCTGGCATCCTATAGTAATTAGATTAAATTAGCTTTGAATCTCTATTTATAATGAATACAGTTATTGCAACTTAGAAATTAGTTAGTTAGTTAGTACCTTCTTTTTTTATTGAATAAAATGAAATTCTTCTTCTTTTTTCTATTGTATAAACTAAAACTGCCAAATATCGGAAGTATACGAAACAGAATACTGCAAGTCACCGCACTGTTTCCGTATAACCGGAGGAAGACGAGTCCATCGGGAGCATTCAATCTTCTTTGGAACTGCCCCACGACGTGCGAGCCTCTATGGTCACTTCTTATATGTCCCGTTAAAAAGGTAATTTCTGTCCAGATAAGCGGTCCCTCTGAGATTGTGACGTCACCTATTTGGTCAACTCTTCAACTCCGACCCTCGGAGGGCGCGCAAAGGTCGGTCTCTGTTGGATCCGGCATTGTCACCGATGTGATGTATTGTTGTCCGCGGAAGACCAATAAAGTAATTGAAACTTGTTGATGTGGCGTTTGATGCAGCGTTTTCTTCAAATAGTAACAACATTTTAAAGGTAATTTTCGTATGTTTATACTATTTACAGGTACGACACAAAGTAACTAGCTATTCAAAATTCTACTAGTTGTGAGATGTAGAACATGATATATGTCTAATGCAGTTATTTTAATCGGAATAAATTCAATAAAACTTGGCCTAACAATTTTTCTTACAAGAATACCTGAGCGGAATCGAACTGAGGGTGAGAATTAACCTCAACTTTTTTTTTATGAAAAGAAGTGTGAGGGGAGAGATCGTTGAAAGGAACGAATTAAGCGCACTGTTTGATTCAGGGATTATCAAACAATAGAAATACCTTCCTAAGGTACAAAAAAATTAAGCTTTCCACCGTTTACAGCTTGTAGAGTTAGAATTTGGGGTTAAATGGGTTAAACAAATATGTATTGAATTTTGATGAAAGAAAAGTTCAATTTCCAAATCTTAAAAAAAAAATGTCTTTTGGCCAGCATTTTTTTTGTTAGTGTTAGTTTACGAACGATGCATTTTCTTTAAAATACTCAAACTTTTATTATTTCTGCCACAATAAAATTTCATTTATTATTACTTATTGTTGGCTGCAGTGGACGGGGAGAGGCAAACGCACTTTGGAGTCGATCGGTTGGACGAACCCAGAGTCGGTAAGTTAACTTTCAGACAGATCTTTTGTGGTAGGGAGCAACCTGCCTGAGGGGGCTAAAATTGGCATGGGGGCCACAATAGGTCTTTTTGACCGAGTTGCCATCTTTGGGTTACACCCGCCCATGGGAAAAAAAAGATGTTGGCAGATACACATCCTTTTAGATAGTCCGTTACTTATGAGAGCCCCACCAAATTGAAATATCGTATGTGATTGGGCATGAAGACAAAAGTAAAAGTCACCAAGAAATTGTTGCCTTACCCTGAGAGAAATATTAATCATGCTTTGAAGCAAACCCTAATGAGGATATTAAATTGGATATTTTGTAATCATATAACTTCAGCCCAATAAGTAGCTTGCGAAAACTCTGCTAACCATAAATTTATGCTGAAATAATGATATGTGCAGATAAAATTACTTGAAGGCGATATGGACCACAGCATTGGGTTTTGTAGAGAAATATACACGTTATTGATGAAAGTCCGATATTGCTAGAATTGCAAAGATTGCAAGTTTTTTTTTTTACAGTATGAAAATAACAAATTAATGTATTTCTGCTTTTAACTGTAATAATTAGGAGGATTTTTTCTTGAGAAAAATTGCTACTTTATCCTGATGAAGCTGCACTTTTTTTAATCAGCTATGTAAGTAGATAAAACTGTCGATGCTAGCCTACTAGGAACTTCAATTGTACGAGAAAGGCTCACACCCCATACTCAAGTTAAAATTAATATTTGGACTTACCTAATTGGCAACTCAAAATAATAGTATCTATATTCTATCTATAATGGTTTGAAACTAGAAATCTTAGAGACTATTTTACACAAACAGTTAATTAGATCCAGATTTGCCTGATGAAAGGATATAGTAACAATGGAATGCCTCCACATAACGCGGCATCAAAATTCGGTCGAAATATGTTCAGTAAAATGGATTGAAGGAATTGGTGGAATTAAATGGCTGGCATAATCTGGAAATGTCTTCAGGAAAATGGATTGAAAGAATTGGTTGAATTAATGGCTGGTATAACCTGTAGTCTCAACCCACTTTACCCACTTTATATTGCTTTTCATGGTGACAGCTGATGGAAAAAATATTATCGGAAGAAACCAGGAAAAAAAAACAATAAACTGAGGAAACGTTCCAAATAACTCCATATAATTTGCAAAATATTGGAAGTGAACTTTACTAACGGAATGATTTTTAAGTCGAAGTAGTTTAGAGCTGGGTTATATTCTAGAAGCTTGGCGAAGGGCCAAAGCCACCTTCATACCAAAAGCAAGGAAAAATGATACTGCGCACCCTAAATCTGACAGACCTATCAGCCTTACATCATTCTTTTTGAAGACGGTAGAAAAAGCTGTAGATAATTACATCAGAACAGATATCTTGGAGCAGGCGCCGTTACACCGCACGCCTATCAAACGGGCAAGTCCACTAAGACTGCATTAGTGGAGCTGACGGAATGAAACCGTAATGTGCGCCTTTCTACGCATAGAGGGCGCTTTTGACAACACTCCACACGAATCTGTCGAAAAAGCATTAGTCAACAGGAGAGTAGATGGCGCTGAGCTTACATGAAATTATTTCCAAGTCTGGGAATACCTAGGGAAATTAAACGAGCTAGGCAAAAGGAATGAAGTAACCCTCCTGTGGGTTCCGGGTTACACAGGAGTGGAAGGAGACAAGATAACAGATAATCTCGCAAAAAAAGGGCTGAAATACCTTTTGTACGACCTGAACTCTTTTGCGGAATAAATAGCAATACAATACTGAAGAAACTGAAAAGAGAAATGGAGCAGAGAAAATCTAATTATTGGGAGAATCTCCAGGGAATGAGGCAAAGTAAAATTCGTCTGAGAACCTATAACCAGAAGAGGTTTACAGAATGCATCAACCTGAGTAGGAACAATGTTCGCATATTAACAAGAGTACTTTCAGTCATTGTAAACTGATAGGACATCTGAATAAGCTTGGATTCGCAAAGGAATCTGAATGTAGATTTTGTGAAAAACGTGATGAAACACTCACCCGTTTCCTCTCGAATTGCGTAGCATTGTACAACTCAAGAGTGCTGCATCTGGTAGTATGTGTAATCGAAGAGGGAGACTAACCTAAGCTGTGGCCTTCTGCTATCCTGAAACTTCCTGAAACTTTAAAGCCGGTAGTGCTTTCGGAAGCCTCAAAATCTTCTTTTCTTTTTTGCGATATGATTACTACTGCAACTACTGTATCTGTAACTTCAGTTGAGTCAGGTACTGAAAAGAAAAAAGAAAAAAATCTGCTTGACTTGCAGGAATACCGCACATTGCAGAAGGAAAACAATATTAAATATTCGATTCGCGATGTTCGGTCATTAAATAAAGTTGTTTTTTCTATTACTATGATGGGATTATGCATTAATCCTGCTGAAGACTGAAACGTAGAAATCATCGCTTTGAAGTAATCTCATAGTAAGAAAATAAAATCAATTAGGAAGTATTTATATACTGCGAATTTTCATTTATACCACACCCAATTATCGACATTCAAATGAAAAGAAAATTACACATTTGATTATTTAAAAAGTATTTGAAATAATTGAGACTTCTGCAGTTAGACATACTGAACTGAATATTTCAATAATAGAAAACAATTGCCATACGCTGCAATATTTATGCCGGTCGCTGTATATTGCTTTCACTAACATATTTTACACCAAACCATATAAATATTGGTGCTTTGATTTTTAAAGAAGAAAGGTGACTCATTACGTGTATCTCTAGAATAATTTTACTGAGATGCGCAAATAAATGTCAGAATATTCTAAAATAAACTAGATATTCAAACATTAAAAAAAAATCCATTTGAAACTGTGATAAAACAAGGATAATTGCGTGGAAGTTGTAGCATGAGAACAACAAATTAGAAAGATGTAAAATGAAAATAAGAAGATAAAGGAAACTATTCAGACCTTTGCTTTCTCTGAGTGTCTGATTTTGTGATATGAGCTTTTGCCTACAGAAATTTGTTGAATATTAGGTATCATCTGCACGTTGTGTAAGATCACATTTTTGTAACCATCTTTGCCAATTACTTATTTTATCTGCCGATAAATAATATGAATATTATTATTTAAGGGGAGAATTCCCACAATTAGTTTTATATTTTGTTTATTCAAAAATTAATAAAAACTATATTAAAGGGTAAAATGAAAAAAAAATGTATCATCAATAAAACAAGGGATAATAATCAAATTACATCCATGATTCCTGATATATTTGGGATTAAAATTTAAATATTTACATGAATTATCAATGCCAGATTGACGTACTGATAGATGCCGACACGTAAAGCTGATATTACCATCGACGGCTCTGCGTCCGCTCTTGCATTTAAAAACACTTTGGGAGCATCCCCGGCGTCCAAGTCAATATTCGACAGGGAAAGGGTACGAACGTGTGTTAGCGGGCGCACGCCGTTTGTGTCGGTGTGTAAAATAAGTTGGTAATATTTTATGCAGCATATTATTTAGATTTATTGCCACTATATGGGAAGTAATAACAACTGCCGGCACGGCTATGTTGCCTTTGGTCCTCTCTAGTCGTCCCCAAGATTGATGGCGTCACTTTGTGAGGACCATGTTGCCAGAATATTGTTATTCTGGTTTGATATGTAACCGGTTGCGCATACGAAGTCTTTGTACCATCAATTTTGAGTCTAGTAGTGAGACTGAACGATGATACACAGTTTACTTTTATTAAAAATATGCACACGATACGCTTGAGGATATGTATTAAATGAGTGCCGGAACACTTACCTACTGAGAATTCTGGTTGCGTTTTTATTTGAAGCAATATAGGGTGTTACCTGAACTATCATAAGATAAATTAGGGAATATTTGTGACAATAAGTAAATATTCCTACTTTGATTATTTTTGAATAATGTTTATTAAAGCTGGTAGTTATTGGGAGTAATAGATAACATTCGTATGGCTCGATTAATCGTCTTCTCTACTACGGCGTTTAAGGTTTATTGTAAAGCGGAGGTTACCCTAAGCTTCATAAAACAAATTCAAACTTTTGTGGTAACTCAGAATCTTGTGCAATAAGATTCTGTCAGGTTTTCAGGAAAACTGTTAGGTTTCCCAAAAAAATACACAGCTGAATCTAATACTGGATGGGTAGTCCTCCAAACTAGGTGGATAGTTTAGAATCTGCAGTGACTTATAGAAACAGAAACAATTATTTCAAGTTTTAGTAATTCTTTGTTTTTAACATGATTAGATAAAACAGATTCCTCTGCACATAACAAAATCTCCCTCAATTACTATCGTAAGCTAGGATAAGAAACGCAGGATGGTAGGAGTATCATGTTCGTTAAAAATCCAGATTTCATATTGTCCGAATGAAAAGCAACTCGTGAACAACCAAGATGCTCTAAGATGTCCAGGGGAAAACCAGCACAGACCCCAAAGGAGGAAGAAAAGTCAAACCACTAAGGGTAATAAACAGCATACTGAGAGTAAAAGAAGCCCTCACGAAAACTTTAAAGGTAAGCGTTCACTATTATGTATCGGACGGACGACATGCATCGTAATAATCAAATGCTGCAGTGTTTCCGGAGGCTCCATATCATATATACATCCATGCTCCATGTTGAAATACTTTTTGGTTTGCCCAGAATTCAATTCTTATGGTTAAGCACCATAGGTGCCATACTGCTAGCAACTTCTGGTTCCTAAATAGCTCCTCTTACGAGGATGTTTTCTCATCTTGAATAAATGAGGATCCAGCTTAGATGGAGATTGTTAGTAGATCCTAGTGTATTTTAAAACTATAGTCTAGTTTTCAATTTCATACAGCATCATCTACTGACTGTTATTGAAAATTTTGATTGATTTGCGCCTGATATTTTCATTTAAAATCTTTCTTGCACACGCTTGAACCGTGTAGATTATGGATTACAAACCGTTGTGTGTTGTACAAGGTAATTGCTTTTGACAGCAGAAATTTCAGAATTTTGGAAATAAAATGTATTCCAGCTATATGAGCAATTTTCTCTAAGTTAATTATATGAGCTACAACCACTATTAATGCTTTATCAAAACGACCTTCTAGCCTTAGTTAATGTAAATCAATAGCAGTTATCCAAACTTCAGCATATGGTGTCATGCTATGTCGAGAAACAGCATACTGGGATGATGTAATAACGCAGTAGCTATTCTTCTCTTAAAAAGTGAGGATGTAACCGATCTTATAGTCTGCAAACATGGCGTGAAGTGTTTTTTTTTGCTGTGAGTGATTTTTGAATAAGATATAAAGTTTGTAAACACTAAAATTAACACAGATCAGTTCAAATATTCAGTGGCCAAACATAGCCAATCCATTAATTCCTACCTCTTATACAAAATACACAATATATTTCTGCACATTTAATGCATTTTTTTTCTTTTCCTTTTATTATTTTTTTCTATAGTAAATAACTAGGTATATGATTATATTGTTAGTTTATAGTGACCAGAGTGCGAACATCTATCGTCGATGAGTGAGACAGGCTGCGATGCAATACATTTCACTTTATTGTATGTTATGCCATTATCTGTCTAGTTGCATGATGGAGATAATCTGAAATTCGCGCTCTACTAATGAGATATGGAGATAAGTTTGTTTAGTGTTAGTGTTTCTCTTAATATTGAAACTGCATAAGTATATAATTTAAGCATTTTCTGATGTTTAGCACAATAGCATCTAAATATAGTCATCTACAAAATATAGCAGAAACACAAAGCGGTATACAGGGCCGTATTCAAAAAAGTAAGGTTCTTCAGAGACGAAATGTTGTATTGTAAATGTGATTACAGAAACTTACAACCCAAATTATTTTAAAAAGAAAAATTGCATTTTTTTTATATTTTCAAAACTCAAGACACTGTGTCGAAAAGGCTAAAACATCGTGTTTTCTAATACATTTTATTAGTATCAAGGTTTTACCGTGGCTTTCCTTGCTCGTTGGCGAATGCTGGAAGATAACTGAAGTCTTTCCACGCAAACATAATAATAACTTAAATAATAAGATAAAGTTTTTTTTTAGGTATTTTGAATAAAAATTAGTGCTTCCTAATTTTGTTTAGTTGTTTACTATGAGTTGATCCCAGCTACTAGTTTCGACAATAAGTATACCTTCATCAGGCTGTTGCGTGATCCCATAATAGTCAGTGTTAAAAAGATAAGAATTTAAAGTGAATATGCATTGGCTGACTGGACATTGTCAAAAAAAGGAAGTGTTACCAATGTCCGGCTGCAGTCGACAGCCAAGCAATTACTTTTTTCTTTGCTGTAATCAATCCATTTGTATAAAATCAAATAGGCTCTTGGAAAGCCGCACAATATATCAATTATTTTAATTTATTTTACAAAAACGTTTAGATGTACGTTTATAGTACATATAGTCATATTTGTTAAAATTTTATCGTTTGATTTAAATTTATTTATAATTTTAAATTTATCTAATTAATTGGATTAATATCTACATAGGTACTATATTTTATATGTTTCGTTTAACTTTTTTTAATGTGTGATGTTGATGTCGACAATACATTACTAGAAAAAAACTTAAACGAAACACACAAAATTTAATACCTAGATATTAGATTTAAAACCACAAATACTATTTTTTTTAATTAAATATTAAATTAAATGATAAAATTTAAATAAATATAACTATATGTACACACATTTAAAACATAAAATAATCTTCAACTGCAAATTGAAAAACGAAATCGAAACGTTCTTGTACAATGAATTAAAATAATTGAAGTGGTTAGAATAAAAAGGGTATAAGCAACATTTACAAAGTTTTGAGATGTTTCAGTCTAAAGTTATCTAACTATGAAAACTCAAGATGTTTTTAAAATAAAATGAAAAAAATACATTTATTAATTAAAAAATGAGATAATTCTAGTTCTAAAGTTGTATTTAGTGTAAGATTTTTATTTATGTAAAAAAAACAAGCATTTACTACAAAAAAAATGCCCTTGCAACCTTCTTATTGTAACTACTTCAATTGATATATTGTGCCGCACTCAAGAGCTCATTTTTATATGTTAATAATTGATAGCTAACTGATTTATTATATTTTAATTATTATTCTTAATTTTTAATTTAATTAGAGAACAATTAGCCTTGTGTAGTACCTTTAGGTGGAGCACGGGCTCTGGGATTAATTGTAATTATTTAGCTTTTCGTGGTAAGAATTGTGAAATTATCTGCAATTTTCATCATGAAAATATTTTAGGGAAGGATATCTTTGAGTTTCGCTGTCTGGCAATGTCTACGATTGAAAATCCATTACAAACTCTTCATTCTACCGGTTAATTTTTTGTTGTGAGTAAATTTTCCTGTTAACGTATTGGTGTACTGTGAACAAAATCAGTATTTTTTCCAAAACGAACTGTAAAGTCCTACCGGATTGAAAAAAAAAAACAAGCAAACGATGAAAAAGTTTCATGAAACCAAATTTCTAATTCAATTTTTTTTTATTCCCACCTTATTATCAACTCCATCCGTGGACACACTGTACATACATATCTAATTATTCCGGACACCTATTGCACCTCTTTATTTTTAAATAACAACCAAATTAATTTTCATAGCTTAATAGTTTTAAATATAGTAAAATATAGTTATAATCACTTCAAAATTAAAAAAAAACTGAACTATTATTATATTAAAATCTAACTTAATTATCTTTACATCAATCTCAATCGTACCGTCATATACTAATTCTTTATCAAGTAATTTAAAATTAGCTACATGGAAAAAATGATACATATCTTGTTATTTGCATCGAAGTTTTATTTATACACCATTTTACAATATAAAATAGAAGCAATACTTCCAGGATTAAACGATTTTTTTTAAAATTAAGGGTCAAATATCTCCCTATATGTGCACACATGTAAGACGCCAGATAAGCTGATAGGCTGTGTTGGTCATCGGCCAACCATCCATCATAAACCACCTGTATACTTGCACGCGTGCCTTCGTTATTTATTGCAGTAAAATTCACTCTTGTTGACTGTAGAGATGATCTATGGCTTGATTTCTGACACTCATCTCTAAACACTTGACAAATATTGTTAACGAAAAGAATTATGTATCGATAAATCTCTGTAATAGTCGTCTTACATGTATTTACTGTCAATTTTTTGGCCGGTCGTAAATTTTACCTTCGCACTGGTGGGCTGTATCGCCTACTCTGCCGTCTTTTGGACCCTTTATTTATATATAGAATTGTGTTAGGAGGTGGATGGAGGTATATTGCCGGATTATTAGAACCCCGACAAATTGTTAGCCCGATTTACTCGCGATTACTTGCTGTTTCTAAATGTGGGATTAGGAACATTAACAATAATAATTTGCTAAGTACAGAGATAAACACTTCTCGTTACATTATCTTGGCTAAATATGTGTATGGAGCAATTTTTAATGTCGTTATTGGTAGTACTGAATATTTTTAATAGCTCCGACGTTTTATATGTACAAATGCACACGAAGAAAATGAATGGGAAATAAAATCAATTTCGGAAAACGCATGAAGGACAAATTAAAAAGCTTTCATAGAATGACGTTGTTTATACATTGTCGTTCAAATCAATAAACTTTATTTGAAAGAAATGGCATTTTACAATAGTGTTAAATATATATTTCTTTCAAAACAAAGAGTACCAAAAAAATTGCATGAATAAAAAAGGTAATCCGTTTTGTGGTGAATAAACATTTTCCGATTATAACTGAAACTTATTTGTTCGTGTTAAAATAAAGAACATTTATTTTATTGGAGAAAAAGCGATACTTTATTTGTCATTAAAAGAATTTATTTAATACATGAAAGAGATTCAAAAAAATATCTTATACATATGTAGTTACAAATCACACAATAATCACATTAGTTTATTACTGGAAAATAGTAAGTCTAACAAAAAGAACTATTTCATCAAAACATTCCGTTTCTAATAAAAATCAGTGGCGTAGCTTGCTCTAAGTAGGTTCTGTATCAAATTTTGTTGGGGCAGCCTCTTTTTCAGAAAGTAAAGTACATATATTTAGACGTTCAAGATGTGTAGTACTTCCTACTCATTTTATTACTTACTACAAGTTTTCTGCAACCGGTTTTGGGTTTCGTATACATTCACTAAGCAGATTTTACTACAAAAATAAGAAAAACGATATTTATTACATTTCATACGAGACAAATAATTGTGAATAATAGTTCCTTACATATGGCTGGATAAGAGTTACCTCAGAGGAAGACAACAAAATTTCTTGGGGTGAGCCTAGATTCGACCTTAGTATGGAAGACTCACTGCAACAAGTTATCAAAGATTATATCTAACAAGGCATACTTATTTAAGCATCTTAGGACACCGGTGATTATGCAGAAATACAGTCGCGACTGTATATGGTATTTTACTGTGGGGTTCGTCGCCAGACGCACATTGTGTATTTATGGCACAGAAAGCGGTGATTCGCGCTATGGTCGATGCTCACTATAGAGAACCTTGTAGGCCATTCGAAATGCTTTCCCTCCCAGCTTGAGCTCCTGGAAGCTGCTTCTTATACTTTCGCAAATCAACAAGATCACAAACACAACTACGATGTCCACGAACATAACACCAGAATAAAAGATCACTTTCATAGACCCATGTGTATTCCTAATATAACCAGTATTGGGCCGTCAACTTTATGCATTCAATTAAGAGATAACATTATACTGTCCACTAATAGTAAACAGTTCAGAAAACAACTTAGAGCTTACCTCCTCCGTCAAACTTTTTATTGGATAGATGAATTTTTGCGATCGTAAATGTCTTTTCTATGTATATACGTCAAATAACTTGCAAGAAGAAATTCCTTAAATGATTCACTTTGATATAAGTTTATGCTATCTATAACATATCCTTTTTTCCTCAATAGAACGTTTTGTTTATATGCCTCAATTAAATATACTTTTGTAATCTTTATTTTTCTTTTTCTGATTGAATTCTTATTGAATTTTCTTTCCTTTTCTTTCTCACGTTTGATTTGCTTTTGACAATTTATGTACATTTTATGTTACATCAACAAACTTTACTTTACTTTATTAAATTAAATTTAAGAAAAAAAAGTACAATGTAAAAAAACTATATTCTTTCGAACTGAAATCGATCCAAATTTTTATCTATCACAATCTGTTATAAATATAATGATAATAATAGGTAATAATAATGCCTTTATTGCAGAAATTTCATTATATAATCATTTATATGTTATAGACAGTAGTATTAGGTACATTGCTAGCAACCCTAGGGCGAAATTCGGAAATACTGTTTACATCTAACCATATTATTGTGATTTTCCCGGCTAACGTTTTTACAAAAAAATAAAAATAAATAAATAACTTTCTTTAATAAAATAGTGTAATCATTATTAACCTGTATAAGGTAAAGTCAGGTAAGTGTGTAGTAAAAATTGCATAGTGAGAAGAAAATGTAACACTGTTCACATAATAAGATATTTTGATTATTTTACACATAGAAGTACGTAATATATGCTCAGTTGTAAGCCTTCAATAGATACGCCTTTTATAATTGTCAACGGTTTACTAGAAAAAAAAAGAAATTTTAAACTCTGTCAATACTACACACTTACCCAGCAAAATGGGGCAAGTGTGTAACCGTTCCGCATTCTATATATTAATAGCATTATCCTTTAGTTCGACCAAGAGTGTAATACTATACTGATGCCTTTTTAATAAGGTATGATACATTTACAAGATATCTAAGTTATTACACGTTAGGAGATGTGAATTTTTATTTGTAAAACTAGTATAAAGTTTAGTACATTAGTAATATAATAGAGGACATCCACATTTTAATTTTGAAAATAAATGTAGCCAAACTACACACTTGCTCCGGTTACACACTTACCTGACTTTACCTTAATTCATTAACAAGTTTATATCGGAAATATATAAAAAGTATGAGAACTCTTACTCAAGGTGAGTATAGTTATTTGGAATATTCAAAACAAATATTATTTAATTATCTAGTATAATTTAGATTCTTTAATTCAAAAAGTAACTTTTAAAATATCCCGTGCTATCATAAGAGAATAGAAAACTGCCAACCACGTCTACCAATTTATAAAAACTAAAAATTTCAATCTCATAAGAAATAACAGTAACCTCAAAATACTATCAAAGTTATGCATTCATTTATATAAAAATTTAAACAATGCTTTGACCAGATACCTCGTTTATCGGTTTACACAGACACCAGAGTACCTCTAGATGGAATTTCCTTGTAGTGACAATCCAGATTAGCTTGTATATTCACATAAAAGGTTCAGATCAGGAGAATAACATCGTATGTACCCAGGTATAGTAAACACCAAATTTGTGAATTTATCCCCTTCGATACCAGATATACCACAGCAATATGGTTTAATTCATTATATTCGATGAGAAATGACAGCTTTTTCTAAGACTTTTTTTTATCAACAACCACACGTAACCAAGGATTTTTATTCATTTTCCTTTCAACGAATTACACTGGGTTACTACCAGTGTTGGGCAAGCTAGGGGAAGTGAATAAATTTCTACAGCGATTATACATACTCGTGCTTTGTCGACTCTCAATAAATCACTAGTTAACACCGCTCCCCACTCAAGGCGCGAATAAACACGAGTATATCTAGTCGCTGTAGAAATTTATTCACTTCTCCTATCTTGCCCAACACTGGTCACTACCCCATTCAGGTAAATAGAAACCTAGGATACCAGGCTATCGTACAGTTGTCACACGATAAATTATATTCAACTTCCATGACCACTAGTGCTAATTAATCCAAATTATGGGGACTTACAAACATAAAATAATAATTACATCTAATATGGTTGATAGCTTTCCTCTTATGAAACACAGCACTATATATGCATAAAAAGTATAAGTTTAATACAGGTATGCCTAATAGTAACCTAAAAGTATATTCTGCTTGTCCATAAGATTGCAACTTAATACAGATAAATTAAACTTAAAATATAAGTATAGGTATCCATCGTACACCTACAAGCTTGAAAAAAAGACCAAAAATTCTTTTTATAACAACTCTACATCGGCAATAGGCAAGGAGATTCCATAAAGGCAGAGCACAGAGACTTTACTGCTCTTGGAACAGTATGCTTCGCAGCTTCAACTTAAACTGGTTAGTACGGCAAGATTTTAGGTACAGGGGAATACAATTATACCTGCTGTAAATATTAAATGAGAAAGACCTTGTATATAGGGCTGATCTATGAGGTGGTGGAGGTATCAGACCGCGGAACCGCGTAGCGAGGTTGTGTACATCAGTTCGGAATCTTATTTTATTGTAGAGGTAAGGTGGATTCTTAAAAGTAAGTATTTTATGATGGAGAGTGAGAGTTCCCAGCTCTCTACGGTTTTTCATATTCAACCAGCCTGTTTCTTTTAATTTATAGGAGACATGATCATATTTCCTGATCCCATGAATGTACCTTACACATGCGTTATATAGTTTTTGGATACGGTACGTTGTTTCCTGGTCTAAACATGGATGATAAATCTCCGCACAGTATGACAGGTGAGACAGCGCACACGAATCACACAGCTTCTTTTTGATCGATTTATGAAGTATTCTCCGAAGTGTATAAAGTTTCGTTAATGAGGTATAAGAAGTTTGTAAAGAACGTGCAATATGTTCACGAAAACCAAGTGTTCTAACCACAGTCAGTCCTAAATTCTTAGCACTGCTAGAAACCGGTAAAATATTACCGTTTATTTGAATGGTAATGTTGTGTTTTAGAATACTACATGAGTCGGGGTTTCAAAAATCCGAACCTGGGATTTAACACCTGGGATTAATTTGTAAACCGTAAACAGTGGAGATCGCATGTATCCGCGCCAAATCAGAATTAATTCTGGTGACAGCCTCAGCCCAATCTGACAGCTGAAATGAACAGTACAGTTGAAAGTCGTCTGCGTAGGAATGAATTTTCGTATAATGAACGTGTTCGACGAATGAAGAGATATATAGAGAGAACATAATCGGACTTAGTATACTACTCTGTGGCACATCCGGCAAAAGCCTAAGAAGAGGAGAAATACCGTTATTTAGTTTTACTGACTGAACCCTGTTCACAAGAAAACTGCCCAACAAAGCCAATGCATCATTACTAAAACCCTTCGTCCTTAGGACATCCAGATGCATTGCGTGATCAACAGTATCAAAAGCTTTGCATCTAACTTTGGAAGCTTGGAAGCTAATCTAATAATACTAAAGTAGTGACCAGACCCTGATCACAAGTTCCGAAGATATCATCGGTAACACGCAGCAAGGCAGTCGTGCAGCTGTGGCCAGCACAAAAGCCAGATTGGACATGAAGCAATGAATTTTCAGAGACGAAATCTCGAATTTGATGTTCCATAACCCGTTCAAGAATTTTCGATGAGGGGAGCATGCGCACTAAATAGTTGTAAAATACTATGATTAAAAAAGGATATTTTGTCTTCCACACAACCTAACAGCATCATATAATGAAAGTCAATTTGTTGTAAATCGTATAGGAATTTTTCTAAATTTATATTTTTGAAATCGCGGTATGTGTGAAAAGTATTTATATTTATATTTAATATTCGGTGAGGAATATTTTATTTCGATCTGTACGTGCCTTTCTACTGACCAGCTTTACCTCCTGAGAGAAACTGTGGAGGAAAATTGCTAATTTACTAAACCATTACATTGCATTTACATGGGTTAAAAATGTTAGTCACCTTTTCGATCCGGTGAGTGTTTAAAGAAGAAATTTTCTTCAGCGAGCGTCAATTAAACAGTTCCGTCCGCTACGAAAAAGAAAATCAAAATTCACCACAACACAACCAAAAATTCTAAGCAAAAACAGCACCGCTAAATGAAATACATTCATCCGTTTAGGCGAACGAGTGTAGAAATAAGTTTCTCGATTCGAATTGCAAATATAATAGCGGAATGTATAGTTGCCTGGTCGTAAGCGGTGGAAAGCGGGAACTCGCGACGTTTTCCCGTTCAAACTCCTATCTCCGTTCCGTGAGCGCCTGTTGTGTGTGTGTGTGTGTGTAGATGCACATACGCGTCTCCGTACGAATTGCATGCGTTCGTATGCGAGAGGGTGCGAGGCGGAAGGGAAACGGATAAACTCGGCGGTGAGATAAAGAACGAGACGCAAGGAAATGAAGTGTGTGTGTTCGCCAACAATAAACTTATCTTTTCTGCGACTGGAGACTTTCATGGCGCGGCAAAATACATCATTTGTATGTGGAGATACCTAACCGCATGAATTTAAATCGCACACAAATGTCTATCCACTAAAAATGGTCTGGGGGTTCTTCGCGTTCTTCGTCTCTCGAAGACTGGAGGACACTCGCGTACCCGCGTACCGTTGTACCTGTACACGCCTTTTTGTAGCCTCTTTCCTTGATATTACAACCACTATACTAAACACAAATAAAAAAGAAACCAAGACTGTGATTAATGACATTCTTGCAGGAATGTATTTGAAAATATTTTGCCATCTGGAAAGAACTGATAAAAAAATGTGACGGTGATTCCTCATCGTGTGTTACAAATTTTCTGAAATACGTCATCTATAAAAGGAAAGACATGATTTGGTGCATGGTGCTTATTTTAGTTAATGCCAGATTTAGACTATTTTAAAATAAAAGAATCATTTATTTGTCAATAAATAACAGGATGTAGTAATCAATATTAAATCTGCATTAATGTATGTTTCTAAATATACTAGTGCACTGAAATAATGTAAATATCTATAAAATAAAAATGTTATGTTATCATCTAAATGGTACAGCTTGTTGTTTATGTTATTATTCATAGGCACTATGTATTGATTATATTTGAGTAGATTGTTTTCGTTACATACACATAACTACCCACACATTTGTCAAACAATACTCGATAAACCGACATTGTTGGCAATATAAGTATAATCAGCTTTCTTTTATTTACTAACAAACAGCAGGAATACTAGTGCTGATAGTGCTTTATTTTTGCATTATTCCCATGAAGCATATTTTGATGTACTCAGGAGCTTTTTTCTTTGGCAATTTGTCGACTAATTAACTTAAGCTTGCAAAGAGGGTGAAATTCCTACAAAATTAAAGATTGCCTCTAACTATGGACCTATTTCAATTTTACCATCTTCAGAAAAATTTTTAGAACGCTATGTGTGCACTGCCATTACTGATTTTATAGAGAAATACAATATCTTGGACAGCCAACAATTTGCATACAGGAAGAATAAAGGAACCATCGCTCTTTTACGGAACTTTGCTGACCATATCAACTACAGTCTCAACAACTATAAGCATGTAGCTTGCCTGTTTGTTGATCTGTCAAAGTCTTTTGACACTGTCGATCACAGCTTGCTGCTAGAATCTTTGGAGGGTTGTGGTATTCGTGGGGTCATATAAAAATAGTTTGGACATCACCTTATTGAGCGATCGTTCAGGGTGGTACTTGGCAGTGAAAACTCTATTTCGGTGCCTCTTTCACAGGGGGTGCCACAAGGAAGCATCTTTGGTCCACTACTGTTCTCACTTTTTATTAATGATGTCGGTGCTCACCTGCAAGCCTGCCAGTATTTTATTTATGCTGATGATTTGGCCGTTGTCGCAACTTTCAATACTGCCACTGAGGATTTGGAACATCTCCAGCAGCTCTACAATAACCTCCAAATTTGGGCACATGATGAAAATTAATTATAAATCATAAAAAATCCAAAGTAATGCACATACGATCTCCTCACATAAAGGCCGAACACATTCCACCATTTAATAATCACAAGCACCAATGTCTACACTCAATATCTTTTCGTAATGGTACCTGTGGATGTGATGAAGTGCTGGAGCTGGTGGATCATTTTTGTTACTTGGGATTGCATATCGATTCAGCTTTCTTGTGGACCCGATATATTTGCGTGCAAGAGTACGCCTGCTTGGACACCGTTTTTATTAGTTGTCACAGTTTCTGTCCTTGGATACTATGCTCATCATCTATCACTCGCTTGTACAACCCATCATCACCTATGGAATAACGATTTATGGAGGTGCTTCAAAATACCTGATCGACAAATTATGCTCCGTACTTAAGACTTAACCTGAAGATCGCTATCGGTTGCTAATGGAGCATTACTTTTCAAGGGAGAAATTGCCGCGGGTGGAACATCAACACTCCACAAGATCATTGTGCGCGGGTGATCTAGTTGTGCCGAAGTGTAACAATAAGTATGCGGCCTGTCTTGTGTTAATGTTGTAGTGCCTAGGATTTTTAATGAATTACCACCGGATTTGTGCTCTTTGCAATCTTTATCTTCACTAAAAAGGAGTTGAAAAAATACTACTTACGACTAAATGACTGATCCATATTAATATTTAGTTGATTTATAGCCTGATATTTAACAGCTATTGACCGTAATGTGTCTACACATTTTTACTTGAACCGTTCATCCACCGATAAGCAAACAATTTGCTTGGTGGAAATTTATATTATTATTTCACGTTCTACATTAACTATAATGTCTACAGTATCAAGAATAATCAGTGGAAGTACACATCCTCTTCGCCTACTATCAAACGCGTCCAGCCCAAAAATCAAAAAATTTAACGCCAGGTATAATTTTACACTGCTTTCCAGCATATAGTGTAATCACCTCTACATTCAGTCTTTGAGAAATTATAAAACAATTGTAATAGATTTCTAAAATTCGATCAAATAGGCACAACATGCGTTGTTTCGAATTCCGTGCTTAGCTTATTTTAACACCCTGTATATAAATTTTAATTATAAGAAAACGTGGAATGACTATTTAAAGATGTAATTATTAATAAACTAGCAATACGCCTGAGAAGGAAGCAATCATTGCGAATTTTGCGAGTCAAACAGTAATATGCGCTACCTGTTGTTGGTTGGGTGACCATTCGGACAACACTTTTCAGCGGTTTGGTGTGTTCCGGCAAGGGCCTTGAAGGCCTGTGGTGCTGAGTTATTATTATTAATTGTTATCGAATAAGCAAACTTATGTTATTTATCTGAGATAAATACTGCTGTGGTAGCCTACCCGCGTTACCGCTGAGTGTATTTTAAGTTGCCTAGTTCTGTTGTCATAATTATTTCGTTCGTTCGGTATTCAATGTGCCGAGAATTTTCAGAATAATGTTTATTTTTACATAAATTTAGGTTAAGAGGTAATTGTATGTTTTAATTAATTTAGTTAGTGTTAAGTTTTTTTTAATTAATTTCATTCGTTTAGATGTCTAGCGTTTGCTAGTTTCATTCAAGGCGTTTTCTGTTAGATTTTGTCGGTGATTTGTGCGTTTGCGTTGTTCGTATTGTTGTACGGTTGCGTTGTAGAGTTTTGTCAGGCAGTTTCTTGGTTGACTTTAACGTGAGTAGACGTAATTTTTAAATCTTTGCTGTCATTTTGTAATTCTTGAGATTTTGAGATTTGATTTCTGTGTATGTTTAGTCCATCAAAGAATTCATTTAATAATAATTGTTATTATATTGATGTGTGCACATTATAGATATAAGATCATTTATTATTTTTGTTCGGGAAGTTATATTTTCAGTTTAATTCTCTCATTATAGTTTCAAGAGTTAAATTTTCCGTTTTTCTATTTTGCTGTTTCGTTTTTAATTATCAATCACCTCGGTTTGGGTGAGTAGAAGCTTTGTGTTTGCATTTACATTTTTCTTTTGTTATTTACTAGAAATTGTCCACGCTTAATTTAGTTTGTGTTAATTTGAAACCACGTGGTTTGAAATTGAAAGATATTGGATTATCTTCCTGAACAACCAAATCTTTTGCTTTGTATAGGAAATAGCATTGTCCTATTGTAATTTAGAATCAAGTGCAGTTTTTTATATTTGGCCAGAACCTTCAGTTCACGGTTTTTTTTTTCTGCAAAAATGTAATTAACCCTTTTATAAAATAAATTTTGATTATTAATTATCTTAGTCGGGTTAAAAATTCTGTTCTTTTATTTTTAATTAAACCTTTTCAATTTTTGGGGTTTTTAAGAAAGTCAGATTTCATTCACCCACAATTTACTTTTCGTGGTTAGATTCAAGTTTCAATTCGCGAGGGTAACTCTAAGGTTAATTGTTCTTTTGTGCCCTTTAAAAATTTTATCCGTTGAGCTAGCTAATTAAATGTTTCTTTGTCATCTTTAAAATTCAGTTTGCATTTTCAATTCAGTCAGTACACAGCAATACGTTCCTATTTGCGTTCTTTTACACTGCAATTCGTTTCGAAACCATTTTGTTTAAATAAAATCTCATTTGTTTGCACTTAAATGTTTTCTGTATCTTACAAAGTCGATCAAAGTGTTGATATTTGATTCATAGGAGTTTCATGCGCACAATTTTATTTGATGAATTTAACTTTGAATATTCCAGCATAGGACAGTGAACAACAATACCCTATAGTATCGTCGGTTATACTAAAGATAAAAAATTGCAATTTTTCTGATGTCGGCGCGTCCTCTAGGCTATTGTAGGTAGAAATTCCCCCACCATTCCATCTAGAATTAAAGAGAGATACTTATAATTTCAGAGTAATAAAATAGATGACACTGGGATGGTTAAAAGAGGATTTAAATAATTTAAATACAGCATTATATTTAAGAATTATTTTTTTCATACCGTACTGTGTGCTACCTCATAGCATCACAGCAGCTACGTACGAAGTGATTTGATGAAAGTGACTGAAGTTAGCACCAAATTCACGTTAGCGCTACTGAACAGTTAGGTTATCTGATTTTTTGTTGAGAGAAAAGTTATCTCAAATTTATCAATTTGCTATACATTTATGTGCACTGTACATGGTAGCAAAAATAAACATAATCGTTATATTGCTCATTAAAATTACAGTGCAATGTATTCACTGCAGTTCAATTTATTATATTATATATTTCAAAAACTCTTTGACCTTACACTTTAAAAGGTCCACCATCATTTTCGAGACACAGGTTTGCCCATCTCCTCATATTTTCAAGTATGTTGTTACACACGGGATTGGCACGCGCCTTTATTATTGTGGGACTTGATAGAGAAACTAAATAACCCAATTGGTCAAATGTTGATTGTTTGATTGGCTGGGTATGAATCAGGTCTTCTTATTATCACCTTAACATCGCAGCTTGAGGACTATTATTTTGTACCTAGGATATTTCTTTATATAAACAGGTTACTACTTTTTACTAGGTTTAGTAGCTTGTTTGGTAAATCTTCTTCCAGCAGATCAGTCATCGAGTTGTCATGAGTTGCAATGGTAGTTCCTGCTGTTCCAATACAACGCATTCGAAAACAACGTAGTGGCGAAGGGTAGAATCGATTCAGGAATGGCACTAAGAAAGCCAGATGGAAGCTTCACCGAAAGTGAAGAAGAAAGAGCTCTCCTCCTTCTAGAAACCCACTTTCCTGAACGCAAAGTGGGAACCTCGGAAAATGCTTCCGAGATATATAAAAGACCAAATAAAGAAGCTACTACAATGGCAAGACACATATGTAGCAGCGAACGGTTAAAATGGGCCATTAATACCTTTCAGCCGTTCAAAACACCGGGAGTAGACGGGATTTTTCCAGTCTTACTTCAGAAAGGGCAGGAAGAAATCCTTCCTCACATGATTCGGATAAGCCGAAGTAGTCTGGAGTTGGGATATATTCCAGAAGCCTGGCGAAGGGCTAAAGTCACCTTTATACCAAAAGTAGGGAAAAAGGACATCACGCACCCTAAATCCCATAGACCTATCAGCCTTACATCATTTTGAAAACGGTGGAAAAGGCTGTAGATAACTACATCAGAACAGAGATCTTGGAGCGGGTGCCATTGCACCCCTGTCAGCACGCCTATCAAACAGGCAAATCACTGAGACTGCATTAGTGGAGCTGACGGACAAATCCAAGATGCCCTGACGAATAAAGAAACCGTAGTGTGCGCCTTTCTAGACATAGAGGGTGCTTTTGACAACCACTCCCACGAGTCTGTCAAAAAAGCATTAATTAATAGGGGGTAGACGGCGTGACTTCTAGATGGATGTCGCAACTACTGTCTACCAGGTCGGTGGAAGCGGAGGTGGGACATAAGACCATCTCGTTAGCACGACCAGAGGATGCCCACAGGGGGAGTTACATCCCCACTTATGTGGAGCCTAATAGTAGACGAACTCTTATGCGGATTGACGGATCTAGGCATATCCTGTCAAGGGTATGCTGATGATATTGTCATATACGCAAGAGACAAATTTGAGAATACTCTCTGTGACGTAGTTCAAAGAGGATTGAACTTTACGAGAAGATGGTGTCAATCGATGGGACTCAATGTCAACCCCACTAAGACAACCCTAGTAGCGTTTACCAGGAAAAGAAAATCCAATCCTAGAACCATAAAACTGGATGGGCAAAATATAGACTGGAGAGCGGAAGTTAAATATCTAGGCCTCACCCTAGACAACAAACTTCTATGGAACAAACATGAGCTTGAGGTAACCAACAAGGCCAAAAGAGCTCTGATGGTGTGTAGAAACTTTGTAGGGAAAAATTGGGGATGCAACCCAAAAATACTGCTTTGGATGTATACAGCGATAGTGAGACCGATCATCACCTATGCATCAGTAGCATGGAGCAAAAGAACTAATCTGGCCACCGCGAGAATTAACCTCTCGAAAGTGCAAAGATTAGCATGTGTATGCATAACGGGGGCTATGAGAACTTGCCCAACAGCAGCTATTGAAGTAGTATTGGATCTTGCCCCCCTCCACATTGTAGTGGCGTGGCGAAAAGAACCGCACTAAGAATGGTCAAGGAAGGAATGATATGCCTAATCATTCCCTCCTCAATCTCCTGACGGTGATCAAACCTGGGATATGCCCCGGGATGACATGTTAAAGAAATTTAGCTTTGTGAAGGAATTCACCACAAAGCTAAGTAACAGGAGCGAGTGGGATCATAACACCATCTTGAATTTTAATAGAAATGCCATCAAATGGTACACTGATGGCTCCAAAACGGCAGAAGGAACTGGAATAGGAATATACGGCCTAGAACTACATATTTCGAAAGCTTGGGAAAATACCCAAGTATATTTCAGGCGGAAATACACGCTATTGGAAGATGTGTTCAGTTCAATATGGATAGGAACTATCGGAAACAGGAGGTTATCATCATGTCTGATAGTCAAGCAGCCATCAAGGCGCTGAGCTCATATGCAATCAGCTCCAAGATGGTCTGGGAATGCCTAGGGAAACTAAATGAGCTAGGCAAAAGAAATAAAGTAACCCTCCTGTGGGTTCCGGGTCACACAGGAGTGGAAGGAAACGAAATAACGGATAACCTCGCGAAAAAAGGGGCTGGAATGCCTTTCGTAGGGCCTGAACCCTTTTGCGGGTTAAGTAGCAGTACAATACTGAAGAAACTAAAAATAGAAATGGAGCAGAGAAAATCCAGTTACTGGGAAAATCTCCAGGGAATGACGCAGAGTAAAATTCTTCTGGGAACTTATAACCAGAAGAGGTTTACAGAATGCATCAACCTGAGTAAGAACAATGTTCGCATATTAACAGGAATACTTTCAGGCCATTGTAGACTGAAAGGACACCTGAGTAAGCTTGGATTGGAAAAAGATCCTGAATGCAGATTTTGTGGGGAACAGGATGAAACACCCATCCACCTCCTCTCAAACTGCGCAGCACTGTGCAACCCGAGGGCATTGTACCTGGGAGCATGTGAAATCGAAGAGGGAGACTTACCTAGACTGGGGCCCTCTGACATCCTACACTTTTTAAAAGGAATAGGATTGGAAGGCCAACTGTAAAGCAGCAAGAATGGGGGACACAATAGATCCTTTAGGTCGCAGTGTAGCACCACCCTTCATCTACATACATACATACATCAAACAACGTAGTGGGCTGTTTCCTCCTCCTCGTTGCGAAGCCTACATATGGGTTCACCTTTAAAGATGCTTATTCTGTGTAGGTACTTAATTAGACAGCTGTGTCGTGTAAGCAGGCTCGTCACCGTTCTAAACTGTACTTGGTTGAGAGTCAGTACATACTCAGGCAGTTGCCGAAATCTTTGCCTCATCATCCGTTTGGTGTGCGTCTGTCCTCCTACGCTTTTCCAGTAAACATGATATTTTCTTATGATCCAGACAGCCACTGCTTCACGTACCGTAGCTTTGGTTATTCCCAGATTCGGTTCTGGTCCTATGAATATTATTTCAGAGCCCTTTCTTGCTATCTTGTTTGCAAGTTCGTTGCCTTGTATACCCTTATGACCCGGTACCCATACCGAAGTTTGTCACTGTTTAAAACAAATCAATTTGTCGTACACGAGAACCTCAAGTTATTACCATATTCGTCAAACGCTGGCTAAGTTGCTCATTTTATCTGGATCTGGAGAAAATATGGGATATCGCCTACTAAACATACATTTTTTGAGATTTCATTTGAGAAAATGATCTATAATGTACTTAAAATATAACATTTTAAGTATATTATAGATGCAGAAAATAAATAGGTAGAAAATATTCACTTTATATGTAATACGTATCATATGATTTATATTCTCAATAAAATAAGTTCTTTTTTGTACAAAATCCTAACTTTAGCAACGAGTGACAGCAGAAGTATATAGTGAAAGTATAGAAAATATAGTGTGTTTTTCAGACCTTCTACTATTTTCCTTTAACAATTACATGTCGGCGAAATAATAAAGGGTAAGTGTGGCAACCCCCAAATGATAGAAATTATGTATTATCCGCTAGCCTCTCCTGAAATTGAATACAACTGGTTATAAGACAAAGAGGGGTTTTTAATATTTTAGTTATACTTGTGCACGTATGCAAGGTGAACATGTATTTGCTTGGATGAAAGATGAATTTATAGCTTCGTGCAAGCTGTAAGTTCATCTTCCTACTGATTAATATTTGTGACAAATTAGCAATTATCTCGTTTACTATGAAATGCGCCAATAAAATACTAGAAGAAAACGATAATGAGCTGTTTTCATTGCTTTATTTTGCCAATCTTAGCATCCCGCGTCATACAAACGACAAATGAAAGCTGAAATTGCAATTTTAATGGAAAACTTGTAGTGAATGCAATCGCTAAGTGGGCGTATTCCCCTTCATTCTGCAATAAATTTTTGTCCGAGTTCGACGCAAGCAGAACGAAAAGATCTTTCGGGTAACCGCACTCACCGAAATCCACAGGGTGTACTCAGCGATTAAGACCTGGAACTCTCACTTTAAATGCTCCATTTAGATGCCTATTAGGCCGGCGAACACCAAGGGATCTGCAAATTTGATATATTACCTTCGGCTGAGACAATTACCCCCCACGGACTTAAACAACTACAGAAAAAAAAAATATCGGACTGACACGATCTGTTCTATTTATGTTTACTTGAGAGAGGAGCTGCTTTACATTGTCGGCGCTAGCATCGGTAATATTGCAATTGTTGTGTATGTATAGTCATGAGTATTGCACACTGTGAGCATGCGAAATATGTAAGAAAATGGCAAAACCAAGGAAAAGGGTAACAGTGGAGGTGAAGTATTATTATTCACTAAGTTACGAACTTAATTTATTATTAACTATAACATAACATATCCATTTCGAATGTATTTTTTTCCAAGCAATATTCTACGTCGTATGACAAACAATAGAATGCCTTCTATTCTGTTGTTCTATTTCTATAATATATCTTGGTTTTTGCCTAATGTAATTAACAGTGCGCACTTCAAAACCCCTTACTTCAAACTTCACTATACCAGACGCACGTTTCAATGAAAAAGTTGCCATCATCAGCAGTGACGCTGCACTGAATAATAACACTAAAACAAATCGTATTCATATCTAGAAATGATAATGGTATAGTCGGCTCAGGCTACCACTACCAGGCAACTAATCACTAATTCGAACCTTCGCCTAATCTTCTATATCCTTTCTCTTGATCTTATAAGCTATAATGGCTAGAATTTGAAGGTCCTCAACCTGAATTCATTAAAAATGTTTTGTTCTTATAAATTTCCATATTTTCAATTCAATTAACAATTTAATTGTACATAACTATCTGCATTCATGCATTTGTTGAAGCATATGTTTATGACGACATGCTTTATCGACTCTTCTAATTCAAGGAGAGCCACATGGTTCTTATAACGAATTCTCACTGATCTCTTAGTTTGCTCAGTGTATATTTGATCACACCCTTTGCAGGGTATTTTATAAATTTTCTATTTTTCTAAGTTACTTACTTAACTTTCGTAAAAGACTGTTACTTTGAAGCAGGAGCAATTTATAAGTTGAACCTAGAGAGAATCCTCTATGCCCCTTTTGTGTAATTCGGATAAAATGTCGATATAACATATTTGTGATTCCTTTTGTCATTGTCATCTCTAGTGTACTTATTATATTTTTAATTCTTATAATTTTTTATGTTTCCTAAGAGTATTATTATTCCGGCAATTGTTCCTGGTTCATTATTATATCACTGTGTAAATAAAGTAAACTAAGTAAACGATGTACCATGAAACTAATGGTTGCTAGTTTATATTTCCACAGGTGATTTGAATCTTTGTTAAGTCTTCTATTAAATTTACATATAAAGAGAATACAAACAATAGAATTGTTTCCATAAATATGTGAATAGTAAGGAATAAAAATGAATTAAAAATAGACTTATATGGAAAACTAATAATTCTAATTCTACCAATAATAGATTCATTTCATTCATCAGAAGATCCAAATTATACATTGACACATGAGCAGCTATTAACTTTTGGTGCTTCGTCTACTAAATGAATTTAAAGAAACTAACAGAATTGTGACTTTTAATGGATAATATTGATGTTGTTTATAATATAATTAGAAAACATAAGAATAGAATAATTTTAACATATTGCATCTTAAACTGAAAATATTCGAAAAATCTAATAGGTATAGCTTTACATATACACAAATACACAGTATGCTCCTTGACAACCGCCCGTTCAATCAGTGGAACCAACTAATCGCCTCGTCTGAAAGAGGCCTTAACTTCTGTATAGCTTTAAAATTCATTATGTCAAGAGAAAGGAATCAACGCGCATTTTTTTTAACTGCTGATATTCGCTTGTCGGGGAAATACAGACTCCTAAAGTCACGCCCGTAAAACATATTTTCAACGATATCTTTGGAACTAGAAGAGATATCGATCTCTACTGAAAAGGGAAATGTTGGTTTAATAAGGAGGTCAGTAGTCCATGATGGGGGCTGTAAGGATTTTCCAATAGGCAGGTGTAACCCAAAAAAAGGCAATTTGACCAGAACAGAAAGGCTTATTGTGCCCTCATGTTAATCTTAACCCTTTCGGTCACGTTGCACCCTGTCAAAAAAGCTCGCAATTTGGGTAAGAGTTAACGAGTTACCGAGTCTGGGCTTGTCCAAACGATTGACCCCAAAATGCGTCTGCCTCTCCCCGTCCGCTGTCGGGCAGCTCACAAGAAGGTGAGCAGGAGTTTCCTCCGCAGTCCCGCATTTTCTGCACAGATGAGAGTTCACTAGGCTCATGCGATGCATGTGTTTATTTAGTGCGCAGTACCCAGTTAAGATTCCTGTGAGTAATCTCAACCTGTCCCTGCTCATAAAGACTGCCTTACGGAGTCTTTCCTTATTTGGATAAAACCCTAGGGATTTACAATATCTTGCACCGGCGTCAATCAAACGTTTTGACGCTGCCATATGAACTACTACACGTCGGTTTTAAATCTAAGAACGGCAGCTCGCTAGCGCCCATTGCTGTGTCAGTTATTTCGTTACCTCTAATCCCAGAGTGACCCGGCGCCCATCTCAATGTAATATTTAAATGTTCCGCCAGCTGTTTAAGCTTTTTGTGGCATCCCAGTACCACCTCAGAGTCAAATCTGACAGCCCGCAAAGCTTTGAGGCCAGCTTGGTTGACGGATTACTACCCTTTCGTTCTCGTGTAGTCAGTTTCAGATGCCCTCAGCACAAGCCTGGATGGCGATTATTTCGGCCTGGAAAATGGTGGGGGGGGGCCCTTAGGCTGAAGGCTTCGGCATCCCGCTCTCCGTTCCTTCAGATTCCAATGACCGTGCGATTACGTGTCTTCGAGGCATTGACAAATCAGCGGGATAGATCCCAATTTGGTTTGCGGATGTACGCTATTATAGTTTCCCTGTTGGAGATATCTACACTGTATCCCCCAGAGAAGCTGAAAACGGGCAAGATCTTATCCGTCCTTACGGACAGTGGTACTGTGTATTCAATGTAGTTGAAGATGTTGGTATGATCTCCGACTTTGCTGGAGAAGCTCTTGCATCCACTAGATTCTGCTCTGTAAGCCCCTGGAGTTGCTTCAGACCACAACATCAACTGCGGCGGAGAAGCCAAGGAATGGTTTCCATAGCAGCCGTCGGCATCGAGGACATGACCCCCGTGATGCTAAGACAGGAATATTCCTTAAGGTCGGGTAAATATTACTTTAAAGGTGTAAGTTTACCAAAGAAAATTACACCTCTAAAGTAATATTCCCAAATGAAGTGTAATAGTTTCAGGTAGATTTACCACATCTTCAAGGAATTTTACTAAATTTACCCCAAAAAATAGGAGGTAGCCCAGTTGCCACCTATATTTAGGGTAATTTTACCACATTTTTTTTGAAGGGTGTAGATCCGGCCATATTTTTTTTCGCGAAGCTTCCCTTATGGAAATCATGTGAAATTATTTCAAATGGACGTCAGAAAAATTTGGCTGGAATCATTGTAGTATTTATTATAAACATATTTAATGATAACAGATTTATGGGGGGATTCTATGCACATTAATAGCGCCTATGCGCTTACATCTGCAAGCGGGCGCTACATATATGCATAGAATCCCACCTTTGGAATAAATATAGTTCTAAGGTATAATAAAGAAATCACCTAGCTATTACGCAGAAGTAGTTGAGAAGTACTAAAGAATAATTTAAATAATCTCAACTAAAAAAGTAACATTTGATGGTCGAATTATCATAAAATTGCGCCTAAAACCTCAATTATATATATACGATAATAGAACGAGCGTGTATCACGGCCTTAATACAGTTCGTACATGAACGAGCTCGGTTATACCTTAGGATTTGACGTGTGGTATAATGACGAACCAACCCGATATTTAGCCTGGACGTCTTAGATTAGGTATCGAAGATAGTCACATGCGGTTCCTGCACGCGTATTAGCTGCAATAACACATAATAGTCCATAATAATACGGTGCGTGCTTTTGCCGTCGGTCTTTCCCATTGGTCCGCTTCGGCGATCATATCAAATCGACTATTTATAGTCTGATGGAGAAAAATTATTATTGGTAGTTTGGTCGCGGTAAATGAATGGTCTCGGCATCGGCAACGACGGAACTGTTTATAGTGGCCGGTGTACCGTCTGCTGGCGAAGTAACGCAGAGAGGCACGACTCTAAAATCATAGCTCGGAGCTCGATTCGCCGAGTTAAAGGTCTCCACCAAATTGCCGTCAGATGCGACTTTGATGATCGGTTGTGGCATTTCTTGACGATACTAAAAACTGGTCAATTTCCTATGTGTAGGTAATTGCATCAATAACAAGGACCGAAGCGCGTTTGCATGTATTTTCTTTTTCCAGTTGAGATGTGGTGTTATCTTGCTGGTGTAATTGCAACAGTATGGAATAGAAATTACTGGTGCAGCCGTAATAATCCGTAATGAATAACACATACATAATAAATCTTTTAGGGAAGATGACTTTCTGTGTAAGCGTTCACCATTGTTGCTGAGGGAATATCCTAATCAAAGAATTTATACCAAAACAAGTTTAACATATTTATGGTTTCTACCAACACAAACATAACGACTTTCAGTTTTTAATTACTAGGAAATCCTATTTATAGCTTATGTGTGCTGGGAGAAAACATGTATCTTGACTATTTGAGTTTTATTATACCAGGATAATTAGTGAGCTTATTCAATCCATGAAATATATCCATACCAAATGTTTACTGGACGTTAAATTATGCAACAAAAGACGAAAGTATGAACAATAACATAAAAAAGATTTTTCACGCGTACACTGAAAAAAAAAGAAAATATTCAGTCCACAAATTTCTAGTTGACCCAATATTTTTTAGTGGTTCTCGGTGAGCAATGGTTTGTGAATATTAGTCCAACATTCCAAAATTGTTAAACAAAAGATCTTAATTTAATCACTGCAACAGTTTAGATTAATGTGCAGTTAAGGTTCTTATCAACAGTGTGAAACTGTTCAGAGAATATATTACGGTTTGTTGTTTAAATAGTATTCGCTTTTGTGTTAATTGAACATGTTTGGATCATAGATTAAAACAGAAATATTGTTAAATTAACCAAAGCTATGTGTATCCAATTAAAAATGATGACGTTGATTTAATTTTGTCAATATTATCTTATAAATTAGTTAATATTTATTTCAATCGTTTTAAATTAAATTATGTGTATTGCAATGAAACGAACATAAATTGTGCTCCTTAACCATAGGAACGCGTTCTACAATAATTCAAATATCATTTAAACACCTGCATTATATAATAAAGAAGCAATATGAAAAACATAGAATTTGTTAAGGACTCGTTGGCTTCAAAATCTGACAATCTATACTATGCAAGTAAACAGGCAAATCTATGCTTAATATGCATGGAAAATAATAGCACCATCTATTTTTAAATATCGTATTGTATGTACTTTTTCAGTCGGTAATGGAGATAATCATAGTTGTACACGTATATTCCGTAAACATGTATTTTGTTAATCCTAGTGGATAAATAAATAATTAAACCAATGTGTAATAAGCATTATAGAAGTCTAGCTAGTCTATATTTATCCTTCCGATTTCTATTTCGAAACATTTCATAATGTCATATTATCGAGCGTATAATTGCGTTAACCAAATAAAATTTTGAATTTTTGGTAGCACTCTAATCTTGTCGTTTTAAATACCCAGACTTTTAACAAAAGTAACTGTTTTTTTAACCTGCGTGTTGCATCAATGTTTTTTTTTAGATTATTTAATATTCATTTTATTATATTAAAAATTAACAGGCAAAAACAATTAAATGTAAAATTTATTAATGTCCAAGCAAAAATACAAAAAAAAGGCTTTAAAATTATTAAGTATGTCCCTGTCTCTTAGAAAACATTCAAGAATATCCATCTGCAGTGCTTGATATTCATATTTTTTTTATTCACTACCGTTGTTAACTTAATACGCTTGAAAATGTGTTTTTCAAACCATCGACTCAAACATTCGCGGTTTGTTGCTAGAATACCTTATCAGTTGGTTTAATATTTAGTGTGTGATTAATCAATGTATGAAAAAGTAATATTTCAAAAACTGTTGACTGTATAACTACTTTTCCCTCAGTTTAAATCAACACTAAATATTGTTATTTCATTTCATCTCTTGGATGCAGAATCAGTATAATTAACAACCTCTTCGATAGCTGTCGTGTGTTTTCTGAAAACTGAAAATAATAATTTAAATAAAATCAGATGTATGTTAAAAAAATAATTATCCACGGTTATTTATAAAAAATATATTAAAAGAAAATTGTATTGTTGCTATTAAGAAAGAATAAAGAAAAAAGCACGATCAAGAAGTCCAGATAATGTATGTAGAGATAAATTACACATTAATTGTATCAGAAAGCATACAGAAATTTAAGTACTTATGCCACGCAATATAACGACACCCCCTGGCCATGCAAAAACAATAAAAAAAATTGCACCCATATAGAACAATTAATTTGAAATATGAATAGGACACGTATAATATATAAATTTGACAGCAAAGACTACGTAAGTACATATTAAGGTAATTACAACAACATTTGCATAAAATAATGTACGCCTATAAATATAACATTATTAATTATAATATTAACCCCACCGCTTTATAACATCATCACAATATGGCCCATAACTTGATAAAAATAAAAAAAATTAGGCCAAGAGTCGAATTACGACAAAATACTGTTACAAGTGATGTTCTACATGAAACATATTCTATCAACCATTGGGAATATTTAATCCATATTAATCATGCTGTTGTCATGAAAAAAAAAAAATAGTTCCGACTCGAGAAGACCATTGGCATTCTTAGAAGTGTAAGTGTAATCAATATCAATTGTCAAATTTACCTTACTGTTGAACTATTATATAATAATTAATATTTTCCATATTCCACAATCCACTCGATTGAAACTAATATTTAGCTAACATTTAATCAATTCACATTGTTAGCTTTCGGTATACTTCCTTCTCTTCATCTTATCCTTTCGGTTTTGTTAAACCTTTTCATAGAATAAAAATGTAATGTAAAATAAGCAGCTTTGGTATATTTGTAGCCTTCAGACTGGTTGAATCTACTGCATACCGTAGTCGGGCTTACCATCCAACTCCAGTGTTTAATGCAAATCTGAGAGTTTTCTTAGGCGTTGTCATTTTTACCATTTTGGGAATTACAGATTCCCGATCGTAGTGTAGCAGCCGTTGCTGTACCAGATATCTGCAACCGCAAAGTGCATGTTCTGCAGTCTCGGTTTCACATTCGCAAAATCGATACATACCAGTCTCGACCTTTCCGATTTTCTTGAGATGGTATCTCAAAGGGTAGTTTCCGATAAGCAGGCCAATAAGCAGTCTTAATTCTGATTTGCATGTTGACCAACTCTTTCGCTGCTAATAGTCTGAAAGTTTTCTGCGTTTGTTGGAACTCCCCCCTGAATGAACTTTGGAAAAGCTGAAAGCAGGTTCCGGTACACACATGTATAGTAAATATTTCCGTTTGACGAATTGATGTTATTAGGAGTCGGTAATTAGGACCAACAACTCCGTACTCCATCCCTGGTTTAATCTTGGATCTATCTATACTAAGGATCCTCTTTAAAAAATTTGTCCTCTTAAGCTCCATTCTAAAAGCATACCTATCGAAAATTGAGACCAACTACATACCGTGTAATGGGATAATAAAGAATGACATTTTGCGTGAATGCAAGGCTATGGACGTATAAAGACAGGCAATTTTTGGCAAGTCAAAAATAAACGCAGAGGATTACTTTTATCAACCAGCCAGAGACTTGTACAGATCATTGCAGGGTAGTAGGATACTAAAATGGCTGGTATAATTGGATAAAGAAACAGAAGATTTAATAGAAAACGATTGAAAGGCTGTAGTGTTTCCTGAAACTTCATATCGGACGGCTCTCAAGAAAGAAAAGCCTCATGTTTTACGGGTAGTTAATAATGGCGCCATTCAAATTCATAGATAGGAATCAGGCCTCTGCACGATTGCTTAAACTTTAGTGTTACTGGTGTTGCGTTCGTTGGCATTCTCGATGATCTGATTTCTGTTCTGATGTCATTCAAGACCGCTAGGTAGCCTGTTGTGTCCCCGGCACGCACTCCACAATCTTAATCTGTAACCACTGAGACACGGTTCTTTCTACTTTCAGATGAAAATGAGTAATATCTAATATTATCTTTACATCTATTATTGGGTATGTTGCACCTGCAGTTTCCAAGCAGATCATCATCTGCACCTTCTGCAGTTTTGTCTGTGCCGTCTTTGCCAGCACACTATGGATATAGGGGATATCTTATGACACCTTCATATAAGCAATATATTATTTCTGTGTGGAATAGCCAGGAATACCCCAGTAAGTTCTTTTCCAAAGTCTTTGGCTGGACCAGTATGCCTTTGTTGTTTTATGGGTAATTATATTTACTTGCATGTTCCAGTTCAGTCTCTGATTATAAATTTCAGGAGTACTTTGCCCAAACATAGTTCCATCTGGTTTATGATTACTATAACTGTAATTTTTCGGTAAATAAATGTTATTGAATTTGCACAAACAAATTTTAGAACAAATAAAATTCTGCTAGTGTGCACACAAAGGTGGAAAAAATGCCTTCCTCTTTCAGTGATCACGCCAAGAGTTTTCTCAAAACAAATACATGATACATACAATTCTAGTATATATATTTGTCAGGATTAAAATATTCCTTTTCAGTCAGTCATTTTATTTGTTTCCGGAATGAATTAAATTGAGGCTGAATATAACCGTTCGACCAGTACATCCGGAGGTAGGTTCCGTTATATTAAAGGCGCGTTAGAGAGAAGAACCCCCGCACAATGACAGCTGGTTTGTTTGCAGGCTATTCCGCCGGAGATATGGCGCTCTTCCGCTAGATATATGGAACACAATAAAAGCTCCACCTGAAGACATTATGCAAAATCAATTCCGTTCTTTTCTTACGACGATGGGCTTTGTTCACTCCCTTCGATATCTAAAAGCCGAGATTCCGAGTGGATTAAGACAATCCTTACTTCTTCTCAACGACAATTGCGGTAGATTTTCGTGAATATTTGAATCCTAACGTCGGAGTCCAATTTTTTGGCTTTTCGTTTTTATTTCAGTGTTAGAAGCTCGCTTTGTTTCACAGATCTTCATCTGAATTTACTTGCTTGCAATATATTTGTAAAATCGACTATAATTTGTGGATCAAGAACAGTTTTTTTTTTCATATGTGTGTGTGTATGTAATAAGCAAAATTACTACTGATTTTAAGATTTTCTTGCGGTTTCTTCGTGATACAACTTCTGAACGCAAGATAAATTAGAGAAAAGGAAAAGAAAAAGTGCAATCTGCACGTATAGACTTGCATGGTAGATAATCATAAGTAATTATGCAAATAATAGCCTTACAAGTAAATTACATATCTTAGTTGATTGCAAGTCAGCATTTTTCCAAGAATTTGTCGTGATCCCCGCAAAGGCGACAACAAAGTTGTATTCGCGTGCAATCGCTCAGATCGCCATCAGATTATAAAGTTTATTAATAATTTGAATATCAAGTCCTGCCCAGAGCAGTTTCTCAGCTAGTCAGTCTTCAGTTTAATTGCCCGCGCTTTAATTCTTTATTATGTAACCATTTACCATGATGCGTGAGTGCACTTACTTGACATAGAACGTCATGTAATTATTATGCATGCCATTTGGATAGGCATTGTATTTCAATTTGTGCATAATAATTAATGCACCTAAAGCATATATAATTATCCATAATGAACAGCGCTTGCATATAGATATATGATACAACAAAAAATGTTGACACCTTACATAATTGCATACTCATGTCCACTTTGCCATTTTCAATTGTTTGCGTCTAGTGTGTTCTTGATGGTATAACTGAAGGCATAGCTGTAATAAAATTACATTGTCTTTTTTTCAGAATAATTACAATTTACTTTATTCAATAGAAAAGCAAAGACGGATGAAATAAAAGGTCAAATTCGTTAATTAAAAATGGCGACCGGTTTCGACTTCAGGCAAGAATCTTAAGCAGGTAAGGATGGTCAGATTTTAAAATCAACAAAATAATTTTGTTGAAATAATTTAGTTATAACCAAAATTTTATTTAAATTAATCAAATCATTTCAGTTAATTATATTATGCTTCAACATATTAAATTTCTAATATTCTATTTAAATGAATATTTTTTGTTTCAACCAGGTACTTGTTTGAGGAATAGCTAGAAGCATTTTGCTTTAAATAAATAAATTTGGTTGATTTAGTTAAATGCCGTGATTATTTTTGATTGAAATAAAAATGAATCAGTTATTTCAAATTCATATCTATCATATATGGAGAAGGTGATATGTGGCTAAGATGTAAATGCCAAGCGTTTGCCCCGTGTATTTGGGATTAATCGCTAGGATGACCACTCGCCATCGTAGTTCACAATGACGGTAGTCGTCCTTCCATTGGTCACAGCTACTATTATATGTTTATTTGGTAACATGCTAGATTGATATATTGTATCCGTGTTTGTCACCCTATTTGTACTGAATATGTTGTGTTACTGCAATGAAATAAGCGAGGCGCTATCTATGCGACAGTTTACTGTACTACATATAAGTAGTTATTCTATTTGGGAAGAAAACTGTTATAAGAAAATAAAATGCCATATTTATTTTTACTTCAATATAAACACTTACTTAAATTAACAATATGTTAATGTTGTTTCAAATAAACTTTGTAAATAAATTATTTGTTTGATTACACGTACACTTTTTAATATTATTTAAATCAACAAATAATTTAGTAACTGTAACCAAATATATGTTAACAAAAATATTTGGTTGAAAACAACAAAATCGTTTTTTCCGTGTACACAAACAGGCCATTATAGTTATTTTAATATTGTAAAGCGATAAAATATAAAAACAAATTCACTATGAAGGAATGGCCACTACACTGAAAACCTGATTTGTTTGATGATACCAAATTTAGTTTAAGCTAACTAAATATTCAGTTAAATATGGGCAAACAAATATTTGGTTAATTGAACCATTTTTTTTTATTCATGTACCCGTTTATTTATTTGAAATAACAAAACATTTCGCTGGATTATCTATTTTTTCGTGATAAAATTTTGTTGAAATTGTTTTTTTGTCCTGAACAAATTGGTTTTTCAGTGTAAAGTGATTAGCTCACTTTATCTATTATCCTAGTGAAAATTAAAATGTGTTATCTACAAGAAATTCATAGGCACTTTTGGAGAGGGTGTAGAAATTAGTATGAATGGATCGAAGGGTGAAGGTAGTGCATGGGCGGCTTTTATTGTTAATAATACGGATACTGAAATATATAATCGAACGCTTAAATTAGGGGATCATTGCAATAATTTTTCATGACAAATCAGTTGCAATAATTCAGACAGTACGTTATATGAGACGCAAGTGAGAATTTATGCGGGACGCGCGCATTATAACTTGATAGGTTTAGGGAAAAAAATCCGATCGATTAATAGATACGTGGGACAGATTACGTGAGGAGGATGCACGACTTTTTGGACTGGGGTTCACGTAGGTACAATCGGTAAGGAGAGAGCGGATCAATTAGCGAAAGAAGCGGCGTCTAGGTGGGGTAGTGCAATAATTAGGTATGGTTTAATTTCGGGTAGTATAGTTAAAAAGGTGTTTAGGGATAACCTTGGTAATGATTGCTAGGGTAGTTGGAATACCACTTTAAATGGGAGATGGACTAGGAAATTTATCAGTAACGTTACACGTTTTAGGGAAATGAGGGTTAGTTTGTCGTATCAGGCGGTAGAAGCGGTGGTCACGGTCATTTTAAACCATCTTTATGCGGAATTGGAGGGTTAATGCTGCGTATTGTGAATGTGGTGGGATAGATGTAGTGGAGCATATTTTATCTGAATGTCCACTCACTGATGAGTGGTGATGGCGTACAGTAGTACATACTATATATGAATAATTCATCAATAATAATTTAGTCGACTGAATTGATGTTAAATTGTTACCATAGTAGGGATGTATGAAGTAAATATTTAAAATATAAACTTTTAATTTAATTACTATTGACTAGAGTAATTACATTTAAGTTATTGTTAAATATTAGAATAGGTACTGCTGTTCTACATGTACATATATGCTCTTTATCCTTCCCTTACTAGAAAAGACAGCGTCATGACGAGTGAAGAGCTACCAAGGAGCTACCCTGAGACGGCGCAGTCATCGGAATTGAAAAGACGTGGACAATAATAGCAATAATTTGCTGGCTACCAGTAAGAAGGTTTGGGGCTGTTTTCCAGGTCCGCCCTTACTTCTTGGCGAATGCTGGGAGATAACTGAAGTCGTTCCGTGGGTAAAAACATAATAACAACTGGTAGCTAATCGATTTATTGTATTGTTATTATTTGTACTCATGGGGAAATTCAGCCAGTGGGAAAGGACATTTCAATTGTCATCGAATAGGCTTTAGGATGAATTGTAATTATTTAGCTTTTCATAGTAAAGTATGACATTTGGAAAGCAAATTCTTCCCGATTCCATTATTACCAAATAGTTCAATTGTTCATTAAAATTACTGGTCTGCAGATGAAAAATGGTAATGGCCGAACTTTTTTTATTATTTTCCGTACCTTTTAATATATCCAACACTTGTATAACTTTCAACCGGAATATAAAGTGTTTGATTCAGCACGAATTTTCTTTTACTTTTTTTTCAGATAGAAAACTAATGGCGTTTTATTTAAAACATATCAAATTTTAATAAAAAAGAAATTGTCAAAGTATGGTACACTCGCGTTCTAGTAGGCGTAGAAAACAAAAGAGCTTAATATTTGCAGTTTTTTAATGTTGTATTGACAGTTGGGAAGATTTTTAGTAAAATCGCGGTACTCTGGATTGAAAGAAAAAGAGTAAAAATGTTGGTAACCATGTAAACGGAAACTAACAAATCGTATGTTTTCCAACTCAGGAAGACACATTGAATCCAAATTTGCGAAAATATGCAGTGTGTTTAATTTAGAATGTCAGATATGCTCTTATTTCAGGGAATGATAGAATATGAAAATGTAAGTTAAAAAGTTGCAAATTCGCAGTAGACACTACACATTTACCGGAATTTAATGAAAAAACATGTATAAATGAAAAATAAAGGTTATGAGCTGGGGCACCGGTATGCTAATCTGACTAAAGTAAGGTTAAAATACATAAAAACTACAATATTACGGCGATATCTTGTGGCATTTAGAGCTATTTTATCGCTGCACAAACTAATGTACTAATCCAGGTATAAAAAACAATTACATATTGTTGCATAAAAACGTTTTCTATACAAAGACCGAGCACTACACGTCCATCACTATTGTTTATGCATATTTAATTTCCTTTCAGGCGGACCTGGGAGGCGTAGTAGAGTCACGAACAGTGACAGTGACAGTAGAATCATGGCGAGCCCGCCCAAGTCACGCATCCTCGCTCGCGTCCAACAAGAAACAAGCAACCAACCAACCGCTCGCCGGAGATACTAACCTGTAATTATTGGAAACCATCGACCGTACGAGTTAATTCGTATTTGTCGACGATGTGGATGCATTTCCCATCTTTAATTCAACGTCAAATTGCAGACAGCGCCGCGTACCACACTCGAACATGAGCCATCGTTGGTCGCAGTGCTATTTTTTTTTCAACAAAAATTTTAACGAAGACGTACTTTTTTTAGTTTATGGCGGGCATGATCTACACATACAAAGGGAGTAAATTAGCTTGTGTTATTTATTTGTGGGTGGTGGATATCTGTCCTAAATTTTCAAGCTGAATTTTTAAACATTCATTTACGTTTAATATTCACATAAAAGTTTGAAATACCTATTCTACTCCGGCGTGAATGTAATCACAGACAAAAACCAATTTACTAAATGCCGACTTGGAATTTCAGTTATATAAGAGTGTACAGGAGAGCGGAGTGGAAGGTAGTGAGAGCCGATTTGAGCGACAAGCTGTCACAGAAAATGGAAAGGCGAAAGAGTTTTAAGTAGTTAGTAGAAGTTTTGAGGCCGTCCTCCGTGTCTTGTGGATAAACATTGTGAGTGGCACAAAATAATGAAACTGTATCAATATTGTCCCGCGGGACGTTTCCTTTACTTATTAAAATACAACAAGTTTGGTAACTTTAATAAAACTTGTTCAGAATAAATTTCATTAAATACTCCGCATTAGGTTGGCTTTCGTTCACATATTTTGCTTTGCATAAGAGTGGGATGTGGTCTTTATATAATACCTAAGCTTTAAATAAAGTTCAGCTTTGGATATGATAAGCAATATTTTTCCTAAAAACTGGTTGGGATAATATTTTCACGATAGAAAAAAATTGAATAAACAAAAAGTGAGATGACGCGGATATCTAAAACGTAAATTTCAAAATGAATAACACTCGTTTTTAAATAAATTATAGATTAGATTGATTTTTCGTGCATCATTATTCTTCTTGAGATGAACCTTATACTTCGAATATATATTACATTGCAATAAAAATTTAATTATTAAAAGAATATATTATACCAAATTATAATTTAAACGTAATAGGTTCTTTTATATAAATGGAATCAAAGTCAAGAGACATTAATAAAGATGCTATACCTTTCAAAATAGTACTCAAATTCCAGTTGTGGAAATTGTGGTATGGTGTTTTGACGGGTGCAGTGTCATCAACACCACAATTACGAGTATTTTTGTCGTTAATAAAGATGAATGAATAGAGATGCATGCCATCTACTGACAGCCATGTTAAATATATAATGGTGTTTACAAACAATTTATACAATTTATGATCTAATTTAAGAAACTTTGTTTAAAGAAAATAAGGAATTATGTAAATTTAAACCGTTTATAAATCTGGAAAAGAAATTAATAAATAATAATTAATAAAAGGTTCTGAAGAGTGGAGAAAACATCTCAAAAAACTCGAGAATAAAACGAAAAATCCATCTTTCTCTCTCTCAAGGACGAAATACGAAGAATGTTAAAATATTCATCCACTAATCAACAGAACTAACACCACAGGATTCGAATTCATCAAATTTAAAATTAAAGAGGAACAAGAATCATCAAATTTAAAATTAAAGAGGAACAAAGAATCAGTCAAAAATAATTTGACATCAGACTTGAGGAAAATTAAAGCCTGTGATATTATATTGTTTTTAATATGTAAAAAAGGTATTCTGAGGTTTATTTTTTAAGATGTGTAAAATCAAAAATTATTTTTTTGTTTTGATTAGGTAGTTAATTTTATGTTGAAACTTTTTTTTTATGTATGATACTATTCTGATCTAAAACCAGATGTTCAAATTATATTACATTATTTAAAAAAAAATAAGGGTTCCGCAAAATAGTATGAGAGCAATAAAGCATATTACGGTTAATATCATTACTTAGGATACAAAAAACTCAATGAATTTAAGAATAGTCTAGATATATATTTTTTTTTGATTTAGTTTAAGTTTGTATCAAATTTTTAGCTAGTTTCGTTAATGTAATGTGTGAAGTTAATTTAGTTTTGATTATATTTTATTTTTTTTCTTTCTTGTAAGCAATTTCTGAAGCTCTTTGAGAAATAATTGTAATATTCACCTTATCAAAACGATACGCGATCCTGAGAGATTTTTTATGTCATATTATTATTATCATGGTAGATTGTTTTATATATACTCATTAAAAAATCTTAAAAAAAAATAAAAAAACATATGAGTCTTAATTAATTTTATAGTGTGGTGTTGTATTGTTAGTGCAATATGTATAAATAATAAAAAAATGTAAATTAAAATAGCTTAGCTACTGTTCAATGACTGCTAGAAACTGCTGAAAGGAGACAAAAGAGTATATGCAGTGGCCGAGTAATAAGTGATGCAATATAGTTTCGTGCTGTAGAAGTGAAAAGCTTTTTTGATTAGCAAAAGCGATATCAAAGATTTCCAGAATATATATAGAGGACAAAAGTGAAGTACTAAACTTCTTAAAGAATATCCTACATTTTTCCGTGGTCCCGATAGTTATGATACAACGAACTATGCGCTTTTTCGCGAGACAAACATTATTTGTGTGAGTAGATGCACTCTAAAAGATAAGTTTGTGAATTATTCAGGAAAACATCTGACCATAATTAAATGTCATTAAACAATCTCTGCTAAACTCACATTTAAAGCTCTTAATTTGATAGCACGAGGAGTTTAGGCTCCATATATGGTTACGGTAGTGCGAGTATCAATCAAGTGACTCGTTTTCCTGAACCCTAAGTAGATTTGGCTCTTCAGCAACTTTCCGCTTAACTGAATATTTACAATGTAATCAGGAATGTGGAAAAAAAAACTTGAAAAATGTCTTCGAAGTATTAATACGAAGTCCATTACAATCACATCACTAACACAACTCCATCAAGAGGGCACTCGCGCAGTCACAGACCTATGCAGGGTCGGCCCTAGAAACCACAACATTAGTATTGTTCGCGTGTAAAAATAAAGCAAAATTAATAAATTTGACAATGTCATTAATAAAAAAGAGAATGGCCCAAAGCACTGAACCCTGTGGAAAAATTGAGGAATAAGATGGTTTAGTAGTTTTTTTCGACTTAAAATATATTTTCAGCTACTGGACACGATTTGAAAAATAAGACAGAAACCAATGGACAACCACGTCGCACGCCATGAAAATGAAGCGTTTCTATAAAAATTCAATGATCAACACAGTCGAATACACGCATTAGGTCATAGCAGATGTCTGCAGGATACTGGGCGAAAATAATATAATTCATGATTTGATTTATAAGTGAATAAACGACTGTTATTGTCGTGTATTTTTTTCTGAAACCATGCTGTCTATACGAAACTGTATTATTTCTGTTGAGGTAACTCAGTAATCTGTTAAACACAGCATATTCAAGTATTTTAGAATAACATAATAATTTGCAATATCATGTGTAGATTTTTCTTTTATGCACAGGATGCACCTTCGATGAGTTCAATGTTCTAGAAAAGATTCTAAAAAAAAGAGAATTAAGAAGTTGTGTCATAGGCTGGAACAACACGAAGCAAACTAGAAGGTATATTATCAGGACCAGGTTCATATGTACTTTCTAATTTAGCGAATAAATTTAAAACCTTGACCTCAGAAAACGGAAAGGCATGTATAAAATTACAAGTGACGGTACCAGGAAATGTGCCCTGCAGATTATAATATTTTCAGGTTCACTTATAAAATAAGGTTAAATTGTACTGCAATAGCAGCAGGACATTCCGATAGTGTGTTATTCTGGAGACGTAATGTTGGGGCAGGAGTTTCAGTATAATATTCTTGGACAGAGTATCAGCGTATTTATATATTTATATATTTATATACAATACGGATTTCGTGTCTTTAAATAATAAAAATCCTAGATCCTAATGCTCGATGTTCTTAATCACATTTTCACGATGCGTAAGTCATTTTTCCGGAAAGTATGTATTAAAAAAATGTATAAAATCTATTTATCTGGACCGGAGTCGACGAATTAATTAAATCATAATCATAATCATATCAATTTATTGGCATCATTTCAGTACATTCATATTGTGAACATACATGCCAAAAAAATATTTTTTTTTTTATTGAGAACAGCTGTACCACGTGCCGGCCTAGTGACTGCATGAAATAAATTAAAGCTAGAGAATAAAACTGAATAGATCTGAAGCGGTAATATAAAGTTTCGCAAATTAAAACATTCAAATATTAATTTTGGTAATAAACGAAACTAAAAATAATTGCCGCTTAATTTATTTAATATTTTAATGGGTATGAACGCATAGTATTTGTAAATATACTTTTCAAACGTTCTATATAAGAACGTTGCTATCCACTGAGCATGAAGAATTGATATTACTGTACGTATACACTTCGTAAATATGTAAATTGAAATCATTTTCATTTGAAGCTACTCAAACGTAAAATTGAGCTCTATGCCAAAAAGAAAAAGAAATGGAAATCTGCACATCCATGTCATGCTCTGCGCGAATGTATGTAAGTTTGCACAAAATTGGTTTGCGAAACAGAATTAATTTTCCCATTTTTTACCGGCACTTTATGCGTAAATCCTGTCCTACCAGTACGAGAGTATAATTAAACGCACGTTTTTCTCTAAAAAAGCGAAGCTCATGGCAAAAAGGAGACGTAGACACGAAACGAGCCCTAAACGAAATAACAAAATGAAAGAAATTGGAATGAATGATAAAAAAGGCATGCATGAATAAAGCATTTTACTGGAAAACGTTTCAATGGCGAACAGTTAGTATTGGAAATGTGCTGTATTGATTCACTGCAATTAGGTCTTTGAAAGAATCAAAATTCATAAAGATAAGTAATTACTAATAAATACCTAAATATTTCTACCATGGTAACTTACTTACTTTCATGATATCAGATTTCAGTTAAATGTTACTACTACCTCTACAGTGCTGCCACCTTTCTAAAACCAAGTAAAAGTCTTTTTAATTTAAATGGAGCACCTTGCGCCTGGTCTTATGGTTGGTTTCTTTATTAAATTTTGTAACTATTTTATATTTCATTATGATTATCTTGTTATTGGAATTTTTATTATCTTAATTACATTTTTTTAGTAAATCTAATTTATAACTGAAGTACTATCTAAAGTAAGGAATTTTTAGCATACCTTGAGCTATGTCATGCTATTTATATTCGATTACTCATACGACATACCTAAACCTTAAATAATTTTTTATTTTTGTTTTTCCAAAATATGCATGGTTTCTATATCGATATATCTTTAACTTTGAGCTACGTTCATTCATTTCAAAAATTTCTTCTCTTTTATTTCGTATTTGTCGTTCTTACTGACGACAATTTCGTCCAGAATACAGGCAATAAATAAACCCTTATTTCCTTAAAACATGTAACGTTACCAATATACTTGCCCTTGCAACCACTATCAAATTTATCCCTAAACGCCTTTTTAACTACGTCAGTAGAAATTAACTCACTCTACCTAATTATTGTGTTACTTCTCCTGGACAGCATCTATTTCGCTAATTGATCCACCGGCCGTCTCAATATCAATTGTACCTTCGTAAGCTCTAGTCCAAAAAAGTTTAACATCCTAAAACAAATCACTCGAATTTCTTAAATTCTCGAACGTCCCTAATACAAATAACCCATCAGTTGTAAATCGCAGTGAATTCCCACTTGCGCCTAATATAACGTGCTGCCTGATTTATTGCAATTAATTCTGCCTGAAAATTATTATTGCAATGATTCCCTAATTTAAACCTGATTATGTATTTCAATAGCCCTATTATAAAAAACCACAGCTGCCACCTGTACCACCTTCCTCCTCCGACTCGTCCGTAAAAAATCTAATCTCTTTCCAAAAGTGCTTATAAATTTGTTATAATACTTTTGAATTTCGGTGCATGAATTCGACTCCTATATCAACTTCCCTTTCTAAATCACCCGGTTCTAATCTAATTCGTAATTAAATCCTCAAATCCTATTTTATTCGCGTCTCTACGAAATTGAAGTTCCCTCAAACATAAGTCTAAGTAATCGAGTGCAATAGCACACACACAAAAAATAATTACTCAATTTTAATATAAATGCATCACATTGAATATAACGTAAGTTTCTATATAAGCTATACAGGGTGTATCAGATATAGAGGTAAATATAATAATATGTAGCAGCTGTAATCATATACGATCAAAAAGTCTTAATGCACAGGGAGTCTATCTGTAAGCATTAACGAGAAAAAAAATATTTTATTAATGTCGTGGGCTAGAGCCGCACCTGTGCTCAACCTAAGTGCTGTCCCGAATATACCCCCACATACCACTATCATTCAGCCATTACCGCTGTTAGTTTTGTGTGGATCGCCGCTTGGAGTGCAAGCCACTTCGAACATTTTATTTAAATTCTTCCCGTCTCGAAAAAACGATCCTTTTCAGGACCATCATGATTTCATATAAAGAAAATCGAAGCTTGATGCATCGGCAAAAGCGCGGGAATGTATAAATTCATTTTCGCGCGACATCATAGTAAAAAGGCGTGTTTGCAAATTTTCTGTATCTACATTTATTTCTGTGTAATTCGATTCAATTCATTTTGCGTTATATGATTAAATAAATCCAAAAGAAATAACTCATATTCATGTGGTACCGTTTATTAACAACTAACTCTCGATTCGACAAAGCAAAAGAAAAATATTTACGTTTTTTGTAAGTACTGAAGTAGCTATTACTGGGTATAATTTATTCAGGATGACGTTAAATGAACTTACGGCATACCATTAAAAATAATACTAAATGAGTGCAATGTATTTATACATAATACCACGTTTAGCGGGTGCTTAACATGACGTTTCGTTGCATCAGGCCCGGACTAAAGAATTTTTTGCTCTAAATTTTACTTTTTTTTATTCTTTAATGATGAAATCCGGTTTCGGTGGGTTTGTGTTTTATATATCGTGTAGTTAACACCCAAGCAAAATTTACTTTTTTATTTGATACACCCTGTATAAGATGTATTTCTATTGACAATAAAATTTGTTCAGTTTTCCAAATCCGACGAAACAATTTTTTAGTTCAAATGTAATCAATATATCTACTAAAATCATTATGAACAAATAATATTTTCACCACTAAAATAATTATTTTAGATTTTAGTAAATAGATTTTCTCAACTGGAAATACTATCATATTTGTGTCTTAATAATTTATGTACATTTGATAGAAGTATGTAAAAGTATTATTTGGAGTATTGCCATTATTTGCTTCCAAAATATAAATATATTGAACTGATAATATATACCTGCTTAATCTAAGCATTTCTACTATTCAAGGGTAATAATTACCTACTAATTTTGTGTCTGTAACACCAAAAAACCACGGCAGGGGAAAATTAATAAATAAAGAAGTATTATGTAATTAAATAAATGTACTGTCATGCTTTATAGTTTTACAATGTTTGGGAGAAGGTAGCGTATCGGGTACTCCAGGATTGCGCACGGGATATTGATGCGTAGAGGTATAGATGTTATGCGTATCCGTCGTTGCGATCGGTGTTCTCCGGATACTTCCCACTCAATGCCTGGACCTGGTATCTAGTCGGCGTTGGTTACTAATATAATTTCAATCAGTATAATAATTTGCTGGTATTACCTACTGAAAACTAATAACTAGTAGTAAATACCTACATATGTTTGTTAATGTACACACCTGCCATGTTAATATATTATCGACACAATAGCGTTGACTCTAAGTATTATTTCAAAGCTTTTTAAACCAGTAATCCTTTAATATTAAATAACACGTACGTACTTACCTTCGAATATTTTAGTGGCAGCATCTGTGCATCAGCCCCATTCCACCCCATTCTCTAAGTAGCTGTAAAACGGCTGAGGTATCCATTTAGATTTACTTACATTCACAACCAACAACACTGTGCACTGGTCAATCAAAAAGTGACGTCAAGTGAAGCGTGTGTATATGCAACACTCCCTAAACCCCCTTTAAAAAAGAGGGAACCAATGATAGATAAGTTTTAGTGCAATAAATGGTGGGATAGAATTCGTTTCAAATGTTTTAATATTATGGTAATTTCAATTTGATATTTCATGTTTTCAGTACAAAACATTTAATAATTTTATATAGTAATTCATTATACCAAACGTATAAGGGATTTTATTTTGAATCTAGACTTTCTCACTATGATTGCATAGATTTATTCTTTACAACAATAACAATGTTCATTTGGAGGAAGTATACTTCAATGCAAATATTTATACTATTTGTTCTAAGAGTATATTGTGTTTTCAGAGAATTTACTCTTATGTTCTAACCAACAAGATTTAGTTTATTTAAATATATATTAAGTTTCGATTTCTGAATAAATAAAAATATTCAGATTGATAATAGATTTTTTTGTGTGCACGCCGCACCTGCCGACATAGATGCGCCCCGATTATTTTTTTTGTTTCTTTAATTTTACACGTTTTACACATATTTTAACAGTATCCGCAGCGCTACCATTTAAAACCCTGTGACTCTAGCCGATGCTCTAATTTTATTACTTACTTCCCCTACCATACATTACAGTTAACTTTAATTCTTTTTCGGAGTAGCTAGGGGCGAGGCAAATAGTATTTTCTGCACATATTCAGCCTTATCGAGAAATTTAGAGATATATGGTTTTACCTTTAATCTTATTTTCCATAACGTAAATGTGTAAATTGTAAAAATCCGGAAATTGTTAAAACTTCAGAGGTAGTGTAAACTTGAGCCTCCGCCAAAGTGGATAGCGGCGATTTAAAATCCTGGATGGGTGCCACAAAGTTTACTGCAGAGTTTAAATCCGATCGGTGACTGTGCAAATCAAATCACACATCAACAGTCTCACGGAAGAAATGCAAATAGCGACGTTAACGTTTTCACGAAAAAATGTAAGAGTTGATTTTTATGAAGATACTCCTAAACTACTTTATGTTTTATCTCCGTCTTTTTGTAACTAGTCGATTTGAAAGTTTACAGAAATAATTTGTTTGTCTAGTACTCCCATCTAAAAAAATTGACGTCGCTTTGACAATTTTAATTAGTTAAAAAAAATTAAAATATTTTTGAGACTCCCAGAAACGGAATCAACCTTCTGAGTATAAATACCAAACTTTCATGAAATAGGCTCCTATATCCCAGCTTTGTTCTGTGAAAATTTGATCCAATTTGTTGTGGTGGAACAGCTTGAAAAAAAAAAGTAAAGCTGAATATAAGGCACTATAAAGCAATGGTATACGCCGCAGCAATAGTAAATCCGTCTTTTATTACTTCAGCTGTCTTCTAGATAGCAATTTAATATTTCGGGAATGTAATTTAATGTTAATTGTGCACCTCTAGAAAATATACTCTGATATACTAGTGTTTTATAAAAAAAAGTGCCATAGCATAATTCACTAGCTGATTGTCATTGATGACCTATTGAAGCGGACAAGTTGACTTCGCGTGAAAGGGTTCATATCAGTGTGCTCCTTGACAACCGTCCGTACACTAGTGGAATCAGCTAATCGCTTCGTCTCAAAGATGCCTAAATATATGTAATTCCGAAGGATATGCGTTGGTATTTATATTTAGGTAAATAAGTATACCCGATAAGACCTTGATGTAGTTTTAATTTTAAAATGGTTGCTAAATTTGTCTACATTATTTTTTTTTTGGTGTCGGTATTATATTAACTAGCAATAAACGAGGTAATAAATTACACAAGCTGAGCTAAACTGATTCAAAACTTTGTAAAATCAGTAAAATGGGGAGGGGAGGGCGGTTGGCCGAAGATTGGCCCAACCACTCAATATTGTCACGAGCTGCCACTGATGTATGAAAAAACAATATAATAAACAGCTGATTAGGCAGGCGGTCATATTCTGTTTGCTAGCAGCACCAAAATTATTAAATTTAATTCACAAAAGCTAAATGGCGCCAGTTTAAGAAATATCGTAAATATGTTTTGTTATTTCAAGTAGTTGTGCATAGTGATTTTTTATTGCGATGGTTGCTTAAAACAAAAGTCCTATGTAAAATTATTACCAAAAACGCAAGTTTACAAAAACTTTCTAGAATAATGGGAAAAACAGTTGTAGCTAATAATAACATTATTATCCGGGAAAAAATCATTTTGAAAACGGTAAAGCCAATACTTTTCTGGTTACCACCCTGTCATTTGGTGATAAAAAGTATTTGCTGATATCTTAACCTAATCTAAGCCTATCCACACAAAAAATTGTATTTCTGTTTGAATGCGTTGGGACGTAGATTCCGACGTCCCAACGCTTGATTGAAAAATCACTTACTCCAAAGAAAGTATTCACTTTCTTTGGAGTAAGTGATTTTTCAATCTTTGATGAGAAACAGTTGTAACACAAAAACCACAAAGCAAATCACTTTCAGACGGTGTCATTAGAAACCTATCATAATGTAAACGTATAGACGGGGTTCTGTTTAAAATAATGAGTTATACAGTGGCACTTTTTTAGGGAACACCCAGTATCTTGGAGTGTATTTTCTAAAGGTTCACAATTAGCGTTATATTATGTTCCCAAAATGTCGAATTGCTATATCGAATACACCCGAAGCAATAAAAGATGGACTTACTATGCTGTATTCATAGAGCCTTATATTCAGCTTTACTTTTTTTTAAAGCTGTTCCACGACAGCAAATTGGATTAAATTTTTACAGGACAAAACTGAGGTATAGGAGCATATTTGGCGAAAGTTTGGTGTTTGTGCTCGGATGATCCCCTTCCTGAAGGTTCCAAAAATATTTTATTTTTTTTAACTAGTTAAAATTGCTACAGTGGGGTTAAATTTTTTTTAAATGGAGTATCGATTAAACAAATTATTTTTGCAAAATTTTAAATCGATTGGTTAAAAATTTTTGGATGTTTAATTGTATGTGTCAACCGCCCTATCAGTAATAGCAGATTGAAATTTTGCACAGGTTATTTTCTTCATAAATCGCAACTTTTGTATGGGTTTTCAATTCGACGCCATCAAAGGCATTTTTCAGCAGCTTCACCTGCTATACCATTTTGTGTTAAAGTTCCCATTTCCACTAGTTGCAAGTGTCATATTTCTATAGGTAGATAACAATATGAGTTCTTTTTTTTTCTTTTACAGAAACTGTTTTGGAATTGCGTTCGAATTGCAACGATAGACGAGAAGAATGCCACCGAGTCTGTGTCTGTTGTTCCTACCGCACTGAGCGTCTTGTCTTCACAGAGTGAGCATCGTATAGTGCGTATGTATAGACGGGATCGCTTCCAGGCACGAGTACAAAAACTCCGGTTCTCCTGACGTGAGATGGATCATTTTTCAAATCGCTTGCGGCTGAGCTAGGATGTTTTGATGCGGGTTCGTAACAACGGATAACCGAAAACCGGCGCGCCGAAGAAGAGGCGAAGAAGATGCGCCTCCAACCGAAAAACGGGCGCGACAGAGAGAGGGTGCGCGAGGAGGAGAGGGAGTGGTGTCCCACCATCACCGCCGCCGCCACCGGAACTCGATTCGGAGCGAGTGTGGAGTGGAAACAGGGTCGCCTCGACAAAAACCCCAAGAAAAATCGTCTTTATAAAGATGATAAAAGCACGTCTTTGCATGTTATGTGACAAACACGGAGTGACTGACTGAGATATTCCATCAGTTAGCGTAGAGAGAGAGGAGACTTTCATTGTTGACGACTTTGTTACTACTACGATTTAAAGGAGACCGAAAAGGGAAAAAAATTCCCGCCCGGATTATAAATGAAACATATACCCGATGCTTTTGTGTACGTCGAATGTAAAGTTATTTTTTTTTGTTGGGGAGCTTTCAGCGTTACATATGAAATGATTTGATAACAGCCCTTCTCTTTACTAAAGATCCCCCGAAAATCCGGCCTCGATTGTAATGGCGAGAAGGACTTCAAAACTCTTTAATATATCCTGAATTATTCGAGCGAACGATTTCAGAAACAGTTTGCCAGTCGAAATTTACCTTTCATTTTTTTTTTTATTTGTAACACGTCAATACGTAATACGTGTGCGTGCGCGAGTTCGTACGGTAATCTATATGCCTCCGACTCGGGAAAATGGAAATTTTACCGGTATCCCGGTTAGGAAAATATCGACGATTGGCATTCAGCGATGCGTTCGCAAATAAAACTCTAAAAATCAGGCAAATCTCGTTTTTTTCACATCGCCCGCATATGAATGAGACTTTTTCAATTAAATTCCAATTTGGATTTTAACTAGAACCGGCAGAGAGACGACACGTGCTATATAGGCCCCGGATGGATGTGGAAAGCTGTTGTTGCGCTCACGAGCAAACATTGATTTCGAACTTAAATTGGCTACTGATATGTTCTGTGAAATATTACATTTACTGTGTTTTATTCAGAATCATTTTGTACGAAATTTTGAACGTGGAGGTTATTGGAATATAAATAAAGAGAGAAACAAATAATATTTATGTAAAAAGCCAGTATTATATATTTATTTTCTTTAGGTATCGAAAGCTTACACCAACCTTAGTAGTTTATACAGTGTATCACAGAATAACTAATCCTCAATTTCGGAAATAATAGCGGACACATAAACACTTTGATTAATAAACTAGTATCTATAGAGCAAGGTGTTGCCATTCCTCAATCAGATGAAAATGTATGTAGTTTCTCTAGTTACTCTTCCATCACCTATACGTCTATTGAACGCTCTGCCTTGCTTAGTGAACTTAAGACTATTGGCGTCAGGAAGGGATCTGGACCGAATTGCATTCCCCCTATTTTTGTTAAATGTGTGCCGAGGCTATTATTGAGCCATTAATCCTTATTTTTAATCTGTCTTTGAGTGAGAGTGTTTTCCGCATCGATGGAAGCAGGCATTAGTGCCTGCTTCTATGGATGGAGTTACTAATAATTCTTGTCTTAGGGATGGGGACGCAGGCAATGTCGCCAACTATAGACCGATATAAAAAATTAGTGTCTTTCCTAAACTGTTTGAAAATTGTTACTATTTACATTTCTGGTCACTCATCTCATTTGCTCGCAGCAGCATGGGTTCCGGGCGGGTAGGTCAACTGTTACACAATTAACTGAATATTCTCAATATTTACATGAGGTTGTTGACTCTTCTGGTCAGGTGGATGTAGTCCTCACAGATTTCCATAAAGCTTTTGATAAGGTTAAACATCATATCTTAGTAAATAAACTCTAAAGCTGCGGATTTTGTGGTGACTGGCTTAGGTGGTTTGCTGTGCTGGTGGTTAGGCTGTTGCACTTAATGGGCATATATCTAACTACATTAAACTCACTTCTAGTGTTCCACAGGGCTCGCACATTGGCCCTGTTCTTTTCATTTTATTTATCAACGATATCGCTCATGTTTTTTTTTTAATTCTAAATTCTTACTTTATGTGAATTATTTAAAAATTTATGATAAAATTAATTCGGTTGAGGACTGCCTTCGTTGCAAAGTGTTCTAAACTCAGTTGTTAATTATTGTAAAAGAAATAAACTTCTATTAAATGTTGAAAAATGTAAGACCATTACTTTCACTAAAAGAAAACTCGAAATTTTAATAAGCAGTCATTGTCATTCCATTATGCAATCTACAGTTGGTATCTACAGTGTTGATCCCAATTTCCTGTAAGTGTCCTGTAAGAAGACCTATTATGGTGCGAAGATAATCCTACTTATAAGCTGCGGTAGAAGGAGAAGAATTTGCCTGGTTATTTTATACGTGTTCTTTGTGCTCTTCTTTTATCTAACTTCTCACCTGTTCTCGTGCTTCTGTTTCTTGGATACTCGCAGTTTCTGGGTCTATGTATGGAAGTCGATGATCTCTCTTGCTAATTTATCGAGCTTTTCGTTTGCTTCGATTGCCGAATGTCTGGGCATCCACAACAAGGTAACTTTATTGCAGCCTGTCAGGCTATTCAGTCCTCGAATATATTCTCAAACCAGTCTCGATAGTATTTTGGTGTTCACTAGTGCTCTTAGTATCGTGTGCCTGTCTGTTGCAATATTGACCCGTTTGCTTTTATAAGCCATCTGATTTTAGTTGCAAATGCCTCTGCTTGAAAGATCGTGACAAATTCTCCTAGAGGAAGGGTGATCACTGTGCTTCTTACCTCTCTGAAGATTTCAGCTCCAGTCCCGTTTTCGGTTTTTGATCTGTCTGTAAACCAGATCAATTCCACAAACCTGTTTATATAGCTAGATCGATTCCAGCTTATCCGATCCGTAATTTCCATCTCGAATTTTCTGTGAATTGATACATATGTCGAAATCATGTGCTCTGATCTCCATCCTAAAAGGTTACCTTACACATAGTGGACAATATTATTATATCCTAATCCTGCATATCAGCCTAATGAAAATTCTTGCAATTTGCTCATAATTTCTGCAATATATCTCAACGATGCAACAAACACAGTGTGCGATGCATTCTACAGTAAAATACCGTATGGCAATCGCGATTGTATCCTAAACTCAGATGAATTAAATGTGTTTTTTTGCTGTTGAAATCACTTACAATAAGAACTGTGATGGTATAGTATTAATTGCTGCATTGACTATTCCATAGCAAAATAGAATACAGACTCAATCCCATAACTTTCACACACTTTCACACTCCGGCCGTATGTAGAATATTATTATTCTTGCATGAACTATAATGAACGTAGTTTTTTCGAAAGTAAAAGTTATTGGTGCACATAGAAAATTTTTAAAAACATTATAGAAAAATCATTACATTCTGTCACTTTAGTTTTCAAAATTTTCCCGAGCAGAATAGTTTAATTGAAAATATTGTTTTTTTTTTACAGGTGTTTATTGAAGGAATTAAAACTTGAAAGTCATATGACTGAAAAGGTTAACAGTTTTGGAAATGGTTGAAAGTTTCTTTTGAGATTCCACATATTGGTATATATGGAAACTGTTCTGTTCAGTAGGTAAGTTTAAGAAATGCCGCACGATGGAATGAAGAAAATACTGCGTTTTGTATTTTGATTAGATTGTTTTTCGCACGGCTAAGGGTCTTTCGCGATACTTAGAAAATATGTACGTTTAGGGCACTAAAAACAATCTTCAGGTATGCAAGAAAATTATTGTACAATTACACTCTGTCTTATAAAATCGAAGTAGCTTAATTCTGAAGCAACGGTCTCATTCGTGGGATTGAGAACAAGTTGGGAATGTTCCCTTTCCAACTTGTTAAAAAAATATAACTTTTGTGCTTCTGATCAATAGAGGTTTTATGAATGCTTATGGATTACGTAATTTTATGCGCTCTCATCAGCTTCATCTTCGAAACAGAAAAGAAGCCGCAAAAAAATCCACGGTCACCGGGAATTTTTTCCCGAAACATCCGAAGTCGAACATGCAATTAATACCGATTTCCTCTTTTTTTCCCTCCGCAAATAGGCGTCCCTTTGTTTTGTACACACAGCGCCGTGTGCATGTGAACCGCAAGAACAAGCCAAGTTTGAGGCATCGACCTAAGAGAGAGCCTCGCCGACCCTCAGCTCCGCCCGCAATCGCTCAGTTCCTCCGGAGACAAGACAAATCGAATGTCAGCCGCTAATAAGTATCTAGCAATCGCTGGACAAATGTATTTCCTTGCTCGTCGAGGCCGACACAAAAACCCATCCTGTACTTTGTAATTTGTATCGCTGAAGGTAATTATAAGACGTAAACATGATTTGAGTGGAATGCATAGATTTGATGAGAGGTTGTTTCTCTGTCTGCGCTTATGAATGTTTCTCATATGTCATGTCTGTCCTTTTATTTCGTTTTATCAATTCCTTTTCGTACCTTCTCGCCATTAGGGTTATAGACAATTAATTAATGGTCTCAATAAATTTACACACTTTATTTAAACGCCGGACCTGACAGCTATACTCCGCTAGGGCTGGCGTGAATAGTAGACAAGTTTTGTTATTTTTCAGTTTTATTGCTTTCAGCATAAAATATAGCTAAGTGCAGCATACTCAGTGCTAATCAACTGGAAAAAAAAAACTATTTGCGCAACTATCCTGAGCCATATGTGCAACTAGTTATCAGCACACATTCGAAAAACACATCATTAAATCGAAACCCTAAAATAGGTACCATAACCTCTAAAGAGAAGCCTATTTTCTTATAACTTCTATAGGTTATCTAGAAAGGATTATAAAGCGGATCAATCTAATATAAATTATCAACAAACAAACCGAATCAAAATCAAACTATTACAAACAAACATCTCTTCGATTCCACGTTATTTGAGAATTTTCATTTAAAAATTAAATTCTCGTAATTGAAAAAGTTAAATATAAATATTTTATGCTCTTAACCATGATAAAATTTCTATTAGTGGCATTTCAAAATTCTAAGAAGAATTCCAAATACAAAAAGGTCTGATTTAATAATATTTTGTAACAATATTTTGTTCACCGAACAGATGGAGTGTTCTTCACGTGATGATGAAACTTCGTACACGTGCGGAACCGGTTTTACACTTGTTTTAATTTAGATCACTTTTTGTTTGCAGGAGAAACTAATTCTCGGATCACCCATTTCTGTACACAGTATACATCTTCAATTTCTTGAACATGAAACCAGTTTCTGTCTTCCACATTGCAACATCTTGTAAATTAAAAATACTTTTACGCAATTATATATAAACCAAAAGTTGAGGTAGGTATACGAAGGAATACAAAGGAAACTTAATTTAGAGGGATGTATGCATCCAGGCAGAGCCATTTGCAATATTGCATGGTGTAACTGAATCACATCAATTAGAGCGTGTGCAAAAACAAGCAGATCTATGTTGCAACAGGCAACCATGTGGTACTGAGGGCCGTAGTGAACCCCAAAATACAATCAATACTGGTTTGGGAATGCATTCGAGGATTGAATAGCCTGCGAGATTGCAATAAAGTTATTTTACTGTGAGTGCGTGGACAAACGAAGGAAACGAAAAATCCGATGAGTTAACAAGAAAGCAATATTGGCGACATATATAGGCCCATAACGTATTCTATGAATGTCTAAAAATACAGCACTAGAACAGGTAAGGAATTAGGTCAAAGATAAGCACAGAAAACACTAGAATAATTCAACCAGGCAAGTTCAAGGCAAGACCTTTATTAAGGTATCAACAAAAAGAAGGCTGAAGCTCAAGGAATCACCTTCACACCGTAACCAGTCTCCGAACAGGACACTGTACAGCTCCTCCCACAAAAAAGTTAACAATCTGAATCGCGATTTTGATTATATATTCTCAGGTTGAACTATACTGTGTTTATTGGAGGTAATTTTATTCATGTCAGCCGAAGAGTAGCTCACATACGTAATGTTTACTTGTATTTGATAAATTCATATTTTATGTCCGCTATTCATTTGGTAAATTGTCTAGGAAAGTTGTTTTGACGACCTTGATTTATTATTATTAGTTTTAAAATAAGGGTATCCATTCAGTTTAAGGCGCAACAAGTTTGCGGCAAAAACACAAAGGGAAACATTTGTGTTTATCTGATATTCACCTCTTATAATATGTATAAACATATTTTTCATTGAAACCTGGCATAACTAAAATACATACAGTTACCGACAAATATCATATGCATATCCTTTCATAATAAAATTAATAAAACATTTCAATTAAAATTTTGCATAACTTTAACTTTTTTCTATTATCTCTCAATACTTCATAAATAGATATCTTTTCATTGCTTTTTTACAACATAATACTGAAAAATAAATTGGAATTAACTCTTGTCTGCGATTGTATATCTCGACACTAATATTAGATCTCTCTTATATTTTTAATAGTAAAAAAAGTAGAACACTGAATAGTTGAAATGACAGAAGTAAGTGTTGCGGAAATTAAGGCATCCTTATAAATCTGATGATGCCACCGGTAAATCTGGGGACAATTTTGTGTTTCAGCACAATTACTGTCGCGTGCAGAAATCGCAAATTGTGCAAGAATGGATAGGTTCCGCAAACATTTATTTAACAAGTATTGACCTGGCCTCTAAATAGTCCGGACTTAAGTCCTATTGAAATAAATGAAATGTTTGAGCTGCATTAAAGCAGAATATATATTTATACATATATAAAGACTTCATTCCAGAAAATGCAGACAAACTATGAGAAACTTCTATAAAGCAATCGAAAATAATGATGGGGTTAGAGACATTGGATGCTTCAAGATTGAAGAAATGAATTTATGCAAATGTTATAATTATTTTGTTATTACATATCACATGTGTATATGTATGATACGTTACTAGCAAAGTATGTCCATGCATTTACTATTGAAAACTATATGTTTTATTTATATTCAAATTCATTTATTGCTAAATGTTACAATTAAAAAAATTACGAAAATGAAAGAAAAAAACTTGTCTATCCACTATATTCCATATTGGCCGTATATATGTGAAATCAGGTATTCTAATAAATCAATAAGAACATTCAGAAACAGAAAATCTATTTTACCAAGGAATACATAAAAATATTATTTCAACGCGTGCTTGTTTATGTCTTAATAACAAACACTAAATTATAAAACAAGAAATCCTGTGTCGGAAAAATACACAACGAATCATGCATAACGTCTGTTTACACCGAAAAGCCGTAGTCGTAGTAAAAGCTATAGTCCATCCTAAATGCGTTCGCCACATATATTTTCGCGTAGGTCGTTAACTTTTTTTTGGTAGGAGCTGTACATTAAAAGGACACCTACAGAAAAGATCAACACTGGAGATATCTGGAGCATGACAGAGAACTTACAACATTTTGTGTGAATGCGAGGTTAAAGAGACAGGCAATGTTTGACAAAAATTAACCCAGAGGTATCGATCAACTAGCCAGAGGCCTGCACAGATTAGTGCTGGATACTAGGATACTGGAATGGCTGGTATAATTTAATGGGTAAAAGAAATTAAAGACTAAATATAGAAAGCCAAGGGGTTACAGTGTTTTTGGAGACCTCATGTCAGAGAGCACAGTAAAAAATGTATCCTTTTAGATTAAGTTTGTGCCATTTATGGTACAAAGGTAAAGAAAAGTTAGCGCCATATGGCGAACAAATATACCTACATATAACCACTATGGAAGAAATTAAATCTTAATTTAGGGTTGTGGGTTTAAACAATTTGACTTCTGAACTACATATTTACGTATGGGAATCAGTTATTCCTTTTTCAAAACACATCTTCCTATTCATAGCCTTTAGTACTGCGAATGAGTGAAAGTTGCTGAGGTCAAATTTCTGCAATAGTTGAAATGTAGCACGCATTATAGACCCTTTTAACAACAAATCATTTTGATTACTGTGAAAGATGTGTTTTCGCAGAAATTTTACCATCTTGTTATGTTTCAATATTTCGATGATCTTAGAGATGGTTAGAGTTATTAGCCTACAATTCCCAAAATCGGTTCTAACGTCTTTCTTATAGAGAGGCTTTATAACAGTCGACTTCAGCATTTCAGGAAACACGTCCTGTTGAAAACAAATGTTCGCAATGAGAGTTAGAGCTACCGCAAGCTCAACAGAACAATATTTCAAAAGTGAGACCGACATTTAAAATACAACAAATATAACAAAGAATATCATTTAACATCGTTGTCATAACTACCTTTGAATTCATTAATATTTAACATTAAATGTTTTTTTTTTCTTCTTAGTATGGCCCAGCCAATTGATTTATTACAAGCTTCCATGCAGCTTCACTTTTCTTATTTGAATTTCCTATATTACTCAGAATATGACTGTCTTTTTGAATCAATGCATTTCCTTTTTTAGTTTATCGCAATACACTCCATAAACATCATTTTGCATATGTTCTACCACTACACACAAACATCTTCATATAGTTGTCGTATTAAAACGTATTTGCTCTAGTCTGCTAAAAAGAATTGCTAGGGCTATTGGTCATATTTGGGTTGATTCAAAATATAAATTGGGTATGTCAAAATAAAAGTAAACCGATTTCTGAATCACTGTCGATAAATAAAAAGGTACTACCTAGTACAAACTCAAATATTTTGTAAATTATTTAAAATGTTTGCTTTCGGAGCATTTTTTCTTGATTTTGTACCATTCAAAACTGATAAATTTGTTTCATTCTCAACGCTTTTACATCGCACAGCTTTCCTGTTCTGTAGCACGAATAAAATGTTGTTCCTTATTTGGTTTCAATGATTGTGATGTCAACAGTTTGCTCTCCTTTGTATTACTCTGATGAGTGCGATACTCGGTTGCCCTGTTGGGAATGTTGCCTTGTTCTTTTTTCTCTTTTCATATGCATTATAGAAAATTTGAAAACTGAATGGCTGACTTTAGGTTTAAGTTAGGTTTAGGTATAAATTTTTAACTTTATCTCTGCTTATTATTAACAAAGGCTGCATGGAAGATCAAAACCGCTCCGTGTTTTGAATGCAGCCCTTTGGTTTTTCACTGCAGTGTATTATGTTTCTTCATTTCTATTTGCTTTTAATATGTTCATTCATTCATTCATGCATTAAAGTTAGGGTGGGCACTTAATGTTTGGGCACTTGAGGTAGGTGCTCATTGTACTATCCCTATTAATTCTCTTATTTCCACTCGAGCAGCTTGGTGTTCTCTATATCCCCAATATCTTGCCCAGTGGGAACTTGGGAACCTTCGAGGGCTCCAATAGATCTCTCCCGAAATATTTCTGCCTGAGTACCTTCAGTTCCTCACATGTGCAGATTACATGTAAACTCGTTTCCTCCTGTAGTTCGCATCTTCTACACCACGGTTCGCTTACCCGGCCTGTGTTGTATAGATGCTTTTTCAGGGGACAGTGTCCAGTTACCAACCCAGCAAATGGTTTTAACTTTTTTCTTACTGCGCCTGAGTAGGTTATCAGAGAAACTAACATCCTCATCCCCTATCAGCGTTTTGGTATGGAGTTGACCTTCAGTCGACCTTCATTTCTTTGTACTTTCTTTATCTAACCAGGTCCAGATGTTCCTTCCTGTGGAATCCTTAGTAATCTCACATACGGGCTCTGGACCCATGAGGTGTCTCTTAGAGCTTTCCTTGGCTAATTCATTGGCTATTACATTGCCTTTTATATCCTCATGTGCTGGCACTCAAATCAGAGACACCGTGTAGTCTCGTGCCAGTGCATTGAGAGATTGTTTGCAGTCTCTAACTAGTTTTGACCTAGTTACGGGGTTCGAGACTGCCTTAATGGCAGCCTGGCTGTCAGTCATTATATTAATCTTCCTCCTCATGTAGCCCCCTTTTACAAGGATTTCTGCACAGGCTGCAAGGGCGGATACCTCTGCCTGGAAGACCGTTGTATGTTTCCCCAGGCTTATGGATATCCTTTGATTAGGACTGGACCCACAAATACCGGCTCCTGTGCCCTGGCTGGATTTGGATCCGTCCGTGAACCAGTTATCATTAGCAGTGATCTCACCGCGTGTCTGGTCTCTGTTCGGTATGGAGATTTTCACCTTTTCAGTGAAGATAATTTCGGGTGCCATGCTGTGCATGGGCATTTGCAGCAATGGCCCGTCCAGCACCGTGCCCGTAGTATAAATGTGCCCTCCCACCCCTTTTAATATGTATTGTAATACCATGCAGTGGAAAATAAATACTATTATTATTATTATTTTTTAACCGCCTTGTCACTCGACCTCAGCCCAAAGGCTGGGTTTTTTTCACCAGTATCTTTTCATGCTTGGGTATGGCGCGGTCGTTTACTTTATTAAAACATAAGCGTACAAAGTAAATATATAACATAATACCTAAATCTAATATCATCGAAGTGTGTCATTGGTTATACGGTCAATTTGTATTGTTTTAGGTGTCGCATTGGAGGGTTTCTCGTAGCTGGTGAAGGGGACGGCCTTGCGGTGGATGCTCGCGAATACGTGGTGCCCAAGTCTTTCCCAACCACTTCCTCAACCTGAGGATTAGGGATTGAGAGATCTAACTTATCGCTGTTGGGTAGTTAGCTTCGTGAGCTCGTAGGATTCGCAGTGTGCCGAGGAGGACGTACTTTTGCATGGCAAAGGTTAGTATTTGTGCTGTTTTTTTGCCTATCTGGGTAATTCTTTGCAGTTGCCTGGTAGCATCAGTCCTCATTTCGCCTAGGACTCCAATTATGATGGGGATGAACGACACATGAAACGGGGAGTGAGTGAGACGCAGTTGAAATAGCAAATCTATATATTTCTTTCTTTATTATCTTCTTTTTGTGTAATGTTTGTTTCCGCCGTGCACGAAAACTCTAAAATATACATCTTTTTTTCTTTTAGGTTCTGAATGACCATGTCTGGCTTATTTGCTTGTAGTTGTGCTGTAGGATTGTAGTATTAAATGGGAAATTCCAGTAGATTTTAGCACTTTCATTCTCAACCATTGAAGGTATGTCCTGGTATTGGTAGGGGTGTAATCTGGTACTGTTAAATTCATACAGATGTCTAAAATGGGCGTACAGGACTCGTAGAGCCGCATCATGTCTCTGAATGTAAAGATTCGGTGCATACTTTGTACATGCCGCGAGAATGTGGATCGTCGTTTCCTCGCGTGCATGGCAAGCCCTGCAGCGCGTGCTGGAAAATTCCTGTCCCAGCACAGTTTTTCGGTAGTTTAATGAGTTACATACCCCGTCTTGCACAGCAACGATGTAACCCTCAGTCTCCGAATACAGTTCCGGTGCTGCAAGAAACGCAAATGTTAAATGCCTTTCTAGTTCTAGTCTCCTGATGTTTTGGAGAAAAATGCCGTGCAACGATTTTTCTAGATGATCATTTCTTAGTTTTTCGTCCATTGCTTGTTTCAGGCGGTTTTTGCCAGGGGATCATCGTTCAATAGGCTGTTTGGTGGCTGGGGAAAGGTGTTCGGTCGAAGCGGAATTTCAAGATGTTCACAAGTCCGGTTGGCATACTTGAATAGGAAAGCACCTTGCTCGCCCCTTTCTCTCTCTCTCACATATTTCAACAGTGGATCTGATGTTCTAACTAAGTCACACGCGATAGATATTGAGTAATCCCTTACCACCTTAACATCTTCTCATATAAAGCCTCTGGACAGATGCATTTGGATGATACCTTCGTTTACTTGTTAAAATCCTTCTTGTGTCCCTGTCTAGTTGTAATAATTCATTAACGTTCTATCTAATTGTTCCGAACGTATAAGAGGGTATGATCGGTATGGCCGATACATTTGTTTTTTCCCGTCAGTTCAGAAAACCATATACGTTTTACAGTTTGTTTATATTTGGTTATTAGGGTTTTTTTTTTAATTGATGTTAGATCGTGCATTTGTTTTTGTTTTATTATTATTATTATTCTAATATAAAAATTCTGCAGGTGTTTATACAAACTACATCTATTTACATCTTTATTTAGTCTCACTAATTTAAAAGATTCATCTGCTTTTGTGTTACGACAATTAAGTTCAGTGAAGGTTTAAGGATTTCCACGGAGTATAAATTATTTTTAATTAGTTCCACTAGTAGCAACAAGCAAAGGGCGTTAAAAACTACAATATCGCCGGGTTCCTGCAACAGCTACTCTGATGTGTTGATTTTTCAAAATTTTGTCCATGAATGTTTTTAGCACCATAAATCGATAATGATGTATTTTAAGTAATCCATTTTTATATACTGGTGAATAACTTTGATAATTCATGGATTTTACTCTAAAAATCTACTGTAATTTCAAACCGCAAGGTGTAGTTATTTCGAATCCTGCAAAAATATTAGTGACTTTTCCTTTATAAGTTATATATGTGTGCCTATATAAAAATAATGGGGTTCAATTCTCTAGTTAAAATATGCAGTCAATAATGATTCCATTAATTAAATTGTGTTCGAATTTGACTATAAGACTAAACAATGTATATGTAGGTAAAACCATATACTTATGTACAATTTCATAACTCTATAATAAAATATATACCGATGCCGAAATTATTCGATATAAATTCCGCACTCATTTATGGGATTTAATGAATAAAACCGAGGGAAAGGTTCTTCTTCGACGGCGGTAGCGGTAGTATTTCATGTTAACTATCCAATAAGAGGCAATCAGTGGCTTGTCACTGCACGTTACACCACTCGTGACGTAAGCAGTGATGGATTGCTCTTCTTGCACCGATCCTAGGGTTGCCAACTTGTTGGTTGTTTAGTTGTTTGCGTTGTTGACATTGTTCAGGGTGTTTGCTGCCCTTAGGTTTGTGTGCTATCTTTATACGAACGTCTATTTCGGCGGTGGTTTTTGTTTCAAATGTTCCCGCGTATCGCGTCTTCCTACTTCTGTTAAAGATGCGAAACGAAATCGAGAAAATTATAAATTGGACACTTAGGAAGCATTATTATTCGCGTTTCTAATACAGTCTGACTCCAAAAACAATAAGTTTAGTTGATATGAATAAAGGTAAATGTTCGAATTAATGGCAAAGAGGCTACTGCCTATTATTTAAGCTTGCACAGCTAACATGGGGTAAAAGTTTGGTACTAGTATTTGCTGTTTTTGTTTATTTAGCAAAGTTGACAATGTTATTATCTCTCTTGTCTTGGCTGATCTTAGTTTTTTGATCTTTTCCAGTAATATGGTAATAATAAATGAAATTATAATTAATGTACGTGTACTTCGGGTTTTTAATAAATCTTATGCCATTATTATATATTATTTGATATTGTATATAAAATTGTAAAAATATACCTATTCGACAATTTTTTTTTAGTTGTTGACAAAATCAGTTCTTGTGTTGGTTAAATATGAAAAACGTTATTATTTTTTTAACGTAAAAGATTTATAACAAATATATTGCTGAATCTTAAATAATATTAATGTTCGTGTTCCAATCTTGATGAATGTTTCGGCGTTTATGCCATCTTCAGGTGTAAACATTAATCAGGATTTATAGAATAATAAAAGTCATATTATTTAAAATTAAAACAATCGTTTAAAATGAAAATTTAAACCTTATTGTATTAAAATAAACTACACTGTTGAAAATTTTAACACTTTTTTGACTAATTTAATAGTCAGGAGAGGTCCACACTCTTTTCGTGTTATTTTGTCGAGAACTATAGAAGTTTAAATTTGACGAGCAAAGATAGTCAAGTATTGTCTATTGCTAAGGGGTTATTTTGTCCAACTGACACGTGGAATTATAAAATACTTCTAGTCACATTTTATTTGATCCAGACTAGACAAATTGACTAGCTGTTTAACTAAATGAATGCGATCTATTGGGTGATTTAATACCGTTTTCTAAACACAACGTCTTTTTAATATGCAACTCCTATTTCTGAGTGCTATAATATTCTCTCTTTAAGACGTTTTCTCAATTATAAATATGCAAAACCACTCATTCACAAGTTTTGGTTTCAACTAAACGTACTAATTTTAAAATGATTTTTTGAGAACCATTATAAAATTAAGTGAATGTTTATGCTATTTGATTCAAGTCTAAACTAATCGTAAATAGATGTTCCCAATACATCTTTAAGATGTTGAAGTTTTTTATGCCCACTGGAATTAACGTTCAATAACACGAGGTTACACTTTGCAAGTCAGTCACATTTGGTAGTTTGTTTGGATATGTTAATACGGAGAATCAAACACGAAAACAGATACGCGTGCAATGCAGGTGGTGCGCATAATGCAATACTATATTAGAATGGGTGGGGTTTCTATATTTCTATCCGAGGGAAAAATTCTGATTGGTTGACGCTTCTGGATGTCTAGAAAAATAGTCAATCCTCATATCTGAACAAAGAATTTACACGAAATTTCTAGTAATTCTAGTAATTTCTGTTCTATTAAATACGCGTAGTCAACTCGTCTGGCAAAGTTTGGAAAAATCAACACTAAAATATTTGACTAGCGCAAAATTAACGCCAACATCGTAATATTTTCAACAGTGTAAGATGGAGCTGTATTTACCTGTCATTCTAAACGTATTGAAACGTCAACTACTTAGAATTACAATACGTCCCATCTAATTTTCATAATTTAAATTTAAATTTTACTATTTCAATTTTAAATAATATGACTTGTTTCATTATTCTATAATTTCTGACTAACATTTACACTTGAATATGGCAATGGCGCCGAAATATGATGTGTAAGATATTTTAATGGATAAGCAGCAAGATTGGAACACGAACTTTAGTGTTAATTAGCATTCATATTTTAACCCTACAAGTTTGAACAATTATTTATAGAATTTACAGAATTAAGTTATAAAGTGGAATATTGTGTGTCAATTTTGTCGTTAATTGAATCTTTATGTTTATAAATTTGAATTATTTCTAGTATATCGTGTGTTGTTATACTTTGTTCTTGTTTTGTTGATATAATATTTAATGTTCTGACCAGTTAAAACATGCTACCAAAACTTAGTACGCTATTACCTATATATACGGTGGAGCATCAAAGGTATCACGTAAAATAAAGCTGAAGTATGCATCTGCAATAAGATAATCGCTGGACGTGTAGTACCTTTCTCCAAAGCTGCGAAGGTTCTGTCCATCAAAAAGTCATTTATTCCAATTCCTTCTCTTAATTTAGTTTTGTTAACACTATACTCCTATAGTTTATAATAAATCGCCAGAATGTATTTTTTATCGATATAGCTGAAAAGTAATTTCTTCACTAAAAATCTAACCACGTGTCAAAGATGTCTCTAAAAAATATTTCGTACGGGTACTTCTGATTTTAAACTATTTAACCAATTTCTCAACGACCATGTTCGCACATTTATTTATTACCTCACATCCATAAAAGTGGAAACTGCTGATGATATAGCTTACAATAACACCGCTCATATTTATGAGTGAAATAAATTGTTCGTCCTATTTTAATGATTCAACGCAAGCTAGCGTCTAGACTAGCTTGTGGCGAATACGGTCAAAATACAATCTTGAATCGTCGAACCTGTGCAGAATTGTTCCAAAAGCTGGGTCCCTAACCACTCGGGCGTCAGAGGAAACGAGGCGGCGGACGAGCTGGCCAGGCGAGGTTTGCTAAGGTTATTCGTTGGTTCCTTCCCTGGCCCTTCTTTCGGCACTGCCAAATCGCAAATTAAATAATCCACCGATGAATGGATATATAATCAGTCCAGAAAGTGGTAGCAAAAATCACCGGGACAAAGACAGGCAAAAGAGTTCCTAAGGGAGCAGAGCCTAAATTTACTATATATCTACTGAATAATAACAGGAGGACTGTTAAAATGATAGTAGCTCTGCTGACTGGTCACTGCAGACTAAATAGACATATGTACAATATAGGCCTGGCAGATGACGCAACCTGCAAATTCTGCCAAGAGGACAAAGAAACACCAGTTCATATGCTGTGCCAATGTAAAGGCCTGGCGAGAGATTTCTAGTAATGGGCGTGGAAAACCCCACATAGCTGTAGCTACTAGCGTAGCTACACAAAGAAGCCGCTTCCAAAGATGATAGGCCTAATTACGGGGGTAAAATTGTAGAGCGTCCTCTAGGAAAAAAGGGGATACACAATAGATCTAAAAAGGTCGCGGTGAAACAGGTCCATAAGCTACCCTAATCCTAATCGAATCTAATCTTGCCTCTAGCGCCTCAACTGGGCGCAATGTTAACTGCTTGCCGATAACTTAAAAAGTAGTGATGGGAACACAATTATATCGATATTATATATAAAATTTTGCTTTCTATTAATATATCGTATCATCATAATATCGTTAAAATCAGATATCCATGTTTTATATTGTCATAACAAAATGTCCGTATGTCGGCCATAAGCAATGACTATAATAAAATAGTATATTAAAGAACTAATTTCGAACTAATTAACGAATTCTTTATGGGATTTTTTTATAATTTGCACATTAATCGTCTCTCTTTAGTTTAAGATACTTCAGTAAAAATCTTTTATAAACCTATTCATGCAAACGCTAATAACTTGACATTTCGATCTTGAATTTTATATTATTGACCTTTTTGTTTCTATTCACAACTCATTATATTTATAAATAACTTTAACAGTACAAATGCTCTTCTTATAAGTTCTAAACAGTAATATTCTATTTTATAAAATAAAGAAAATTTTCACTAACAAAATTCAAATTTCTCAACTTTTTAAATTTTCAGTTATTTTGAAGAAACCAAAATTTGTCTATTCCAATTTTTCTCAATAATTCGATAATCCTTAATATGAATGCTTCTAAAGCTTTACATATTTCGGACACCTTTTTAAGACAATTTTTTTGTGGTGAAAACCCCAATTGTCACTTCTTTTCTAATTATTAGCGTTATCTTTTTGCTTTTCATATGGCGGCCTTATTAAATTTTTGGTTGTTTAGATAATCTTTAAAAAGAGCTTTTCAACGATGTATAACATAGCTGAAACATTTTTTTTATACCGGAGATATTGACGAAAAAAGTAAATTAATCTCTAGCATGAAATTAGTAGGCTATGAAATTGAATACCATTTCCCACTGGTGCGTAAGTGTGAAACATTGAAATTAGTAGACCACAGATAGGAAATGAAATAGACAAGATATGCTAAATAACACTATAAAATAACAAAAAGACAACAAAAGTCGCAAAAGTAAAAAGGATAGAACAGGTACAAAACTTCACTTAAAGAATCTATTCAAGTTGACGATCATTCTGTTTCACACCTCATTGACACCTTATTCTAATAAAGTTAGAAACTCTAGCAAGTGTGCTTCTGTTTACTGATCACCTCTAGCTCTCTTTGTTCTAAATTTTTAACTAAATACTTGGCTTTAATGGTGCCATAAAAATCAAACGGGGTAAGGTCGGATGATATTGCAAGATCATCCGACCTTACCCCTACCTTAACCTTGCATTGGTTGGATTTATTTGACACCACTTTTCTCAAAAAATGTTGCATATCACGAGTGTTGTGGGCTGGACAACTATCCTGTTGGAACCAGATGTCTTGCATATTGTCAGGACTAATAATTTGCCTCAATAATTTGTCAGCAGTTGTCTCATTCGTTAGTGGCTCCAAATATCTGTTTTCCTTTAAATTATGATCTCAGACCTTCTAAACGATTGTCTAAAACGAAAAGAAAGTCAGAAAAAGGCAAACAAAAATTCATACCAATTAAACTGCACCAGAGATTAAACCCAAATCGAATTTGGAATTTTTCCGCCAATATCATCAGCACTTTGATTTCTGCTGCAAGTTAATTTTAAGTGTAAATATTTAATATTTATTTGTTTTAAAATATCTTCTTTTTTTCACTTTTTCAGTGCGTTTAATATATGGATGATTTTAAATATGATTATCTTTTAGTAACGCAGTCTTTCACTTAGGGATAATGGAGTACTCTCTAGTATCACAAAAAAGAAGTGTATTTTAAAACTATCTCTGTAATCAAACATTCTTTTATTTTTCTCCGGCGAATATCTGCAAAAACTGGGTTATATCTAAAATATCTGCCATCGCCTTTACTGTATTAATGATGTTTTCAAAATTTTTATCTGTGCTATAATCTTTTAATTCTTGCGCGATTTGCTCAACATATTCTAAACAATATTTATATTAAATGATGCTTTTGTTGTTTGCATTTTACTGTTTATATCTTTCTTTAAAAGAACATTTTTGCCAGTATAATATATATGCATAGAATGAAAGAAATGATTCTTTTAAATAGCGGCAAAGAAATATCTCTTTGTTTTAAATAATCTTTTCTGTCTGCGTATGTACGACTTTATGCAGAACAGAACATGTACCCGACTATAATCTAACTAATTTCTTAATTTCGTCAAAGGCATAGTAAATTTTTTTATCACATCCACTCAAAATAGATCTGCCGCCCTTGAGCGGTGTACAAAACAGCACGCGGCGGCGCTGCGTAATTATTTATGCAATAATAACAGTAATACATTACATAATTATGTGAAAATTTGCACAATGATAACAGCTTTGCAGCGTGAACTTTTTTGACGTATACTTAAGGGGAGGTTTACATGTATTTGACTAGAAAAATCGATTTTTGGTTTTTTGCATTTTTTGAAAGCTCCAAATATATAACATACATGGTTAAAGCGGTTTCGTAATATTCGCATTGTTGAAGCCGCGCGCTTATTAAAAGAGCGGTGTACGAACACAACGGAGCAAATTTGATGTAATACTATATTCGACTCGGGCGGCTCGGGTCGAAATATCATACTTATTGTTGTTAGTGTATGTATAGTTGTCTTAATGATTAGAAATGCCACTGCAGTTGGGATCACAAATAAACGACAGAGTAGCTATTTATATTACAATAATATGAAGCAATTAGATCCGAAAAAACGCACATTTGAAGAAACTGATTCTAACAATATTTCTTTTACTTAAAACACACTTTCAAACGCTTTAGAAAACTACTTACCATAAAATGTATCAATTTATTGCACATGCACTTACTTACACTAAATTTCTTATAAAAGCTGACTAGAATATGATGGCAAAGGTAACCGCACTACGGATCATCAGAGTAGCACAGGAAAAATGGAAGTCGATGCGATGCCTTAAAAGAAATTTTCGCACGATTTCGGATAGGCGACTAAGACAAGACAACTTTTTAGCAATTTGTGATTTTTAGCCGTACGAAGATGTTACTGTTCAAGAAAAAAGAGAAAGCGTTGAGATGTACAAAAAAGAATGAGTGGACTTTGAAGAAAGGGCGCTGGTAAACTGACTGACAAAGTTATTGATAATTTAACAATAGTGTACTGTGGACTGGCAATTAGACAACATCCAGATTCTGCATAAAAATGAGGGCAGCTATTTGGGCTATTATAAATGTTCAACCGACGCGGATCCACGACACATTTATTGTCCAAAAGGTGTAGACAGCCTGTGTAAGTGGCGCGTTGCAGAAGCCAAGGTTGAGCTTGCTTCATTCATACATGACCCTCTTTTGCAAAAAAAAAAAAAATCAAGATGCTATTAGGCCGATTAATGAAGTTTTTTCTAGAGTGATTTCTTGCAAAGATGCATTGGAAAAAATTGTCAAAACTGAAACGACTCGTTTAGTTCATGTGTGTAGAAACTTGCTCCAAAAGATTTACACTGCGACCCATAAACAATTCAACTTGCTACCTACATTGCCGCAAATTTATTCAATGAAGGTTACTTTTCTGTATTACAAATAATGAATGCGGTGGGAATTGCAGTAGGACTTGATGCCAAAAATTTCGTCATCAGTTCTGATCGTCAGCGCATACAACGAGCAGAGCAGAGTATGTCGAGCGCTGCAAAACTTGCTGTGCTGTCTAAAGGGAAGCAACAAATTTTGCAAATGCAGAAGTATGAAGAAGAAGAAGGATTAATGTATGGTGCTGGAATAGCTGACTAAGTGTATGTTGAACTATTTGTAAAAATTTTGCTGAGAAACTTTGAACGCGTTTTTCTCGAAACATGATTTTTTCATATCTGCGTAATTCTAGTTCTTCAAGTGTTCAATATATCAACTTAATGCTTTTTGGTTTCTTATTGTAAACAGTTTTTATTGGAGGTTATACCTATAATATACTAAAAATTGCAATATTCCACATTTTTATATCCACATACACGCAAAAAAGAAATAGAAAATAGTCAAATCAAAGTCCAGGTATCTGCCACATTGTTTGCTTTCGACTTATTTGGTTAAATTTAGGTATAACCTCCAACAAATTTAATATATTTCTAACTCTTCTTTTTATTTTCAATTTCGGATCACTTTTGCGTATGCTAGAACTTACGCAGTTTGACCGTGTTTTCTGTACACATTGCTACCTAGATACAAATAGCGAACGTTATAGTGGTCTTGTCTTTAAAAAAAATATATTTTTTTAACGTTCAAATTTTAATATATTTATTAAGAAAAAGCCGTATTTCGTATATCTTTTCCTTTGTCTGAAAAAAAAAGCTCAAAGTTTTTGGACTTTTCCGATATATATATGTAAACCTCCCCTTAACATACACTGATTGGCTTTTGTTCCCTTCATATGCATACAGGTATACAGACTACTTTTATTACCGATACTATTTTTCAGCGAAATCTAAAGAAAGTCGAAAGCAATGTCAAGAAGAGAGACCTTGCTCGCAATAAAACGCAGCCGCTGTAGGAAAGGATTTTTAAGTTTAACGTCGCTTGTTCCTGCGATTCAATTCAATTAAACGGCCGGAAAAACTTAGAACCGTTAATTTTTTATTCTGCGCTACTGGATTCTTGCTAAACAGTAAATTCGTAAGTCACAACCATATAGCGCTATATAATTTATCGTTGTTTTAGGGTGTTTTTGCTTTCAAGACGTAGCGTATTTTCTATGAATTTATTATCATTTTTCAACCGGACACAATTTAAATTTGCGTAGGATTCGGAAGATATATTTTTTCACTAGGCGTAAATGAATCAAATTTATGTATACTAAAAGCAGTTACAGTTTACGTATGAATTGTTAACGAAACTATTATTGGTGTACAGGAATGTCGTACGGTGTCATCCAAGATCAACAGGAAATGACTTTTATTATTATCTTTTTCTCACAAGTAAAGACCGAAACGTTTAGAATGAGACGGGGAGTCGGTAGAACGGTTGCCAAATTAAAATTATCTTTCGACAGTCTGGAAATAAGGCGTTTAGCTGTTTAGTCAGACTTGTCAAGTAAAATTGTGACGCTAATTACGTTAGAACGAAACAATGTTAAGACAAGAATAGAGGCGCTCTCCGCCATTGAAATAAACTTTTAGCATAGAAGATTATATACGTAATTTTTAATGTATTTAATGTAAAGCTTGCAATGTAGTGTCCAACGTTTAAATTAATCGCTGTATATATATTTTTCATTTAATTTAATTAAGATAAATTGTACAATACAATGCAGTATAACATTAAAAAATAAGGGTAAGGTAAACCGCTTTTACGTCATATTAATGAAGAACTATCTGCTCTACCCCGAATACATAAAGGTGAGCGAAATTGGTTGCCTAAGTGTAGATAGGACAGACAGTATATTCTATACGTAAGAGTTTGAACGAGAAATTTTCCGCTGATAACATTTTCATTTATCTGAAGGACGTGTTAACTTTTTTATATACCAGCGCTTCCTGTGTTATCTGTGCAAGTAATGACTCAAATGACGAGTCCTTAAAAATCGACGCGGCGATGCCCCAGCAAATATATAATCAGATATTACTGCCGCTGCAGATAAATTATTTTTCCCTCGCCTCGCTTCATGCTTATAGGAATTCAATAAGAAATATTTTTCGAAAAAAGGAAAGGAGCAAAATCAAAAATAATAAAACGCTGACTGCGGTGATGGTAGATGTTTTCCATTTGAATTATTCTGTTAATGAGATTATCAATTAATGCAAATTTTTATTGCAATGTTATAGTAATGTCAAGAATTATCCAATATAAATTAAGATGTTGGCGATCGGTAACAAGATTATACGCTGTATCTGTAAATTGATTACAACCTTTATAAAACACAAACTATGCAAAAGAATAGTCTATTTGAATTACAGCATTACCAACCCTATAAACATATGTTTAATATTAGGATAGTTACACAATATTTTTTTGATACAAGGGCTATTATTCTATAGCTCGCACTTGTATCGATGCGATGATCAGTTTTCAAAATAAAAAAATTACAGTCGAATATATTATGATACACATATCGTATTCTGGCAAAATACTTACATAAAAGCATTTATGATTCTACTTTATAGTGGGTAGCTGATTATCGTCTAGGGGTTTAGTATGGTCATATTTGGTTGACGCAGTCAATAGTGCAAAGGTTATGTAAATTTATTCTAATTTTTTAAACTATGACGGTATAAAATTATGTTATAAAATTCTTTGTTTTAGCAGATTATATTGAAGCAATGAAACACTACATGTATTTTGGGTTGTTTCTTATTTATTTGACGGTTCGCCAATGTGCGCATTGGTTTTTTCAATTCAGTAATAAGGTAAAAACTGAAAAATCTTTCTGAATGTAACAATTTATTATTAATAATTTAGTTATCACATTTTTTTTTGAATATGAAAATTGAATTTATATTTATTTAAAAAAAAATAATTTATTGTTTTATGAAATTAATCATTCTTTAAATTTTCGGGCCATTTTCAACGGTATTTTATAAAGTATTATGTAAAAACAACACAAAATAAGTATGGCCATTGCTTCGACATAATCCGCTAAAACCAAAATTTCATAATAAATAATTTACCATACGGATAAGAAATATTTTGCTACTTGTCCATTGTTTTTAACATTATGTTATAGTATATTTTACAGCAATTTTAACTTTTGCTTTGTATAAATATAATTGTATCTTGAAAATATAAACCATATGTAAAATTGCATTCTGCAATCTTCAGTACAAGAAGACAGCCACAGCGGCACTCTGTTAAAGGGTGCTGGCTGAAGACGTTGACATTCTACTAATCCAGGAACCGTGGATTACTAATGGTAAAGTAGGAGGATTGCAGATTAGGGGAAGGGAGCTGATAGCGGATGCACCTAACACTAAAATCAGAACTTGTATCTGTTTCAGATCTGATCTGGACGTGATGCCAATCATGGAACTGTGTACCGGAGACATGACGGCAGCCAGATTTGTTGGAGCTGATACCAATGCTCATCATGTAACATGGGGTAGCAGGGACAATAATTTAAGAGGTAAGTCTCTATTTGATTATTTATGTAGTACTGAACTTGACTGTCTGAACCGTGGCGACAAACCGACGTTTAGAACGTCGAGGGGGGAATCACTAATTCATATAACTCTCTGCACTCTAAGATCCCAGAAGGACTAACTGGGAGTTCTACAGGAAAGATCTCTCTGCAGCAGCCCGTAATTATCCTGCAAGGATCAGTAATAGTGAGGCACTAGAGTCGGCCCTTGTATGGTTGCAAGGGACCATTCTCTCGTGCTATGAAAACTACTGTCCACTAAGGGAGCGTCGCTCGCCAAGACAGGCTGATTGGTGGAGTAATCACTTGAACACTTTCAGTAGAGAAACACGCCAGTTATTTAACGGGAAACTGGGAAGCTTATAAGGCTAAACTATGTACCTATAACAAAGGAATTAAAGAATCGAAGAAGAAGGCCTGTAGAAATTTCTGTGAGGACATAGAAGGTGTCCCTGACATGGTCAGAATTCACAGGATTCTGAAGAAAGAATCTTCTAATACACTCAGGTCCATACACTGCGGAGGAGACTCTTGAGTACCTTTTCAGCGTGCACCTTCCCGGCTCAGACAGGGTGGATTTTGGTAAAACAGACCAATCAAACGCAATGAGGAGGGCGTCTATAGAAGATTGGAGGAAATCAAACGATATTTTCGAACCTCATCTTGTTCTTTGGGCAGTTGAGTCGTTTGAACCGTATAAATCTCCGGGACCAGATGGCGTGTTTCCAAGATTGCTACAGAAGGCAATTGAAGACATCATGGGCCCTCTTGGAGATATTTAGAGCTAGCCACGCATTGGGCTACATTCCCAAAGCTGGGAAAGGTACTACGGTTGTGTTCATTCCAAAATCTGGAAAGTACACATACTACCATCCAAAATCATTCAGACCAATTAGTCTCACATCTTTTATGCTGAAGACTATGGAAAAAATTATACCCCTAAACATTACAGAAGGAGCACTTGCGAGATATCCTCTGCATCCTTTGCAATGGGCATACCAAACTATGCCCTGCATAGTTTGGTGGAAGGATTTGAAAGGAGCCTACATCAAAAGGAAGTTGCCCTTGCAGTATTTTTAGACATCGAGGGCGCCTTTGATAACGCATCAACGCCCTCGATTAACCGATCTTTAATGGACCGGAACATTGACCACACGACTAGCAGATGGGTTGACTGCATGCGAAGAGGCAGAGTGGTCTATGCCAATATGCTAGATAAAAATATCGCAATGAGGACCACTAGAGGGTGTCTTCAAGGGGAAATACTGTCACCACTGCTGTGGAAGATCTCGTCAGATCATTAAACGACAAAGGAATACGGATGCAGGGGTACGCTGATGACATTGTCATCGTAGCTAGAGGGAAGTTCCCGGGCGTGATGGCGGGCATCATGCGTAATGCACTGCGAATGGTGGAGGAATGATGCCGTTCACAAGGACTATCATTGTCAGTTAATCCACAAAGTTGGTTGCCTTTACCAACATGAGGAAATTCAATGACCTAGGCGGCATTAAACTGTTTGGGCAGGAGTTACAATTAACCCAGGAAGTAAAATATCTGGGTGTTACCCTCGATGCGAAATTGACCTGGAAAAATCACTTATTGTTAGTCAAAACAACGACCAGGGCTAGGCAACTATTCTGCCACTGCACGATATTGGCTTCCGTGATAAGACCAGCGATAACATAGGGGGCAGTAGTCTGGGGGATGAGACAGAAGTGTCCTCCGCAGTGAAGCTACAGGGATAGTTTTACAATAAAAAAATATACAGTGACGATCTTACCTTGAATAATTTAAAAGTTTGAATCATAATGTTTATTTTTATTAAAAAGTTTAGAATCTAATCAGCATCTTAAGTAATTTTAAACAGTTACGACTGAATTTAAAGGTTAAGTTGTAACTAGGATTTTGTAAAACAGTTAAGATACCTGTTAATATCCAGTTACTATCTAAATTTGTATTTAATAATACACATTTATTTGATTTACAATGTACGAGTTAAAATTTACGTGAGAATAACTGTGTCTTCCGTAATAATCGGCTATTTCTTTACACAACCCTTTTCTGTCAAACATCATTTGATTTGACGGCAAATACATACCTCGTCCAAGTAGTTAAACGGTCCAGCATTTGTACAGTTTAAATAGTGGTCACACTGTCGAGATGCCACAAAATAATTTTCAATTTGAATACACTCAACGTGTGATTCTATTCAGATATCGTTCTTACGAATCCGTTAACGACCCCGAGATTAAAAATTTATCACGAATATAATTAATTCGATTTCTTTATTATTTTTATTATTACAGTATGTTTCTCCTTTTTTATATCTTCTTTTATGGTGGACGATGTTGTATACTTGTTACCACGCCAAAATTCACTTTGTGGCGCACTATTGTTCTAAGGTGTGTTCAATTGTTTCTCTCAGTTGCTTTTGCAACATGTGTGCGAAAACTTTCATGTTTGCTTATTAAAAACAACAAATTTCCTAAAATTAACTACAACCTGTTTCTTTTTTACAGAGCACTCTGGCATTATAACCGAAGGTAACGTTAGTAAAATTATTAGCTCTGATATGCACTGTTAATTTATCATTTTAGGAGGGAAAAGTACTCGTATTCATGAAAAAGCATACACTAGGTTTTGCATTCATGGTAGTACATCTGTCATATCAATGTCAACAATTTGAAAATTTCGTGACAAAATGTTCAAAGTTGGTTTTATAATGTAGGATAGGTATATTTAGAGATTGATATATTTGTTGTTCTCTACTGCTAAGGAATTTATTTTTTGTTTTTTGACCTCCAGAAGAAAAGTTCATCAGGGCTATGATTTAAGATGGAATAAAGTCCTGAAATATCACAATAGCAAAAGACATTGATTTTAACTGGAAAACCTAGTATATTTCCGGGGCAAAATGAAACTTTTTTTGTGAAAACAGTATTGCACACAATTTTGTTAATCTAACCTAAAAAAAAACTTCTATCAGAGATCAATTTTGTGCCTTTCTATTTTAACATTGGACGCGCAAATCTTATTACGAATCTAAACAGCCACTTTTTCTTTTTAGGAGAAAAAAGTAATTTCTGGTCTTCGCCGTCTTCTCCAACAGTCACCATAAAAATCGTGGTATATACGCGAAGTATGCGCGATATTAGCAGTACACATTGTAAATTTTCCTAGCTATTGAGGTTACGTGTAACATAATCAAGAGAGATAAGCAGGCGTTGAGAACACCCTCACGTTAAATACTGGCGTCGAGACTGCGAAGGGAAATGAGGAGACCCGGGGTGTGAGTAATGAGCAAGTCTCTATCTAGAGTGCTCCGAATCGGGATCAATGACAAGTGCAGGCGAAGAGCGGTTAATAGGTGTTTGTGATAACGGGGATGCGATAACGCGACTGGTAAATATACTGGAAACGGAAAATGTATGATCAATGAGGATGCCTAACATTACAGGAAATTATTGTACGGAATTCGCTGCGCACTTCTTCGTGAGTATACGATGTTTATGTTGTTATGATCCGATTTTATTATTTTGGAAAAGAAACGTTTTACGTCCACATATATACCACTCTTTTCTTTTTTCTTTAAAATGATTACAGGATGGCAATTTTCTGACAGAAGCCGTCTTTAAAAACCACGACAAAAATTAATAGTCAGATTTAAAATACTTAATAGTACATTGCAAACTACTTTTAAGTAAGTGTTTGTTCACTTTGCTTTGTCCACGTACATAATCCACGTAAATTTTGCTTGCTTATAGAAAAGGATACGATACTCATTTACGAACCAAGTGCGTAAAAACACATTTCACATATGAGGCCAGTTTGATGAGCGAGCCAAAAGGCAAACACTTGACTATGAATAAGGTTTGTACAATATTTTTGTCGTCCAGAAACAATTTTGTTTTGCAGGCCAGCAAAAATGTCACCAAAAGTTTGCACATTACATTCAACATGACAGATGTGTAATAAACTGTCATTATGTTGCTATGCAAGCTTGCAGTTACTCATACTCGCAAACCTGTAATTTGTAGCTTAATGATACAAATAACTACTGTACGAATAACAAATACTTTTGACAATAATATGTTATGATTTATTACGATTAATTCGGTCTATTTGTACTGTCAAACATAGCTGTCAAATATGTATGTAACAACTTTTAACAGTTTAGTTACTTTACGTCTTTAATGTCACCGAGAATGCCAGCGCATTTGCGGTGACATTTCTCGTTCCTTCAGTAACTACCAACTTCTCTTTACGCACTAGTCCATATAATGCTACTTTACGCACAAGCTTTTGAGTGCACCAAGTTGCCTATTATACAATATGAGTACTAAAATTTTACTATAACTTAGGCGTACTGGCCTAAGTCACTTTAACGCATATTTTCCATATACCCATTGTAGTGCGCATCAAGTTGACATTAGTTTTCACGAGTTAATGTTTATTTCTGCACTTCTAAAGTCTTGTATTTTCACAGTCCTATGATAATATCTGCAGGCTATCTCCTAAACCTGTTCATTGGATGTATGTAACGGGAGTAGCTGTGTTCAATTGACGACTTCCTTGATAATTGGAAAAAGTTAAAGCATAAATTTACACGTAGACTTCCACTTCGCAGTCGTGGTTTACACTATACAGCGCATGGCTTCTGGGTTGAAATCGAATCTTGAAACTGTTTCTGGCCGACGCTTAGTCCTCAATCGTATGGAACATCTTCATTCATGAAAAGCTAAATAATTACAAGTCTCCTAAACCTCGTGCTCCATCTAAAGGTACTACACGGAGCTACCTATTCTAAGTACTATACGGATTCCATAACAATTGAAATGTTGATACTCTAAATAATTTCCCTATGATTATTAATACTAATAACAAAAATATAATGAATCGGTCAGCTATCATTTGTTATTATGTTTGCCTTCTTTAGATATGTCTCGGCATTTCCTAAGAAGTAAGGGAAACTATGGAAAAACCCTACGTAAGCAGGACCTAAGACACAGCCCTAGACCTTGCTACTGATAGCCAACAAATTATTGCTATTATCTTCTTGGTATTGGGAGAAACAGCCTCCATATCCTTTCAGTTTCGACAGCTATGCCGTCTCCAGATGGTTCCTGGGTTCTTCGCACATCATAGAGTTGTTTCTACCTGTATGTTGTTTCATCTTCAAGACTGCTACTGCTGTTGTTGTGAGCTTAAAACTGAAAAGTTAGTGAAGCAATACATGGAGATGAGTTTATAAAATGGTAGCGGCTATGCTTAAGTGAGGAACGTGATGGCTTCAACTAACTTGCTTGGCCAGGTGAAATTTCCAGGTGTTGTTTAGGATATACCGTCAACGTGGTTAAGCTTATTAGGATGTTTATGGATTTTAATGTATTCTCAGATTTAGCGGTTATTATAGTGAAGATTACTGGAGACTTGGATTGGATATGCCAATCTGTAGGCTATGCTCGGCAAGTGCAGACCCAACTACGCGAAACGCCCAAGTACAATATTCATGTTCTGCAACACAAGTGCCCACCGACCGCTTTGTTTCACCAATGTAAAGACTGCCGTACAAGCAAAGATTTCGGTAAGCACCAGAAGCTTCGAGAAGATAACGATCTTTGACAGGAAAGGAGATAGATATAAAAACGGTTTTGATGTTGTTTTTGGACAAGAATTTCCCTATACGACCGGTAACAAGGAGGAGATTGTATTATGAATACGTTGGACCTTCGGTAGATGTGATGCATGGGATAGTTATGAATACTCTAGTAATTAATAACCAAATACCAATTCGCTTGTGGATGTATGTTTGTAAATTCTGCTAAATCAAAGGAAATATTTCTTACTATGTAAGGCGAGTTAAATGTAAAACTTTAATAGTCACATTGTATATAACACAGATTCGACAAAATGCATTTGTGGTGGAAATTAGTGTTGGGCAAGTTAGGGAAAGCGATTAAATTTCTATAACGGTTAGACATACTTGTGTTTTGTAGGCTCTCGGAAATCCGCTGACCAACACTACTCCCCTCTGTTGTCGCGAATAAACGCTAGACGTTGCAGAAATGTACTTGTTTCTTCTATCTTGCCCAACACTGGTGGAAATTACAAAAATGCTGTTAGAAGACAAATTGTTCCTGGAAAATCATTTAAGAAGCAATATTTATAATCCAGAAAACTATTAAGGGGAAGAGAACAATGCGACGTGTAATGAACGCTTCGGTTTCTTCAGTGATGAGAGTAATGAATACAAAAAAAAACAATGGAATGTGGAGCTGTCACAAATAGAAAAAGAAAAACAATCCATATACCGAAGCATTGAACGAAACCCATATGAAGTACTCCTGAGCTACAATCTCGAATTCCATGAAAAGTTGTGGAAAGCCAGGCAAATTTGGTCTGGCCAAACGTAGTATCAATAGAAATAAACGGGGGATGTTTTAGCCAGCAACATAACAAGCGTCAATGCGTACACTGAGAGAATGATAGGTGCTAAATTAGACAAACAAAGGCAAATTGTGCTAACAAAATATTAAGTTAACCAAAATGAAAATTAATCCAACAAGAATGACATAATAAATGTTTCATGTTCCCGTGTGGTGGTACCCATCGGGCGCGTTCCTAGGTGGCAGATAGGGAGGCCCAGCGGACCTGTCTCGATTCTGTTATCCTGAACAGATGCCCTGGGTTGAGCGGTTATAAGCCTACCAGACACAATGGCCCAGAGACCTGAGTGGTCTAAACTCCGCAATATGGTGGAGAGTGACTAGGTGTGCCTGAGCGACTAAACCCGCAATATGGCCTAGGTTAAAACCGGTCCGCGGACCAACCTCCCGGCCCAGCTTTAGTGTCGTGGCTTAAGGTTTGCCGCGGGGTTTTACGCTGCCAGCTTCTGTTCCATTGAGTGAACGGTTGCTGTTAAACCATGCTCCCTCTGCTGCTTGTGGACACGTCTCACAGGCGGCAGGGGTGGTTGTCTTGGCTTCACTGTCCGACCAAGAGGAAACAACCTCAAGGAAAATCTAAATCCTAAGGTGGAGAGGGCCAAGCCTAAGGGATGCGTGGCTGAATAGATGATCAGTTACTATTGGTGCCCACCTGGGGGCAACAGGCGGCACCCCTTTGTATACACGCCTTGTGGCTATAATGGGAGCTCTGTAGGCATCAACGAAATACTTCTTCCGTACTAGTGGGACTAATTATGGAACCTAGAGCAATAAAACCTCAATACTGGAGTCTGAAGAGAATCCACAACGCATGGAGACTGAGAGACTGCAGAAACTAAAACTGTAATAGAATTGGCGAATTGGAAAATCGAAAATATACACAGCGGTCAGGAGACAGTGAGACCGCTGAGAAGAAGGACGAGGCACTCAAGGATGGAAGAGTTCTCTCGGGAGTCATTAGAGAGGCCCTGATGGGCATCATAGATAGGGCGGACAGGGCGCCGAGGGTTGAATCCTCCCGCCTTATAGACGACTACTACGGAGTGATAAGTGCGGAAGAGGACTCGTTTAATACAACGAGAGACTATCTCGCACAAGAAACAAATGGAAGCTAATCAGAAGTGATGAGCTTCCAAAGCTCATCACTTCTGATCAGCTTCCAAAGCAACAGCGAGTGCTGGCATTCCTACCAGAGACTACGAAGGAGGATCTGACAGTAGGTTTGAAACGGCTCGAGAGGCAGAATCCGGGCCTCAGGATCGACCGATGGACAACCCTCGGTAGTGAGGTCTATTCTCCGATTAGATACGGAATTACTTTGTTGGGTACATCCAAACACGCTGTGGAGGTGTTTCTGGCCCAGAAACGAATTATTAGATGCATTACCAAGATTAGGACATCTGAATCATGCCGCCCTTATTTTATTAAATACAAGATTCTCCCGCTTCCTTGCATTTATGCATGTTTATGATCTTTTATTTTACATATTTGTCAATAAAAATAACTTCATAAAAAACAGGAATGCGCATTCCTATAATACAAAGGGTTGAAGACAATTTCAGTCTAAATTTAAATTTAAATTAAGTATTACTAAACTAGCTCCCTGGTCAGTTGGTACAAAGCTTTTCAATCTACTACCACAACGCCTTGAAACTTGTTCTAGAAATAATTTTAAGAACGATTTGCAGCACATCTTAGTCAGTTTCTGTAGTTTGTGACTTATGTAGATGTATATGCATGTGTATATATTTTATTATTTTATGTAACATTGACACATAACACTATCGCCATGATCTATGGTTGAACAAAATCCACTACTGCTACTACTAGTACTACAACTAATCGGCGAGAATTTTATCTTTAATCGTGAGGAATCATGACAATCCAAAGTACACAGATCGAATATTCAAAAGGTATTTTGAATGACCAACGTGAAGCGAATGTTCTACAAATTACATCATGGCCATCCCAGAGTCCTAATGGAACCCTATTGGAAGGGTGGGATGAGCTAGATGGAAGGAAGCGATTTGTTGCTCCTAATTCAAAGAAGTAACTCTGGGACGTTCTGCAACAAGAGTGGAACAATATTCCAAGTGACGCGCTAAGACATTTAATTACAAGGGTTTTCTTGATGAGAAATATATTTAAGAAATAAAACTGAAAAATACAATGTTCGTTAGGCTATAAAAAAATATTTTTTAGCATTAGTTATTCTTATTTCCAGATTTCTGGAAGATTTGTTACTTGGCCAAATTTTTGTGGACGGTAGTGTACATTTATATTACCTGTGTTAGTATCTAATAGCAAAAAATGTGTGCAACTGTGTATTAAAAAATTGTTTGTGTAACAACAATAATATCAATGTTTGTGTGTAGATAGGATGCTGTAATGTTAACCTACCTGTAAGCAAACAGTTTGTCTTTGTTTAATTCACCAGTAGAAATGAGTTATAGCCATGTATTTGTAGTCGTCGACTTTTACGTATTAAAGAGCACCCCTTCGGTATAAATCTCTCCTGTTTAAATGTGGTGTAGACACACTGCGTACAGCGAATGATGTAGAAGAAAAAGAATTAGCATAATCAGAATAATTTTCAGCAGCTGACAGTTTATTTCCTTCTTTTTCTTTGCTCTCCATCTCGCCGCTTTTTACGCTCCGAGGTTTCCGTAGAAAAGTTTGAAGTGTTTTCAATGTTTTAGTAAAGTTATAGCTTTGAAATGCTTTGCATATAGAGAGAGTGGGTAGGATATGTATGCCCCTTTGGAAGGACGAATGGGGGCGGCGGAGTTGGATGATGGTTCGTGAGGGCAACGGGGAGGAGGGCGAGGTGCAGGCGAGTGCCAAACCGGAAGGCACGAAAACTATCAAATATTGAAATAAAATTCATCTCTCGACATCACAAACAGCTGCCACTTGTTTTAAGAGTTTGTGAAATCGGCGACATATTAAAATTCTGCATGGGAAATATCGACTGGCGAATGCACTCATGGAATACGTAACAGTATAAACACATTCTAGCTGTTCGTTTAAGATCCAAGCAAATATTATTCACTGAATCTGTGTTAGCAAATATATTTATTTTATTCTGGTGAATTCAATAATTTAATGATACATAGTTGGGTTACAATAAATTGAAACTGTCAGAACGTGATAATAAATATAACCTGACTTAGGTTAAGATATGTTAAAATGTCAAGACATTAAACGACTTTTTATGAGGTAGTTTTTTAAATTTGTTTTTATTTACCCACATTGTATCTTAAATTAGAAATAATATCGTTCCTTCTTGGCAGTAGAAGTTCGTATATTCAAAAGTAGGTGAAAACTTGCAAATAAAACTCGAAATTAGATCGAGTATGCCTCAAAATATGTATGAGGAATTAAACAAGATAAATATATAGAGTTAGGCGTAGGTATATCAATAAGTGTTCCCAAAAGCAAAACAAAATAATGTTCGGCACTATCGGTATTTTCAGCTATCAATGATCAGACCAACTATCGATTGTTAACGACAGTAGTATCCAGAGCGTATTGTCGTTAACTATTTGATAGTTACCCATGGTTCATATTCATATTTATTTTCATATAATACTGCTACATAGTAATGTACTCGTCAGACGCAGTGTAAAAGAAAAATAGTAACAAATCATGTATCTTGTCAAACAAACACAAATGCAAGAGCCTTCTGTTTCTTGTTTTGCGGCCCAAAGAAAATTATTTAATTTCCGTCTTGGAAGCACTAGTCTTGATGAACACACGAAAGTGACACTAAATCTTCGAAATTTAAGTTTTTAAAGCCATTTATCATCTTATCACATGGAAAGAAGTAGTATATCTGTGAGTCAGCACAAAGATGATAATTAGAATATTCCAAAGCCTTACGAAGTTGAGGTACATGTATGATATACAACAACGGTCCTACAATAGAACCGTACAGGACACCAGAAGACAAGACCAGCCACTCAGATTGTCGCCCATGCAAACTTACAAATTGCTGCCTATCAGTCACACAACTAACTAGAATTGCAATAGCGGCACTGCCTAAACCTATATAATGCAAAACCGCTGGCAACAACTCGTGGCCAACAGTGTCGAAGGCCTTAGAGTAATCAATATAACGACTATTCCATAGGATATGAGGCTGTGGAAGTTAAGTAACTAATATATAGTGAGTAGTTATTAGGTACAGCTTACGAATAGCATATTTAATTAAGCACAGCTACATGATCATATTCTCAAGATGGCTTTTCTGATTCAGATTATTTTCAATTACTCCTTTAAGGCAGGGTGTTTAACATTCAGTGCCTGATTTGCCACAAAGTACACTGCCATAAGTGCTATGTTTTTCATACATTGAGTTGTAAATTGTTACATTGGAACCATGCCCAACATGTCCATTTTTACTTGTAGATTTGCTTGATAGAGACTCTTGTTATAAGGGTTGAATCATCTGCATATAAGATACTTGACTAATGTCACTACAAGAACACGAATTGTATTACTTGATACCAAAGTAATGTCATCCATTCAGTAAATATTGTAATAATATTAATAATAAGTAAATTGAGTTGATTGTAATCGTCAATAAATTTTTAATCTCAGGCTCGTTAAAGGATTCGACAAAACGATATATGAATAGAATCACCTCGACTGTATTCAAATTGTAACTTATTTTGGCACCTTCCAAATTGTGACTTTTCGGCAGTGTGACCACTGTGTAAACTGTACAAATTACTGTTTATCTGCTTGGACGAGATAAGTATTTGCTGCCAAATCAAATGATAGTCAACATAAAAGTATGGTCTAATAAAAGAGTATCAAAGAAAACGCAGATTCTCAGGTATTGTAAATCGTATAAATGTGGATTATCAAATACAAATTTAAATGAAAATTGGATCTTAACAGATATTTTAACTCTTTTACAAAATGTCGTTAAAACTTAATCTCGAAACTTCTGTTCTAATTGTTAAAATTGCTTAAATGATGATTAGATTTTGAACTTTCTCAAACTACACATTATGATTCAAACTTTTAAATTATTCAAGGTAAGATCGTTTCTTTTTCAAAAATTTTGGAATTAATAGACTTTAACGATAAATATGAATTTCTAAATGCTTTAACGAATAATTAAACTAAGTAATATAAATCAATTTGGTATTTTTTATCTAGATTGAAATAGTTTTGATTGTTCTTAACTGTTTTATACCGGTTTAATTTCTGAGCTCTTTTTAACACGCGTCATAAAATGAAGGGTACAGGCCTGTTTATTCCGTGGACTGCCTGCTTATTGTCGGTGGAATCTTCAGAATTCTGTCGTCTGGTCACTTGGAAACGATGGTCATGCTCCTAGCTTCTCTCTACCCTTTCCAGGACTTGAAAATGTCTGGCTGGATGATTTTCTTTTTTCCAGAATAATTAGAATTTGGATTTTCAACATCCCACGGTAAGTTATATTCCTGTTTTCAAATGTTCAATTTAATTGTTATAACAGTATTTTCATTAGAATATTTTTTCTTTTTAATTTCTGGTTACTTTTTTGTGTGAAATTCTTTTTATTTCGCGTGCAAATTTAATTTGTTATTTTATTTAACAGATGTAATTTTTTTTTATTAAATTATATTTTATTCATGCAAAGCATGAAGCGTAAATTATCTACCATCCGTAGTTTCCTTGCAATTTACTTTTTGTATTAACAGTTGTGAATAGCTTTGAATTGAAATGTTGTGATTTTTAAATTATAACACAGTAAGTACACGTGATACGTATTCTTGATGTTAAACTTCAGTTTGTTGTTACATCACTGAAAATTGTATCTATATTTGCCTATGCAGCATCTTCAGGTGTTAGAATTACAGAATAGACTTTTAGATCATCTGCGTATGACAGGGCTAGACAAGTTAGTGATTTGGAAAGGCGATCCATATAAATTAAATACAATATCGGGCCTAAATTTGAGTCTTGCGGGATGCCTAAAGTTACTTCGTAGGTGTAGGAATGGAAACCGTTGTAACAAACGTATGCAACTGTATTATGTAAGAAGTTATTAATAGGTTTGTTCGAACATGCAGTTCGCGACCAATCAGACACCGCATTCCAGTTCGTGAGAACTTCAATCTGTTCTCTGATTGGTTCACGCGATCACGCATCGTTCGTGAACTGCATGTTTGAACAGCTCTAATAAATACACATTGACATCGTTAGTGGATGGTCGTTGATGTGTTGGTGGCACTTTTTATACAAGGTGACTTGTATCATTAAAATATGTAGATACCATTAAGGAAATGTGTTTCGAAAATAAAAATAGTTTCTTTATGAATCTCGTTCCGTTTTTATTTCGCATTAATCTAACAGCAAGAGATCAAACGAAAAAGTAGTAATCTTGTGCGTAGTAATGCCCTGTATCTTAATAACTAGGCAGAATTGATCCACCGCGTCTGTGATTAAATCATTAAGTCTTTCAAGGTTTTCAACGAACCAATACTAGGCATCGTGCATACATAGATTGAACAATGATTTTAATTGTATTGACAATAAATTAATTTATGGGACGTCGAAGAGAAAGCTAAATTCAAAGTTGTAACTAATTCTGGAAAATACGATGACTCCATTTCCTTTATGATGTGTCCCCACAACGTTTAGCGAGATGACAGCGTGTTTACCGAAACAGGTGCGAGAGTTGATTAGAGCTTAGATTACTTTCGTACAACTCTGTATCTTTTCGATTAGACCGTATTCCTGAAATTACTAAGAAACCCTTTCGTGTTCAGATAGTGAGGAGAGTACAGTGATCCTCGCAACGGTCCCTGCGTCGTAGTCTTTTCGGATCTCGCTGTCTGTCAGTTTAAAGCATCTCAAACAAGATGGATGGCGGGGCGAATGGAAATCATGCAGCAGCCGTCACCCCTAAACCGAAAGGGTGCAATTTGGTGGCGACGGAGTAAGAAGAGGGGGCGAGACTCTGTTTTAATAATTTAATTTTTCTATAAGAGCAAACGTCGCGTCGACGGGAACTTCATTAGTTGGAGCAAGCCTTAGGTAATACTTGTTCATGCTTTATGCTGCGCTTATACTAATATGGCGGTAAAATTTCCGTAATAGGTAAGGTGCCTTATATTTTGTATATTAATTATCTTCCGGTGGTTGTCGATGGTAACGTTCAGTGATAGGTTACTATGAAATAATCTGCTTTGTAGTTACTAGGTAGGCAAGATGGGACCACCAGGCATGATGGGGACATCGTCTTATCTACAAAACGGCAGTAAGCATCTGTCAAATAATAGCAGACCTAATATTCACAAGTGCTGTTTTATGTTTGTTGTAATGTAGAAACTTTACTAGTCGTAATAACAAAGTTATTGATGTTTGTGCGTGAACTTTGCAATTTCCAGAATTTCTTTATTGTTTTGATGGTGGGTTCAACCGCCAGTATCGGAAGTATAAGTAAATTTTTTACAACTACACTTTTTTGTGCTTATTAATTGACATGTATTGCATGTATTTTCTATAGTGCGTTATTTGTTTATTTCAAATATTTAATATGTTATTATAACATAACCAGAAAATGTCTTAAAGAGGCAAGATGGGGCTATTGGTATGGGGCAACATGGAGACATCACTATCTTACCCTTCAGTCTGGTCCGTTATGACTGGATATAGTTGGATATTTAAATATAGAATTAAATCGTCTCATTACTTGCAACAAGGTTCCCGTGGGTACAGAAGAGAAGAGAATGAGTATGAGGTACCACAAACAATTCTAGAAAGGAAAGTGGAAGAGGCGCGTCAGCTTGCTGGACCTCTCCAACCTAGGAAATAATTAGGCTAAAAACACTTTTTTCCCCTAGAAGACGAGACACAGTTAGTTACATATTTAAAAAAAAAATGAATTGGGTCTCTTAGGATTAACAATTCAAGATTTGAGAAACCTATGCTTATGTTCTGCAAAATTGGGGAAAGTTCGTTGTTGAACAAATGCAAAAATTGCAAGAAAAGATTGGCTGATTTGTGAGATGTAATATCCATTATGCTTTCTCGAAGACATAATGCCTATTTCTCATGTTAGGAATGAAGTACAAGTTCAATCAAAGCGTAACAAAGAGAAAGGTAACAATCCTTACAAGCACTACGTATAAAAATCTGCTACAAGAAAATGGAAGTCTGAGAATCCCTAAGGCCGCTAGAAGTGCTGAGGGAGTGTTAAAGAAAAAAAAATGACGAAGAAAACAGAAGAGACCAAGAAGCCAAATTTTGTAAGGAAAACAAAGAGTAGATTTTTAGAAAACGTCAAGGAAATAATCAAGTTCTTCTGTTAAGGAAGCTGATTATGTCTACGTCTACATGCCTCAGAAAGTGCGGTGAAGATACCAAAGAGGAAGTGTGGCGAGGGGTACATGGAGGATGTGCGAATAATGTGGATGAGTTCGTCTTCTATTGTCTCAAGTGTGAAGCTCAAGTTTAATATTCTTATCGTTATAGTATTTTTTATTTTATTTTATTTTATTTTAAGTGAAGAAATAAGCAACATAAGAAATTTATGTTACAACCCATTCTTATTTACATATTTATTTTAAAAATGTTCTCACAACATCAGGAGTATCCATTGAAAAATTGTAAATACATCCATCAGCAGGTAAATGTTTAAAGATTACAACAAGCCTACTTAGAACTTTGCGTATCAATTTGCAATTCTGATGCAGTGTTCTAAAACTTAGTGTTCCCATCTTGCCCAACCTTCCCCTACAGAGCTAGATTAAGTCAATATGCACTGCAACGTATCATCTGCAAGTATCTTATTTCAAACAGTTGGATCTTTGCATTTGATGTTAGACACAGATAATCCAATAGTAAATAACTGCTACACGTACCTATTATGTAAGTCTCTAAAATAAATGAGATTTTTGTAAGTTTAGAGTATTGGTTTCAGTACACACAAATCTTGAGGGATGTCTAAGGCGTCGGCGGATGTAATTATTACTGTAATGCTGTAATCGTTGCACTCTCTAGCATTAGCAGAAAGTTATATAGGGATATTACTGCTCACTTTGAAACATTGAGAGTTGGGAGAGAAAAAAAATGTGATTTTTATAAGTTTGGGACTTAGGTTTTTGGCATAAGTAGCAGCAATATGTAATTTTCTGGGATGTCGAAGATGTCCGTGAATATAATTATTATTATTTTCATGCTAATACTATCCGTTATTTTTGAAGGATATTGAGAGTTGAGAAAGAAAAAAGAAATCTTCCAATTTGGCTACGTGTGAGTTCATACTTATAGTAAAATAAATCGACAAAATGATCCTTTCTCACAATCTTAGTGTATTGAATTAATTAGCTATTAGTTTCGGGAAAAAACTCCAATTTTCAGGCTAGAGATATTTAGGTAGAAAAGGAGATGTCAAATATATGAAATAAAAGCTGTAAAATACCATAGACTATATGATATATTTTCGGGAAATTATACGGAACAATATAACAATTTGGTTGTATGTACATTTTAACATATGCGTCCGCCTAAATTGTTATATTATTTCGTATAATTTTCCAAAAATATTGCATATAGTGTATAGGATATGTGTTTTTACAGCTTTTATTTTATATATTTGACATCTTCTTTGCTGCATAAATATCTCTACCCTGAATATAGGAGTTTTTTTCCCGAAATTAGTAGCTAATTAATTCAATACACTGAGATTGTAAGAAAGGATCATTTTGTCGATTTATTTTACTATAAGTATGAACTCACACGCAGCCAAATTGGAAGATCCAAATTTGTTTGCTTGAATAAGATCATAGACAATATAGGTAGGTCCTCCTCCAAAAAAAATATTTGGCAGGGGGCGAAATAGAGACGTGAATTCAAAGAGAATTTTACATAAAATAGCAAAATAACAACTTGGTAGGCAGCAAGCTATGTATTAAAATTAATTACAACTGCGAATGATATATTTTCTTGAAGATCATGAAGAATATTAGAGAATAATGCATAGTTCGTGATTTTAATTAATTTTGGTATATATTCATCTGCTTTTCCGGTTTTTTCAGGCCAGCATTATTTAATATGGATATAATAAGTATCGGTATGCTGTTTGCGATGATATATCGATATATGAAAAGCAAATTGCTATACTTATTTTTGATGCAAAGAGCTACTTGCGTCATGAATGAATATTATATCAGTAACTTTGCCTAATGCTTTCCTACCGCAACACAATTATAACACAAAATTTCTTACAAAAGGCAGAAACAGTTTTAAGTAGATATGTCTTTATATGTAGGAAAATTTCTGCAAGAACTTACCAAAAGTAGCAGTAGTAAGTATAGCTGCTGACGCAAAGTAGCTGTTTAACGAATCACTTAGCAATCTTTATTTATTAAAAGAAATAAATGGATATAAATAAAACACACTATATTATCAAAAATCAAGTATATTCAATACGTCAAAGGAGCACAATACATTATTATGTACAAATTGGAAATTCGTATGTAATTACTAAACATAACAATAATAATAATACGTTGGACAAGTAACAAAATTTTTGTTACATTACTGTACATAAATTTGGAAATAAAATGTGAAGCATAAATATACAATAGTGTACATAAAGAGTCAAATATTTCTTATAACTACATTTTACTTGCTAAACCTATATAATTCTGCAAACAGAAATTAGTTTATTAGTCAAGGATCACACAATCAGTATATAAGTATATAAATTTAAGTATTTTACATTCAAAATATATTAAATTGACTTAAGTAATTTACGAGGTAAAGGAAGGTCTCTTAAGTAATAGTCTCTTATTCATTACATGGCCCTCTGCGATCAGTCAGATTTCTTATGTAAACAGAATGTTTTTACAAAGCGGTGAAGTTTGGTGCAGCCTCTCCGTTTTCAAACTGATTTCCCATCATCCAGGATACATTCGCACTGGGTTTAATTTCACCGGTAGGGGAATTATCTTCAGGGACAACAACATTGTCGTACAACCTCTCTTCAACCTGCCCAAAGCTGCTGTTGTTGTAGTTGTTACTGTAGGTAACATATTGGTTTGGTAGTTGACCAGGATAGCTGGCGAAGGAACTTGTGTAAGCCGATCCAGGAGCATAACATAGCTTGGAAGGATCTTGATTATAATACGAAGATCCATTGAGTTCGTAGGGCGGCGCTTGCGCAGCCAATCCGTATTGATAACCGCGATTATACGATCCAATGGCCGCCTGATGCGAAAGTGGACGATCCACAATCATATGATTTCCCGTAAGATTCAATTTCGAAGAAGCGGAGCCACCGGATGAACTAGAATCAGGCGATGATGGAACGTCGGATGGTGGAGATATGCTGCCCTTGATTTTCAACTCCTTCTTAAACTTCATGCGTCGGTTTTGGAACCAAATCTTGATTTGCCGCTCTTCTAATTGTAAAGATTGAGCGATATTTATCCTCTTGGCACGGCACAGGTATCTGTTCTCCGCAAAAGCGCGCTCTAACGTTACTAATTGCAGAGAAGTGTACGCTGTACGTGCTCTTTTCGCAGTACCGTTGCTGGGAATCGGCGTAGTTTTGGGATTTTTCGGTCCTGCAACAAAATAAATATATGTTAATTGCCATATTCTATTCGATGGACAAAAAGATGCGGTATTGATGTGAACGGATGAGAGGGTACGGACGAACGGAAATGAACCGGGTCTATTTTTCAAAGTCGTTCTTTCATCGACGTCTTTAAATTTCCTAGCGTCCGCATTGTAAACCGAGGCATAAATACGGAGCTCAAACGTTCTATGCCGGATAAGTCAATAAGGGATAACGCCCTTACTATGGGGGAGAAATAGCCTAGATATCGTTCGCGAAGACGAGTCAAGGTTTATGAATAAAACAAAAGTCAACAAACTGAATATATGTATTCATGTATTATTCGGTTTATTGTGTGGTTTTAATCAAAAAGAATTAAAATAACTGATTTTTAACTTGATGATATACGTATATTTTATAAAACATATGTTTACCACCAAGCTAATAATAATTTTATAGTCTAGAAAATGATAATTTTAAACTTTTTAAACTAATACTAAGCATGACGTAAAATATGTGATTTATTTTGCAATTCATTATGCCAAAAAGAAATGTGGTAGCCAAAGTAATATACCACATATTTGAGAAACTAATTTTACTTTTTCTTGGCCAATATAGAATTAATTTGGGTTTTGCTTTCGAATTAAAAAAAAAAACAGAAACTGAATCATTAATTTTCTTGTTTGTTCATAGTACTTCACTAAAATCAATATCTTTTATCACTGACTGTGAGTTGAAAACACAACCAAGACCTCCCTTAACTTCTATTTGAGCAACCCATTACGTGTTAAAAATATTGAGAAAGGCAATTTGAATATATACATTAAATATAAGTAATATTGGTATATTTAGCAGAAGTTGAGACATACATACAGACAACTTGAAATTGATGTTTGATACTGATAGGATATTAAATTACTTTCTTAGAGTTTTGCAACTTTTTTTTGTCAAATGTCGGTTCTAGTTCAATTTAAGTAATGCATTTAAGGTAGAAAGGTTAAATATATATATATGGGTTTAGTATCACGAAGATAATGTGGTTAATCGCAAGGGCGCAGTCATAAATATAGCAATAATAAAAATATTTTATTTTGTGTTTTTAAGGGATAGAAAGCAGTCTTATTGGCACTCATAGATCTCTTAAAAGTAAGATAAAATTGTCGTTTTACAATGCGTCCTTATGAAAGTTTCTCTTGTACGCTTGAAGATTTACGACGAAATAAATTATTACAGTACATATATCATTCTGCTTGTGTTGCCATTTAGGTTTTTCGATGTTTTTAATGGTACACTCTATATGGATGATCTAGCTTACAAGAGCTGTAGATAGTTAACAAAAGACCGTCTTTGCTTCACTTTTTTTTATAAAAAGAAACTAGACTAGCGCCATTGAAACTGAATGCAAAATTTATATTGTTACAGAATGATGCGATTTTAGGTGGCCGTACTAGAACGTCGTATGAACGATGGATTTTCAGCGATACAATCTGCCGTCCATCCATTCTGTAGTAATAACAGGAAAACGATGTAATCTGTGCTTACATGTCTTAGTAAAGCTTTACACTTTGTACTGTTTTTATCTGCCTTATTAAAATTTCTAGCATACAAATCTTACTATACTACTTCTTTGTACGATTTCACAACACAAAAAGTCAATAAGAGTGCACATTTGGGTGATACGTTTGCGTCATACGAACTGACGTCAAAGGAGGACATTTCTTATTTTGGATTTGATTTTTTTTTGCGCGTCAATTGCCTAATTACACAACTGTTATATATTTTAAAATAAATGTACAATTAAAATGGTTACGCTGCCTCCCGTGCAATGATGCAAGAACGATAGTAGTAATAAGTGAAATTCATATGAAGCATGCAACAGGCGGCCAGTTTCAACAGCTCTACTTTACTGCCATATTCTCACGTTTTCCCTACCCCACGGGACGACACAAAGCTCAGGCATTACAAGATTGTTGTTTGCCATAATCCCGGGAGTGCTCTAAACATTTTACTGTGCGGTTCCGACGAGCTACTGCGTGCGGCTTGTTACGACCTACACCTACCCGCTGCCGACACCGATGGTACGGCGTTCGTGGCGACACCGTCTTGAATTTTAAATTAATTATATTTTTAAAGGATCTAAAGCGTAGTGGAGGGCTTTTTCTCCGCGACTGAAAGCGGCATATTTCGAGAACCGCTAGATAAACACCCGATTGTTGAACCTGTCCATCAACGTACAAGTGGGGTTAGTTACATGGCGGCCATATTGTCTGCATCCCTTGACAGTTGACGAGGCCTGTCACTGCGTACGGCCATATCCCTTATCACACTCGTGTCACTGTAATTTCAATAACACCGCTCCTCGTCGTTTCATAGGAAAACCCCATTTTCGAAGTTCACAAATATGTACGACCGCTCATACCTAATACGTATGTGTGTATATTTCGATTAAATAAGGTGAATGTGCTGTATATATTTAGCATAGGTATCAGAAAGAAGTTTGAAATTTTGACACCGGTAATATCTACCTACAGGTACATACGTTAAAAATTATTTCGAAAATACACGCTTGGAAAATTTTAGACAAAAGGAACCGAAGAAATTCTTATCGCGAAAACTGGTATTTCTACTTCGACGATTTATCTTGGAATTTCTGTTGGGTAAGCAGTAGGTACATACATGCATACGTTGTATCGTAAAAGCGTACTCGATGCGCGTATATACATACGTAAATAACGTACAAAATAGAAATACCGGGAAAACAGATAAGATCGACATGCGTGACTGCTTCGGCTCTCGTGTCAAAAGGAACATGGCGGAATTATCCTCCATTATTACAATTACAGGCGAATTGATTCGACTCTGGGAAGAGATCGCGTGACATCCATATACAAGTCCCTGCTCGGCTATTTGTCGTCTGCACAATATCGTACATATAGACGAAAGTTATGTTAAAAACACAGGTTCGGTGATGTTCATATATTTATTTACTATGACGAAAATAGACGCCAAATGTAATATTTGTACAAAAAATAGCTTGTAAAAAAGGAAAGACTCGAATAATTTAATTCTAATAAAACGAAACAAGAGGTTTGTAAGAAGTCCAATTGAAACTACGACAACTTTATTAATTACTGGCAAGGGGTGTTGGTAAATTGTCTCCCTACAGATAGTATGAGAAAGGGTCGGACTTAATTGGTGTCACAAATAGGTAAACTACCTCCCAAACCTTTATCATGGTAAGCAACATCAGATGAGATCGTTTTTCTGCTATTACTATAGGATAGATGTATGGCAGGTTGTATCACTGAAAATCGCTTCTAACACCCAAACGTCCACTTTTATCGACTTCTGGTGTTGTAAGATCGTACAAAGAAGTAGTATAGTAAGATTATAATATAATGCTGTTTAAGGTTGGTAAAACCAGAAAAAAAAGAAATTTTAATAAAGCAAATAGCAACAGTACAAAATATAAAGTTTCACTAAGATATGCAAGCATCAGATGAGATCGTTTTTCTGTTATTACCACAGAATGGATGGATGGAAGGTTGTATCGCTGAAAATCCCTTCTATCACGACCGCGTAAAATATAATATACAGTGTGATTGTGATGGACTTCATGTGTCCAAGTGCATGATTACGAAAGATACAAAGAACAGTTATTAAGTAAAAATATTGCACAAAGGATGACTACTACTACATAGTACGAAAAGAAAACGACACAAAAAACAAAAGAGCATTGTAAGCAAGTACATTCTTCAAATAAATGTATTTTTTAAGCATATTTATTTTTCAAGTAGTTTCGAATGCTTTAGAGCTATTAAACGTATTTATACTTGTCGTACGTCTTGTTTTTATAACATAAAGGAATTATGTAAAGATCGGTAGGTAATATCTATAAAACATATAATTGTTACATTCATGACAATTTTAACTACCACTAAATGTTAGTTATAAACGCACAGGTTTGAATGCTTTTTTAAAACAATCAAAGAAGCTAGTTGCAATTTTTTCCTTATACAAAGATATCACGTTAGAGACTAAACCAGGAACAGGTAAAATCCGAACTTTATGTAGTTCCTCATTATATAATATTTCAAACAAGAAAAAGATACCCACGTGATATATGTGTTTTAGTTATGGCATATTTAAACCTCATAATAAACAGTGTACAAACTTGCATGTTAATTTTTAATAATGTGTCCAACTTATACTTAACAAACTTAGAAAGTCTGTAAATAAGAAAAAAAATGTTCAACCTCTTTTTAAATTGAAAATTCTCTTAATCTTATCATGCAATGAATTACATAACTTTAGATAAATTTTAATGTTTTAGATAAACGACGTCACTAGGTATATATATCCTATATTTATTCTTCATTTCTTACTTTGAGGAAGTATCTACGTAAATGTTTAAAGCAAGAGAATACGTGAATGTAACCTAGGAGTTTAGTGCATTATTAGATTGGCTATATGATAAAAGACAGTAATAACGCCCGTGGGAAATATTCAGGTGGATCTTTAATGTCTTCGGACACGAAATTTTTATCGCAACGAATAGAGAAAATAAGTAAAGAATATCTAATGAAATACATCGACATTTGTGCAGGGTATTGATATCTATAATTAAAAATAATTTACTGATTGTATGGAGACGTTTCAATATCGATTACTAAGGTATGTTTTTCTTCAGGAGAGTGTATTATAAACCAAAAAATAAAATTGGAGATAATATTTAATTTCAAATAGTGTAGGAGTTTTTAAAAATTATTTTTTAAATAAAGTGATTATTAATCAAGCAAATAGGATTTCTTTTAGTGGAATTGCAAGATAAAATTACTTGCAAAAGCAATGGCCATATCATATATAATTTGCACAATTTGCTGTATCTTACGTTAATTATATAAAAAAAAAAACTTACTTTGCGGTGGGCTGGGCACCGGTAGTGTCGAAACTGTGTTTTGGTACATGCAACTGCTAAATTGTGGTTTCTGGTCATGTTCATGCGGCTGTTGCATGTTTTCCTGTAATTGCTGCTGCGGAATCTGCATATCTTCCATTTGCGTTTGCTGGATACTAAGCTGGAAATTCACCATGGCCGGGTCAAGTGCTTGTAGATTTTGGTCCCAACTCATATTGTCCAACTGTGCAAATTAAAAAAAAAATGCGTAAAAAAATATTCCCTGGCAGCTTATAAATTTCCTTTTTAATCACACTTACCGGTTGATTTTGATCTAAAATTCCATAGCCAACTCCGCTTATCGCTTCGTTATTGGGAAGATTATTTCCTTCGTCTTTATCGGGCTCCATGTATTGCTGATACTGAACATTCGGCGTATCAGAAATTGGTGACAGCTGTTGTGTTTGGTCTCGAGCAAGTCCTAGGACCGCAACACCGCACTCTTGATTTATGCTATTGTATGCCATTCAGAACTGCTTCAACTATTTCCTCGCACAGAAGAAGTTCACCTTGCACGAGCACGATTTCACCTACACTGGTTTGTTATCAACTGATAAAGGAATTCTTCGATCTGTTTCTTCGATTTGCGCGATTTCGCTTATAATCCCTTCCGCAAAATTTCGTCCCCGTATGCGAACTTGTTCAGCCAATCACGTTAGAGGACTATATCACTTAAGAGTAAACAAAGGATTAAGCCGAGCCCGAGTCAATGCATGGGGTAATTAACGTAATGACACATTACCTAATATTTTCACTAGAATAAGATTACTTATTGGATAGAAATAACGTAAGTAAGTTAACATCTTATAGAACAAAAATTTCCATATTTGGAGTAGTTTACATTTATCCTTAGGCATATATATGCCGATACGGCCGGCCATTTTTGTTTTTGCTAGTGCTGCACTAGATAGCATTAGAATAAAGTAAATTAAATGATAATACAATAATTGATAAAGAAGCAACTGTAGAATATAAATGTTACCCATGTTCCCAAAGCTTGGAGTTATAGTGCTCACTTCTAGCCAGAACTTCTAGTATTTATATACTACCTATTCTTAATGAGATTTACTGTTTGGTGGAACCATTAAAAAGTAATAATTTACATTAATTTACCTAATTGGTCACATAATAATTCATTAATATGAATTTACTAATTATAAACAAACAGTTTCTAATATTATTGTGGTTATATTTTCTTTTCATTAAAACTAAATAATTACTACTATTCAAAAAATGTCATTTTCAATTTTAATTAAACGTTTAAAAAAAGCCACGTTCAGCATGAGGGTATATACACAGTTAAAGGAAATAATGTGCGAATGAAGCGGTTTTGTATGTGGTATGAAAGAAAGAAGAATGATTTGAAGATTAATTTGCTAGTTAGAGATTTAATTATACCTATATTAAACTCAAGAAAATGTGTAAATTCACTCTGAAAAAGTACAGTATTAAAATACCGGGTGATGGAATGTAGCAACAGTAAAATTAAACTATTCACACACTAAAAAATGTTTGTAATTCCTGTTGAAAATTCCTGTAAAGTACAAGGTAAAGTTACCAAAAATTGGGAAATTTTATGTAAAACATCAGGTATATTTTTTATTGTATTTTACCCTCTACGTTATCGGAATTTTAAACAGCAAACATTTTTCATATTGTATATTTTGTCATTGTGTTTCAAATGCCGAAGACACTGAAATTCTGTTTTTTTTTTTTAAACAATAGATTAACACATGGTTACCCACAATTCACAATAAAACAATAACATAACAACGAAGAAAATTTAATTCTACCGGTGCCCTAGTAAGTTTGGCCGTTGTTGCCATGGATTTTAGGAGTAATTTTACAATTTTTTTTTGAGCATTTGCAAAAGCTCATTACTTATACATCTTTTTCATGATGTATGTCATTAAACTTATAGTTGAATTATTCGAATAATTTAAATTTACATGAAAGTTTATTGCATATTTTGCAAATCTCCCTTAGGGATTTATTTATTCGTTATTATATCATATTCGTTGTTAATATACCCATATGTTCTCAAGCAACGGAACGATTGCTGTATGTGTAATTTCTTATTGCAGTGGTCGCCTATTGCAATACATAATAGAAATTTAACTCTTAACACACCTTTGCATAAAAATCACACAGTAGATGTGTTTCATATAATAAAGTAAAAATATATATTTAAAAAAAATATAATATAATATAGTGTAATTAATACACAGGTTGATTATTTTATAATCGACACCAACCAAGCAACATTTATGTCGAATTAAAACTTAACTTACTATAAATATGATACAATAAAATTTGTAAATAAAAAACTCAGGAGCTTTTGAACACACAATCTCTTTATCTACAGAATAGTTACCTAGGGGCTGCAGAATGGATATACTTATTGATGCATAGGGTGATTCACGGAACCCGTCCATTAAAAGTTTTTGACTTTGCAATGATATCTCGCTTTTGAAATTTTGAAGTTAAACATAGTTTGCTATGATCTTTAGGAAAAATAATTTCATCTATGTCACTATGCACTTCCGATTACATGGAAAGTCATAGCCAACTTTGATATTTTAAATAGAAACCTATATTTTTTAGTGCATTTTTAGGTTCTAGGAATGCTAAAGCCATTTTATAAAACATCTACTTACCTATCGGTTCCCGTTTCCCAATTATTTTGGCTTTTGTGAAAAAAAGCTCAAAAAAATATGATGCTGTAAATGCGCATAACGGCTATAGGTACAGTAAAAGATAGAGAGTTTTTATGTTGACTGCGGAGGGTATGAGTCCCTACTATTTAACCAGGGAATAAAAAAATAAACAAAATTATACAGGCTGTCCCATAATCTAGGGTTGATTTTGGGTAACTTCTTAGTACTAAAAGTATTTGTTATTCAAATGGAACGCGTGTGATGTAGAATTGAATCCTCTATCGAAAAGCTATAGCTGTTCTTATACCTATCTCTAACACTTCTTTTAGAATTAGCGATTTTCAGAAAATTGAAAAAGATTATATAATAATCGCATAACTGTCGACAGCGGCCAGCAAAAGCAAATTCATTTTAAATATTTCCGCTGTTTTTTCGATGTTTTAATATTGCCTATTATGAGATCATGCACAGAGACTGATGAAGACACACTTATTGTCGAAACTAGTAGCTGGAATCATTTGATCTAATAGTAAACAAATAAAAGTTAGTAAGTGCTATCATTTACTCTTAATACGTAATTCGAATTACCCAACTATCTGTATTTTAAATGTGTATAAGTTTATGCCGAAACAACAAAGCACGATACAACGTGGTCATTCTTAAGCAAGCGAAAAGAATATACTTTTTGACAAGTAAAAATTGCATCATTTTAAGAGAAAATTGTTTTTTTAAGCATAGTGGAAAGGTACTATTTACAAAGGCGAAATATATAGCATCCAATATTTATGTCACAGAATGTATCATATCAATAGTATTATTATACCAAAATTTGAGGGTTAAGTACACCAAAAAATTTAGAAACACCGAGTACCGTCTCGTTACTGGAGAACATATCGGTATATTGAATCTACATATTTCTGGAGCGTTGGTACAGATTTCACATAAATCTAGTAGCATTTTATCTGTATGTCCGTTGCGATTGTGATTGTCTGGTCATCAATAAGCAAATACAAAATTCCACATAAATTTTTAAACCACCGGATTCTATTAAAGCGTAAGTAATTACGTCTGTGTGTTATGACATGTATGCTTTTCCTTGCTATTCCACGAAGCATTAGGTTTGTTCGTTTTGGCACTAGCGTTACGCATCGAAACGCAGCTGTAAGCATTTCTGTTCGATTTGATGACAAAATGAATAGCAATCAGAAATCTAAAGCTGGAGTCAATCTAGCGTTTCACGACAACAGCTTGCGTTTGAAAACTTTACGCGGCGTCACTCGGCTAGCGTCGCTCGCGTTACGACGCGGTGCACCAAAACGAACAAACCTATCAACTTCAAAGGTTATTCAAGAGTTGTCAGATATCACCCTGCAAACAATGATAAAAATTGCTATTTCGCCTAGAAACAACATATTTTCTGTAAACAGTAAAAGATATTTATCTAAGATGAGAATACAAAATATATAAACTGAAGGCATTCCATAAATTTATGCGAAAGGATGTAAATAACTTTGATTATTTATCTATTCTCTAACTGTAAACAAAAAATAAATTTCTTAAATTTTGTTTTTCATGTATGGATATTATTTGTTTTCGAAAGCTGTTTGTTATGAATCGGTACTGAGAATGAATCATCAATAATTAAATAGTGCTGGATGTTTACTAGCTCATATAGGATTTGTTTGTGTGGTTATAGCGCTGTAGGAATACCTTGAATATTAACTTTACAATTTTATGCATATACATACACATGTAGGTCATATAAATGTAATTGTACAATTTAGACCCTGCTATTGCTCAAGCATTATCTTTATTACTTGCATGATATGATAGATTTCCAGTTTGGCAGGAATTGGGAAGCTTTCCTGAAATCTATGATCGTCCATCGTCGATTTAAATAAATCGTGTAAAAGAAAAATCTCAATTTTTTTTAGGGAAAACACCCTACACATTCTTCATGCAATGTCAAAGTTTTTGTACGTCCATGTCAAACCAAGTCAAGGTTATACAAAATTCTCCTGCACGATAGACTTTATATTTTCCTTTTATTTTAAAAATCGTTACTGGTAATAACAGTAATAGTATTATCCATATTTGTCAAATAGAAACAAATTATACAAAAAAAAGAACCTTAAAATTTTAAACTTATGATATACAAAAAAAAATTGGCAATTAAAGCAATGAAACATTAGTAGCCCATCTTAAATTAAATATACATACTAAGGGAAAGACTTATTCACATTTAAAAAAAACCCATATATTTGAATTTCATTGTCTTAGGTAAGAGCAGACTTATTCTAAATGATAATGCTGTTATCCTTTGTTATTGTTCGGACCCTCTATCCGAAACCTCAGATCCGAATCCGCTATCCGAAACCATGTATCTGGTACAATAATGACTTAGATTTGTTGAACACCTCTGTAACGCAAAGTAATTTTATTTAATAGAGTTAAGCAATTTTAAAAACTACTGCACTTTTTTTCTAAATAAAATAAGTTCGGTATCTTCTTTAATATACATTGTAAAGAAATTTTGATTTTTTTTTGGCAAAATTAATGAAATGATAGTTGCTTATGTATCTGTTGCAAGCACTTACTACACTTTTAACGTAGTTTTTCTTGTTAAACATGTTTCCTAGGATCCGGATATATAGATAATTTCGGATTTATTGGATACCTACAGCACTATTAAATGACGCATGTAGTTGTATTCACTTTGTTGTGACTATCGAATAATTTATTTGGACGCCAATAATTTACGAAAAGTAATAATTTCCAAATTTGAACATTTAGCATGATATATGTATATTTTCAAACAAAAGTTAAGTACCGTTCACCAAATATTACTTTACTGTGGCAGTCATCAACTTATTTTAAATATATTTGTTGATATTTAATATTTATTATTCATCTAAAACAACAGTACTTGTTCGGTAATGTATGGCTAGGTAGTGCCCAAAATTAATACTTGTTTCATATTATCACAGCTTGTTATTTTCAAATAAACTTATCTCTCAGTGTAGTTTTTACCAGGTTGATAAAAAAAAATCATTGTCAGCACCAAGTCTTCGACTTTGCGAATAACTAAAGTTGTGCTGATTTAATAAACATGTTCGGTTCTATAAGAAAAGAACATTAAAAGATGTTTTGGGATAGCAACGCCATTAAAATTATAATCGCGTACTTTACCTTCATGCAGACAAAAATGAAAAACAAAATGCAGATTACGGTAAGATGTAAAAGTAAAGATTTACAAGCATAAATCGTAGACACTTATAGCAAGCGTAAACTAAAAACAATTGGAACTCAAAAAGCATACTACTCCTAAATTTCAGATACAATATTGTGTAGTAACCAGTATCTACTTTTTTAGTGTAGGTGAATACTAAGAGATCTTTAAAGCCGCTCCACGGGCGCAATATTATCAATACCACCGTCACTAGTTCCACAATAGCAATTAGGTACCGTCAAACGGAGTTAAGTGAATCAAAAATATGTATAAGTTGTTCGTTAATATTGATATAACCTTTGAGAAATTAATTTTTAAACAATAATCAAAAGTTTATTCATTATTTACTCAACATAATCAGCACTGGTTACTGCTGCAGAATAAATATGCTACCATTTTTTGGCCAAAGCGTGATTCATTTTGCCCCATACATTGGCGTAAAGTGAATCAGATGTATAAATATTATATTCTTTTCACTTTTGAATGGTTCCAGGTAAAATGAACCATATTAAAAGTTTTTTAAGATCTGATTTAGTCAAGAAAAGTTAATTTAATCGAAAAAAAGTCGAAAGAAAATGGAGTAACGTATTACAAAAAAAAACATTATTCTTTATTTACTTCCATATCCTTTTGAAGAGATATTCAACCCAATATTTCTTCAAAAATACTCCTAAAAGCAGTGCTGAGGAAAAATAAGTCGAAAAGAAACGAGAAAAAAAGAATAAAAAACTAAAACTTAAAACAATCCTAGTGCCTATCTAATTATGTCATATCGAAAAATGCTCTTCACTAATAATTGCAAATATATGTATATAGTCCCCTTTTTCTAGAGGAATCTTTATTAATAAATTAAAAATAGCTAAAATCAAACCATTGCATAAGGGGTGATCTATTTCGGCGGTTGAGAATTATGGGCCAATTTCATTGTTAAGCACGTTCTCAAAAATAATTGAAAAATTAGTAGCAAAACGATTATTACAATTTCTAGAAAAATTCAACATTTTGAATAGCAATCAGTACGGTTTTCATAAAGGTCGTAACACTATTTCTGGAATTAACAAGTTTTTGAATATGCTGTATGATAACATTGATCATGGTAATGCGTGTGTTGGAATATTTTTAGATTCGAGTAAGGCTTTTGATCTTGTGAATCATGAAATTTTGTTGGTATATAATTATGGTATTAGATGAATAGCCTAGAATTGGTTTATAGACTACTTGAATGAAAGTTTACATTACGTGGAGGTAGATGGAGCACACTCACATTGTTTATGTGCTAAAAGAGGTGTACCTCAAGGTAGTGTTCTAGGACCTCTCCTGTACCTTTTGTATGTAAATTATATTTAGTAAGACCAGATACCATTTTGTTTGCCGATGATACGTCAGTTCTTGTTTGTACAAAAAATGTTAAAAATTTGAGCGCTGCAGCTAGTGATTCTGTAACGAGTCTATCTACATATTTTAAAAATAATGATCTACACTTAAATTTAACAAGAACTGTATGTGTAGAATTTAAACCTACAAAAAGGCATAGAATTGCTTCTCATTTAGTAAAAATAGACAAAACTAGCATTGCTCAGGTGGAGAATACAAAATTTTTAGAATTAATAATTGACAGCAATCTAAGCTTTAATGAACGCATAAATTTATTATGTAAAAAATTGGCTCCAATCTGTTTTGTATTGAGTAGGTGAGGGGTGTAGTAGATGTCTCTATATTAAAAATGTACTATTTTTCTCATTTTCATGCAATAATTTCATATGTAATAACTGCATGGGGAGCCAATAGTAATCCTATAAGGTTTTTTCGCTTACAGAAAAGAGCAATTCGTATGATGAAAGGTGTTACTCTTAGAATTAATTGCAGAGATATTTTTATAGAAATGGATATAATGACTGTACCATGTATAGTTATTTGGAATTTACTGGTTTATGCAAAACAGAATGTAAAAAATTGGAACAGACTTGATACATAGTTTTATGATACACGTAATGCTCATATATTTGAAATTCCAAAACACCGTCTTAAGTTTAATGAAAAATGCCCAAAGTATCTAGCAATAAAGGCATATAACAAATTACTAGTTACATATAAAACACATTTAAGGAGCAAACAAAACGTATGTTGAATCGGAAGTGCTACTACTCACTAGATGAATATTTTAATGACAAAGATATTTAGTTGGCTTATATTCATTTGTGACGAGTATTTTAATACCATTATTTTAATTTTTTTGATTTTTTATGTTATGTGCTCTCCCATTTACATTTTTACATTGTTTATTGTAATCTGTTAATATATTGTATATAATTGTAATATTTATGGTTAATATATAAGTTTATACATATATTCATAGCAATGACAATGTCGATACTAATTGTAATTGGTCATGACAATAAATTATTATTATTTTAAGTGACTTGTGACTGTTTTGTAAAATTGTTCTGCGTCAATTTCAGATATTTGGGAATAAACAAAATATCATTTAGGAGAGGAACTAAAATCATAAAATAAATAAAAATTTTAAATATTACCTAATATAAAATCATAACTTATCGTCAAAATAGCCTTATTACGAATTAACACTGAGTTGGCCGATTTTTACCCCATACTTTGTCTATTTTTTATGCAAATAGGGGTTAAGATCAGTGTATAAAACTAGGACAATAGCAGTCAAAGCATTTAAACATGTTTAATACATATGGTACTTCTGTGGAGAAATGAGCAACGCATGTAATACCTAGCCGTATTACTTGGCGGACAAGCAATATATGGGAATAATATTATCGGTATTTTTGTCTCACTGATCGCTAAAGACGCAAATTTTTCGGTATTCACCGAGTGACTCACTCAACCCTCTGTGATCCACTTAACCCCGTTTGACAGTGCTAGTTAATCAAAATAAGGACCAATGACATATTAGGAACAATATGTTGAACTCTTCTAGATTTCTTGACGTCTTTGAGATACAATTTTATAATACATACGATTAAATTCAATAAAAATCTAGCTTTATCAGCTTAAGATAAGTACTGATTTGCACCTTAACTGATTTATATGTCTTTGTTTAAAATGCTGTTCTAATCATTTGAAGTAAAGATAAACGAAAACTTTTTAGTTGCCCTAAGTTCCTTAGATTTACGCAATACACTAGTAAACATGGGAAAATCAAGTCTTAAGTGAATAGCTGCCAAATCTCAGTTATATTGCACATAATAAAAAGCAGATTCTAAATTGACAATATACTGCTCAACACCCATAGCTGCTTTTGACGGTTCGGATAGATAAAAGATTGTCAAGTTGTTTCCTTCGTTTGTTTCCTCTCAGAAAATGCAACAAATTAGAGACGAAAAGTAGCCCTAAGGGACACCTTCTCGCTATGTAACCCCATCTCATTTTAAAATGCTTTCATGATATCGATAAGCTGTATTCTATTTCTACTTTTATAATATTTTATCTCAGTATTTAGCAAACATGTACGTTCACATGACCATATAAGTTATAGGCAATATAACTTCTCTAGGATTCATTACTCCTATAAACCCAGGAAATAAATTTCATTTGGAAGATGAGGATATAATCGAGGTAACAGGACTAAAAAGCAGAGTCACTTTTCACACCAAGAGGGTACGCCCTGGTGGTGGAAACACGAACAAGAGAGCTACGAATAAACTAAATTTCAAAGTTACAGAATTTTTGCAAAACCTTGTAGAATATAAAAATTACACCAATGTTTTTAAAAATAAGGAAAAAAGCGGGAAGATCAATAAAAACGAACCGTAGTATGAGGAATGCTCAGAACAACAAATATAGATTTTTCGATAAATAATCTTCAAAATATAAAATAAATCAAAAGATTAAGTCAGGTGTAGTAATGGCTCTTTTACGATATAACTTACAGCTTATAAGTGTAGATCTAACTAATGTATTTAGCAAAGAAACACGCACCGAAAAACAACAGTACTGCACAGTTCAGCGCACGGTTTTTGAAGTTTCAAGGTATTTAAACTGTACTGGTCCTAAAAAACAACGATAAGAAAATATAAGAAAAAAAGAGCTGGAAATTATATAAAGAACAGTTGATTTAATTCCTATTCCGAATTATATACATAAATAAAATGCACAGAGTGTTTACATTTAACAGACATTTATGGCGACAATTGGCTAGACAACTTTCTTTGGGAAATGTGATTTTTGTCATCATTTTGGGAGTAACTTTAGCTGAATTGTTTGTTCACAATCTTCATTTGAAAGTCTGCATAAATGATATTGCACATGCATATGTGAAGGTTTCACAAAACGCTTTCTCTTAGGAATTTGCCTACGAAGATGGAATAATTGGAAAATAATTGATGTTTGACGTAATGGATTTTAACACAAAACGCAAAGTATTTTGAATTTCACTTGTTCCAATACCAAAGATTTTCGTGTGGATAAATCTACCTTACGCAACTAGTAGTAACATTTTACTTATTCAGAAAAAAAATCCATTTTACTACTAATATTGTTGAATATGACTATTAACCGTTTTTCATAGCAGCATCGAGGGACTACAGGATGTTATGTAAACATTGATTTGCTCAGTTTATTCAATGAAAACACATTAGTACATAGCCTTTAATTTTGATTTAGGTAAATAAATAACGTGATAAAATACAAAACGTCTCGGACGTTTTGTAGTTTATTATATTATTTGCAAAAAAATTAATAAACGTTTCATATTGGTTAATACCTAATATAACAAACGTCAAAATATCCTAATGAAATACAAGTTATGATACACCTGTAATTGTCACATTTCAAAGTTTTTACCCTGAATATTTCATCCCAAGCAACAACAATACGAATTTAAAGTAATTTACATCATTATTCTATTTAGGTATAACTATTTTACCTCAATATATTTATGGTTGTACCAAATTCTACCAAAATAAGTTTTTCTCATTAAAATAAACAATTTAATTTCTGTAATTAGTATCAACTTTTGTACTGATCCGGATGAAATAGAAATTTTAATTAGGTTACATTATGGTTGTATTTAGGCATAACATTTCTTTGTTTCGACTTTGAAGACACAAATATTACATCAGTATAATTGATTCAATATAGTAAGTTTTTTTTCATTAAAATAAACAATCTAATCTGTGTAATACAGATTTTTGTGCTGATTCGGATGAAATAGAAATTTGAATTAGGTTGCATTATGGTTCTATTTAGGCATAACATTTCTTTGTTGCCATTTTGAGAACACACATTCTAATTGATTCAATTAGCTTTTCTCATTAAAAGTAAACAATCTAATCTGTACAATATACACATTTGTAATTATCCGGATGAAATGCGAATTAAAATAGGGTGCCCTATAATTCTATTTAGGTATAATATTACTTTGTTGCAACTTTGATGACATTTGCTCAATATAATCATTGCGGCTAATCTTTACCAAATGAGTTCTTATTAAAATAAACAATTTAATTATTATCAACTTTTGTACTGATCCGGACGAAATAAAAATTCTAATAATTAAAATTGCATTATGATTCTATTCAAGCTGAAGATTTCTTTGTTGCGAGTTTGATGACACACATTTTAAAGTATAATTGGTGTCATATAATAAGCTTTCCTCCATAAATAAACATACTAATTCTGTGTACTTAATATCAACTTTAGTACTGATCCGGACGAATTAGAAATTCTAATAATTAAAATTGCATTATGGTTCTATTTAACCTTAAGATTTCTTTGTTGCAACTTTGATGACACACATGTTAAAGTATAATTGATACAATATAATAAGCTTTCCTCCTTAAAATAAACAATTTAATTCTGTGTAATTAATCAGCTTTTGTACTGATCCGGACGAAATAGAAATTCTGATAATTAAAATTGTATTATGGTTCTATTTAAGCTTAAGATTTCTTTGTTGCGACTTTGATGGCACACATTAAAGTATAATTGGCGCAATATAATAAGCTTTCCTGCTTAAAATAAACAATCAATTCTGTGTAACATACTCTTTTGTACTGATCCGGATGAAATACAAATATTAATTGAGTTACACTATGATTCTATTCAGGTATAACATTTCTTCATTGTTGCTTTGATGATTCATAATTTTGCCTGAATATAATTGCTTCTTTTAAAAATTTTCCTTTCTTGCCCAGTATATATTCCTTTTCTTAGTTTTTTGGTCTTACAGAATATATAGAAATATATAACGATGTTTCGCCATTATTTCAAATCTTTTTCAAGTTATAAAATATACGTAAAAATATGAATTGTAAAGAGTGACGTTAAAATTATTTACAAATAATTTTTTTGTTTAATAAGTGACATCGTTATGGTTTTGTTCAATATAAATTTTTGCTGTGTCTTTTGTTTTATTTGAAGATTGCCTTTTAATATAGTATGTTGATTTGATTATTTAAATAAATATCGAAAAGTTATTAAATTTTGTGATGAAATAGATTTCTAAAAAATATCGTTCTATTTAGTTATAAAATTAAGTTATATAATTTTGCCAAGTATTTTATATTTCTTTTGTCCTTAACTGCGCTTTTATGCTTATAAATTTGAATCATTACGAGTACATTACTTGTTTTTAAATTTTGTTTCTTTTTGTTATAATTCTTTTATTTTATTTTCTAAATATTGCATGGTTTCATTAGTATATATACCATTACAGCTTCGACAGCCTATTTTATATACTATGTATGATGTTTTAATTTCGTCAATTTTTGATTTTGATTTTGCATTCTTACTTTGTTGCTATTTTGTAGCCTGAAATCAAAGAACTGGGCTTGTTAGTGTTATTGTCAGCTAAACTAATAATGACATTATTTTTTTGTGAAAATGGTGGTGAAAAATATATTTTTTTTTTTTTAGTATATCATTTAGTTAGAATTTTATCATCATTTTTGACAATGAGTCTAGGGGAAAACGGCCTAAAAGAGTAGCGTTTTCTTCAATTGCAATTGTAAATTTTATTCTTGGATGATAAGAATTTCATTTTTCAAGTAAAACTGGTATTTTTCCTTCTAATGCGACTATGCAGTCATCTACATATCTTTATTAATTAAATTATTTCGAAATTTATTTTATTTAAAATTTCTTCTTCCATATATTCTAAAACAAATTATGCAACAATGATTCTAGAAATTGATGAATCCATTGCACATCCAAAATTTTTTTTATAAAATTTATTTTTACATTAGAAATATGTTTGCGTTAGTGTCAGTTCTACTACATTAACGAATTCTGTTATAGCAATATTTGTAAAATTTTCAAGTTACTGCCATTTTTTGTGAAAAAATTTGTTTTGCTAGATTTAATGGTGTATTTGTATATAAGGATATCACATCTAAGAATATCATTTTGAAATCTCTAAAAACAGTATAAAGACAAAAAATACAAACACAATGTATAATTTTAAAAATAAAAACTTTACACCAATAAAGAAAACAAAACATGAAGACAAGAGATCTAACAAACACAAACAGATTATTTTAAACAATCTACAAATTATGCTAAAAGAGCACAGCAGTAATGAACACAACAGATTATGATACCAAAGAAATTAATTACTAAGTGATAATACAGTTTATAAAGAAATTATAATTACTTTTAATCAAATTAATAGTTTTCATAAATAGAATAAAAGAATTGGGAATTACTTCAATTTATTACAAACAGACGAATCTAAATCATTACTAACTGATATTACATAATTTCTAAAATTGTTTGGTTTACCAAAATTACATAAAAATTCTCGAGGTCTAACTAACCTTTCTCATGTACAAAATCCTTTTTATAAATTATCAAAATTTTTAGGAAACTGCTTTGAAAAATGACTACTATATAAAAGATTCATGGTTAATCAAAGAATTTATAGACAATGTTGATTTAGAACCAAATTCCAAAATAATATCCTTAGATGTAACATTCTTATATACAAATTTTTGGATGTGCAATGGATCCACCAATTTCTAAGTATCATTGCACAAACTGTTTTAGAATATGTAGAAGAAACAATTTTAAATAAAATGCATTTCGAAATGACTTTTTTCAAAAGATATGTAGATAACTATGTCACCGCATTAGAAGAACGAAATATACTGGTATTACTCGAAAAATTTATTTGTTATCATCTAATATTAAAATTTACAATTGGAATTGAAGAAAACAATAGCATTGTATTTTTAAACCTCAAACTCATTAAAAATGATAACCAAATTCTAACTAACCAACATGGTCTGGACATTGTCTAAATTTTGAATCATCACAAACTTTTTCACAAAAAGTTAGTATCTTTATTAGTTTATTTTGACACTTTATTTATGAAAACTAAATTATTACAAATCATCCTAACCCCGTGCTCCACCTGAAAAGGTACTACAATAGGCTACCTATTCTAAGTACTATATGGGTCCATAACAATTGAAATTATCCTACTCTAACTAAATAACTTCCCTATGATTTTTAATAACAAAAATATAATGCAGTAGCCCCACGACCATATGAATACTACTTTTGAGAAATGATAAAATATGTGAAATGTGATTAGTTCACATAATGACAACACGACTTTCGTTATCTCCTAGCATTCGCCAAGGACAGTGATTATATATAATGTACTTATATAAAATCAATGGCCACGGAGTAAGGGAAAACCATGGCAAAAACCTTACTCTGGGAGGAAGTTTAGTTGACAGAGCAATAACATTAACAGGACCTGTTTTTGACTTGGTGCTATTTAAAGAAAAACATATTTTAAAACAAAATAATTATCCAAATTCCCTCATCAATAAAATACTCAAACATAGAATTTTTCTTTATTATACCGAATCGACAAAAAATATAAATGAAAAACAAACAATTACCAACTATATTAAACATTTATCCGAAAAAATAAATCTAATTTTCAGACCATACAATTTCAAAATTGTTTATCAAAATAACAACAACTTACATAACCAAATGCATATAAAATTAAAATCAAATTTGAAAAAAAAAAATAAAAGAGTGACAGTGTATAAAATACATTGTCAAAATTGTATATTGGTGAAAACATGCAATATTTTGAAAATAGAAGAATAAGATACTGACTATTACTCTATAGTGATCTGGATGAAATGCAATTTTAATTAAGGTACATTATAATTTTATTTAGGTATAACAGCTCTTTGTTACAACTTTAAAAAAATACTATAGTGCAACATGCAACGGTATTGCAGGTTAAAAGCCGCACTTTTGGGCTATGTGCTAGATTTTGAAGAAAAGAAACATCAAAGAGAAATCAGCGTGGTTATGAAACGTTGAAACTACCTAAATGCAACTCGAAGATGATATGGAGTTGTAAATATCGTAATATGTTGGGAACGCATAGAATCGGTGAAAGGGTTTGGCCAACAACGATGCCTTTTGAATAGCTCCTATATTTCTTTTGATAACGTGAAAAGTACCTGTTCAGTTGCCTATACTAGTTTCGTTTAGAAAAAAAAATCTAATTTACTTGGAAAGCGGCATTGAGCAAGTTATCTTCTGGGGTGGGTTTTTGATATAAAATTATACTACAACTATCCTAACTCATTAAACTGGGTACCTGGTGCTTTTACAAGGGCCCCTCAAGAAAAGTTGGCGCGTAGCTTTTTCTGGAATAGGCACCTGCAATTAGCATAGCCCATATGGCAGCTAAACAGCAAGTTAATGTCTGGGAAAATCAGAAAGCGTTTCAATATTGAAACAATTTTATTGATTTGGTACTTGCAAATGAATATTTTGCTGAACCATGTCGGAGCCAAGCTAGAGAGCCGTAGAGCTAACGAGACACAAAATAATTGTGATCTCGATCTACAGGCCCCCCTCAGGTAATACAGATTTGTTTTTGGACAGGTTGGAGCAGCTGATCTTTTAATTAAATGAGGAAAAAATACACAAGCCGATCTTTATCACAGGTGGCTTTAATATCGATTTTAAATTAAAAACAAATACAACAGCCAAATTAATTACAATGTTAGAGATATGTAATCTAAAGCAAATTTTCGACGATTACTCATGAGTAACAACAACTAGCAGTACATTAATAGATAATGTGTTCACGAATGTCCACTGTTCTATGATTCTTAAGACCACTATTAACATACATCTTTCTGATCATCTGGCACAGGTCGTGCAGTATGCAATCTCGGGCACCGACGCCTCTGAAATAAAAACGAAAATGATCAGAAAAATTAATGTGCAGGAAACCGATTTAATTTAAAAATGGGCTTAAAACCGATTATCAACTTCCTTATCTTACCGATGCCAAGGAATTATTTACTACCTTCCATCTATCCTTCATGGCTTGCTTCGATTGTTGTTTTTCTGAAACAAAAATCACAATTAATAATAGAACAAGAAAGGGTCATAAAATTGTTAATGATGATGCCGTCAATCTGAGAAACAATCTAGATGCGTGGGCTGTAGTCAAAAAAATTACAAAGAGTAATGACTGCTACCAGATATATCAATGAAAATAGAATATCCTAAGGAAATAACGAACTCGAATCAAAAGTCCAATGCAGCGTTCATAGAAAAATCCATCAATAAAACTAAAGCTATATGGTCAGTTATCAACAACGAAGCAAACTATCAGTCAAATAATAGCGACCCCAATTCCCTCTTATCGGCTGATGATTTGAACAAATATTTCTGTGAAATTGGGGAGGAGATGACATCTAGAACATATAGTAGCCCGTTATATCGAGACCTTTTAAGTAAACACCACCGAGAAACCACAAAATCGTTTTTCTTTACCCCAATCACACCAGAGGAGGTATACACAATTGCAAGAAACTTAAAAAGCAAAAATAAAAGAGACGTATACGGAATATTAACAAATTTGCTGAAATGTTTAAACGAAGAGCTATGTGAACCACTGGCAATAATATTTAATATGTGTGTGCAACAAAGAGTATTTCCTAAAGAACTCAAACTAGCAAAAGTTACTAATACACAAAAAGGGAAACAGAAACAAGTGTAAAAACTATCGGCCGATTATCATACTACCATCACTATCGAAGATTTTTGAGCAAGCAATGGCGACGAGATTGAGCAAATATCTTGACGACAACAACTACCTGTCACCTAAGCAACATGGCTATAGGAAGACGCGCTCAACCACTAGCGAGATATTAGAGATAGTTCGCCAGATTCACGACGCCTTCGATTCAGGCGCATCGGCCCATACCTGTCGAAAGCCTTCGATTCCGTGAATCATAATATCTTGCAAGAGAAGCTAGAGAGTTATGGCATTAGGGGCACTCCATTGGACCTTCTAAAATCTTACCTTGCTGGCAGGGTGCAATTAACGGACTGGAAAGATATACGATCCTCCCTCGGAGAGATTAAATCCGGCGTTCCGCAGAGCTCCATCCTGGTGCCTCTCCTCTTTCTAGTTTATGTTAACGATCTTCCATCCAATGTCGGAGCATGTGAGGTCTGCCTCTACGCGGATGACACGTCATTGCTGGTACTTCAGCTAATCCCGTAATGCTGCAGCAAGCGTCTGAGATAGTAGTGGAAAACGCAGAGCGGTGGCTAATCGCAAACAACCTGAAATTAAATGTTGAGAAAACAAAAACTATAACGTTTTCCACAGGGAGCGGAGAACTGTCTGGCGCAAACTTTCTGGGCATTACGATCGACAGTGGTATAAAGATAAAGAGACACCAACATATACAGAACCTATGCGGCAAACTATTTGCTGCATTGTTTGCCATAAGGAGAATAAAACATATTGCGAACAATGAGGCAGCTAAGATCGTTTATCATTCATACTTCCACTCCATTCTCTCTTATGGTATAATGTTTTGGGGAATGTCGACGGAGGCGGACAGAGTATTTGTACTGCAGAAAAAAGCAATCAGAATTCTGTGTAACCTTGAATATAACTCGAGCTGCAGATCATATTTTAAGTCGCGGAATATAATTACCCTGGCATCACAGTATATTATGTCCGTCGTCACTTACACCCACCATAACAAGAACTTATTTAACGCGAACGGTTCTTACCACGAATATGCCACAAGGAATCGGGACCATTTGAGGAGACCATACCACCGGCTCAACTGTACGCAGAGGTCGGTGGACTTCTGGGGGTCCAAGCTTTATAATCATCTTCCAGAGGAAATAAAACAGCTTCCGTCCATGTCTTTCGTCAGGGAGTTGAGAAGATACTGATGCATGTGAAGCCATATTCAGTATCCGAATTCCTGCAGTTCCTATAGTAGTATATGTTGTGTTGTTCTGTTAGTCCTTCCTAAGTGCTCTTGTTTTATTAACTTTCTTTTTTTTATATACACCTTGACCAATTCACCACGTGAAAGCTAAAACACTGTGACAATTGATGTAATGGTAAAATTGCAAAAATAAATGTATCCATCTATCTATCAAGGAACTAGTTACACTAGACCGTAAAAGCGTCAATTGTTTCTATACTACGCTCTGTTTGACTCCCCGGTTGGAACCACGTCGTGAATCTTGTTACTTATAACAAACTTATAGACACCTGAGGACACCTAACTTTTCATAGATAAAGTATTCGTTTAAAGTAGCAATTATTGGTTTTCCAACTTCGATATCTTTAACTTAACTTTTCTTTATAAATTTTATAGCAAAGGCTTAATTTTCTCTTAATGTACTTCTCTTAACTACAACTCTTAATGTTGCTTGTACTTGCTGTATGTCGAACGGACTTGTAATATATACATATGGATCTTTATTTGTATAACCTATCTGCGTACAAATGTTTGGTTCGTACAGGCTACATTGCTACTTTGTTTCGTAATACACTTTCTAGTTTATTCAATGTGGAAGTCCTTGAGTGCACGTATTTTTTTCCCTTCGAGCGATATCCCGTCCAGATAAAGAACAAAAATATTATTTTCGTTCCCCGTGAACATTCGCTCGGTCGACCTGTCAATACTACGGAATAACGGCAGGGAATTTATGTACTTTTAGAATGTACTTTAATGTATTTTTGACTTCTCTCGATCCACCGACTCGTTTATGTGTGTGTGTGTTTGTCGTTATCCTACTACGTAGGGTGCGAAGTATACACGGGCAAGATACCAGTACAGTTGATGCGTTGTCGGGCGGCGGCAGATCGCGGAAGAACGATGCCAGGACGACGCGCGCTGCTTCCTGAAGGATAACATCTCCTGCAGGAGGTCGCGGGAAATGAAAATACTGCTGTTTAATTTAGATAAAAGCATATATTACACACTTTAGAACTATGTTTTCTACAAAGTTATGTTTGTGGATGCTGAATGTTACTTTTCAGCATTATTTTCATGTCTTCAATTTTAGTTTTGTATTACATCAGATGACTAGACAAGCACAAATTACTCATGGAGTTATTACTACTATAATTGTTCAAAAAACAATAGCAATAAATATAAAATAACATTTGTATTAATGTTTTTATTTAGAGAATTTAGTACACGTTACTTAGAATTCGTCTACCTACTATCTTTAGCATGAAAGATATATTATTTCTAATAAAGCACTCCTCCCAGGAATCAGAAATATTTTGCATTCCCTAAGCTACTGCCCACCAAAGCTAAAGCATCTTTTATATGAATTTTTGAAATTAGCGATACCTGAATATGATATATAAATTCTGTGTTCCTTAAAAATATTCAAGTTTACAGTTCCAATACATGTTTGTATTAATATAAACAGCGTTGTTGTTTCTAATTGTAAGTGCGATTACTCCGAAAATTAATTTTCGGTCTCTGCACGAAACCTGGAATAATCCATGTGAATAACGTTTCAAATTATTAGAAGCAAAATAGAGTTATTTTCCAACGAAGAATTCGCAGAATTATACATATAGGTACTTATTAAGCGGAAAGCATTATGCAATCGGTAAATACGTACGTAGGCTTTGTCAAAGAAGTTGAAAGTAAATTAAAGTAAGATAAGTTTCTTTCGAACTTTGACCTTATCGTACAGTAAGAGAAAAAAGTAACCGAAGCGCTTGGTGGTAAAGATAATAATAATAATAGAACTTTATTTCCAACATTACAGTATGTGAAAAACATAAAGATGACGTGAACATAATTTTTACGGGATATATTGTAAATATCTGACTTTACTCAATAAAATAAATGAAAAGAATTTAAGTGGGCGGAATTTACACTGCGGTTTTAATATATATATTTTTTATTTTCAAAGGCAAAATGGAAATAATACAGGGTAATAATAACATCTATGTTAATATAACTAACGGACATTAAATACCATTATTCCGCATAGGAGCTACTTCAGTTTTCATAATAAAAGTTTTTTAAAAATTAGTAACTACGAAATATGTCTATTTAAACAAACAGATTTTAATTTACTTTAATTTTGTATTCAATAACTGGATAGCTCTTTATGTCACATACCGGCAAGAATCAACATATAAAATGGCTTTTTGTACACTTTTAAATTTACGCAAGATGCTTTTCTCATTGATATAAGGAAGAATCTTATCCAGAAGGACAACAGGTCAGAAAAAACCTATGTAATTACTTGTCGGACAAAACAAAAAATAAAACTGTTTGCTTGCTTATTGTTAGTTATATTTCAGACAAATACCTAGCTGTATAGTTAGAAAAACAAAAATAACAACTTCTTTGTGTTTCTTGCTATCAACTTGTATCATTATAAGTAACTCAAATAATGGTGTGTGTACAATAAACGATAGAATGCCCGAACCATGAAATAACCGTTAAAACATAACAGTTTATAATGAGGGTGATTGTTGAATAAACATTAAATATAATGCTTTTATCTCGAATCGCGGCCCTATTGATTTTACGTCAGCTTTTAGGCCTATTTTCATAAAAGGTAAAATATCAATGAAATTTCAAAATTCTATTTTCACCTTTATTATTATATTATTTTATATTCAAGATGACATGCATATGTATTCTATGATTAGATTTTCAGTACTAGAACTAGTATATTAGAAATTCTAGGAAAAACATTTTAATAATTTTGCATACATTACACATACGGGTAGTTTTAGATCATATTTGCGGAGATATACTGTTAAAGTCAAATATTCAAATTAATGTGGGTTAGTATTGCATTTCTCATGTCATTAGAAAGGCAGAGCTAATCCCTATAGTAAATAAGCAGTGTACTTGCGTAGTATTCTCATAACAAAAGTAGTTAATATTCCATTATGAGTAGCTTACTACTGTTTGTTTGCATTTGGAATCCCGAATAAAAGTTAATTGAAGTTAATAGCCTCGATAATGGGATAAGTCATGGTATCTACAGTTCGTCCAGCTTTTCCATGAAAGTGTGTACAATGTGTAGGTGTGATTATTATTTTACCTATTTTGAAATAAATATAGAAATAATGTTTTACTGTTGTTGACAAGCGCAGATAGACACTGTAATTAAATTTCATATATGGCAGCACTATTAATCAAAAAAATATATCCAAAAATATACTTTATTTTATCGAGTACTTACTTTCGTCACTATTGCAGATACAAGAAGTTGTTTCGAATAAAAGTTGTAGTATTTATCTTTCCGACAATTATCACCATATAAGGAGGTGCGGCCAAAAATATATAGTTTTGATTTTTTTAATAGAACATCTTGTATATTTTTGTTTTTGAATTCAATAAAATATTTCACGAGATAATTAACTATCCTTCAAAATATAGACCAAAATTGAAGAGGCATGCCCGTCATGCATATTTAAGCTAGATATTTTAAACTGTATTTATTTTTTAATTAAAGCATTAGACTTGATAATAAAATAAAAGTAATGCAAAAAATTATACGTGGTGAACAAAAACATACTTTTAATTTTCGCTATCTTTAAAGGCAAGTAGTTTTGTTATTTTAAATGGAGCACCCTGTATTTATTACCTTATTTAGATTCTAATTTTAACGGTCTTTAAGTTTGTGTTAATGTTTCCTATACCTGTCTGTTATAGTTTCTTAATAATTTAGAATTTTCTATTTCAATTGCAAGTTGGTGAAGCCTAACACCAACTTGTCTTTATTTAGTCTGTACTATCAAAATATGTCATAATATACAGGGTGTTCCATTTAAATTTTCACAACTTTGGTGTGCAACTTTTCTTTGGGTCACCCTGTATACTTAATAAATAATTTTGAAATGTGCTCCTTCTGAACCTGTATAACCCTAACAAAAAAAAATATATGTTACCACCTTTTTTATATAAACCGACGCGAATGTACTCACCTGCATAAATGACCTCCCTCTATGTAATTTCTATTAATTTGAATAATTACAGAATGTGATTAATTTAAAATTTCAAATTTTTAAACCTTCATAGAAAAAAATGTTTTATAGCCGAAACGTCATTATTATAGTATATAGTGTAGCAGGCGATTGGTGTATATAAATTGAAACTAAATGAAATCAAAAGCTAAATTCGTGTTTCAATTCTTTTTTTTATTTAATATCTTATTGCCACATGTTTCGGTAATTAATGTAATGTATCATTGGGCAATAAAACGTCAATATTCGTTTTCTTCTAAAATGGTGCGTCGAAATTTTAGATACAATGAGAAAATTCTTTGAAAAAACAGTTAAAAATAATTAAAATGATGGACGTAACAATAACACATTAAAATGTATGTATATAAAAATATCACATTGTCGAAAGCAATCGAAGAAACGTAAAATAAGAATAAATAAAAAAAACGTAATAAAAGAAGGATTGGAACATGAATTTAGCTTTTGATTTAATTTAGTTTCAATTTCAAGTCATTGTTATAGTTTTTTTTAAATTTACAAGCAAAGTACCTATGTTTTTCCATACGCTACTACTAAAAAATAAATACGAAAGTTACATTGCATATTTCACTTTTAGGTATAGATGCCACTTTATATAAAACAGTTAGACTGATTTATTATATATATATACTAAATTTTTGGTTAATTACAATCAGACAAATACAAAAAATAAAATGTAAATGTTAAAATAATTATGTAGATTTGACAATATTTCCAGCATTGTTTTAAGAATCAAGATAATTTTATTTATACCTTTGTATATTTGGGGCAATAAGTGTTCTTGTGTTTCTATGTTAAAATTTACCAAAAGAATTCATTAAAATAAAAAGCAGAAGTTGTTAGGTTAAACGAACAATTTTAAGTTAAAATGAACAAATGTTATCTGTTATTTCAAAATAACTATTTTTGTTGTGTTAAATAGAAGAACTATGTTGAGCCAAAGTAAATTTACTTTTCAGTTAATAATGTTATCATCACAGCAAGCTATACGGGAATTTTTCAATTCGCCTTATACGGAGACTGTTTAGGTATCATGGTATTGTATATTTATTGCCTCATATTCATAATGCAATGTTTAAAACACCTCTAAGATGGAACATATTTACACTGAAAAAAATATAGCTTTGACTTAAAAATAATAAATCAATTGCAAAGTAAAAGTTCTTTGTTTGGAGTAACAAAGCATATTTGGTGGAATGACTACAATTTATATTCAAATAAATATTCATTTGCTTGTAAGAAACAAAATTATTTGAACTTAATAAAGCATATCTTTAGTTAATAATTTGTTTATTTAACCAAAATAAAATATTTTACTAAACATATTATTATAAGGATAAGGTGTTAATAGATTGACCAAAAAAACAGTCAAGAACCTCTGTACGCCACATTAGAGCTTTCTAAGAAATATTTATCTGGCAAATAATAGATAAATATTTGGGTGCTATGTTTGCCATATAGAAAACTTATATCGAGCATGGAAAGTTGATACAGTGAAATAGAAGAACCGTCATCTTTACGGCAATTTCTGTACTCCTAGAATATGCTTAACGTATTTGTTATATTTATTTACTATAGGCCAGAAAGCTTTGCTGTTATATGTTTGGAATGCCATGACGTGATGATTAAACTAATACAATTTTGACGTAAATCTACTACTACTTTGTTTCTAACTGTACGGACTTTGTATAAAACAAGTAGTTTATTTAAGAAAATTGTATTTGATATCGTATATCCGAACAAATATTTTTTTTGCTGTTAAGCTAATTTATTCGAATAAAAGATATTATTTTAAAGAAATAGTTTGATTGCTTCAAAGAAAGCAGTAACATTAATGGTAGGTTACTATATCTAATTCAAATAAAGTTTCTTTGTGTCAAATATATTTTTTTCTCAAATATTTTTTCTCAGTGTATAACCCTAAAAAATAGCAATTTTATTGACATCACTGCGATGGTACGCTACCAGTCGCTGTTCACAGCTCCTGTTGAAAGTTTAACTGATAAATACACCCGAATAATATTTTAACATATTTTTAAAAAACGGTTCGTTTGACAATTGGCCGCCATCTTTGAATGTGGCAAAATCTCACCGACAGGATAGCATTTATGCGAAACTTTGCATTTAAGCTTAATTATTTTAAATGCATCGATGATTCACTTTATCATTCAATAGATTACAGAATAATGTAAAAAATGAAAATATCAAACGGAGTTTATCAACATGCCAGAACTGCTATCTTCTAGCGCAAAGTTTTAAATTTGAATTGATGCATGTTTCCTTTCTCGAGACATGCAACAAAGCATAGAATCATTCGTATATTTGAATCATCGTATATTCTAATTCAAAATCTTAATATGTAAAAAATTACATTTACTCTTTTTGACAAAACACAAAATGAAAATACAGTCTATTCGTGTCTATACCTCAATTTGCCACATTCAAAGATAGCGAAAACGAGACAGTTTTTCGGTTAGTAAGTGCACCCGAAAGCGCGTTCCAGTGTTTTATATAGTTCGTTGGCTTTAATAAATTAAGAAAACACTATGACTGCCTTCACTATACGTTGTTCTTGTAAGGTTAACTAAAACTTGGTTAGGTAACAGACCATAAAATATAGTTACATTAACAAAACGAGTTAGTAGTTAAAGTAATTAAAAATATGTTTCAAAATTTACTACTGATGTAAACTTCTAATAATTATGATTTAGTTTAAATAACAAAATATTATTAACATTTTTTTTCAGTTATTGTAACCTCATATTTTGTTCAATTTAACTAAAAATATTGGTAATACAATAATATTTTTCTAATAAAGTGATTTTGATTGATGGAATGCATTTTCTTCTTAGTCTACACAATTATCCAGATGTTAAATATTGGAGTTACTGTTAACAGTAACTATCCATTATACACACAGCTAATTTTTAAAATATGTAATATTTATATTAGATTTGGAGAGATATTAATGTTAAAGTGAAATATTGAAAGTAACTTCAGTTCCTCAATAGTTCCTGGAATGTACGTGGTATTTCCAATTCATAGGTAGAGCTTTATATTAAATACTCTGTATAATTGCTTTGTACTCTCATACTTAAGGTGAATACTGGATTGTGTAATTGTCGCACTGCAACTACTATCTAGTTAAAATAACAATACCAAATGCAACAAGTTTTTAAAAGTTAATCGTGGTTAATTGGCATTGACTGAAGTTAATTGCGTTAATTAAAGCTCGTCTAGCGAGTGGATATAAATTGTGGAGATCCAATAGAAAATCTAATTTTTTACTGATACACAGATTTATTTGTACTATAAAAATTAATAAAATTTAAAATTAGTAAACCATCACAAGCTAATCCTATTTTTCTTCTTTAACATAATTTGGAAGAAATTAAAAAGGATAAAGCTCTAAAAAACGCCAGTAAATAAGTAAATACGGTTGAATGTAACTCGTGCGTTCGATGACAAGCGAAGCGGTGACGTCACTCACCCCAAACGCGAGGGATGATATATGGCGGCGGTTAGGAGATCGCGCAGCGGCCATCATTCAAATCAATTCGGCCGCACGGCGCTTTTGAACTGGCAGCCTCCTCATTTTCATAAGAGCAAATGCATAAAATATCAGTTCAGAATATGCTGCTTCTAAAAATTAGTCTTTTCTACAATACGTGCGAATATGTGAACTTATAAGTGGGATAATATCTATACTTTGAAATATAATGGAAATGCTTGATGTAGAAAACCTGCAATGCTAATTTATGTACAATGATTTGGGTTTTATTCACGTATGTTTTAAAAACATGTTTTGCTGCGCCGTTAGATTTTGTGTATATTACTACTTAGTTAGGGAGATACATAATAGCAAGCAAATATTGCATTAGATTAAAAATGTAAATGTAAATTCATTTTGAAACGTTTAAATACTGTTTTGTCGAACGCATGTCTAAACTTATCATTGATAATAATTTAGCCATCACCAATAATCAACCGCTGTTGATTTTTTTTCGTGCGGGGTATGGTAATGAAAATTCCACTGGTACTCTATTTCCACTCTATTCTTTATATAAGGAATTGGTTGATGGTATCGAGACTACTATCAACTCTATTAAACTCTCAGAGGACATATTTGGAGCGACAAATTTTTGGAAAAGCTATTCTTTAAAAATAAAATACATATGTACATACATTCATGTCATTTCGCAATTATTTTATTCTATACAAATATAACCAAAAGAAGGTTTCAAATAAACCGAAATGTCGTCCATAATATTATATGAAGATCAAAAACTTAAAAAAAAAAAAAGTATCAAAGGATGTGTTGTTTCATTATTCAAATATAAAATTTGTTTTAATTTCAATTAAGATTTGCAGATTCCTGTAAATTATGCTTATCAATCTCTCAATAACCTCTATAAGTAGTAATTAAGAGCAACAATTATGTACTTTGTTTAAAATGCTTTATGGAAAGCTAAGGTTCTGGTTACTGGTTGTAGAGCACTGAAAACAATTTCTCTAGACGTATCAATTTTTGCGCCAAAGTATACTCAATAGGAAGAGTTAGAGATTTAATCGCCCATAAGTTAATTTCTTTTACTAAAAACCAATTTTTTTGCCGAAAATAGTTCGGCTCCTTTAATGAAAAAAAAAAATAATAATAAAAGAAAATAATTAAAGTAATAAGCAAAAAAAAAGGTAATTTAAGTAATATTACTGAACTATATACACTACATCGTATAAATAAAGGAATGAGAGGTGTAGATGTTTGCGCTTTATTTATCTAGAAAATAATTTATTGCTACTTAAACTATGGTACTAACCTGGCAAAGCTGTTGATACACTTCATAAACATCTCATTCACGGCGGACGATCTAACCTCGATATAATCAAGCCGATTAATAGAAAAGACGATCGATCAGGCACCATTAACAGTCGATCTATTGCATTAATATTCCTAATTTCAAAGGTAACAAAGAAAGTTCTTCAACATAGAGTGATAGGTTATTTAATTAAGACGGGCATTCGTAATAAAAAGCAGAATGTATGTTCTAACAATAAGACGAAATCAACAACCCTCCAGCTAATAGAAGACTGAGCTTTCGATGGTGTCGATCATCGTGCGTTATTGGATAAGTCGTCTACAAATGGATTAAATCATTTTTAACAAATTAAAAACAACAAGACTAAAAAGAATAAAATCATGTTGGCCAGGGTGTTCTCCAAGAATCTATCCTCGGTCCCCTACTTTTTTCTTACACATGAATGACCTAACGCACGCTGTAGGGAGTTTCATTGTGCTGCTTGCGGACATTTCGCCGCCTGTGGTTAGAAAAGCCTCACTATGTAACATTTCAAATCTCGTTTCACAAGATTTATAAAAGCTCAAACAATGGTTTGAGCAGAACAATTTAAAATTAAGCATATACAAAGTTCATCTACTAGTGTTTGGTAAGGATATAAAAGACTTAAGTGTAATGGACGAAACATATATACACGACCTCGGATAAAGTCATGAAATTAAACTACAGACCAATGTGCAACGGCCATATAGGCACTATTCTAACAAAATTGAGCAGCCATTGCTATGCTACTAAAACCTTATTAGATCAGCATTAGTACAGTCAAAGGTTCAGTATGGTGTGGGTTTTGGGATCCCGCAATAAATACCAATCGTGTTTTCGTGTGCTAGAAGCCATGTGTTACAGAAGTTATTGAAAATGAAAATCAAAGACAATAATATAAACATACACACTTTGTCTAGTATTGATTTACTTGTATGCACCGTATTTGTTAAGAACTACTACGCTGATCTGATTCAAAAATTCTGAGATGAGCACGACACAATGAGTAGGACACAAAATTATCTCCTGGTACCTAAAACAAAACTCACAAAAATAAAAAATTCTAGTTCATTTGTGTTGATTATGTATCAAAATATGTAATTACTTTTTTTCTTGCGTGGGAGCCGTCTAACATGGTGTCTTCGGGATCACCGCAGCCTCTGGTTTTCGTTTGCAATTACCTACTTGTATCAGCTACAAATCTGTCTCCTAAAAAAATGGAAAAATTTATTTACATTGAGTTTGGAGACATTTAATAAAGGGTTGCCCTTATAGATTATCTTTGTAGATACATTTACCTATAGCTGCAACACAATAAAAGTGGGCAAACTTAAGCAATAAAAAAAATTTATTATTTACTAAATCAAAATACTGTAACTACTAATTTTGTTAATCAACTGTGCCACTGTCCGTTGTAGTTTAATATTTATTAAATGTTAAATATCTTTATTCCAACTAAAACATACAGATAACAAACCAGCCCGCGAATAGAAATTTTTACAGTGCGAACAAAAACCTATGCATTTTATGCCATCTACCCATACGATTGCAAACCAACAAGAGTAGGGTGCAGCAAGTGAAGGTGAATAAGATACCCACAGCGAGGCTCACAGAAGGGATGCGAGGCTTGCACCGGGAGAGCGCGGAGCATCGCGATCACCATTTGACAACTGTGCTAGTTAGGGCACTATAAAATTTCTATTCGCGGGCTGTATATACTTATAAACATATCTTTATTGTAAGCAAGGTGAGTAGAAAATATTACTGAGATTACAAACTATTCATTAAATATTGTTAGAGTATGTTATAACACAAACGTAATAATAAACATTTATTAAAAATAGCAAAAATGTATGCTTATCTACAATATAAAGTAATCTGTGCTGCAATTTTAAACTCTGTTACATCGAATCGGTCATTATGTAATGCATACAGATGTTGGAAACTACTGTATCCATACAGTAGCAAATACGTTAAGTATATGTATTACAAAAATTGTCGCAAAGATGGCGCTTTTTCTATTTCACCCCAACAGTGTTGCATATGTCAGCACTGAAAGGTTTAATGATTCGTACTGTGAATATGGTGGGGTAGATATAGCGCGACATGTTTTATTTGAATGTTTAATTGATAAGTGGCGGTCGCGTACGGAAGTTAGGGAGTTAGCTAAGGGGTTGCATTGGCCACGAAGCGAAGAAGATATTGGATAAAAGGTCGGTCGAATGGTGGGATTTTTTTTAGTGATGCTGCTAAAGAATAGATAGGTCACGGCATGATATTTAAATAGTTAGTAGGGTAGTTCGCATAATAAATAATATTTCATACTTTTTGGTGATCTGAATTGGTGACAAATTGTTAGCTTAGTAGGGGTGTATAACATAAATTTTTAAAATATAAATCCTTAAGTTAATTACTGTTGATTAGAGTAATTAGGATTAGGTTATTGTTAAATATTAGAATAGGTGCTAGTGTTGTTTTATTTGCTTTCAGTTCATTACAACGTGACGGTCCATCCTTCCGCTGTTATAGGAATAAGCTTAATGCTTCGTGAAGGGCTGAGGAGCTACCTGGAGATAGCAGAGCTATTGTAATTGAAAGGACGTGGAGGCTGTCTCTTCGAAGCTCAGAAGGGTAATGATAACAATTTTCTGACTATCAGTAGGAAGGTCTGGGGCTATTTTCTAGGTCGTGCTCCCAGAGTAAGGTTTTTCCATGGTGTTTCCTTACTCCTTGGGGAATGTTGGGAGGTAACTTAATTCGCTTCATGGGCGCAACCATAATAACAACTGATAACTGATCGATTTATTATATTTTTGTTATTATTATTAATAATCATAGAGAAATTATTTAATTAAAGTAGGACCATTTCAATTTTATAGAATCCATATAGTACTTAGAATAGGCAGCCTCGTGCAGTACCTTTAGGTGGAGAGCGAGGTTTAGTATGAATTGCAATTATTTAGCTTTTTATAAATAAAGCATATATGTCAGTATAAATAGGAGGAGAGACGCGGTTATCAAATATTACTATTGTAGATTTATCATATTTAGGAACCGTGATTATTAAAACGGCTATCCCTCACCATCATGATATGACGGCCCGATTCTTGTGGTCAACCACCAACGCATGGGGCAACTAGTTGTGTTGCAAAGACAGTTATGACGAAGAATCGCTATTCATTAAAGTCAATATTTAGAATTATAAAACAATCACTTCATACAGAATTGAATATATTTTGTTATTCCTGTATACCGCCTTTTTAAAGCAAAAGATGTCGTTTTAGTATATGTACAAGGTAAGCAAATTTTCATGTTTTTATAGGGTACAGACCAAGCGGTAATGGATATAAGAAAGGTAAGCACAATATTACGGTCTCTTTTTTGAGTTTGGCTTAGTAATCCAAACAGACTGAGGCTAACTTGCTTATACCAGGTATACCCCATCAGCATTATTATTATGCTGAATAAAGCATATCATACTTTTCGTTAATTTCATACGCCATCTCAAGTAGATATTTACGATAGTGACTAAAGTGCAATGAAGATAATACATAAAATTGGTGTCTAAAACTGAATTTTTAGAAATTATGACGTATTGGTGTGTTAGGTATATATTAAATTATTTCCTAGTAAATTAAAAACAGACCAGCAGTCCTTGCCGTTGGAACAATTGAGTGAAAAAGTAAGTAGTGGGGAATCCAGCAATTAAATTGATGAAAAAAGATGTTATATGAAGTTCTTTATTTTTTCACCAATATTTCCCTATTTAATAATAGCTCCTTCAGGGTCAAAATTTGATATAAATATTTGAAGCAATTTAAAAGCACTTGAAGCACATTTATTTACTCTAAGTATCAATCATTTTCCCTAAGTATTTCAAATCCTTAAAGCACCTGAAAACTGTAACTTTATATTGGCTGCTTTAAGTAGATGAATTACTTGCTACTCATTAATGTCTAAACCTTACCTTTTCGATAATCTTTATATAAGTGTTAATAGGTTCAAAGCTGACATCTAATTTTTGTTTTTTGAAAACATTAATAATTTGTAATTGAATCTGACAGTCGCTAATGAGTGATTAGTAATTACTTCATTGATATCATTAAGAATATGAATCAAACTCTACTGAATATTTGCTTTTTGTTTAGTTAGGATAATTGTCGAATTCTACATTTATCCGATACTGTAAACCGTACATACATACATATACTTAATCTTTTTTACTTTGTTTCAGTTCGGGACGAATTAATTCACGAAGTGCAAGTAGTCGTCTTCGCTGCAGTTCAAGAGAGTGTGATGTTCCAATATAGAAACCCGGTAGGCCGGTGGCTGTCGGTCTGTGCGACAGCTGTGCTCCGTGCGATTGTCTCAGGATGATTGATGATCGAGGACGGCTGCGAGCTCGACCGCCACCCTTGACTCACGGGGTTCGAACACGGTTCACTATGCTTACTTACTTACACAACGCACACACACCGCTATAGAGCAGCATAAGACCGTATAGAGAGTAAGTATTGGGAAACGGTAGTACACAGTGTCGAAATGTCTCAGAACTTCCACCAAGCAAAAGGAAAACGTATATACAGTGGGGTTCATTGGAAATTGTCTTTTGGATGAATTTAAAAACGAATAGTTTGTTTCAGTTGGACAGTAAATTCTACCACCTTCCAGTAAAGTGGATAATTATTGTCTTCAGAATTCACATATTGCGTTTGTTGCATACCAATTTTCATCACCATTATGTCTATTTTAATGATGTTTGGACTAACATATCTTTAAATCAATGAGGCTAAAATTGATATTTTGTGTGTGTAAACTAATTCGTTATGCCAAAGGTTTTTATTTCCATTATTCATAATTTCTTTTTCTTTTCGCTTTCTTGTTAGACATTAGCGTCAAGCAGATATTAAGGATGTAATTGTAAGTCAATCAAAAGATATATACATAACGGCTGCTATTTATATAGTAGTTCATTTTGCATATTGTCATTAAACATAAATAATAATAATAAACTAATAATAAAAAATCTTTTAATTATTTTATTATTATTTTAATTAAATAAAATATACTTAATGCAAATAAAATGTAAAAGTATATACAAAAAATATACGCTCACAAATAAATGCACTTCACAAACATACGTTCATAAAGAAGAAACGATTCAAAATTTATAATTAGTAAATTCAGCAAATGAGTAGAATGCTTGTTCCAGTAATACAGCCTGCAATTTATGACTAGATGTATTTCAATTAGGGGAATCTACTATAGAAGAAGCAAGTTTATTAAGAAAGAGAAACCTGTGTAATAAAGAGAATTTTTACAAAGATAGATGTGAAATGAATGTCCCACCGATAAGTATACCTATTTCTATGTTGATGCACAATTCTTAATGACTCTGGGCTCTGTCGGTCCCTCCAGCGGCCACGCGCACTACCCGCTCCTACAATTTGAAAATTTATAATAAGCTTGTAGTAGTGAAAGCCCAGCAAGGAATATTATTTTCCTTGCTGGACCTTCACTACTGAAGTATGATTCAAAGAGAGCAAAGTATAACATGCTCACCAAAGTTTGTGACTTACCTTATGATTCTGAGGGTGTACAAGAAGCTGATAAGCTCTTAGACAGCTGCTGCACATGCCCGGCCCACTTTAAGCCGGCACCTACAACAATCCCCGAAAATGTAACTTCAGAAGATGGCAAAAGACTGTTATTAATAAATATGTTAAGGTTGGTTTGATTTTTATAAAGTAATAATTTAGTTTTATTAGGGTGATCTTATTTGTACCGAACCACTCGCAGTTTTTAAAGAAGTCAGTGTTTATTAAATTTTACAAATCCTCATGTTTAGAGGCATGCCACGAAAGGAAAGTATCGTCATGAAAAGAACCGTGTGTGACTGACGGGCAATATGTGCCAGGTCATTAATAAATATTAAAAACAAGATTGGGCCCAGCACCGAGCCCTGTGGCACATCACACGCGACTCTGCTAACTTTTAAGTTAATGAAGTTTCAACTTTTAACCTTACATATTGACGGCGATCAGCTAAGTATTAGCGAGATCACTCACTTTGCCTCTAAATCCATACCTTTCAAGTTTGCAAGGAAGAATAGAGTGGAAAACGCAATATTATACAATAAATAAGAAATGAAATGGAAAACTTTTTAGCGGGAGATTATTGAATCAAGATTAAACTGAATAAGCGACCCTAAAATTAAGAATAATTTTTGGTGTAAAAGAAGGCTTTGTATTCGGTGACTTTTCTACATAAAATTTTCACGCCCACGATCATTTAAGGCCACGATTTTCCAGGACTACGCTAGAAGAATTCCAGAAGAAGCTGGTAAGATGCTAGTTCAAACTCAAAGTTCTTAAATTTTGGGCATTAAAATTGCTCCAGAAAAAAACCACAAGTGGCTACGAGTGCTACACCAATAATACACAACGCGCACACATACCTCCACATTAAAAAATGACAACGAGAACATTGAAATCTGTACAGAAAATAGAATTGATATCAGAATTATAACTAACAACAGCTTCTTGCGGATTTCGCCGTGTGCCAAAACTTTCGCTTGTTTGACACAAAGTTTTGACACACGGCAAAACCCGCAAGAAGCTGTTAGTTATAGTTACACCGGCCGTGAAAGCCTATGCAGTGTTATTGATATCAGAAGTCGCAAAGGTGATAAATATGACGCTACTAAAGTTTGAATGGTTGTTATTTAGATGTAAAAATCATAAAGATGATAAATGAAGTGAAATCATATGCTATGTACGTTCATTATGCGGTATATAACTTGAATTTAGCATTTATTAGTAATCAAATAAACAAAAACACCCACCATAGAAATTGAAGTATTTTTACCAATTGGAGAATTAGCAAAGCTTTTCCATTTAGCTTAGTATTAAAAACTGCTATGGATCGATTAAGTAAACTTCTTGATGGCTGCTAAACTATATTATGCAAAACTGAATTAAACTTTAATAAATATTGGCTTGATTGTTAAAAAAGTTTAAAAGTTTTAAATTCAACGTTGCTGTTACAATTTGACTTGAACTATCATCAGAGTTGCTACAGGCACGGAATGCGGATATATTTCAAGCTTGTAATAGTTTAAAATCGATTATATGTAGTTAGCTGTAATAATTATGCCTTTTATAGCAAAGGAACTGTGAAACGGGTGCAGAAATGGAACCGTAATGTAAGTAAGTTTCAAAGAAAAGTGTCAATACAAACACAACATATTTTTATTTGAAAAAAAAAAGAAGAGAAGGACGTTTTAAATGCAGGTGCATATATACTTATAATTAAAGGTTGAAGTGGTTAATTAATCAGATAATCTTGAGTAATTATACCAAGCTTATAAGGTTATTTTGTTGGATAATATGGCTATTAAAAAAAAGAATCAAATGTTAAACAAAACGTTTCGACATTTAGTTATGTCCTTTTTAATTGTGTGTAGTTAAATAGATAATACAGCAACCAGATTATCGAATTGAGGAAATTTTATGAACAATTAAATTTGGAAACATCTTAAGGATTTTGTAAATATGTATACAAAACAACGTGTAAATAGATAAAATATAGTTACAGGATACTGTTCAACGTATTCGTTTCACGTTTTCACATCTCAGGAAAGTTAGAATTACAAACCCATTTTCATAAGTACATGTATGCTATTAAAGTAAGTACATTAGTGCAACCAACCATATCTCTATGCTTATCATTGGAAAGCACAATCCTTTTCTGCGTAATATACTTGTTTCTATTTACGTAACTAATTTATGACTAGAATGGTTAAATTTGGTTTTAAACTTATTAAAATGCTGTAGAATGTCTTTGCGGGATTTTTACGAATAAATTACGATTAACCAAATTATTACAGACAAGATTTTAAATTATTATTAATTATTTTCATGTCAAAGATAAAATATAAAATGTATTTCTCATAAATTAGATTAAGATGCTAAAATTTGTCATTACTACTAAACTTTTGAGGTGTTTCTTTTATGCAGGCAAAAATGTAGAAAGATGATATAATCTTCCACACTGTCTTTGTATTAGTACGGACATTCTTATGTATGTAACATTGTACACATTGTACATATACGGACTCTGATGAATTACCTGCTCTTCGTGAACGTTTTTGAAGCTTAGACACAAAGTCGTAGGATTCTAAAAATGATGAAGCTATTAGTTTATCAGGGTAAAATAAATAAACCGGTTCCTTTGTGCCACACCAAGAAAATATCACGAACAATATTTCAAGCTCAAGCAGAATTCACGTCTCAACGCTTTGAATGGTAAACGTATATAAAATGTTGGCGCATTAAATATGACAACAAACATTAAGAAGGCGAGGAGTAAAGAAAAAGCCAGCCGCGAAGGAGAGATACGACTAAAGAAAGGTGTTCGCGTGTATGGCGGTGTGTGTGTGTGTGTATATGTGTATAATATGTGTGTGTGTTCGCTGAATATCTCACGATTTCCTAGAGTCCATTCAAAAAATGACAAGAAGGAATCACGAACCGCTGACTGCATTTAAATCGTTGACATTGACGCCTGACGAGACAATTCTTTTTAAGAAGATTTATTATGAATTCACAAAGTAGTGTTGGACTTGGATGTCGTAGAGATCCAGCGAAATTTGTTTAAATGTTGGGTGTGTCCGGGTATTTTTCGATAATTAACGATAATGAATATTTGCCCCCTTACGTCTAATAATTTTTCGCTGCAATTTAAACTTAATAGATATATTATTTTAAAGAGAAATATATTCTTTGGAGTGGTTTATTTTCGAATAATTGTGCTTGACAGTTTCATGTTTCTGAAAGAGTGTGTATCTTCGATTGTTGTCCTATTCCTTAGCTCTTCTAGTAGCTCTTATATTGTACCGTATAATATGTAGTCATTTCGAGTCGTATCTCTTGGTCTTCTACTGGAATAAGTATATAATATAATTTGGAACATACATTCATATTCATATACTAACAATAAATCAAATATTTTATGCTTGGGAGTTAATCTTCGGTTTTTGCATTCTGGAAATTTGTTCGTTGGGATGTTAGAATTCCTGTTTAGTAAGTTACTTCATAGTTTTGCTTTGTATATATAATTATTATTACCAAATTAAAGACACGAGTAGATAACAACGTTATGTAACAAAAACTGAATTTCGAGAAAAATAAAGTCAACTATGAAATATTCTGCAAAATAAATAGTTTCTCAATATTTTGGCTGTACCATATGAAAGATTAAATTATTCCATCCGTTTCTAAAATAAAGTGATTTTAGATAAAATATTACATTACATCTTAATCCACGTGCGTTTTCTAATCTTATAGTATTTACTGGCCATTTTTGACTCGTTATGTTGAGGGAAGAGTTTTGGGCATCCTATGCCCAAGCGCAGTAATGGCATCCATATCTTGCGTAGTTCTAAACTTGGTATACAGATAGCATCAGGCGTTGCAACTATATAGGCTACCCACTCGAGCATCCTTTTTGTTTTTTTTTTAGTATATCTTATGGTACGTTCCCTAAGCTTGTTGCTTCAATATTTTCTCACTGGCTGCAAATGTTCTTACGCCCTTTAACCCTGATTAGTAGAGTTTCTACAAGGTATCATCGTCCACATTTACAGGGAATATTATAAACACAGTTTTTGTTCTGTTGGTTGGCATTCCTAGATTTAGTTCTAGTAACATACCACACTGCTGTGTTGGTGATTATCACCGCTGTTCTGATGTTGTATTGGTTACCTGCTCTCCTGATGTCTTCTGACAAGCCTCTCAAGGCACAGGATGTGAAAATTGTGAAAAATTAAATGGAACACCTTGTATATTACGACATATTTTGATAGTACAGATTAAATAAAGACAAGTTGGTGTTAGGTTTCTTATGCCCAACTTAACTCGTTTACGAGATAATTAACTATCCTTCAAAATGTAGACCAAAATTGAAGAGGCATAACTGTCGTGCATATTTAAGCTAGATATTTTAAACTGTATTTATTTTTTAACGAAAGCATTAGACCTGATAATAAAATAAAAGTGATGCAAAAAATTATACGGGGTGAACAAAAACATAATTTTCCCTATCTTTAAAGGCAAGTAACTTTCTTATTTTAAATAGAACACCCTGTATTTATTATCTTACTTATATTCTAATTTTAACGGTCTTTACGATTGTATTAATGCTTCCTATACCTATCTGTTATAGTTTCTTAGTAATTTATAATTTTCTTTTTCAAATATTAATTCCTAGCCATTATTTTTTTTTTGAAGTAGGCTTGGACAAAACTGTTCAACATTCAACATAGATAGACGATAATAATCAGGCTAACTTTTCAACTGGCCTTTCCTGTATACGAATTAAAAGTCATAGCTAAGTAAACTTCAGAAATATACTTTATTAAAACGGATAAACTGATATGTTAAAAACTGCTAATGTTTTAAAAAATGTTCAAAATGATGGCCATCGTTTTCAATGCAGAGGCGTACTCTTTCTTGAAATGAGTCTTTAATATTACTCAAAACATTTGGTGTTATGTTGTAGATCTAAACGCCATTCTTATTCGTTCTTTCATATTATCGTGTGTGGTTGGTGGTAAGTCATAAACAATATTTTTAATATATCCCCATAAAAAAAATCTGGGCTCGTTAGAACTCGAGATCTTGCTGGCCAATTCTGTGGACATCTATGGTGCCTATCCACCTGTTGGGATACTGCCTATCTAATTCCTCCCGAACGCTTATTTGAAAGTGCGCAGAAGCACTGCATAATTGCAATCAGTCTTTGTCGAATATTAATAGGTATATTTTCCAAAAGTATTGCTAAGTTATATTTTATATATTGTAGAAACATGGCACCATTCAAGTGACCATCAAAAAAGCATGGCCCTATCACGTGCTTTCCAACTATTCCGCCCCAAATAAATAAATGTGAAATGTGAGGATTAAAATTTATGCTAGTATAATGCAGTTCGGACCAAAATCACATTATTTTAAAGAGTGAACAAAAAATGAATTATGTTATTTATTGTGATAAATAGCGATATAGTTTAAAATGAGTATCTAACAAAGAAATTGATTTAATGTGCCGTAGGAACCTTTGCAAAACGACAATAGTTCTTATCCACGTACTTTTTTAATTCTTGCCCTGTTGCATATAATAGATCTATTCGGAAATCCAAAAAAACTGCGACCCTCGTTAACATCAAAATTTATCTTGCAATTTGCCTTTTACACAATGCACCTTATTAAGGGTTCATTAATTGTTTTTAAAACCGCGGGGGTAATTTAAAACAAATGAAATACGTAAAATACATAAATAAAATAAATAAATCGTGTAGATTAAATGGATGAGTAAACTAATTTATGTAGGTACCAATGTAAACAATAGCAAACTGCCATTTCGGGAGGCTGTTGTTTGATATGAAGTTAGGCTTAGAAATTCAGACTCCGGTGACTCATCCATTGTTCTTATGTTTATACTGTGGTACAGATCTATAAGCACAACAATATGCAGCTCTTGGGAAGTTTGTCCAGTTTTACTCACTATCTTTTAATAAGTATTTTTTCTTTCTTCTAAATACTTTTAATAATTTTTAGTGAAAGATAATTAACGTTAGATTCTATCTTTTGAGAACTCCCTTCGCATATAACTAATCATGGTGATATTTCTAAGATTTAACTTTACTCCTTAATTATGTTTATAATATAAGAAGTACATCGGAATAATTTTGCGATTATAATAACATTTCAACATTATTTTTTTAACAGGACTACATTACATCAAAAGCACGATCGACAGCCGACAGCTGTCTATAAATCTATAGATTTTTTTGTATTAATATGGAACTTATCCGTTTGTGCATGTGTAACCTCACAAACTATCACAAACAGACATGACCAAACATCGTAGGGTCGACTTACGATGCAGAGTACCTAATACATGAACGCTGCTACACCATGAAAGAAACGAATTAACGGCATTACCTCCACGGTGCCAAAAATAAGAGGGAACCATTACTCAATAGTTAGTTAGAAAAGGAAGGTCGAGGTTAGGGCTATAAATTTTGTACACTTGACAATGATTCAGTGATCCCTTTTATTACTTCAGCCACTGTGTGTATAGTTTGCAGGGATCAGTTTGCCTTCACCGACTTCCAGGGTTAGTCGTATAATGTTTAGTTAGGTGAGATTTTTCAGTGATTCTTTGCAGTATCCTTTAGCGAGAAAAAAACGAGAAAATTGGATATAAGTTCTACGCGTATGTTATGGTAAAGTATATTACTAGTTTTAAATGTCAGTTACTGATTCACGTAATGTTAATATACAGCACCCATATTGTTTATTTATGTAGCTTTAAGTAATTACGGTATTCCCAAGTTCCCACGCGTTATAAAAATAATTTCGCAGGGCAATGAAATTAATTGTAGACACGAAAGGCTTTATTTCGCTAATTACCTACTGGTATGTTGTACGGTAACCGAAAATCTATTTAATTAATCAAAGTATGTCATGGTGCTGACGTGATAATTTGAATCCAAATTAAGAAATGGTAATGTAGGTATTACATCTAGAATTTGATAATACTTATTAATACCGCATTTTTCCACGTTTCTGATGTACGAGGGTATACATCGTACAGAAATTTTACTGCTATAAGAACACTGCGAATGAGTTGATAAAATCATTTTATCACTACAAGCGGGCATTGTGGGATTACTTGCTTTTTTAAGTGGTTTAATAAATTGAACCATATGGATAAAAGGGAAAACATGAAAATCACGTATTGCTCCAGTTGAAGTTGCAAAAAAAATATTTCATATTTTCTCCTCCTACGGTTCGATTTCTTAATGACTTAGAATTCGTCTCTTCATTATCCTTTGTTATTGTACCTTCATTTCTAGCCTCTCTCTTCCGTGTTACTCAGGATCACTTTCTTCTTTCTCGTCAGTTCTAATCCTCATACCATACGCATATCTAGTTTATATATCAGAGCACTGTATTCATATTCCTTTATTAAAAAGAATTGCGTTTTCGCTAGTCTCAAACTAGCTACGAAAGCCCATATTTTTGCTTCATATAATGTAAAGGCCGTTTTACAGTTCGCAATTGTTGGTATTGCGTGCAATAAAATTGCGCGCAAGAAATATTAGAACACGTTCTATTGCAATACCAATAAGATTGCACACAGCTGATCGAAATCCATTGAATGCGCATGCGCTATTTGTATTGCATGCAATACACAAAGTTGCGAACTATAAAGCCGCCTTAACATTGTAGTAGATATTAAAAATACCTAATTAAAATCGTGTTATTAAAATTACGTGCTCATTTTTAGGTTTAAACTGCAATTATGTATAGCACCATGCATGCACGTAGTAGCTTCCTGTCCATGTGTCATCTCTATGTTCCTTAGACCCCATCCAAATCTGCAGAAGCATCAGGTCAAACATCAAGCTATAGAGACATTTTTATCTGGTATTTGCCCTGAGTTGTAGGAGATACAAGAGTAAACCAAATGCAACTATTTTAGGTTTCAAAAAATTTCAAATATACATATTTGTAAAGCTTGACCTTCTCTGTTCAACTAACATGTTTATGGAGATATGTCCGAGGCTTTAGAAATTCACAGCCATGATTGACATGCGTACACCCTAAATTTCATTATTTAAATGCTCGCTCCACACAACCTTAGTGTCGTATATCATGATCATTATACACTGAAAAACCTATTTATTTGATAATACTAAATTTAGTAAGTTAAATAGATATTGAGTTAAATACGGCAACCAAATATTTGGTTAATTCGATCAAATTATTCATTCATTTAACTCTTTATTTATTTTAAATAATGAAATATTTTATTGGATTAACTAAATTTTCATGATAAAAATTTGTTTGAAATTATTTTGTTGTCCTGCACAAACTAGCTTTTCCGTGCAGTGACGAGGAAAGCAGTAGATCGAGCGCAGTTAAACATTTAGCCATTTTACTGTGTATCATTGCATTTAACTGCTATTCCCTGTATATTTGTTTTTGGGAATTTGTTTGTTTTCAATCGCCATAAATATTTGTTTAATTAGCTTACTGTATATCCCAAGTTCTCTTTATTTAAATGAAAAATGATGAGTACACTGTTGAAAATTTTAACACTTTTTTGACTAATTTAATAGTCAGGAGAGGTCCACACTCTTTTCGTGTTATTTTGTCGAGAACTATAGCAGTTTAAATTTGACCGAGCAAAGATAGTCAGTATTGTCTATTGCTAAGGGTTTATTTTGTCCAACTGACACGTGGAATTTATAAAATACTTCTAGTACATTTTATTTGATCTAGGCTAGACAAATTTACTAGCTGTTTAACTAAATGAATGCGATCTATTGTTGTTTTAGCACCATTTCTAAACACAACGTCTTTTTAATATGCAACTCCTATTTCTTAGTGCTATAATATTCTCTCTTTAGACGTTTTTCTCAATTATAAATATACAAAACCCACTCATTCACAAGTTTTGGTTTCAACTAAACTACCAATTTTTATTATTTGATTTGAGAACCATTATAAAATTAAGTGAATGTTTATGCTACTTGATTAAAGTCTAAACTAATTGCGTAAATAGATGTTTCCGAATACATCTTTAAGATGTTGAAATTTTTTATGCCCACTGGAATTAACGTTTAATAACACGAGGTTACACTTTGCAAGTCAGTCACATTTGGTGGTTTGTTTGGATATGTTAATACCGGAGGAATCAATCACGAAAACAGATACACGTGCAATGCAGGTGGTGCTGTATAATGCAATACTGTATTAGAATAGGTGGGGTTTCTATATTTCTATGCGTGGGAAAAATTCTGATTGGTTGACGCTTCTGGATGTCTAGAAAAATAGTCAATCTCATATCTGAACAAAGAATTCACGAGAAATTTCTAGTATTTTAGTAATTTCTTTCTGGTTCTTAAATACGCGTAGTCAACTCGTCTGGCAAAGTTTGCGAAAATCAACACTAAAATTTTTGACAGCCAAAATTACCCAACACCGTAATATTTTCAACAGTGTAGTAAGCAAAGAGAAACGATTGATTTTCAATCGTTAGATTCACCAGTAAAAATTATTACTTTAATACTAACTGAAGCACCAGCATCGACCAATTTTTAATATTTAAGGGCTGCCTTATTGTGTTTCCGAAGAAGCAACCACCATTATTTTATATTATTTGTTTGATTAATGAAGAAGAAAAGTAGACTATTACGCATCTATTTGTAATAGTATGTGGTGATTAAGTATTTACAAAAATTCAATAGTCCGGTGACGTCTGATTATGAGTTAAACTAAAAGGTATGCAGCAGTAGAAATAATCCCCTCTATCTTCGTTTCAATACACCGGAGGAAAAATCAATTACGTCGAAGAACTTCATCGGAATAAACATCTAATTTCCATGGACGTAAAATTGGTAGAAATCCCCCGCGCTGCAGTTGGGGAGATCCACGTGCGCTTTCGGTTCAATTCGCTGACGGTCGTATACAATGGCCGTTCTTCGAAAGTCGACGATATCCTTTGATCGGAACGCGGAGACTTTGTAATCAGTTGATGGAGGGTTTTCACTACTAACCGGTAATTATTACAGAAGCGACCCCCATTGATCCTGCCTATTACCTACCAGAATAGCCCGTGTGATGTTATATGCAAGTCATTGTCGGCATCAGATGTACTAACAAGATAAAAATTCTTTATATTATGACATCGACGCGGTTCTGATATAAGCAATCGAGGATTGCCACTGAAGCATCTTTAGTATACAAAATACACAGTGAATTTATCGAGATGTGAAATGAAAAAGATTCGGCGAATTAATTAGTATGTGCAATTGTTATTGACACTATCAAATGAAAAGAAAGAAATGATTTTTAGCTGAATGCGAAATTAAATTCGTTCGAAGTTTCGGTTTTCTATAATAGAATATACATTCAACTTTTATCAGTGTGTCCAGGCAGATGAAACATGTAATTATTGTCCCTATTTTAGTTGATATACAGGGTATCCAAGATAAGGGGCCCTGCATGGGGATTTCGTAACCGGTAAATGATAGAAAGGTGATTAAATTGAAGAAAAATTGCGCAATTATATGTGCAACAAAATTCTTTTGAGAAATTCAAAATATCGTGAACGGTTTTTGAGATATTAAGGAAAAATTGAAAATCGTGAAATTTTTATTTTTTTGCCTAGTGAGAGTTTCTTTGTCTTTTAAAGGGATAACGAAAAACTAAAAATATCTTTTAAGCAATTCATCTTTATTACATGTCTTATAAAAAAATACAATACCACGTTTCGTACATTTGGAATCATCTTCAACTGTATTTTATTAAATACACATCAATGGCGAAAAGGGTAAAGCTGACTTTTTTCTTTTCTGTGAGATAAGGTTTAAGGTTGCTGTTTTCAAAATTAAGAGAGTTGTAAGCAAAAAACTTGTTTTCACGGAGGCTTAGGTGAGACAGCGAACGAACCAGATAATTAATTCATAACCTGTCCTGTCACCTGTCATCTTGTGTAGTAGCCCACAGTACAATAACGCCGAAAAAATTGACATGTTATTGTATTTCATTTCGGCGCAGAAAAATGTAATAGTATTAGCCGAAACAATGTATGCCAACCAATATCCAGAAAGATGGCAACCACGTCGGCGGACCTTTCGAAAATCAACAGACAATTTAAAAGAATATGGCTCGTTTAGTGCACCGAAGATGAAGAGACATCGCGAAATATAATCCTGTAAATGAGAACACTGTGTTGCAAACAGTTGTAGAAAACTCATCAGTGTCACCCAGACAGATATGCTATGAAACTGCAACAAAAAAAAAACGACACAGCCCACTTGATTTTAAAGGAATACAAGTATCATCCCTTCAATGAGCGCATTTGTCAGGGACTTGGAGATGGCGATAACGAAAAGTGGCAAAGCAGGAGCGTGTAGAATTTCCTACGAGAATTCTATGGACGGATGAAACTAATTTACTAACAATGGTTTATTTAATAGACATAACGGTCACTATTGGGTAATTGAAAATCCCCATTTAAAAAGAGAATCTGGACATCAAGTCCGCTTCGATTTTAACGTATGGTGTGGAATATTAGGCAACCGCTTATTAGTCTTATCATTTTCGAACATACACTTACATCAAAAGCATATCTTCGATTATTACAAAATCACGTTGAAGAAATTATTGATGGACCACCTCTGACCAGAAATACGAGGTTTATGGTTTCATCAAGATGGAGCTCCGCCACACAATGCATAAGCTGTATCTAGTTATTTAAACACGAGATTTACGAATAGGTGGATAGTAACTCGAGCACCTGTGAACTGGTCAGCTAGTTCGCCGGATTTAATGCCGATGGATATTTGGATATGATGGATATTCTATGGGGCTATATCAATGGTTTACCAACAAACCTTTGACAATGTGGTTGAATTCCGAGCAGTTATACTTCAAACATTTAGAAGAATTCCACAGGCTGTATTAAGTCGCGCTGTAGCATCGACTGTCAAATGGTGCTATCTGTGTCTTGAGAATGAAGGCGGTTTAATTGAGCACCTGTTGTAAGTGCTTACGTGGTTACTGTATTACTTTCTTGGTTTTTCTTGTTATTGTTGTTAAAATATCTGTTCTTCTTTTTCTTTAGTTATGATTGTTGCCTTGCCTGTTGTTTTTTACAACTTGTATTAATTTATTTGCAGCTATTGTGCAAATAGATTCTACTTTTAATTGTTATTAAAATATTATACACTTTCAAAGTTTTAACAGTTGAACTTTATTTATCTATTAGTTTTTCTTCTGGGCTTACAAACAGTTTAAACAGTTCAGACTTCAACTATTGTTAGCGACGGCCTTCCCTGAGAAAACAAGTTTTTCACTTATAATTTTGTTATTTTTGAAAACAACAGTCGTAAGCCTTATATCATAGAAAACAGAAACATTACCTCTACCTAAGGATGCCCTTTTGGCCTTTGATGTGTATTTAAAAAAATGAAGTTGAAGATGATCCCAAATGTACGAAACGTCGTATTGTGTTTTTTGTATTATTCACGTAGTGTAAACCTATCATACCACTATGAGTCTCAGGTAGGTATTAACTTTTCGTAGATATTTTACCGCTTAAGAGCACACTACAACTGGGTAGACGTAGGGGAAGGTCGGGCAAGATGGGACCATTAAGCTTTAGAACACTGCAACAGGATTGCAAATTGATATACAAGGTTCTAAGTACGCTTGTTGTAATTTTTAAACATTTATCTGCTGATGGATGAATTTACAATTTTTCGATGGGTACTCTTGATGTTGTGAGAAAATTTTGAAAAGAAATGTGTAAATACACCATCTTGCCCCACCACGGGGGCAGGATGGGGTTCCAGGTGAGTTAAGAATAGGTCGTACCATAAATCTAGGTAATAGGTAAAAAAAAATAGATTCTTAAAATATTCTTAAAAACATGCAAGAACAAAGCTTAAACTCTTTAAAGCGAAATTACTTAAAAGAAAAAAAAAACAATTACGATAAGAATATTAAACTTAATCTTCACAATTGAGACAATAGAAGACGAACTCATCCACGTTATTCGCACAGCCTCCATGTACCCAACCTCGCCATCCATGGCATTGTATCAATACTTCCCCTTACAATACTAACATGGGCGTCATCTTCCTCAACAGAAGAACTTGATTATTTCCTTAACGTTTTCTAAAAATCTATCTCTTTGCTTTCCTTACAAAATTCAGCTTCTTGGTCTCTTCTGTTTTCTTCTTTGTCATTTTTTTTTCCTTTAACTCTCCCTCAGCACTTCTAGTTGCCTTAGGGATTCTCCAGACTTCTATTTTCTTGTAGCAGATTTTTATACGCAGTGCTTGTAAGGATTGTTGTCTTTCCCTTGTTACGCTTTGATTAAACCTGTACTTTATTCCTAACATGAGAAATAGGCATTATGTCTTCGAGAAAGCATAATGGTATATCCAGGCATAACGGACCAGACTGAGGAGTGAGATAATGATGTCCTCATGTTGCCCCATACCAATAGCCCCACCTTGCCTCTTTGGGACATTTTCTGGTTATGTTATAATAACATATTAAATATTTGAAATAAACAAAAAATACACTATAGAAAATACAATGCATGTCAATTAATAAGCACAAAAAAGTGTAGTTGTAAATAATTTACTTATGCTTCCGATACTGACCGTTGAAATTGCAAAGTTCACGCACAAACAGCAATAACTTTGTTATTACGAGTAGTAAAGTTTCCTACATTACAACAAACATAAAACAGCACTTGTCAATATTAGGACTGCTATTATTTGACAGATGCTTACTGCCGTTTTGTAGATAAGACGATGTCCCCATCATGCCTCGTGGCCCCATCTTGCCCCACCCTCCCCTAATTGTTTTTCTTCTGTAGGGAGATTGCAGTCACATTGTGGACATATTTTTATATTATTAGACTCCAAATATTTAAATGTGAAGATAAAGATTATAGAAAGATGAAAAGTGGTACAAGATATTTCTCAGCATTTTCGAGATATTTGAAAAGGGCATTCTGATATTTCTAACCGTTTTAAAAAACAGGCACCGTTTACTACAACGATTCTGTGGATTGATTAGGATAGCGTCTTTCAATGAGCAATTGAATAGTAAAAACTACACCTCACAACATTAGTAACTGTGCACTGATTAAAAAAATCTTCTAAATTTATAGCAATTTTGACCTGAAATTTGGTACTGAATGGTTAGTCGTCTACTCGAAGAAATACATTTTCAGAAATGGAAAAATGAATATTTTATACATTATTACATAATCAATTTACACAAAAATCATGATAGTGTGAATGTTACAAAGAATTCTAAGCAACATGTAATTGTATGGTGGAATTAGTACTTGATAGTACATGTTATTAAGTAGGCAAGTAGTAGTGTTATTAAGTAGGTTCTACAGTGCAAATCTACAGTATCCTTCTGTGTGGACAAGAACGTGAAAAACAAACCATAAATTTCACAATTTTTGAACTGAAATATATAAACATGCAAATTGCTGTTTTGTTTATTTTTAACCTTGTATGCCGCTTAAAATCTCTTCTTGTTACGCTGAACATTTGGAAAACATTCTCAACCCTTTTGTAATCTCTATTCATTTCATATAGAAAAGGACGGTGTTTTGTTATTTCTTTATCAGATGATTACCGTATATATGAACGAATTGTTAAAAACTTCTCCAAATATACATTCATACAAATTGGAAAAAAATGTTAAATTGTTCACGCCTTATAGAAAAATGAATTATGTATAAATTAAGACGAGTTTTGTTTAATTTAGCTTCAGTGCCCTAATTATTAAATCTAAGAATTTTCCGTAATTATTTAAATGGAATATGATTACGACCGTTTTTATTGCGATAATGGTTATCTAAATATTTTTCGGATAAGTTACAATAAAATCAAATGCTTAGGCAAGCACATTTACATTTTAGAATGTAAATGTGCTTGCGAGATACAGATGTTTGAAAAGTTAAAGTAACTGATTAATTTAATTATAGATTACATGTATTTTTGTGTACGTCCTACGTCTGCAATTTTGTTTCCAATTATTATACATTAATGGTTATAAATGATAACTAGTTTTTTTTTTATTGAATTAATTTTGAATAATATTGAATCCTGTTTGTATTAATATGCAATAATATTTTCTAGCAATTACAAGTTTGCATAAATTAAATGTTTATGTGCTATAGTGCTAATGTAGCTTTAAACATTTCTTACACGTTCCAAAGTTCTAATTACGTTATAAGTATTAAGTACAATAATTACTAATTCCCACTTTCTCATTTAATATCAAGTTTTAGTATCCATTTGCTTTTAATTAATTTTTCAATTTGATTTCGCAGTTCAGTGAAATAGAAAACGTTTTAAAGCTATTAGTAATCCTACTGCATTGAAAATAAATAAGAGCTAATAAAATTTACATTCTGAGCCATCTAACGGTGGGGTATTACACTTGCAAGTTCATTGACATTGGTAGTGATGGCGCTGTAGTTCAAGTCCGGAGAATGTAAGGAAACCGGTAGAAGTTTATTTGTAGGATTCTGTAATATCTAGTTCTACAGAAAGAATAGGACGTATCTTGATATATATTACCTGTCTATTTTATGTGCTCCTCAAACTATGACGAAAATATCATATATAAATACAGAATGATTCGGTTTTAATTAAAATTCACTTATAGTTAGCAATGAACACTAAATTCGTACATAAGTATGATACTAGGAGGAGCTAATAGTTATAAAACTTAATACGCATTTAAATAATATATTTTTACTACAGTATAAAGTTTTTAACCTATCTAAAATCCCCTTAAATTTTTACTAAAGGTTAAAATAGATAGTTCTAGTGAATTTAGATATCCATACATTTAGCAATAACAAATAAACGATTTTGCCGATCCTTTTACGCACACAAAAATGATTTCCATCATTTCTGTCCAGGGCAAATATGTTGAAATAGAAATATGTAAAAATAAAATTTAAATTACGTTTTCGAGCAACAAACAATATTGAAATTCTGCTGTTCGGAGTTCCAATAAAATGCAAATGGCGTTCCATCAAGAAGCACGACGCGGATCTCAAAGAATATCAGATCTGGCAGAGAGAGAAACTGCTATTTATGTTTTCATAAAATACCACGTTGTTTCAAACAGAATATCTTTCCCAAAAGTATGGCGCCGTTCACTATTCTTTCGATCCTAACTGAGACAATAACTTAGGGATTTGTTTGTAATTTGTTACGAAGAAGAATTACTAAGTTATTTTAGTTTCGGAATAGAAGTTTATTATTTCATTTTACTACCACTAATTGTCTGGGTTTATTGCTATTCATAGAATTTCTAATCATGATATTCATTATTCTTCCATAAATGGAAGCTTTTTCTTTGAAAATGTAGTAGTTGGTACACTGATTAACATGCAAATAGTTTGTAATGAATGTGCATACTACTTTTCTTAAAGTCATAAATCCACTTTATGTACTAACTGGTTTTCTATAGTTCATTAGTGAAATGAATCTTTCCAAAATAAATTAATATTGAATTAATGTCCCAATTTATTTTGAAATTTTAGTACAATATAAACTGAAAAATGAAGGAAATTGTACTTACATTGTAGTCTGGCTTGCTATCATTTTTTTTTTTTTAATGTTTGTGTTGAAATATGTTGAAGATAGAAGGAGAACTAAAATATTTTTAATAATCTAGTGCATCCGGTGGCTGTCAGCTATGTTATTTTAAATGGAATATCCTGTATATTATTACATTTTTTAATTTCTCGTTAGTAAGTAAGTTTGTTACAACAACTATGTTGTTATTTTCAACCATATTTGAAATATTTGCATTTTTTAAAAATTTTTGATAGATGGACGAGTGCATCTGAACTTCTATAACTGCAAAGATATTTAACTTAGAAAATTGGAAATTTGTAGCATTCGAAACCGAATGAATTTTTCGAAAACATTATACAGCGTGTCCAAAAATTACAGTTAAACTTTCGAATTGAAAGGTAGATTAGATGTTAATTGCCTAAATATAGCCAGCAAAAGATAACAAATTTCCTAAAAACTAGCTGAATATGATAGCCTATTATATGTATTAGCATAGTACTTTGTATTTGCTTTGTTTTGTGTTATTGTATTGATGTTCTTATGTATAGAAATTACCAAATAAATCATTCTCTATATTTCTTAAAATAATTATATTTGATTTATCTTATTATTTTATTCAGTAACTATTTCACGTAACATAAATAGAACCTAAAGTACTTCGAATACTACATATAAGTGTAGTTATTAAGTAAGTTATTCGACTATCGGATATGGCGAACTATATAGTTCGTCTTAATCGATTTCGGCTATGACAATAACTATTTTTAAAACGATCAGAATATTTTATTCTCCCATCGAGTTCGTCTTAACGAGGGAGTACTGTATTTTGTTAGTAAGAAGGATATTATCTAAAAAAACATATGCAGATTATAGAAAACATTTATTGTAAAAAAAAAATGGAATAACTAACAATTAGAATAATATGGATTATATTAATATACGGTTTACTCTAATGTAGATATATAATATAATTGGATGTATACTACTGAATTATCCGCAAAATTAATTGATAACTCCGTACTCAGTAATTTTGAGATTCTCCGCAATTACTTAGTTTTAGTAATTTAAATACAAAAATAGCGAAGTATGTATTTCTCTGTATGTACAAATTTATAGGTACTTTTCTACATCAACGGGAGTTGGGTATAAAGAAACCAATAAACAACAAAAACGCAAACAAAAAATTTTGTACATAATAATACCTACATGGTATTATAATTTACAATTGTTCTGATAAATAGTTGTATAGTAATAAGCATTGAGTATTAGATATCATCCTGTTCTCCCTACGATAATGTCATTTATTATATGTTCAGAGTATTAGTACATCTTTAAATACTTATATAAGTATATAAAATATGCAATACAGGAAAATGAAAATCCTAAAAAGAGTCTCTATTTACTATTAATATCAACGAAAAGTAACTAAAGATGGAATGTTAGTCTTAAATATTATAAGATAGGTAATTTGTGAAACAAAACAAAGTTTTCTAATAATGATTCTTCATCCGTTAAAATCTTCAAATAATACAACCAAAGTACTTTTTTACTCACAGATAGCTAAACATTTCGATGGTGCAAATAACATTATTTATTTAGTACTACTGTAGTAATTAATAGTTAATTAAGCAATACTGTAAGATTTTGTGTCACTACTTTTGGAAGTAATGCACTTTTGATGTAGCACAAGTAGATAGATAGATAGATTTTTGTATTTGCATAATATATGAGGAAAATATGTTTTCATGATTATTACTTATTTAAAAAGAAACGATATACTTCAGCATGCTCGCAAGTTTCAAGAATAATTTCAATTTCTATAAAATTTGATTCGTTTTCCTGTTTTCACAGTAACATATATTTTTAGTACCTACATCCATTTAAAAAAAACAATACGAAATGCGAACTTAGTGCCCCAATAGGGCCATAAATATAAACATATTTCTCGAATTCCTTCCTTTTTAATCTAATTAGACATTGACCTACTTCTGTGCACACATCTTGTCTCATCATAACGTAGCTATTTATTGCGAAAATCCAAATTGACGGCACCTCTGCTATAACTTGTTCGCATCTAGTGGAGCTGACATGCAAGAAGACTTCACTGTCTACAACCATTAAACTGGAAGACCGGAGAGTTGTTGAGAGAAGGATCTCCGTCCCTGTTCCGGGGCGTTCTTTTTCCACCCTGCCTTTCCGAGGTGATTCCCCTTTAGATATTCCAACTGTGGCGGTGAAGGCAATGACGACACTCTTCACCTCCCTGTAACGGCCATGATCTGCGGGGATCAATAAGCGCTCTTTCTCTCTACGGCGAGATTTGTACATTTAGGGTCGGCAAGATTATTCGTTCGGGTGCCGTGTGCTCTCCTCGAGACTTCAGGATGCTCCCAAGCGACCGGAAATATGACTGACAGGCGGAAATATTCGTCTGTATCGTTATCAGATTGTAGTCAGTTTGTTCTTATGATGTAGACGCAATGGTTTCTCCTTTATTCAGGTATAAACCTTATGGAACTTCACAAAACCTTGCGAAACTCGAATAAGCTCGTCTACGATCAATATACAGGATGTTCAATTAAAAAAAAGTGCTTATCTTTGAAAAAAGACCAGTATAATTTATTTAAATATATATGTTCCGATACGTTAGTCTAAGGTTTTCGTGAGCTGTGTTCAGGAGCTAAACTTTTAGTTATTATAAGCAGCAAAAATAATCGCATCTCTGTAAGAGTGAATCAAAGTATAAGCTGTGCAGAATCATCATTGTACGAACTACATAATGGATATGATGTAAAAAATAGTCAAGAAAGTACAAAAAAAAATTATAAAAATAGAAATAGCACGCACAAATGGCACAGATACCAGGACCTCGGTTGTTGAAAAAGAGCTCTGGATATTTGTTCCTCAATTATTTAATTCAACTCAGAAGAAGTCTAACAGCATAACCAATAGAAAACAAAATAAATGTACATATTATTGTAAAGTAGCAGTAAAAGAGGTTTGGCGCATTTACACAAGCATAATTCTTTGATAAGAGTTTGTTATGGAGTACTGAAGCTTACTTAAGCCTTAAAGAACAATTTTTGTTTTCTATACTAAAGCCTGACAAGCTCTTTAAAACAGAGCTATATCCAATTAACACAATTATTTGTCTTTATAAATTTGCAAATTTGCCCAAAGGGCCGAGCATGCACGCGAAGTGTAATAAATGAAAGAGACTTTCTTTTACTGGTTCAAAAGATTCAGAGTGTTCCAAATTGGTGCAACTATTTATTAATCTTTGTAAGACTGAATATTGTAAATTCCATGTGTTTTATAATGTGAGGCTGCTCAAAGTCATCTACACTCCTGCGGTGAAGATGAAAGTAAAGCGGATTACATATGTTGAAATAATTTAATTTTCGGATCAACTAAAGCAAATGGTGAAGTGAATGGTATAGTGGAAACTCTACTACTTTCGATATATGTATATAATATTCGCATTTTAACTTTTACATTTATTTAAAGCAGGTAATAGGTACTACAAAAAATGAAAACTACATATTATTTTACTTTAATAAGATAGACTAAATATAAACTTTGCCAATTTTACTACCTCTTCATAAAATTCGTATAATACTTATACTTAATATATATACCTATAATATAATAATTATAAGGAAAAAATGCCTTAAACATGGGTTATACACATAAGAGTAAACAGAAATTTTAATAAAACAATAAATAATTTACTTAGGTATCTGATTATTATAAAAGTTGGCATACTAGCGCGTTTGTAAAAGGAACTAGAAATATACCTAGTAAAAAGAAAAGCCGATGTAATTAAAGTCAATAAATATGCTATTTAGATAAATGTAAGTTTTCACGACCGTTATATACAATACAGACGCTTTTAACGAAATTGTCGTGTTGAATATTTGCTTTATAACGTGTTGCTAATTATGCAATTGGCTTCTTCAAAATGTTTTCAAGTGTAAATATAAATAAATATAAAATGGTCAGTCAATTTTCGTGCACTACATGTACCATCTTTAGCAAATTAAATGGGAATCTAAGCTCCACAAATCTTTGATTATTAATGCAATCGGAGCTACAGCATATCGAAATAGTAATTAAAAATTATTTGCAAACAATTCTGAATTATACATTGCTCGACACGAAGTACTTGTAGTTTCGGTTGCATAATTAATCGAAGATTTGTGGAACTTCAATTCGCATTTAATTTGTTAAAGATGGCACTTTCTGGTGGTGTCTTTCTTCTTGATTAAGTGCATTACTTTTTATAATTTCAATGGGTTTACGCATAATCCTGGGGTAACAGTGATTTTAAATGTGATGGTCTCTTTACAGGTATTTTGCGAGCGCGACCTATCTGTATATCCAAGTTGTTCACACTTTTGTTGTTCTTTACTTTTGCTTTGAACGCTTTTGGTCGAACTTTTACCACAATTATATCTTAATTCATATATACCGGTGCTTTTAAGTGACGTGTAATACATCCTTGATAAATGGAAATAATTTCCATATTGTTATAAATCATGTGGAAGTATTCTTATTACATAAAGTTTCATTTAGTCTATCTGCTACTCCGCCTGTATATGATACGTATGCATATTGCATAGCTTTTGAACTGTTGTCTATTTGTATCTATTCTTTTTGTAGAGTTAGTTCTACATATTCAACTTCCTGGTACTGTTCCTCTCCGCCCTTCTCAAGATTTGTTCATGAGACACCTCTTCTGTTGTGGATGATGGTGAGAAGATATTGATCTGTGTGGGTCTTCTTGTGACATACGCTATGACCCACTCTATTACTCATGGTACGTCTCACTAAAACATACAGGAGAGATATAGTTCCATTTCCTTTCATCTCCATAAAAAGTTGATACTGATATGCTGTCTAGCAAGGTGTTGCAGGATTTGTCCGTATGGTCAAGTAACAAAGGTGTCATCATCGTATTTTGGCTGATTTTAGATTAATTTTAATCATTTAGGAATGCGTTACAAGGAAATCTTCATTTCGGATAGATGTTTTAATCTTCAACTTCTGCGAACTTTTGACCAAACTATTTGTAAAAATTACAACAGAAATTCTACGCAATCACGTTCTAATTTTTATTAGTGATACATATAACGAAACTAAGTTGCATTACCGAAAATAAGACTTCCGACTGCTGCAGAAGCTATACGAGTTAATACCAGTGGCGGGACATCTGAAAGGCAAAGGAGGCTAAGTTTTCCCATAAACGTGAAACATACAACATGAATATTCCTAAAGTAAACTTTTTATTTAGCACCGAATATCGCTAATGAAAATAGAATTAAATGAAAAAAGCAGCAAGCAGCAATTATTGCTTCTTTGAATTGACTACGCTAAGAGCGATCCATCATCCTACCGTGCATTCTGCGCCAGAAGCATTTGTGAAATTTATCTCTTGAATATTTCACTTCAAACGAAAGCTGTGTGATCATTTTGACTTTGAAGTTAGGTGAAAAGTAGATAAAGCACCGTAATCCTAGAAGAATTAAAAGAGAGCAAGGAAGCAGTGTTTGCTAAAACTCCTCCACTAGAGATGGTAGTTATTGTAATAACTAGCCAAATGGCACTTATCGAGGAAATAGCTGTAGCTATTGTATCTGCAAGCGTGGTAACTATTCCAGCTAGCCGACTTACAAAAAGAACTTTTGATTCACTTGATTTAAAACAGCGATATGTATAAATTATACACAAAGACTTGGTTAAATTAGTATTAGATTTTCTGACTGAGGCAGTTTCCTTTTCTTAGATCTTTTAATAAGTTTATAACTTATTTAATGCAATCTTCAAAGATTCGTTAAAAAGATTGTTAGATCAGTTTTCCTTTTTCGATAAAATTCATTTGAAAGACGACTTTACTATTATATGGGCAATTTCTAATTAGACAAAGACATCAAGTGAAAGGTTATCAGTTATGTTAAGTAACGAGTTGCATTCGGGCATGCCCGATTTTTTTAACTTGTCGAATATTATTGTTAATATTCACTTACCTTAATCTGGAGAAAGGTTCTTGTTCTTTCAAGCATAAAAACTTATGTTCCAACACTACAAGCCAAAGTCGACTCGGTGATATTGCACTAAATAAAAAAAGAAGTTTAAAAAAATCGCTACACAAGATGGAAAATTTATGGAACTATTATAGTATATTTGGCCATACAATAAATTTTTAAGTGCTATCATTACATTTAACGACATATAACGAGGGCACATAATAACAAGATTTGACGAACCGCCACTGGTTTACACAATCAAGAATTTTGCCATCTATATAATAATAACACAAAATTGGGAGCTTTTCTCCAGTGTGACTTACACTCGCTTTGCATTACCTAATGTTGAAACTAAGACAATTTATGGCATCTGGACGTGGTGAGCAAATTATAGTAATAGTATATTTCAAACCAAGGGAGGAAAGTGCTCTATTGCAGGCCGCAATAGCACTTTCCTCACGTGGTTTGAATACTATTTTTTCCCAGCCATTCCAATTTTAACTAAATATCTAAAAATAATAAAGACATCTGTGAGTGACATGATAGATAGTAGGCTTAATCTGTCAAATATTTTTTCAGAACTGTCAAGTTAGCATCGTTTTAAAAGTGTTTAGTAATAGTTTAATTGAAATTTACTACCTAATAATTTAGCAATTATCTCATAAATGGGCTCAGACTGGGTCGAATGTACTAATGTCCTCTATCAATAATGTCACATATTATAAGATGTACAGTTTCATCATGTCAATGTCACTTACTTTTCCTCCCTCAAATGAAAAAAAATAATAATAAGTAATCCTCTTTGCAGTTACTGGCACATATAAAATGTTGACATGATCTGTAAACATTAAAATTTGTATAAATTTTACAATTAATATACACTTCAGTAAATCGTTCATAAGCAACAATCATAGCAAAGGGCGAAAGTTCGAATCCTGCAGTACTCCGGATTTAAGAAACAGTAGAGGAGAACCCATTATAGATAATGAACAAGAAATTACGATTACGCAAATACGATTTAAGTATAAATATTTGAAATACCGTGGCCACATTAAACATGATTATGTTTTACAATTTAATTTGTTGAGTTAACAAAGAACTTTAGAGGCAACTTTTTAAATAGCACTCCCAGTGTATCCTTATTTTTATTGGTATTTATACGTTAAGTAGTATATAATCTTTTGTTATGAATGTTCTCCCTTTCTGGTAAAATATTTATCTTAACATTTTCAGTTCAATAAAAGAAAAAACGATTTTATTTCTACTTAGATGGAATAATGTTTCCTTTTGCTGAACTGAAAATACTGAAGAATTCCTATTTTACTGTAAACCTAGAACATTCATAATAACACCATATGCTAATTAGCGTATACCGATAAATTAAACAAATATTGTTTGTATTTTGATTAAATTATGCAAAAGTTGAACACATATGCTAATTAAACAAGAATTTTACCTAATGTGCTAAATTATATAACCAAGTTTTCCTCAGTTTATCAATAGTATCAGGCTAAATACAATCAAAGCAGCAGATTTTGTTTCCTGAGCAAAAATACTTTTGTTACCATTTTCTGGTTAGATTAAACGAACATTTTAATCTGAAATGAATAAGTATTATCTGTCTTTTCAATACAATTATTTTTGCCATGTTAATGAATAATACATATTATGTTAAACCAAACGTGTTCGAGCAAACTAAAGAAAGAGGCATTCATTTCGTTTTGCAAAAGGTATATGGTCTAGATGTTATGCTATTACATTTTTTTACCGTTTCAATGTATAATATAAAGTGTAAAAATATCTTTAAGACGAGATGTTAAATACATTAGAAAAAAATCTGTAAGCGCCATATCATTCCTTTGCAAAACAATCAGTTGCCACCACGCCGTGGGTCGCCGTTTTAATGATCACCGCTCCTAACGGATGTTTATAGTATAGTAGGTAGATAGCAAATCTACCAGATTAATATTTGATAACTGTGTCAGTCGTGTTATTTATGCTCAATATATATTATTGTTGAAGTGCCATAGGGGAGGTGCCATCTTCATTTCCGTAGTATATAACATATATCTAATGGTATTTGCTTTGTGTATGAGAAAATTTTCCTGTAGTAGAGTTCAGATAATAGTAGATGCTTAGAAAAACTGGAGTTAAGTTTAAGGAAATGGGTAATTCCAACATTACGTATATCAAATTGACTGCAATTTTGGTTCACACAGCAATATTTTGTTAACAAAACTGTTAATTTAACGTCGTTCTCTCAGTCTGTCAGGATTAAAAAAATTGTACTTTGGCCCCATCATGAGTGTATTTATGCATTTGCCGTACTCAAATTTCCTTGCAACGCTGATGAGTAAGTTTCAATCGTGCTTTTTATTATGACATTCGTAATGTTTGTTACTATAAGTTATTCCATTTTTATTAAGTGCATTTCAATTTATTTAATTATATGCTTGTGGAGAACATTTCTTTTAATTTACTTTTCTTCTTTAGTTGCGATGGAGGATTATAGGACGGAAACGATGTTTGATAAGGATAAGTAAATATATGGATAAACGCTAACGCGGCATTCCTCAAGCAGCGGCAATACACTCAATATACACAGAAAGATACGAGTATATACGGAGTAACAGCAGAACGCAACGTAATACAATAGTTGTTCTAATGGAACCAGTGAGAGCTAAATGGCGAGAGGGAAGTTTCCCCCTTTTACCCTACCCTTCGCAGCATCCAGCATGCTCAGAGACGCTCTAGGGGCGTCGGCGTCCGCAGCGTCCTCGCTCTGTCACTAACACGTCAACTTGATCATTGTTGTGGATACTAGAAGCGAATAATCGTTTCCTTCATTTCGAAAATCGTATCCCCATATTCGATTGCAGAACGTCCCGCAAGCTAATTATGAAAACGACGCGAAGCAGTGTTTCGATCGTCAAGACAGAAACCCGAAGATACCAGTTACCTAGTGATGGTGGCGAAGCGAAAAGTAAGTAATTCATATTTTGTCTGTTCACGAAATTCTTCCTTATGAAAACTCACCGGAACTAATTTTCGGTGTCGCGCACATCATATATCAAACGTACGAACGATCGGCAACTTTTCTCATACATACGCTCGTACACATGTTTACCGTGTGATCGTTAAATATTAACGTGATCGGTGGACGGACAGAGAAAAAGACACCTGCCGTCAAGACGAAACGGACTCATTTTTCTGTGTCTTCTCGTTCACGTATTCCTGTGTTTTACATCCGAAAAAGTGACCGACTGGCCAATTTATAAACGTTTGGGTTCGGCTTTTAGGCTCTGATGTCTTTTGAAGGATGTATTACGAGCCGTCATGCGACGTAATTATACGTTAATGCATCACGCTGTGACGCAAGTGAGATTAAAGAGATTTATTTCGGACATTATTTTTATTTTTTCCCCTTTTTATTTTCGTTTCTCAAGTAACACTTCTAACCGATTAGTTATTCGATGGAAAGATATGCATGCGCTTATATTTTAACAATTGTTTTGTGTTCATAGGTCAAAACGAAAATAGAAAAATACGCAGTCCTTGCAAACTAAAAATTAACTGAGAAAATGTCGTGGTAAGCTGCCGCCATTCACTCGTTTTAAAATCTGTTGCGCAGACACTTTGACATGCGCAAAAGTAATGATTAAAATAATGTTTCAAAAGTTTCTGCCGTGTTAATTAAACTTTACCATTCAATTGCGGCGCGGTGGACGGTTGCTGGAAAAGTGGGTGGGAATGGGGTGTTTGGCCGTGGCCTGTGTATGAAAATTTAATTTTCTCTTACATGTGAATGCCGTACTCCGCGGATGAACTGGAATATTAACGGTGTCGTATTTGATTAAACGCTGGACGTGAAATATTCTTGTAGTAATTCAGATTGTACATCGAAAACGTTATAGAACCATGTCTTTTTAAACTAAACTAGCTTTTACTAAATAAATGACTAACGTATTTTCAATTTGCTATAAATTAAAACTATTATTTGATATCGGTTATTCTATACACTCAAAGTCATGCCGCAGTAGCAAAAGTATTAGTTTCTAAACTAATGCTTTAAAGAGTTTGAAATAATTACCGGAATTTTTCCTGTTTAAGTTTAGGTACCCAATGCAATTTTCCAAAATTCCTTAAATTCAATTTCACTTTTTAATGTTATTCAGTAACTTCGAGCTGCTGCTTGAGTACTCGAAATTTGCAACTACTGTTCAATCCGGTTATGGGTAACCTTATTTTCGAGTAATACCCGATTTCATGTACCAGACCTCGGATCTCAACCCTGGGTACATACGATTCTGTTTTTAAAATGGCGTAGACGGTATTTAGAATTTTATCCGTAGAGCTATCTACAAACTTTTAGGAATCTGCAATTTTATGATTATAAATTTTAGATAAAACTTTTTCGTGGATTGTTTGTCTTTGCTGTAAAATTGACTAACTGCAACTTTTTTATCAAAACATAAGCCGCTGTCCGGGCATCAATTTGTTTTAATTACAGTAGTAGTCCTGAGAAAGCAAATAAATATTTCCAAAATATCGACGCTTAAGAAGTGGATGTTATTTAAGAATTCTCCATTGCCGGAAGACATTGACATTTTCAATATGCTTTTTTAAAAGGCGCTACATAGTAAGTATAGTAAGTTATTATAAACCGCAAAAAATCGTAATCGCACAAGTGTGCATCAAAGCACAAAATAAACATCTTGCATTCGATGGCCGACAAAGCTCAAATTCACGGAAAACCTCTATTGTCGTAACTAATTATTTTACTTTTTATTACTAATTATTCAGAAAATACATATGTGGGTAAATTTATTCAATATTATATACTATCTGTACGTATGCGTTCGTTGTTAATCTTGTGACCATTGTAATGTATGACAAACATTGACGACTAATATCATTTCTAAATTATCTGTGGTAAAACTGCATCATCTATTAGATTGTAGGATATTTTTAAACGCAGAAAAAATCATTTCAAATCACAGCTGTTTACTGGAGCATGATCAGTTTTTTTTTAATATTCTCCATACCTTGCAATCCATCCAATCACCTTTGAACAATTTTGGGAAGTAGAACTAGAAGCCATTTTGAAATATACAAGATGTTCAACAACTACAAACAAACCAAAGTAAAAATTCAAGAACCTTCCGACGTAAAGGAAACTATGGAGGTAAATAATCATAATAAGAAGAAAATAATACCTAATCCAATAATATACAACAGAATTCTTTATACCTAGGCATTAAACTAAACAGAGAAATCCAAAATACCAACAATCTACAGAAAAAATGTATAAAATATAAACTAAATTAAACGCAGGGACTTCGGGACCTTTACAAACCAAAAGGAAAAATGTAAGAAACCAACACTATCCTACGTGACAATAATATATTCATACACACATATGTATATACATAACAGAAACAATCGGAAGACACGTCTACTATTGATAGACACTTCTAAAATTAATTCTACTAATATGCTGCATGTATAGTGAAGAGCTTCTTAAACGAGACTTTATCCCTACTACTCTATACTAATTGTTAGTGTGGATAACGTCAATGTTTGCTTGCAGGGATCTCATTTAAGAACTCGTTCTACGCCACTGCGTATTAATCCAAAATAATTGTCGCATAAAATATAAAATGCTCCACTCTAGTAATACGCTTCAAAAATAAAAAAGTTAAAGAATATTGTAATTATTTCCAATCGAGAGAGGATCAAAAATTACGGGAACCGAGATATGAATCTTTAAAATTACATAACACTTGCATATACTGTCCGGCCGTATATATTCCTTTCTGCTAAATTTTGATCACCCACTTTTAGTTTTATTCTCTTGACTGATAATTATTTAACTTCAAATCGCCTTGTTTTAATTAGAGTAATGCTCCTGAGAAATGAAATAAATATTTCCAAAATATCGAGGGTTAATTAGTGGGCGTTATTTAATATTCTCCATTGCTGGAAGATTCTTTGACAAGTTTTTTTTGCGTTTCCTATACAGACTGTTTGTAGCGATGTAATGAGTTCCAAAAATAGAGAAGTTAAAGATTATTGCAATTATCTGCAATGGAGAGAGGCCCAAAAATTATGGAACCGAGAATTTTTTAAATTACTCTTAAATATTGCAGTCGGGGGAGCCGCAAAAAGAATAGCGACCTGCTATGATTACTAAATATATGAAAATACTTGAGATTAAGCAGACAATAATAATTGACAAAATTTATGACTAACGTATATTTTCTGTTACTTGTCATTTAAAGGCATTCACACGATTCACAGGTCAGGTCACAGTCAAGTCACGGTCAGATCAAATATTGTAACATTCATATTGTATTGTTAAATTCGCATTAGGGCACACGCTCAAGTCACGGTCAAACAATACAAAATGCATGTAACAATATTTCTGCAAACATTTTTACTGCAAAGTAGGTGTAGGTACTTATGCTTATGATTGAAATTTTCGCAAGTATATATTTTTATTCATTATATATCAAATTATCGACCATATTGAAATACATAAAATGAATTTTATTTCAGTGTGTGGAGTGAGCAAAATATACCTATGGCTTAATAATATAAAAGGGGCTAACAGTATTTTTTTCTTGAAAGCGCCATCTGTTGCATTACAAGCATTGATTATGAAAATATAGAACCAGATTGCAAAAAGTGCTTAACATCTTACCCTGCTATGGGGAAATGCATGACTGGAAAAGTAACATATGCTCAGGACAACCAGTGAAACTTCAAAACTATTTTATTTGCAACATAACATGGAACGTTAACATGGAAAGATAATCGAAAATATCATGGATGGCTTTGTTTTGATTTTTTTTTCTTAATTAATTCCAAGAATACTAATTAAACTTCGCTATAAGTATCATTTGTATTAAGTCGCAACGGTTAAACAATTCTGTTGTACATACTTTAGGTCAAATAATATGTGTGGCAAGCCAAGCATAAAATTAAATTCTTATCATCTTGATTAATTTAATTTCGATTTAGTTACATTTAAACTTTAATTACAATTCATACAATATTAAAGTGTTTTGCGTTTGAAAGTTATAGGTTATTGAAACCTATCGACCGATCTTGCATCTTATTTTACCATTGACGAAATCTTTTTGTGAAAGAAGTTTGATTTAGACGAGATTGAAAATATGGAAAATAATATTCCATCTCCACCAAACATTTATATGCTTTATTCCGTAAATATTGTAGCTTTTGTATTTGTGATAGAGGGAACTGAAAATATCCCCACAGTTAGAGAGCTCTGACATTCATAACGACAACTTGTTGATTGTAAGAATGCAAAAAGATGAAAAAGCAAATTTTGTGTTTTACCACAAATATTATCTAAGCATACGTATTACTTTCTAGTGGGACTACTTATACCATCAGTATTCTTATTATGGCAACAAAATTTGAAATTTTCCGAAATATTTCTAAATGGCTTCAAAGTTATTGTAAAAGAATTTTATATTTTCCTAATCAAGGAGTGCAAAACATTATCAACGTAATGCGTTGCATTGTGAACCTTGTGAACCTTCTTTCCATTTTTTCACCAACCCATAGATATGAAAAAAAATTGTAAATAGTAGTATCTAGTTAAAAAAACTCTTTGAATAAATTCATTGGGATGAAAATACAAAAAGCATATACTATAGGTATAGTATATGCCACATTATTCATTTTTTATTTTGCTAAAAGTAGTGGGTTATTTTTTTAATTAATAAATAATAATGATAATAAGTGCTCGTTATGGCAACCTGAAAACATTGCAACAACCAAAATATTACGAAAATTTGTGGATATAATTTAATACGTTAGCAAGTAAGGAAATAGCAAAACAGTATTTAATCGTAACTACTTGACGTCATATAAATATACAACTACATTTGCGGCCGTTACAATTTTCTTAACTACTTTATGATTATATGTTCCAATAATCGCCACTTTGGTTCTCTATAGCAAATTACATACCTATTACCCTTTTTGCGGGAGAAATGAATGTTATTTGAAATTTTGTGATTTATCGAATAATGCCCACACTCTATTGATTTGAATCTGTTCAACAATAATTTTTTTTTGCGACTGCTACTCATATAGGTACAGATTTCAATATTTAACAATTGTTTAAATCAAATGTAATAAAACTGTTTGAAAGTCAAAGTAATCTTGTTGAAAGAATAGAAAGACTAATTCCTGGTTAACTAATATTCAAGAGAATTAAAAAAAAAGTGGAAAGTACACCAGCGACACATTCTAATTGTACGACCTACAGGGTAAAATACAGCCTATATGTTTAGCGTAGATAGTAGACGGATCTATCCATTAACTGGCCGCTTCGAAGTATGTAAACACAGATGTGCTGTCTCTGTTATTTTAAAAAAAAAGCTTAGGCTGAATTTATTAATGTGCGAAGTTGAATGCATGTATTATGTATTTGTTATCTTTGCGTAGGAATAAATTTATTTGATGTTTGAAGTATTTCGAATAATTGCAGTCTTGTTAAATGGTTTTAAAAGGTATTTCATTTCACTGTTGAACTACGACTAGGAACCAAACCAAAGGCATGTTAATTATACAATAAATAGAAATATCAATGGCTTAAAGTAATAAACCCATTGATGTTTCTATTTATTTTATACCGTATGCAAATAATAATGAGAGTATCAAAACGGTTCGCATGAAAACATTTAAAGTATTCAGCTATACTGAAATCAGTAAAGGATATCTCGGTTATGAATGAAACACTTTCTTCAGTATTACTCAACACATTAACTAAGTTGCGACAGCCGTATGCAAGATATTAAACAATATTATAATAAGGATTACCTATTACTACTTCTATTTTTCGTGAGGTGGGTGTTGCGCCAATTAATTGATTAAATGAAGAGAAATTTGTAGTAATGTCGTTATTGACAGAAATGCATGTTTTGTTTTCCTTGCAACTTTACCCAAATATGCTTAAATTTTTTAATCTAATTCACGTACGATGATTTCATATCCATTTTTTTTAATTCGCTCCGGCTTCCTTCTTTGACATTAAATAGTGAGAGATATGGCGAGGATGCATTCAAAACCACGATTTTTATATTAGATATTAGAACGAAAAGCTCTACACTCGTCAGAATTTTTTTTATGTTTACAGTAATGATATGTTTTTATTAATATTATAATAAAATAACATGAAGATAAAATAATATTTCGATTATAAATTCCCTAGTTGCAAAGATTTTACCTCAAAAGTCTCACAATATTTTTTCAAAAGAAATACAAATTTTCAATTAGTCCTAAATCGAACAGCAGTTATAGATATAAATATAAAATGCAGGTTTAAATTAATAATTAATGATTACTTTATATTATGTTAATATTGAAAAAAGGAGCCGCGGCGAATTAAAAATACATATGAAAACAATCATTATGAATCAATCAGATTAAAAAACACAAACATATTCAAATATTAAACATATCAATAAAGCTGTAGGGATGTGTAAAGAAAACAAAACATCTATTCGTATACAATATTATATTTAAGGTAAGTAATTGAAAAACTTTGAATTGTGCCAACCGAGGTAAGTCGGCAGACATATGTATGCGCCTTTGATGTATTTATTTCTCCCTATTTTATAAGTTCAATGTTTATCTATGTTTGCTTACTGCATTCTTCCTTACATTCAAAGTAGATTTACTACAAAAAAAAAACACAGAGACCTCACATCTCTGTTTATATATTTCGAAGACGGCAGTGAATGCATAAGCCGTCTACTATCCATGCTACACATATAGGTTCTATTTTATGTTGTAGGTCGTACAATTAGAATGTGTCGATACTGTACATGATAAGAAATGGAACTTGTTCAAAAAAGTCACTATTTGCAAGTGTAACTTAATAATCTATAACAAAACATACTTAAGTCTAAATTATTGACGTCATACAAATATTATTATTATTATATTTGCAGCCACCGCATGATTCTCTAAATTACTTCATGACTATGTCTCTATTGTTGTCACTTTGTTATTTTGTGTTACAAGTGTCTTTGTTTATCTCAATTTGTGCAACATATTTTTCTTCAGAATTTGAATATAATGCTAATGTTGCAAAATTTTAAGATTTGCTTAGATATGTATATTTTCCCATTTTCAATTGCACCAAGGCGGTGAATTAATATACCTAACATTAAAGAAAATAGGCAAAAATATTTAAACCAAGTTTTAGGTACCTACATAAATATGCATATAATTTGCCGATAGTTAAAAAAAACGTATTTGATGGAAATTATCATTAAAATATTAATATTCTAGTTTAAAAATCACCGATTTACTTGAATGTGACATTTTCTTCACAGATCAGTTATATTACTTGACATTCTCAATTAGATTTTAGATGACTCTTTTAGGACAGCAACATAAAATAAGATATACTTCTATTTGATTTGCTTTTTTGTCTTACCATGATAGCTATAACAATGATGAACAATATCATTTTCCTTGTTTTGTGTTTAAAAGTATTGTTAGTCTAGCAAAGTTTACTAGAAAATTCAATCTACAAGTGGGCTTTTTAAATGTTTGAAATTGTCAAGACCGTTTGTCAAAATCCGTGAAATGAGATTAGACAAAACTTATTACATTATAAGTAAGTACTAAAATAAAAATACAGTAGCAATACCAATTCTGAGAAATAATAAAGCGGACAAAAATTTGGAAAATATGCGTACGTCCAAACATATTTTTATGTATTAAGTATTATATCTAATTGAGAATACTTAGATGTTCTTGTAAAGGCACTAAGTTAAACCCCACATTTGAAAAAAAGCTACCTACAAAGCAAGACTATACTTATTGATTTGTTAAAGGATATGTGGAAACCTTGTGCTAATTCCAAAAGTAATGCACACGTTATCGCAATACGCTTAACCATTCTTGTGAAGCCTGGTCAAGAAGGCGTAACAAGCTAAAGCCGCAGCTAAGCTTCCATTCATGCCAAGGAATGCAATCCCAATGTGAGCAATGTATTCGTCCTATATGTCATTGTCGTTAGAAACTCTAGCTATTTCACAGACTAAGATCTATCATTGACATAGGACCTATGTATATACAGCAGCTAACAGCAAATCAATTTCTACGTCAACCAGGAAGTGCTCCAACATTTTATTTTCGTACTCTGTGATGAGAATGATTTCCAGCTATATTTGGAGGACCAAGGGACAATAGGGCACACCTTCAGTCATTGTTATTTGCGTTATTTTGTACGTTCATTAGCTATTCAGTTGATAACTTTCCATAACTTACTTAATGGTTTTGGCAAATTTGAATATTTAAAAAATAAGCGTCTGGATTAAATGTTTAGCTACGCAGAGAAAAAACAATATTAACCGTAAGTGAAAATTTAATATTGGTAACTAAAAAATTAATTGTTATATGTGATCAAATTAGTGTGAAGCTGTGCTTCTAACAATGATGATTTTCCTAGTGAATGAAAAACATTATTCATTTCAAATGTTTTACATTATTTGGAGTTAATAGGTAAATGCTTTGCTAGTATTACTTGCTGTATACTAATTGCATATACAGTGCATACTTAGCTTACTATTGTTACTTAATTGGATTTACTTACCATCACTAAACTGTGAAATGTATAATAAGAATAACACTTACTATAAATAAATTATTTTTTATGAAGGCATGTTCTTACATAATTATCTATATTAACTGATTGTCGTCAGGCTTAAATCATTTTTATCTTGATAAATCATCATATTATTTAGTTAGTTTTTATTTATACCTACTAATGTGTTTGTTTTAATATATAATTTACTGTAATAGTATCCCAAACAACTGTGTTTAGTAGTTGGGGATATGTTTTGTGATTTGAGTTAATGTCTGCTAATATATTTTGGTACTGAGGACTATCGCAGTGTTAAACAACTTATTTTACTCACTCTTAATGTATAGCGCATTAATAACGTATAACTAGTTAATCGTACTTATTAAAAAAATAGAGTTGCCATTAATATAAAATGCTATATATATTGTTTATTTGTATCATATTTCTCAGTGTAGCAGTTGTTATAAACGGTGCATAAATTCTTTAAGTGCCGGACCCTTAAATGGAAGTTACTCTATAATTTGGGAACTATTCATATCTGTCCACTATAATAATATTCCAGCTCTACATGCCACGTTATATCACAGATTATATTATGTCATTCAGTGAGTACAATATTGAATATTCACTAGAACATACACGAACTACACTTCTTTACTTTCTATATTATTCTTAAGCTAGTAGTGACACCATACCATTAACAAACAACAGGACTACAAGAAACGACCAAAGTTGTTCTTCTAGTACCGCCAAAACAAAAGAAAAAGAAGAGTATGCATAATTCTAGCGAACAAAATAAAACAAGGCAGGACATAACACGCATATATGCATGTACAGAAAGCTCTATATGGTAGTCTATGTAAAAGCTTTTTCCACTCATTGTTCCAGAATGAATATAATACAGATCCAGTAACAAACAAGCATACCTATAACACACGAGCACATGGAGCACGATTGATATATTACCGATTCCTTATAATTAATGATCTATTATCCTGATCGATATTCTATTCTATTATGTAAGCGGTGTACAAACTCGAACATTGATTTTGATAAATTGTATTATCATAATTTTCAGGAAGAGTTTTTTTTCGACACCAGGTCTGGTCGAGGAATCGACAGAGGGCGGGAGGAAAAAAGAAAGAACGCGAACAACGTTGGAGATGAAACGAAAAACAAAACACTGCTAGGCACATTCGTGATCTACCCTGTAGATCCGGGCTTTTGTAGAAATTTCGATATCAGAAGCTCGTCTCTACAGGTATCTTACGGATGGAAGACCGCTCGGCTTGTGCTATATTATCTACCGTGCCCCAAGGGATGTGCGTAGAAGAAATTTGAAAGGGAGAAACGATCGGAATAAATTACCTCTACTATTATTTTATTCTGTGGAAATAAAATATGAAGAAGATAGATATGTGTTTTAGAAATGGTAAACATGAAACTCTAAAATATATTTCATAATTTTCGACTTGCCCCTTTTATATATAAAAAGTCTGAATTGTTGGGAATATCTGTTAGAGCAAAAGAAGAGCAAATAATCGAAGTGTTGATATACTGGCTATTTTATTTGGTAATGTTGGAATGAATATATTGCATTTTAATGACTTGGTTTTGCCTAGCGATAACTTTATGGTGACTGTTGTTTATGTATCTTTCAGAATTTAACGATTTTGTGCCTAGCAAAAATAATTTTGAGAGAACAAGAAGTATAATAAAACAATAACAGTGCAAAAGTAATTATAGTGAGTTTTCTAAGAGGATAGAAGGAATCATTTAAGGTGACAGAAAAAATTAGAGAAAAATTCAGCAAAAATGAAGTACATACAGCAGATGACACATCTACTACGAATAGCAGCATGCGTTTCATACATACCATAGTCGACAAATTTTAATTTTAGTATGGGGATCTTATACTATGCATAAAATGACATTGGAATAGACGCCGATGCCAATGTTGAAACGAAATTGGGCGTTAGACATGTGGTGGTAAACACGGCTATATGTCTGTTTCTATTGTAAAGCGGCTCAGTTTTCCTACTCTCTGCTTTCCTATACTATAATTAAATTTTGGCGAGTACAATATAACAACGTATATAATATATAACTGTTCGGTATTTCGAATGGCGCGTGCGGTATACATTACACATTTTATTACCTGTTTATTTTTGTTGGATTAAAGGTTCAAATTAGTTATTTTAATTTGAACCTTTAATCCAACAAAAGTCCTTCTTACTTCTTTCTTTTATTCCCATAGTTTCGACGTTTCACTGAATACTTATCAACATCTTCTTCTTCTTCATAATAGGATTACCAAATTAGTAGTTCTTTCTTGTTTGTTTTCCTTCAAATACAATAATTATTACATGATTGTAATATGTTTTTTCCCAGCATTTGAGGGAGAAAAGTTGTACTTTACCTCCCTAGGACAGAAAAGTAGATAACATTGACATGATGAAACTGTACATCTTATAATATGTGACATTATTGATAGATGACATTAGTACATTCGACCTAGTCTGAGCCCATTTATGAGATAATTGCTAAATTATTAGGTATTCAATTTCAATTAAACTATTATTAAACACTTTTAAAACGATGCTAACTTGACAGTTCTCAAAAAATATTTGACAGAATAAGCCTACTATCTATCATGTCACTCACAGGTATGTCTTTATTATTTTTAGATATTTAGTTAAAATTGGACTGGCTGGAAAAAAAATTGTATTCAAACCACGTGAGGAAAGTGGTATTGCAGACCTTGGGCAATAGTATAATATTTGCCCATGGCCTGCAATAGAGCACTTTCCTCCCTTGGTTTGAAATAATAATATACTATATAATTAAATCTACTTACCTATTTTTCCTATTTCATTTATCGTTCGACCAGTTTGATTCTTCTTATTGCCAAAATGATTGTCATGGTTTGTGTGTCTCCCATTATACTATACACTATGTTTGATGTTATGTTGAGTTACTTTATGTTCTTTTATGTTATTATACTTATATATCAAACAACAAAACAATTACTTCATTAAAACTGGACATATAAATGTATACACAAAACTATTCTCTGTAATCTGTTTTCAACTTGTTTTTATTTCTAATATTTTTTTTCTCGTAATTAAATATTTCTAAAAAAAAAATATTGGTTGTTTGTATCACTAGGCCAGAAACTACAGTTTTGCGAGTATTCGTACAAATACGAATACTCGAAAAGGGTTTCTGGCCGTGTGATACACAATATTTTTTTGGCCAACAAATCTTAATTTTGAATTGAAAATAGAAAAGAAATATTGACACTAGGGAGTTGACAGTACAGGTTGGCACACATGTTACATACCTTAGTATTTTGACGTTTCCGAGAATAAATCTTTTCTGTAATTTTCTTTCTAGTTTAATATCTATGTATCAATAATAAGTGCAATGAAGACACCAGTTTATGTTAGCATGGTTGAACAGTAGCTTAATGACAATTTATTACAAGTCTGTCATGTGGAATCTAATGTCGCCAACTTTTAGTCACATGTCTGCCCGTTTTGAAGTACTGCAAAATGAGTGTTTCTGGACGGAGGCGCAAAAAACATTTTTCCTTGTTATTCGAAACTTGTAAAATAATATGACAGCTAAATAAAATAGACCATTTGATTGAAGTTTTATTGATATTGCTTTTGTGGGCAAGTGTAGATTAGTTTATCTCGGTATTGTTTTGTTTGACCAGCATATTCAATTGGCATTTTTGGAGTCTATTTTACAAATTTAATCTGTTTTATTTAAATGCTCTATTTTTTTTTTGTAAAACAAAAGCGCGATTAATAACTTAATTTGGGATACTAATTTGTAGTTGGACTCTGAAGATGTGAATAAGTATTCACCGAAAGGTAGCGATGGAAATAGAAAGGAATAAGAAGACAAACACAATTTCCTATTACAAATAAAGGCCAAATGAACATAAGAATAAAACATAAGTATAGTGACAGCAAAAAAAAAATTGATGCGCATCAGTATTGTATCTGTTCATATATAGTTTAGTAGAGTTATATATATTCACAACATATATCTATATTAATTATACTGATCTTTCCTTCATAATTAGGTTAGATTAGTGAACAAGTAAATATCCTATCACTCCGCACTACAAAAAAATTGATCAATTGAATTAATGAATCAATATTAGGTCTGCGGTTATATAATGGATATATAATGGAGACCCACGTGTTCCCGAAACAATTGTCCCGAATTAATCAAATCTTTTGTAGTGCGGACTGATAGAATATTTACGTATCTACTACTACACTACAATTCCTGTGATATCTTTCGTTAGGATTAGTGATAAGAAAGATGTGGTAAGAAATACTTCTTAATTAGTTATTAATTTAAAATTCTAGTTTATTTAGTACGTACCTTGAAATTATTCTTTCACTACCGGTTTCGATGATATCATTAGCTTTCCTCAGGTGAAATTGAAAATAATTGAATGCAATAGTCAATTAAAAAATAGAAAAACGGTCAATTTCAGGACAAAAAGCGAAATAAGAATATTTCGGCACGATGCCACAAGCGAACCTTCTTCTTGCTGTCTTGAAATGATCATTCTTGTAATTTTTTAATTGACTATTAGATTTAATTATTTACTTAATTTATACCTACTAGTAAATGTTGAGAACCTGATCTACTTTCTCAGTAATTTGCCAACGATAATATAGGTAGCATAAGTTTTGCAAATTATAGAGAAAAGATGAAAACATAAATAGTTGGGCCTAAAACTTCTAAATAAGTAAACAGTAACCGGAACTTTGGAACTTGAACCAAACAAAATCCGCGAGGTTCAAAATAACATCTTCAAGAATAATCTGAACTGAATTATTAAATAGATGCCAATTAAAGTACGACTCGCTAAGAAAACTAATTTATGTTTCTATACCATGCAACTATAATAAATATAATAAGTAAAATGCATCGTCAAGTAAATTGGTTAAAAAACAATTAATTTGCAAATTAACAGCTAATTATATACAAATGGCCCTCTTCTGGTGGCGATATAAATATAATGCATTATGTAGCATTCCTAACATTTCACATTTACCTACTATTTTATTTGCGATTTCCATTATTAAGTCGTTAATCACGTCAACTTTAAAACAGACTATTAATATTAATAAAGTTATATTTTCAAATGTTTTCCAGGTTTTCTTCAAGTAAAATTTCACATATAATCTTGTGATTACTAATTGCTTTATTTCTGATACGATCAAGAACCGTAGTAGAATATATATGTATTCTTTTTTAGGTTCTGTGTGCCCGGAAGAAATGTTGCAGAGAATAATTCAGTGATCCTGTATCTGCCATTCGTTCCGTTCTAATGGCAAGAGCTGGAAACCAACCGCAGTGCGTGCTTACATATCTGATAGCGGTGTTGGCATGTCACTGAAACACGCCTACATAGCACCCGCTATGCCGTTATCATCTACTTGCGGCCTCCGCGTTGTATTAACATATGGATATTACACGAATAAGGAAGGGTGCTGCTGCGATTCCATAAGTTCAAATCTTCACTGCGGTTTCACATTATAATGTTACTAATTAAGAAGGATTTGATTTTTGCGTATGTATTTATACTGATACAAAAAAAAATGATAAACACAAAAGAATACCAGTTACTTTTTTAGAAGATCAATAATTCTGCGATAAACAAAAACAAAAAACTTGAGAATGTTTTAAAACTATTGTATTGTATTGTATTGTATTATAGAGACAAATAACCAGTATTATATTTTTCTTATATTCTAGGCTGTATTAAGCAATCTTTTCTTTGTGCATATTGATTAATTAAGAATATGCTGTGGTGTAATTTTGAAAGCTAATACAATTATTGCTTACTAGAAAACAAAGAATTAAATAAAAACACTTGTTAAAAAAATAATGTATTGGGTTTGTTCGCAGAATAAAATCGCCTTATTAATTTTTAAAGATACTTATTAAATTTATCCAACTCTTGTAAATTTGCAGCTTAGTGGAACACTATCCTCCTAATCACGTGTTAGCAAAGTAGAGGAATATAATATTACTGCTGCAGCAGGAAAAGTTCTAAAAATTGTAATAATCTCAATAGCAAACTTTATTCCTGCAAAATGCATTTATCACAATTTGTTCTGTGTCATTTTTTTTAATGATTGTAATGAATAATGCGTTTTCTGATAACTAGTTACTTTTTTCTTAAAAAAATCATTGTAAAATTAAGTATTCGATTTTTTATTATTATATAAAAAACAAGTTTCATTAAGCACGTTTTAAAAAATGAGTTTTTTAATGAATGACTACTGCAAGTCCATGAAACGTATTTCCTATGCTATATTTTTAATAAAAGAAAAAAAATTTGTTGTTTTGTATACAGTAATTAAAAATTATATACCCTAACATAATTTGCAAAATAAAGATCCACATGGGAGCTTACAAGTTTTCAGTTTTGTAAATTTCACAAAACGAAGTATTGTAAACGTATCTCTAAATTTTCCATAAAACACTTAAATTAAATTGCAAGTAAAGACTTACAAATATATTTGTAGACTTAATATAATACCGCATACGATTATTAACAAATTATATATAATTTATCTTTCTACAGTGCTACATGTAAATAAATTTTAAGCAACGAACTAATCGAGTAGCATAGATTTAGTTCTTTTTAAGAAATCCTGGAAAAATGATTTTTTATAAATTTTAGTGTAAAGCCTTAAATTTTACAAGAAACTGCTTTGTTGAAAGTGTGACCATATATAATTTACTGTGTATATTATTTCTAAGACTTTAAGAACAATTAGTAGGCTGCAAACAAAAAAGAATGTGCATGTATTAACTCCATAAGGATTCTATGTGTATAGTATATATGTATTTGTATAAGAAGTTACGAGATTAAACAACTAAATGGAAATTAGAAGCTAAAACTATGCAAATATATCCCTAAAATTAATATTCAGCATTTGTCTTTCTTTAGCTGTAAATTGTAAATAATAAAAGCATCATTATTATTTTATGTACTGGATAATGAAAGTTTTAAATGCGAAATTCCAAGCAAAGCAGCAACGGTTCTTCTGAAATTTCTTCAGTTATTAAAGCAAGATTTTTTTGAATTCCTAAAAAAATAAAAGTTCCAAGAATTTTTTTCATATTATTTTTAGAATAAAATTATATAGCTACTGTCCGGTCTCTCTGCTAAATTATGTGTAAATGTGTTTTTGTTTCTTAAATTAGAATTATAGAAAACTATAAATTATTAATTATTATTAATATTAATAACTATAATCTATCTTCCACATAATTTGCTTCAAGATAATCACTAATAGACTGCACTGACAATTTGATGAAGTATTTTTTTCTATTTTATTTTGCTCTAGTACCGTACTATTTTTCAATACTTTTTTATCAGTGGACCATACTCTTCACCATTCTACTATACCATTAATTGTTTTAAGGTTTCTTTGTAATTGTGTTAAATGTTTTTCTCAGCTTGGTATTTTCTGAAATTATAAGCAAATTGTTCAAGACTGTTGTTTAAGTACATACATGACACATACCAGCGGTACGATTTTGAACTGCTTAAGATGACCATTGTGTTTACAAGGTACACAGTTTACCTAACCTATACTGTAACGTAGTAATAACATCTGACTACCGAATCACTCCGCGCTACATTAGATTTTATTAATTCGAGACAACTGTTTCGGAACACGTGGGCTTTCATTATCAACCGAGGACCGAATGAATTAAGTAAGAAAAAGAGAAGACCTATTACTTAAACATACCGGATCGTCTCTCTCTAAAAAAGATACATACTTACAAATACTCTTCTACGCCTACTTGCCTTTTCAAAACACCAAGAATTAGCGACGAATATGAATCATATTACCCCCATAAATACATCAAAATTGAATGGTGGAGGGTTGCAATTTTCCGATTCAATAAGTTATTTCAGTGTTTTTTCATATATATCTATATGGTTTCGTATGCGTCTAACTCCTTAGATAATTGTATATTTTTCATTAAATCAAAGTTTTCTATATTAATCTTACGTCCGGTATCGTTTATACGTGGCGCAACGCTGTATGATTCAAGTCTCCCATAGCAAAACTTGCTATGTGTTCCTTGAACCTAGTTTCAATCATTCAGTCGTCAGTTGATAATAGGAGGCCACGTGTTCCCGAAACAATTGTTCCGAATTTTATATAGATGGAGTGATCGGATATTCATGTATCTATTACCTAATCTAGTTATGGAATTCTTTAAAAATACACAGACACTTACTGGAAATCCTGATTACCTATTATACCAGAATAACAAAAATAAGCGAAGGTTTCAAAATATAAATATAGTATATATATTACACAAATAAAATTATCACAGATAAAAAACTTATGTTATGGTTATTTTGATAAGACAAGCCTGCTTTGGTTTTCTAAACAAGATTTCAGGATAGTTTTAGATGAATGCAGAACTTTTCACTATAGAGCATTCAATACATACTATTGAAACAGTAATCCAACCATTCTAGTGTTAGGTACCAAAACAAACTATTAATGGAAAAAGCATTAGAATTTAAAATAAACAGTATACATCGACAAAAATATTAAGGGTATTTTTGTAGAGAGTTTTAGTAAGCGGGAAGAGTTAACTTACTTCTTTAGTGAAGTTTGTGAGACTTTCCTACACATATGCCACGCATACAGTTTATTTAACCTTACTCTTCGCGTAGTTGTCATTTCCAATTTAAACTGTTTTTTCGTCTAGAGCACTTTATCTGGTCTTTACTTGAATGACTAATGTAGAAGACTGTGTTAGAGGGTAATGTAGATGTAAAATAAGCTATTTTGCATGCATTAGGAAATGTGTCCGGAAACAGATTTTTAGTTTTTTAGTTATATATTTCTATGGTAGCCACAATTTTCATGTACAACCATCAAATGTAAGTAGAACAATATTTAGGAACATAAAAAACATGTTGTAATAAGAATAAAGAATTATGTAACTATATAGAAAATTTCTTAATAAAAAATAAGATATTTTCCTTCTTCTTCTTCCTAAACGGAGTTTTTGATTTCTTGTAACCTTTTTCAAACGCTTCATACCTGCTAGTAGCGTACCTGCAAAAATTCATCACAGTAACGTTTAACGTTACGGTACCGTGATGCTAAAATTGTGTAAAAATCAGTTATTAAGTAATTAAAAAAAAAACGTTAATCTAGTGCATTTCATTCTTATTAAGAATACTTGTTGACGAAAAAGTCTTCTTTTCCCTGTTTTACAGCAATAACGTCAACACTTGCCTTGATATTTTGTACTTCTTTTTGAATTTGATGCCTTAGATTGTTTAAATCAACTGATATTAAAGCAGATCATTAGCGTAAAATAGAGTAGAATGTGGCTGCACGAGATATTTTCTCAACTAAACATTCAGTTTCAGCAGGTAAATATAGGAATATCTCAACAATATTTTCTTGGGATAAACTGTTGAGAAACGATTAGTGATCGATAACCTGATCTAAACCTACTAAAATTCTTTATGGGGTGTTATTTGCAAATCGATGTCTACATCTTTATAATAAATAATTTAAATTATTTAAATCATTCTAATACATATTGTAAATTATCAGCTGGCAATTAATTGATCACTTTAGAGATGGCATTTTAATAATTTCAACGTACTTTTTTTTTTTGAAGTAGAAACTTGTTCATGCAGTTTTGTTTCTTTTCAAAAAGCAAAAATTCTGTGTCTCATATGCGCTAAATTAAAGTGGAAAGACATCCTACTCATATTTAGGTAGAGGATTTATTTTCTTTTTTTGGTAACACGATTTTATATATGTATCTCTCTGTAATTTTGGGAAAATTACAGGTATGTAAAATGTCCTATTCATTTGTTTAGTATTGATTTTTACCATAGCGACTATACGACTAGCTTTTTTTGTTAGGGGCTATTACACCGATACCGCAACCGATATACTATCAAAATCTCTGTAATTTATATCAAAATGACGTCCAAAGCACGGCTTAATAGGTATTGAGTTAATATTTCAAGATAGCGATCTGAACCAAGCCGTATCGGCATTGTTGTTCGTGTAGGTATTCGAGTTATTAGATATTGTGCTCGAATTTACCGGTATTGTTGTTCGTTTTGTTGCGGCTTTAATTAATTACTGTTAGATAAAATGATGAAGTTTAATATGGCGTTCAATCATGCCGCACGCACACCTCTAGACCTAACTACGTCTACAACTTCGATTGGTGAAAGACCTCAGCTCTGCACGACGTTTAGCAATAATCACTGCCATTGTGTTGGATGGCGATATCCAGATTGAATTAGTCGGAATGTTTTGTACTCATTTCAGCGTGTCAGTATTAAATAAATCGATAGGTTGTCAATAGATTAAGATTAAAAGCACTAACGTATGTAGGTAGTTGTAATCAGGAAAGTATCATAGCATCTAATGATTTTAATATTTATAAGAAGTTATCCTTAAGCACTAGTTCTTTTCAATTCACTTTGGTGGTAAGTAACAAAAGGAAACTGGAATTCAAAGGTTTGGAAAGAGCAATATAGTAAAATATCTTGTCTTTTGTGCTTAAATTATGTTGACGATGTTGAAATGTTTTTTATGAACAAATGAGCATTAAAATAATATTAGTACAAACACGAAAATAGTATATTTAATGTTATATAGGTTACATAATAAATATATTATTTTAAAATCTGAATAATTTTAAAAGTTACTGGTTTTTATAAAATTTTAACTTTTATTACCGACATAGGCATATAACTCTATTCTATTCTAAACAAACCAGTTTTATTAGAAAAAAGCATCAGGTTATAAGATAATTTAAAAAGTATTATACTTTGTAAGGTTGCAATAAATCTTTTTGAATTCGAAGGTTTTTTGCGAATGTATTTATTTAAAATTCACAGCGCCATCTTTGGTAAAATCGTTCACGTACATATCTAGCGCACCTGAAACTATTCCAGATATCGTTCCCTGAAATAACATTTTCACACGAGATGGCGCACGTAGTGCTATACTAATAAATTGACATAAGCATATTTACAAAATTTTAAATCATACGATTTAAATTTATAGATCTTGCTTTTCCTTATTTACGAGTTGTCCTTTTTAGATAACTTTAGATATAGATAATTTAGGAAATTTAAGAAGTTTAAATGGATGTACATTTACAACAGAAATAATATGTACAATATAATATAAATATAGAAAATCGTCAAGCAATAAGTCTCAAAGTTATTTTATAATTTTTTTCTCGGTAAAAACAAATATAAAGTCTTTTTAGAGCGGACACCAGCTTAATGAGATTCGTACCCGTCTTAAAAAACAAAAAACATAATTATATCGCCTTTTAAATTGTTTTTAAGGAAAGTAATAGATTGCAGACATTTAACAACAATAGAAAAAGCTGCACCCTCGCGCATTTATAATCTCCTTTCCTCAAAAGCAAGTAGAGCTGATTCTATTTCTAAAAAATATATTTAGAATCAAAGAAAAAGAACTGCATTTGTAATTAAACATCCTTCGTTTAACTCTTTGGTATAACTTACAACAATAATAGTTCACAAATATTTCTATGTTCTTGAGAAAAAAAGAACTTAGAAATGACCTAACTTAATAAAAAGTCGACCATAGCAGATTATTCATCCAAAATAACTCTTTTAGTAAAACATTTATGCTATAAATTGAGGGTTTTTCCAAAAATTTGAGGATGCTTGCAAAATTAATTTAATTATTAATTATTATATAGTAATTATTCAATAACCCGAGGAGTGAAATCTATAAGGTTGTCATGAATATATTCATTCAAAACAATGGAATTAGCTTAGTTGTATATTTTGGAAACTGAGGCTGATATTAAAATTGTTTCTACTGATTTTTTTCTTTCAATTGTTTACAGAACATGCACATGATCTACGCCAGTGTCTGTCAAACTTTTTTCGTTATGATACTGGATGAGGAAAATTTAATTTGCGATTTATGAAATGAAATTCCAACAAAATTAGATACTTTATAAAATAAGGTGAAGAAGGATGCAAGTAATTTTGTCAAAACGCGGCTCTAAAGTAAATGAGGTATCTGTAATTTTTGTGCGAACACTTTATTTATATTCTTTTAAAATAATATATATTAAAGAAAGCTTTATTTATCGTCCAACGAATGAACATGGTAACATTAATATTGTATGGATTGAATAAACTCAACAGTTGTGTTGTTAATATACAGCCCACTGAACGTATTTACCATATTTTGCATTTTACATTTTCTGTTTCTCACAGGCAAAATTATCTAACTAGTTACCTCTGATTTTAATAAAATATTGCAGAGCAGTGAAAAATAACCTACTTGTGTTTTTTTAACTGGTGATATTCACTTGTAGGGGCAGTCATAGACCCCTGAAGTTCCACTCCTAAAGCAGATTTTTAATGATATCTTTGGAGTTGGAAAAGATATCGAACTGACTGAAAAGGAAAATGGTAGGAGGTTAAAATAAACTAGATTAAAAAATAAAATTACCGGTTTTGGATTTTTTCAAAATTACATATACCAGGGAGCTCCTGTTCTTGATGAATGTCAGACCTTTACTCCTCAATATCATAATTTACGTTATTATCTCCTTAAACGTCTACAACTGATGGTCGAGGAAAGTCAGGGAAGATTCAAATTCAAGGTTACCCACTTCGTCATTTTCATAAGTTGGATCATCATCGCAACTGTTCACGATGATGTTAAATACAGTACGTGTAAGAGCATTTTCAGACCCATTTTCAGGAGTTAAAGGTTGTGGTCTATTCCTCCATGACATTTCTAGAATAAATGCCAGTGTATTCATTGTCAGGCACTAGTTAGGAGTACCTGTAAACCTAAAATTATTAACATGGAAGAATCGAATACTTCAATATTCATAAACTCACGTAGATACGCATAAGCTCTATGACGTACCTAGGCTGATTCTATGCAATTCACCATTTTGGCGACGTTGTCAATCGTTTTGAGGGCATTGGATGATGTTCATACTGGCTAGACGTAGATGTAGCGCTATTCATATAAATTATAACACGTGTTCACTTATAATTTGCAGAAATGGAATTAGCTGAAGACATTGCTGATGTCCGTACAATCTTCATAAGTAAATTTCTTGTGTAAATAATATGTTCGTGGAGACGAATTTTATTTATTTTATTTTATTTTACAGTCGGTTACTATTGCCCGTGTGATACGGGTTCATTGCATATTAATCAATTAAATTATTATTAAATAATTATATTAAATCTTTTATTAGTTACTGTCTAAAATGGATACCCATTTGCAGTTCTCTCAATTGGAAGTGTCTTATTATAAGTATTATCTGGTAAATAACATTTTCGAAGAAAGGGAAAAACAATAATTTTATAAGCAGTGAATGAAACAACCATAGAAATACCATTAATACTACGGAAATATCACGGTTATGATAGTTTATATTTTTGCTGTCCCACAAAGCCTTCCTTTCTAACAGCAATGTTAATTTTTCGGTATAAACCATGTTGCTAAGCGTGTACTAGTTCAGTGGTATAGCCAGCCCTCTATCGAAATTTCCCAACGATATTTAATACTCGCAAAATGAAAATCTAAGCGCGCTCTTGGGGCTATCGAAATTTGAATTCATGAGTTTTATTAATATTAATATATTAAAAATACTGTTGATACACTACTACACCGAGAAAAAAAGATGTGTTCAGATTCAACCAATAAATTGGTTCACTCAACAATCTTTTGTATTTAAATATGCTCAAACCACGGGAATGTTTAAATCAATTACGCATAATTAGTTGCACTAATGTTTTGAATTAATCTACAATTGTGGTTCATCCAATAATGCTAATGTTGGATTAAAATAAATGTTTATTCAAATCGGCCGCACATGCATTGAGTTAACTAATTTTGTAGTTTCATTGACGGTTAAAACAAATAATTGTTTGACTTAACACATATAATTCAACTAAAATATGCGTTTTCTTTCAATGAGATGACTGTTTTGCAATAAAATTTAAGTGTGCTAATTTAAACGAAAACTGGTTGAGTGAATGCAAAAACTTCAAAATAATAATTTTTGTTGTACCGACATTTTCATTTTTCTCAGTGTAATGTATTAGAATCCTCGGGCCTTCGCAGTTATTTGCCCTATTTTGCGGTATACCTAAATAAAATCTTTTGCTGGCACATTTCTGTGTATGTGTGACATGTAATTTTGCGAACGCTTGTCTACACCATGACGAATTATATGATGTTGCACGTTTTGTTCATTTATTGCAAAGTATGTGAGTATTGCTTATCGATTGGTACATTATAGTACCTGTAATTAAAAGTATGCAGGAACATTATTCTATTCTAATCTATTTTACACATGCAGGTTATGTTTCCACATATGTTGCATATTCAATAAATATTTGCATACAGTGCTCCTAAACGTTTTTTTTCTTCTATAAAAGGTGAAATAATTGCAATTCGACTTAACCATTGTTCGTTCGAGTGACTCTATTCGGCGATTCATCCTTAATTGCACAGTAGTATGAATGATCCCTCATGTAACGTAACAATCATATTGTTGTTGCGATACCGGCGGCTATCAGTATCCAGCGCCGGCAACCCTTAGGACGACGTTAATAACGAGTATGAGTCAGCGAAAGGAGTGAGCGGTGTGGGTGCGACAGCGCGGTGTCAGCTAGCGCCCAGGTGGCCGCGTCAGCTGCCGGGACGGGCGACAAACATGCTCTTACCTGCGATCACCTCATTTCAATATTGATAATGCGTGTTATGGCCGGACCACACTGTTACCGACTTGACAGTTGATAGGAGATAGAATACCGGTCGCGCGGTCTTATGATTCCAGATCTCGCTATAGGAGAAAGATCGTGCGTGGGCGCAGTTGACGGACGCGTTTTGGCATCGGATATTAATATTCGGAATTGGCATTCCGTGAAATCTGTCCGCCGATACAAAGTCACATCCATTGCTTTCGATGTAAATTTAGTTTTTTTGATGTTAACTGTCAAGCTCTTCAAATAAGGCAGTATATGAAAATCGAAATGAATCAGTGAAAACGTATTAGGTGTAATTTAAGTTCAAAGCAGTTAATAATAACTAATTAAGTTAAGAGAACTTGTTGATGGCATTTAAAATAACTTTTAAAAGTAGAAAACCATCTTAGGTATTGAACGTAATTGAATAAGATTTTTTTTTCCAGAAAGAAGTAAACAAGGAAATAAAGAGAAATAAAAGTAGTATCATTTATAGACATTAGCAAATGGAATAAAAGCGAACCAAAACAAAATTAACACTATATATTTCAAAACGCCTTACTACACTATAACAAACTTCACTACACTGGGTGGCCGTTTTAATAGCAAAGCTGGCATATTCAGCACAGTAACACGGAACTAAAAACTACACTGAAACTATCCTTATTTACTTACGATTTCGAAGTTAATAAATTTACACGCGTTTATTGGGAAGATTGAAATATTGAGCATAATGATAGTAAAGTTCTAATTTCATTTGAAGTGAGTTTACTGTTTCCTAGCGTACTCGCTGAGTCGTTCATACTTCTTGGATTTATTTAGGAAAATCTTGGTGGATACCAGTTAGCCGACTATGAAGTGGGCGGTTTAATTTCTTTGGCGAAACATTGCATATTTTTTTTTCGAATGAATAAATTTGAAACTGATCTTAAAGATACTGTTGCATATTTCTCGAGGGTTTGGGCTAGATACGTCGACGATTTTTTTTTGTAGGGGTAAATGCTCAGCCACTCATTTTTTTGAGCGATTAAATTAAACATTTTCTCTAGTAAATCAAGAGAAAACAAACAATAGGATTGCTTTCCTCTATATAGTAATAAAAACATAAATAAAGTAGAAGTAGACGTATCTAGAAAATATAATACCAACAACAGATTCATTTCCGAAGAATCAAATCACCCTGAAAGAATAAACTATGTAGTAGATATTCACTTTTCGGTGCATCACTTACTTAAACTTTCCTTCATTTCTAGAACTTACAATAATGAACTCTTAAAAAAATCAGTACAATAGTGGTCTTTAATGGATATATGTTGTTACGAAATATAAAGAAAAAAAAGAAATGTAAGTGCACTAAAAGTTAATGATAACAGGAATAAGAAATATGTTAAATTGCTATCTTAGTCAAATTACAGAAAAGGGATACAGAAGATTTTTTTCAAAATGCAACTTCGTAATTGGTCCTACTTCAAGTAACAGTCTTCGAAGTATTTTAGGAAAACCCGGAAGATCAAGTAGATAGTTTAGGGAAATCAGGAATTTATAAAAGAACGTGTAAATATTGTAATAAAATATACATTAAGCAAACTAAAAAATCAATCAAAATTTATTATAAAGAGCACATTGCTTATCTTAAATTCAAAAGGTTATATAAACAGTGAAGCTAGATATGTCCTTGAAGAGAATAATAAAGTGGTGAGCGAAACGGTGATTCTTAATTCACGCCGTGAGTCGCGATTGTGATTTATAAATAACGGTGACTATAAACGGTTATTGTGATCACTGTATTGACCCATCGACATCATATCGTCCTAGAATCGTCTATACATCTCATAGGTTAGTAAGATTAGGAGGTACCCAATACAATAAATAAAGTGTAGCGCACGCTTAAAAAAATAAAGCAAGTAATAAATATCAGTATATCATTAACTATTAGAGATAATGCGACGACTTAATTTGTTTAGTTTAGGAATTTCGGTAAAAAGGGATGGTGATACACCACCTACGAAAAAAGTTGTATTATATTGTCTTTTATATGTTATCTCGCTTTTTACGAAGAGATTCTTTATGTTTTAAAATGATTTTTACGGTCTAAGTTCAGGCTTACATCTTGTCTAGTATTCAAGTTCTGGGGTGCTTTGCGTAGTTTGAGAGAAGACCAAAGGCAATTAGATCTACAGATATATTTTTTATGATTTGTAAACCTATATTCTATTTATATTGAATAACAATTATAACACAGCATTAAACAAAGTAAAATTTAACTTAAAGTTGACAAATTTATAAAGTTCATATAAGAGAAAAATATTGTACATCTATTTTTCTAAGGAGAACATTAATGCAAAGATTTGTATATACATTTGTTTTCGAAATTATGACAACTAGTAAATATAAAAAATGAAATAAAGCTAATTTCATTTCGTAACATTTAGAACAATAAAACACAGATATAATTCTTAAAATGAGTGAAGATTAAAAAAAAACTGTGATTTAATACTATACCAACAATTTAATAAAAATACTTCAGTTTTTGAATTAGTACTTTAAAAACTAATAATATAAATCTTAATCTTAGAACATAATATCCTATTACACAGAAGGTAAAAATAAATAAATACATATTCCTTATATAGTTGCAGATATAATATGATTGAATAAAAGAATATCAGTACTTATATTTGAAAAACAACAAAAAAGAAGATAACAGATAACAGATATATGGGTCTTCATTCATCAGTTTAATATATTCCATTTTCAATAGGTAACCGGTAATCACAGTTTTACTACGACGTTACTACTTGCAAATCTTGAAGGTTGTTAATTCACCAATTATTTGTTCCCTTGCCAATCACTAAGCAGAGATCGCCGTTTTGCTGTGCGCAGCCACGCAGTTGATCGTTACTTGATGTTAAAAGAAATATTTACCGTAATCACTGATCACTGTTTATAGAATTCTCAACTCACGGTGATCCTTGATTCTTCCAATCACCATGAAAGAATCACAGTTCGTAAAATATCGCTCATTATAATAAAATAGCCGACGTAAAATTAGTTAAGAGTGTAAACAGTAGTTTACAATTAAATTTTTATGGAGGCTTGGAAATTTATAAACACAAACACTTATTAATGAATTCAGATTTAGGACCATTAAATTCTAGAATACTAGAAGTTAAATATAAAACTCGTATTGTATTTTAGGCTTCACTAGTGTCCTCAGTATCGCCTGGCTGTCTGTTACCTACAGTATAGTTCTGCTTATTTTCATAAGCCGTCTTGTTGATTTTAGTTATTCTTATTATTATGTTATTATTATTATTATTATTAGTATTGCCTTGCGTGTTGTATCATTAGCCATTCCAAAAAATTAATATCCTGACAACCCGAATGGATGACAGGATGTGTATCAGATATGTTTCACACCCGGGGCCGATTGGGTGATTAATTTTAGTTGATTAGAGCAGTATTTCGTATGCCTTTCCGTATTTTCCTAATGGAAGAGTGATCATTATTTTTCTCATTCCGCTGTAGATTCTAGTTCCAGTTCCGTTTTCGGTTTTTGATCTGTAAATCCATCTCTGTAGTTGGATTGATTCCAGCCGAACTGTGATTTCCACCTCAAAATTTCTGTTAAAGAGATATGTCGACATTAGGTCTGAACTCCTTCTCAAAAGGTTGCATTCTCCATGATGGGTAATATCAATACATCTGCTCCTATCTTGCAATCGGAGATGCCTGCTTCTTGCCACGTCCATTATCATTAATCACCAATTCCATTGGCTCTGTAGGAGCTGCTCAGACATTGCCCCTGTTATTCCTAAACACGCACACATCTATATCTTGCTAACTTCAGTTATACCAGTTTGCTGCTGAAATTTTGTCCACCATACCAGAGGTGCATAAGTGATAATGGGTCTGACCACCATGATGTATGTCCAGTACATCATATTTAGTCTTAACCTTTATGTTTTCTCATGAGCCCTTCTAGCCAACGTTAGTGCAGTTTCCGCCCTAGTTTTAATCCTCTGAAGCTGTTGATTTCAACTAAGTTTGGAGTCTAGAATGACTCAAAGATATTTCACTTCCTGTGACAGCTTTATTTTTTCATTCAGTTTTAAGAGTTCAAGATCATCTATGTTCCTCTTTCCCGCAAATGTTATTGTGGTCATTTTAGAGGGAATGATATTTAGACCTTCCTTCTCGGTCCATGCTTGCACAACTTGCATTTGCATTTTGCCTCGCATTACGTTGTTGAATTCATCTCATCATCTATATACTCAAAAGTTTTATTTCCTTCATTGTCTAGTTTGGGAGTATAAAGTATTTATTCCTATTAATTATTTAAAAGAAAATAAATTTGCTATAAACGTCGATGTCTTGTAAATGTAAATAAGGTCAGAGTATTTCGAAATATGTACATAAATAATCCTAGATGCAATAGACGTATGTACATATATACCTACCTTAGTAAAATTGTATACGTTCTCGCAGTGCTGAGACATTAAATATGCTTGTCAATTAGTGGCGTTGACTGTCATCGCTATTCTATTGTTTCCTTGTCGCAGAACAATACCTGTTATTTGAATTGGTATCTGGGTGTAATGATATGAAACTATTGGGTTGAATGTTCGAACATCTGCAGAATTTCTGTTACTGTGTAATCAACAAAATTATCGATTTATACATCTAGAATACGTGCAGTTGTAATAACTGTGTTTTAAATGATAAATTATTATTAACTTGGCAGACATTTACGTAGAATTCAAAAGATAAACGTATTTTAAATTTTGCTCGCATTGATACGAAAACTCCCACCAAAATGTATAAAAAGTGGTAATCGGTGAAGGGCGTTTTTAATACCCTCAATGATCAACTCTATCTGACAACTGAAAGGCTGCTGAAGGAGGATGAAAAATGGCAGTAATATTTTATCGAGAGATCAGATGGCGCCCTGCATACGAAGCGGGGGATAATGAGACGGGTTGTGTTTGATACCCTTCGTTTTCCTGGTAGCATGCTCGAACAGTCCCGCTTGTTATTCTGGATGACATTAAATAGGGTGAAAATTAAATTCGAAAAATATTTATTAAAAAAATCATATTTGTCGAGTGAGGGATGACGGAGTTTAATATTAGCTCAGAAGATATATCTTCTAAATTATTTTTGTTTGTTTTCATCATTCTCAGCGCATGCAAGCCTAAGTAAACTAGAATAATGAAGTTGGAAAATAATGGTGTTTGCAGATTCTGAGAATTCTAAGATATGCAATGCGTTAGTCTTATTATGATTCCAATTAGAATAATTAGAAAGACAGAACACGACGCATTTTTTTCTTATATTGATATCTATCTATTGCTCGGAAGTATAAGAGTACAAAGGCCTCATGCAGGTGCTTACCTCTGTATTTCTGTACTCACTATTTTATAGATATTGTGTATTTAGCTGTCAATATAAGCAGCGCAGACATGCCAATTTTATGTCCATTTAATTATTAAATACACGCACTTCTATGTCTCTAGACACTTGTAGATAAGCACCTATGCGCTATTTTTTTTTACGTCATAGAATATATTTATACTCTACCTTTACTTATTACTAAAGGTATTAAACGGTTTTACATCCATATGCTTTTTAAAATGATCATACATATGTGGGTATTTGAACAGCAGTAGCTTGCCAAAAAAATGCCTACGTGTATGTAGGGGCATATTTGTATAGGGATTGACTATAGATGACGTATTTTTGGTTTTATAAAGTATGTACCCGTATTTTCTTAAGTCGTAATCCAAGTGTTGATTATAGGTAGGACACACACATAGAGGTAGGTACACTGCCCGACAAAATGTCGTCGTCTATAGTGCAATGATTACAAGGTCTACACAAAAATCGATGTTTAGAAATTTTTTATGAATGATTTAGACCTCCTGATCTCGAACTGCTATTATAAAAAGTTAAACTGGCAACACTGTATTATATTCCCAGTGATCTTACAACACGTGGATACTCGTCTTTTGTCTGCATTTGGCTTTACTACTGTGCGTATCGATTTTAGATTTTTGTATTTTTGTAGATGTTTGTTCGTGTTTTGTTAATTTAAATAATGGAAAGATGGCATTGTATAAATGATCCGAATTGTTTTTGTTACATTTGTGGAGTTTTGTGATAACTAAAGAAAGACAACAAATAACTACATTCGTAAAATTAGCATATTATGCTTATTTTAGCATACAACTTGGTGACCAAGATAAATCGTGATCATCACACATTGTGTGCAGGGTTTGTGTAGAAGCCTTGCAAAACTGGACAAAAGGTAGAAAAAAATTTTCAGAATACCCATGGTATAGCGTGAACAAAAAAAAAACCATAGTGGTGATTGTTCTTGCAACACAAAAGTTTTAATGCTAAGAATAAGAGAAATGGTAACATATCCCAACGTCAGTTCTGCTATCAGACCTGTGCGGCGCGAACCTGACATACCAGTACCTGTTCCACCAAAAGAAATTAAAGCTATAGTTTCATCTGACTCCGATGAGGTCCCATATGATTCTAACGACGTAGACTTTAATCCAGAGGAATGTGATAAATCAGAACTATTCACTCTAAATGAACTGAGTAATTTAATAAGAGATTTACATCTTCCGAAAGACGCGTCAGAATTGTTGGCATCCAGACTTCGTGAGAAGAATTTGTTGGTTCCTGAAACATCAACAAGTTTCTATAGACATCGAGAAAAAGACGTAAGCCCTTATTTCAGTTCAGATGGATTTTTAGTATATTCCTGCTTTAGTTGCAAATTTGGGAGCTGCTTCGTATGACAAAGCGGAATGGCGTCTTTTTATTGATTCAAGCAAAAGAATACTAAAAGGTATGCTACTACAGAATGGTAATGTGTTGAGCTCCATTCCTGTCGCACATTCGGTACATCCTAAAGAGACCTATGAGAACTTGAAGCTTCTTTTAAGGAAAATCAAGTATGTGGAAAGTAATTGTTTGCTTTGCGGAGATCTAAAGGTGCTTTATATGCTTCTTGGTCAACAATCAGGATTTACAAAGTTCCCCTGTTTTATCTGTGCATGGGATAGTCGTACAAGAGACAAACATTGGACTGGAAAACAGTGGCCTCTTCGAAAAGATCTCGTGCCAGGTACAAAAAACATTACTACTACTTACTAGGTTAGTAGATCCTACTAAAGTCCTTTTATCCCCTCTGAATTAAATTAGATTTAATGAAGCAATTAGTTAAAGCTCTTGACAAGGGTGGAGCCTGTTTTTAATATACTTGCACCAAATTTCCGACTTTATCTGAAGCAAAATTAAAAGAAAGAGTTTTTGTAGGGCCTCAAATAAGAGTGCTTTGTAAAGATGAAAATTTCTCATTTGTATGAATGCTGTCGAAAAAGATGCGTGGATTGCGTTTAAAGAGGTTATTGAACGGTTTTTGGGGAGTTATAAGGACTCCGACTACGAGGATGTTGTCAACAACATGTTAAAGAAGTTTCAGCATTTGGGCTGCTGAGTTTAAAAGTACATTTTCTATTCTCAAATTTGGATCAGTTCCCAGAAAATCTCGGTGCAGTGAATGAAGAACAGATAGAGCATATGAATGAGGGGACTCTATTGCTGGATGTTACAACGCGATAATCTGGAAAAAGCACACAGCAACCTACTAAGATACTAAGCACAGTTTTCATATAAAACGTAAATCATATTAAGTTTGACAGACAACAAAATCACATATGTTATTTTTTTGGAAATATACCTTCATTTTTATTTTGTGCAATAAATGTACATTGTGAATAAGTTGTTTTACTTTTTCTGTAATTAGTAAAAAAAAAACATATATACGTGACACATAAAAACAGCGATAAGAACAGCGCGCTTTCGGCTGCCATCGGTTTATGCAGGTAGGAATTTTGTTGGGCTACTTACGTGCAAAATACTTGGCAATTATAAAAATCAGATAGAAAAATACGAAAATTCGCTGAGGACGAAGACATTAATTTTGTCGGACAGTGTAGACATATATGTGTCAAACAGAAGGTGTAAATTAAAATAAATAACTTTGGCGTTAGTAGCGAAACTTTATGATGCTATATTTCATTATGAAATATATTATTAACGAAATGACATTAACTTAGATGAGAAAATATCTTTAGAAAATGACTTAATTTTATTAAGTTAATTGTATAATGCTTACGATGAAAGAACATTTGTTGTTATACCTATACGTGCCTAATCTTGATAAGTAAGCATTCTTAAACATATTAGTTAATTGATACCTCTGCTTCTATTCTTAGTCTTTCTGGTGTTGCTATGAAATAGATTGTAATCTACACCAGCATAACGAGCAATATGCTATCAATTAGTTATTAATGCCAATACTAATATTATTGTAATTATATAAAGTAGGTATTCAAATTATTACGAAAACGTTGAAGCTAATTCTAATGATGAAAGACAGTGGATATTTTTATATCGAATACATGTCGTATTGTTTAATAATTATTGCCGAGTTAACAACAAGTGGAAACCAAAGCGCATATCAATATATTGTTGTTTGCATCTATCAATCGTTTCCATAGTTTTCTTATCCTTTAACGCATTTAATTTAGCGACCCCGAAAAGTACTGTAGCCTGCAGAATAGTTGTTTCCAAATAAACCTTACCTTCTGCGCTCCAAAGTCTCGCAGTCATTTCTAATTCTTTGCCATAGAGTCTGCAGTTTGAATCCTATCATACCTGTTTTCCATAAGTTTTCCCTCACCGGAGTATGCGCGGTCATCAGACCTATAATGATGTCAAGCTATTTCTTGTTCTTCTGTAATCTGTTTAGTGAATTTCCTATAAAGGTGTTTTCATGTACTTTACCTGGGGTATTCCTCCAGTGCTTATGTTGTTTCCTCCAAGCTGAAGCTCCTATATGTTTTATGGCCATTTGTTTTCTTATCTCACAAAACGATTCTGGTGTATACATTTCATCTCTGACCCTCCCTTAGTGAGTTTGTCAGCTTTTTCATTGTCCAGAATCTTCTGATGTCCTGGTACCCAGCTTAGACTACCACTGCTCCGAGTAGACAGCTTTACCACTTCGTCGAGGTAATCCAGCTTACTTGATACTTTTTGGTTTGATAGTTAGTTAGTGCCGCTTGGCTGTTAGACGTAATGCGAATTCGTCTATTGTGCACTGATTTCTTACTCATCTTTTTGGCACACTACAGGATCGCATACATCTCTCTCTGAAAGTAGAGGCATACGTTCCAAACTACGACCCGCATTTCAAGAATGAATCTGTAGTGTTTCCATTGCGTGTGTGGTGAGTTTGGGAATCGAAAGGAGGTAATTCTGTAATTTATTTCTAAAACTAACTTCCAAATACGATATTTTTGAAATCCCCTAATAAATGACTTTCTATATGAAATCATGGAACAATCTTAATAAAATAAAGCTGGCTTTTGTTGCTAAACCTAACGATTTGCTATTGGGAAATAGCAAAGAGGATTAATGACAGGATTCTATTCATATCTGTTGCATAGTTTGTGTACAACAGCTTAACTGTAAGTCTAAGGGCATCTAAAGTACTGGGATTACAAATAGTTTTTTTTTTGCTTTAAAAACCATTAATGATTAAGGACAACTTGCATGTTGTGCGAAACTGTTTCCATTGCGCAGAAAATTTGGTATTAGGCGATTTTCCAAATCAGATTTGAAATTTCACTGGCCGCCATAACTCCACATATTATATTAACTAAACATAAAATATATAAATACGTGCAAAGGTATGTGCATTCGTTTAGAACGATTTTATTCACAGTAAGTAGATCTCTTGCTCCGAAGTGCGTTGAGAAAACACGATACGTGGTAATCCACCCTAAGGGTGTACTTTCGTGCGTTTTTCCTTTCTCCCTTTTCAACAGAATAGGGGACCTGCTCGTATTTTTGCGCGAAACGCGTAAATCGCTTGTTATTTCAGAGAACGCAACGAACGCAGTCCCAAGGGGAATTGGCGCCGAAACTTCGATAGACGCTATGTCTCTCATACGATTCAGACGGTGTGTCAGAGGACTACAAACCGGGCGACAAGGCTCTCGGCTTTGTTACAATCACCTATAATTAATTATAGTTTAATGATGTCCTGCGCTTTGACACTCTGCCAGTGCACGCTACGACAAGGAGAAACAGAGATTGGGAAGGTGATAGGATTGGTAATAAATTGGTGAATAATACTTTCGCAATTGCCAAATTGAATAAATAATACTTTAATTGTTTGTATTTGTATACAATTAAGAATAAATTGAAGGCGCTGCTACCACTAGGAATCTTTTTCGATCTCTCTCGAGCGTTTGATCGTGTTAATTATGAACGCCTTATCGAGAAGGTAGCTGTCCGTATATGGTATTCGCGGCGTTGTATCACAGTGGTTTCATTCTTATCTCACAGATAACACTCAATTTGTTAATGTATTCTTTAGAACCCTAAATACAAAGCGCAAGGTTTTTTCTTCATGTTTGCCTTTCAAAATTGCTAATAAATAAATTTAATATTAAAGAAAGAAATATTGCAATACTGAAGAAACTCCAATGATTCTATCTCTATTTATGTCAAACTTGAGTCAAGACTTTTGTCTTTGATATGTACATGCATCGCTGCTTTTTGACAATAAATTAACATTCGAAGCAATTATTTTAAGCAATTGTTGTTTCTAAATTGGTTCGGGACTGTGTAAGCTGCCTAAATTAGGTAGACAGCTAATGGGAATTAACACTGGCAGCTTTTTTTCTGATAGTTAGTCAACGCTTAAGGAGATCAGTTTAGTAAGTGTTGATTTGAAACTGGTTTTAGGCTGTATAAGCGCACTAAATTAGGTGGGCACCCAAAGGGAATTAACACTGATCGAAGTAGCAGTGTCAAAAATCACCGGGTTAGACGAGCAAAACCGGAGAAAATTGCTTGAATTTATTAAAGGCTTGAATTTAATGTAGACTAAAGTAAAGACAGGAAGACTGTTAAGAAGACAAGTGAAAGAAACTGCAATCAACGTTCTGCTCAGAGAACCGCAGAGCAACCAGTTACGTAAAGGAAAGCTCTCAAAGAAGATAACTCTACTTAGGAAGACAAAGTTAAAGAGCCCCTTCTAGGATAAAGGTGCTTACAATAGATATGAAAAGGCCCCAATCATAATCTAATCCAGTGGCGGCTGGTACTAAAGGGCACAAGGGCCCAAACACTAAGATAAACACAGAAAGAAAATCGCATGTAATTCAATGCATTATTTTATTTTATTATTTTTACGCATTTTTATAACGATGGTATCAAAGTTTCCTTCCGCACCACAGACACTAGCGCATATGCGAACGCTCAAAACTATGTTCCGGGGCACTATTTCCGATGTACCTATTTCAAGTATGAATCGGGTGGGTCCGTTTATCTTCGCCGTATGCGCTGAAACGGTCGCTTTGGAGTACGCAATTTCGTGTCTCCAGTTAACATCTTGCATTCATTGCGACTACATTGTTTTCAGCGCGTACCGCGCATGTGTGATTTCAAAGGTTTGAAGTGACGTTCATTATAAATGATGGAAGTTAATTGTGTGCAAAATCTTAAAAAAACCCGCTATCATTTGAGAAAAAACTTGTAATGAAGAAGAAAGGAAGGCCTATTCCTGATCTTCAAATAAACTACACTTCTCCAAGTAAAACTCGAACTTACAATAGAGTATTCAATAAAAATATATATTATTATGAAAAAAGTGAGTGGATGTGCGCATGTTCACTAACAAATAAATTATTTTGCTTTATCTGCTTAATTTTTAAGAAAGAGGTTAGTGCGTGGAATAAACAAGGGTTGAATGATTTAAAGTATATCGCAAAAAGGGCAAAGAAACCTGAAAATTTCGTTTCTCACATGAATGCATGCATGGATTTTAGTGTTCTAGGCAAAGTGGACATGCGTGAACTGCTAGACAGTGCTTATTTGCGACATAAAATTAAGTACAACGAAGATGTGAAAAAAATGGTCATATTTTGCAAAATTTTCCTAGATTTTATGTACAAAAATTAGATTAGAACACTTCTATTTTGTATGTTTGATAGTTCGTAATTAGATGAGTAGTAACAGATAATAAATTGAATTCGAAAGCGCACTTCCTAATTGTTTTATTAAGTTATTTAATTTTATTTATTTTTATTAACTGTCCAGTCAGCGAATCATATAACTATAATCCAATTTTATTTTAATGCACTGTTTGCTAAGTTTTTTAATCTGTTAACTATTATGGGATCATGCTGAGGACTGAAGAAGACAATTACTACCATATGTAGAAACTAGTAACCAAAACAATTTGATCCTATAGTATATTAATGAAAGAATTAGGAAGTACACTTTCGAATTTAATTTATTTATCTACTTTTATTTTGTGCCTATCGTTTTTCACAACTCACAAGCCGCCACTGATCTAATGTAATCTAAGCTAATCTACAGCCCCCTCGTTTCTATAGTAATCTTGATATCTTATATTACTTCTTACACTATTTATTAGGAGGCTGTTTCTCTTATTTTAGTGTTATGGTTGAGAAATAACTGAGTTAGCGCCTGTTGGAGCTGCCACCTCATTACGCATGTCTCATTTATAACTCAGTATGTGCTTCTTAAGACATTTATATTTATTGCAGGATACATACATTTAACGAGGTATTTAAATATTTTAAAGCAGAATATACAAGTATTATTAAAAAAAAATATTGTGCAATAAGTGCATTTGTAATGAATATGCAATTGATTTTGTTAGTTGTTTATTTTATTTTTGATTCTGTAGCGAAGTGAGAATAACGGTTTAGTTCATATTAAATTCCTGATATGATCAATAGGTGTATTGGCAAGTAGCAGATAAAATATATTAATTTCGTTGGAGAGATAGGCAAATTGATTACGAATTAAAGGTGTTATGCGTACAGCGTCTAGCGTCCGTTCGCATTTCTGCGAGTACAATAGCCCCGACTTCTCCTCTATTATGTTTTTTCTTGTTTGCGAGTAATTTCTAGACAAATTAAAACTGGTTGTTGATTATCGAGAACGCTGCACTTTTCTCACACAGCAGAGAGCCGCGCGTATCCGTATTTAGGTTGATGCTGTTGCCAGCAATGCCGGCTGTGAGCAATGATTAATGATTGCACGTCAGTCCGCTCCTAACCGTAGAGCTTTAGACATGTCTCTGGGCCCTTTCGGTTCTGCTTTTGCCTCCCCTCCGGTTGCCCTTCACCGCTGCCGGCTCCTTCACGCGGTTCCCCCGCATCGAGCCGCAACTGCACACACACACACATTCACACACATACACGTAGAGAATATTCGGATTCGTATAAAGGACTCGCTATGTTTTTGATTATCGCCGTTTTAGCCTGAAAGGCTCCGAATAAAAGGAGATCCAGGAAAGACGTATAAACCGCAGCGAGCCCATTCCAAACGATCCCTGTTTAAACTATCTGCGCTGATAAACATTTTTAAAAGAAAACCAGGCATTCATTCGCTGATATCTATATACCCAGCATCAGGATTCAAATGTACAGGAATGGAAGTAAATAAATGCAAACCATACAAAAAAAGAGATTGTAGTAGGTTGTGTTTGAAAATCTGTGTGGTCCTCCTTCTGATATGTGTCATATAAAAGATATGAGTTATGGACGTTGACATGAATTAAACTAAGCTTCATGATTATACAGTGTGCATGCTATCAATGTATATTAGTGGCATTGGCCGACTATAACTAAAAGGGACGACGTAGTGCATTCATTTCTGAGCGTTCAAAAAATATTTAAAAATGTTAATCATAAAACGTTATAAAGATTAGTTATCTATTGTCTTCTCCAAGAATTAGTAATTGTATTTACATTACAAACTACACTAAATGGCAGCGAACGCATTAAATAAAATTTATATTTATTAATAAAAAAAATGATTCCCAATAATATCTGTACTACTCTCTGTCTGTGTTGGGTTTGTATTGATGCCACGGGCTCACGTGCAATTTCGCAATGTGATTTTTGTTTTGACTGCAGTACGTTATCACTTTGGAGGTCAATAATAGCGGTGGGCGATTCGAATCTTTTTAGTGATTCGAATCCTAATGACTCCTATAATTAAAAATTCGTATAATATGATTCGTACCGAAAGACCGTAAAAGATTCGTACTAGCGCTAGGCAATTCGAATCCTAATGACTCGTAAAATTAAAGATTCGTATAATGTGATTCGTACTAGCGATGGGTGATTCGAATCTTTTTAGTAATTCGAATTGTAATGACTCCTAAAATTAAAGATTCGTATAATACGATTCGTACCGAAATATTGCAAAGGATTCATATAGATTTGTGGTAATTCGTGACTCTAGTTCATACTGTCATACTGAAAGGTTGGAACTCGGCTGCGATCATTTTCACCACTTGCATATCTATTTCAACTTTTTTTTTAAGACAATGACTTGTCCTATCGGTCTGAATTGACTGTAAGATGTTTTTGACCCATATGTCGTAGTAAATTAGCAGTAGAAGCGCCCTTTACAGAAAACGCACTGCTGCAAAATTTACATTTTGCCTTATCATTAAAAGATTTGGTAAAAAAAAATTCCTAAGTGAATAGGGGTAGAAGTGTCGTGTCTTCTATCCCTATTCATGACGAAGTTAAGCTGCAATAATTTACTTTAATAATTACCTAATAATTAATTTCTAGCATATTTACCTTATTTAAGGTTCTTCTGCTGAAAAATATGTATGTTATAGCCACTACTAAATTTCAAGTTAAACTTAATATATTTTGTAACCATCTCAATTTAATTTTCGTTTGGCTCTAACAAACAGACGTCAATTTACAAAAACATTGAAGAATGTTTGATATTTTGTACTGAAGCCCTAGATAATATATTATTTTTTATACCAAACAATGACTGCATTTAAAAAGTATTAAAAATATTTTTATATTTGAACTCGGTTCCTAATATACAAAGATACATTTATAAAGATAATCGCACGTGCTAAAAACACTGCTGATAAGAATTATTACTTTACAAGGGCTTTTGCCTTTTACGAAAACCGCACTTTTTTACAGGCGAACATATTTACAAAATCATATAGAGACGCCGTCTTGTAGATTTCACGTTTATACATGTCAGATTTTTTATACCTACTATTCTTCTAGCAACTAAAGCTTGAAAGTTCAAAAAAAAGTTAGGCAGTTATATATAAATTACCTACTTGACAACAAATAATTCAATGCAAGACGTTGCTTACCCAAAGCCGCCAATTACCGCTGTAAATATGCATAACGAATGCTTTTTTAGCCATTACTGTTTAATTATTAGGAAATGCAGAAATTTTATTTAAGAATCGCCTAAGCTCCTGTTTAGAGGCAAACTGCAACTGTGAAACTTTAATGTAATTCACCTTATAGCCTCTTTTTGTTTTTAATGTTTATATTATTAATTTATGCTTTATGAACAAATGAAAACCAATTATTGTCTTACTTACGCATATAACAATTTCTGTTATAAATTCTAAACATATCAGATACAGATCATTTAACCAGACATAAACAAATTATACGGATCCGTATAAATACTAACGATTCCTACACCCGTGAGAATCGTATAAATTGTACGAATAATATGAGTATGACCGATAACCCATGTATACATATATCAGTACGATATTAAAATGTATTACTCCCTGCGGTACGACTCTAGTATACTAATATAGTCAAGGTGCCGGAGCCGGAGTCGTAGTCGGAGTCGGGGTCGTAGTCGGAGTCGGAGTCGGAGTCGGAGTTGTAATCAGTGTCCGAGTCAGAGTCGGAGTCGGAGTCAATAATATACTAGTATACTATTGACTCCGATACGGATTCATATAAACCGAAATGATTTGTATCGGCTGATACGAATTCGTAGAAATAGTAAAGATTCGTACCTTACGAATCATATATGGGAATCGAATATACTGATGAATCATACGAATCCGACCCACCTCTAGTCAATAACATAAAATAGTGGTCTGAATTTTTTTTTAATTTTGTTTTTGTAAAACGCCATGTATCATATGCGATACATTGGGCCTTGGCTTGTACAAAAGTTCTGGTAACATTAAAACATTTTTTATTTATGGAACTTAGAGAAACAATTTCTTTGCATATTGCAGCACAGAAAAACATTGCAAGAAACACATTTAACAAAAGTTAGCTTCTTACAGCCTGGGTATCGGCATCTTGATCTTGTTCTTTGTTTTTCGTTCATAAAATGTTCTGTACGTACTCTTTTGTCTAGAATCGGCAAAACCTTTCTTTTCTTCGAATTACCCTCTTTCGGGATTCTCTTCTGTGCTTTCGTCCGATGTTTCGTCATTTTCGTCCTGCTGACTAGAGTACAAAAGCGCTTTTGCAAGTGAGAATTTGAAGTCAAGGTAGTCCATAATTCCCCATTTTGAAAGTCCTGCGGCGCGGGCGTCTTCTCGGTAGCGAAGCCAGGAAGCTGCTGCGACAAAGTCCACGAAATGGAAGACGCACCGTACTGTCCATTTCTTGATCCTGCTGTTAATTGGATATTGAGCTACAACACGATCGAATAAATCAACCCCTCCCATATTTTCATTGTAGTTTCTAACCACAGCAAGGCGATTGATTTCTATGTATATTTTTCTCTTGAACAGACCAGCGTTAACATTGTCCTAGCGGTTCATCACCAAATTCAGTTGAGATAAGGTGTATGGGTCTAGAATCGAACCATTTCACCGTAGCGATCTTATTATCCTCGGTAACGTGGATAATAAGATCGATTAGCGGGCTAGTCACATAGATTGCGCGCGGGGAAAGTGAGTCTATTACAGATAGCGACGTGAAATACCTATCCACAAAGACAGAAACCCCTTTTGGCAAAGTATCAGTTAGTTTTAGGACCACTCTTCCACTTACGTCTAATTTATCGGCTCTTGGTATTAAGGAAGATTCTTTGGTTCGGCCTTTACCTTCATACATCAGAAAATCAAGTGGAATTCCTGTAGTTGTCGTCATTACGAAGATTTTGAGTCATACAGGATGAAACTTACCGCGAACAAATTGTCTCATTCTAACCTTTCCGCGGAAAGCTATCATTTGTTCATCAATGGATACTTGTTGTGTTCGTTCGGTTTGCAGGTAGGCATTTTGAATTATATCCAAGACTGGCCTAATCTTCCAAAAACGGTCAATTTCCCGGACTTCCTTTGAAACTGATTTGTCATCGACAAGTTTTAACTTTATTCGTAGTGTAAAGAATCTATTTCTTGACATGTTATCTGCAACAATTGGAACTCGAGTATCCCATTGCCACAACATTCGAATTCTTGGCAAATTGTATATTCCAATCAGCATGCTATATGCAAAAAAAATTCACAATTCACTTCCTGATGTATCGATCGACTTTCCAGTCAATTTAACTGAATTCATGTTGGTGAATGTGGCCATCGAATCGAAGAAATCAAAATGAAGGTACTTCATGAAGTAATCGATAGGTTTAGGGAGAACTGCAAGCGATGTTTGGACTGGTGGTTGATGCTTTTCTGTTATCGGCTGAAAAGTAGTCCTTTTCCATTTCCTTTTTTTCCCTTTTTGCAAGTATTTTATCAGGGGACTCTCATTGTCTGAGATGTGTCTGCTTCAGATTCACTTCCATCTGCAACTGGGTTTTCATCAGCATTTCCATCGACAATGCCTTGATTATCTTCACCTAAGTCGTGATTTTCGCTTTCGCTATCATCCAGGAGATGTTTGTCAACATCGGACTCATCAAGGTTCAAGTTATTCGCGAGTTCCTGCAGTTCAGCTTCAGAAAGCGGACCTGTAGATTAATAGTTAGCAATTAATAATTTGTATAGCCCAAGTCCCAATGTATCATCAATGATACATGCATTTCCAATGACAGCGCAATTCTAACTATGGGGTAATCTTTCACATGTGAAGTAATATGGTCAATATTAAATATATATTTCATTAATCCAATAGCTAAAGTTGATATTTTGTACTTACTTACCTTTATTCATAATTTTCTTAGAAGCAGGTGTCATGGTGTACACAAGGGCATTTAGAAATAATTATGGCAACAGGTCCTCACACGATTGTAATGGACAAATTCACGTATGCACATAGCTACACGCATATCGTATGTGATACGAGCGGGCTGATTGCGATATTACTTAACATAAGGCAGAAATAAAATAAAATCCCCAAGTATCATATATGATACTCAGGGTCCGAAGAGGATAATAAAAATGTAGATTATTACGAGAACAAATTGCACGAATATGATCTTATGTACTTCAAACATACGCGCTAGTTAGCATATGCATTCCTAGACGCGTCATCAGTATACGTCAGTACTCGGAACTGTAGGGGAAGAGTGTCGCTCACTATCACGGAAGGAAATCTTAGCAAACGTGTGAGTCAGTCGGCTATTGAAGATCGTCTATTGAAAGTAGAAACATATGTAGATGGCCGTCGCATATGGACTTCGGTTTAGACACTTTCTCGCAATAAAAACTGTGTTTAAGAATATTTAATATTTATTAATTATAGTAATAAAGTGTAGTATTATTCTAGGAGGACATCGCGCGCAAATTAATAACTAGAGTATTTCAAAATGAACTACCATTCATAGCTTTCTTACGGTAAAAAATATGAAAATAAAATAATAAATATAATAAGGGAGTTATTTCTGAAAAGTTCATAACAATAGTTTTTTAAGTAAAATTCAAACTATTTGCTTAAGTAAACAAACAAAGAAAATAAATAAATAAATAAAAATAATACGTCCGCTTACACTGTGTGTGCTCTATGTCGTATTATGTAAAATTTGAATTATTAAATGCAGAAACCAAACAATTGAACATTAAGGAGAATTTGTTGGACTTTTCGAAATTTCAAATTCTATACTTTTGCGTAGCAAGTAATCATTTTGTATAATATTGCTCTCACAGTCTTTGCCTGTTGGATTTTAGAACTTTAGTTTTGAATTTAATTACACCATTTCTGTTATTTTAACATGAAGTTTGTGTATTTCGTTCCTTTAGCAAATCTATCATTTTTTTAAATGTTTGTATGATGAGATTAAACTCAGATCTTAACAATAATACACGAATGTCAGGTATTAATAATAGTATTTACTTTAGACTGCTGCTTAACCACAATCCCTTATATTATTCAAGAATTTAAAAGCTTGTTTTATCAGTAGTTGAATAAAAGTTAAAGAATATTAAAGAGAACACGATTATTATTAAAACTAAACTCTTGTATACTCTAGCATATTAGCTGTGTGGATGGTTATAGCAGGACGTGACGTATCAATGGATTGTGACGAGAGATGATGAATGTTATTAATTAGCTGTTGGTGTGGTGTTATCAAATAGTGATGTATTGAGTTCAAATGGAAATAGGTTTATATTTTAGAAAGCGTGCCGTATTTCATTAAGAAATGTGCGAGTTATGGTAAAAGAATTTTTGTATCCATATGCCATTTAAAAATATTTGCCAGTCATTTGAAGTTGTCATTGTTGTGTAAACAGGAGTTACTCAGCATTATGCGTACTTGTGTAAAACATCGATCGATTTGTATATTTTTTCCGCACTTTTTATTAGAAAGCGTAGGTAAGGTCACGTGTTCTACTTATAATAAATTAATCAATATTGTTAAATCTATCTAACAAGCAAGTGAGAATCCGTTAATTTTTTTTTTCATAATTGCGGGTTTCTACGAAAACCAAAACAATATTAGACATACTTGAAAAATAAAATTCCACATTGTGCAGACATGTCGTAGTCCTTTAACGCTTTCTAAGCGTAACAGCACTTTTTGGTGCCCAACAGCAACTGTTCAGAGGATGATTTGCAAACTGTAGTAGCGGAAAACCGCAAACCTACAATAACCCGATCCTATTGTAAGAAATTGTATAGAGAAAATGTAGGTTCCGCTGTAAAATTTGCATAGATCGCATTGTTATTAGGGATACAAAATTGCAAAGACGCCATAGACTCTTTTAGGCGCGTTCCACTCAACCCTTTCCGTTTCTCAAAACTGAGGTAATCATAAATTACTGTCAGTACATTTGTAAGGTAAGTAAATGTGTCGATATACGTGCATGGCAATAGATAATAAGTAGGACACAGAAATACAACAGGATGACCTAGTTTTAGCTTCCCATATTCTCCATTTGAAAGTAGAAAAGGATTACAATTAATAAATATATACTTTTGATACCCGATTCCTACAAAAAAAATAAGATATAACAGTCGTTTTTGAAGCCTGTAGATATAGTTTATCTAATTGCGTTTCACTTCATCTCAAATGTAATGTACCATATTGGTAACATGATTTGATAAAATAAAATTGATGAAAAAACGAATTGACTTTGCAAATTAGTTAGCAAGAGATTAATTGTTACATGGCAGCATTCACTAATATAATTTTTAAAGCTCACTAAGCTAATTGAGTGCTATAGTGTGGAGGAATTCATTAACCTGTGATCTATGTTAGTTGAACAAGAACAATTTAAGGAAGAAATAAAGCAATTGAGAGATATACACGAGAAAGAGACTGAAGAAATAGATAATTTACGGAAAGAAGTGAGACCAGCTAATGAAGAAATAGAAAGATTGAAGGCAGAAAAGCGAAGAAAAAATATAATAGTGCAAGGGTTAGAAATAAATACAAATAACACCAAAGAGCTAAAAGAAAAAAATAGAGAATTTTATAGAAAAGGAATTAGGAGCTACAATAAAAATAGAATCTACTATAAAGCTGGGAGAAAAAACGTGCTTGGTTGAGTTAAATAGTAAGGACGATAAAGCTATAATTATGAGTAATAAAAGCAAATTACGAAATCATAAGCAAAAAATTTATATTAATGATGATATGACCAAGAAAGAAAGAGAAAAACAAAAAATCATGAGAACATTCGCAAAGGAGGAAAAAGAATAAAAAGGGGATGTTAACATAGGCTACAATAGGGTTATCGTGAATGGAGAACAATGGAGATGGGGTAAAGAAAAAGATGAAATTAAGAAATGTATGCCAAAAAACTAGAAAGAGAGAATGATGGTGAAAACACGGAAAAGAACCTTGGCAATGAAAAGGAAAAGAGTCGAGATAAGACAGAATTAAGAAATGTAAGGGTAAAAAAATCTCAATTAGAAAACGATAAAAAAGGGATAGGTAGAACTAGTAATAAGGTTAAAGAGAGAAAAACAACAAGAAAGGGTAATATTTGGAAAATTGGAACATGGAACATCAGAAGTTTAACAGGGAAGGAGAATGAATTAGTGGAAGAATTACAAAGAGGCGATATAGATATAATGAGTATTACGGAAACGAAAAGAAAGGGAATAGGAGAAGTAACTTTACCAGAAGGACATTTACTGATATATAGTGGGGTCGAAAAGGAAAGAAGAGCCAGTGAAGGAGTTGCTTGCTACATTAAAAAGGAACATATAAAATTGATATGCAAATGGAATGCAGTCTCAGAAAGAATTTTGAGGATAGAATTGGAAACTGACAAAACGATGGAAACAACAATTATAGTAGCATATGGCTCGAATGAAGATGAGAAAAGCACCAATAAAGATAAGATTTTGGGAAAAATTATCTGAAATCACAGAAGAAATTAAAGGAAGACTGATTATACTAGGAGATCTAAATGGAAGAGTGAGAAGAGAGATTATATTATAGTAAACAAGGAATTTAGAAGAGAAGTGAAAGATACTAGAGTTAGAAGAAGTTTTGAGATATATTCAGATCATTATCTTGTCCTTTCAAAAATAGAAATAACTAACAAAAAAAAATTCAGAATAAGAAAACAAATAAAAGAATTTGTATAATGAAAGCGGTTAGAACATACAAACTTAGAGAAGAAGAAAGAGCTAAGCTATATAGGGAAAGCTGTGAGAGAGAAATGAATAAAATTAAGTATAACATAAATAGTATGTCAATAGAAACACTTTGGAAAACTGTCAAAGATATATTGCTAACCGTAGCAGAAGAAACCTGTGGATTCAGCAGAATAAATAGGAATAAAAAACACACAAATTGGTGGACGAACGAAATAAAGGAAGAAATAAAAGTGAAAAAACAAAAATGGAAGATATATTTGAGTAACAAAACTAGCGAAACATATGGGAGATATAAAGAGCAAAGAATAAAAGTCAAAGAATTAGTAAATGCAGCAAAATAAAAATCGTGGCAAGATTTTGGGGAAGCTATGGCAAGAGATAGTAAAGGAAATCAAAAATTATTTTATGGAGTGTCAAAAAGCATAAGAAAAGGCAAGCAAAATAGAAGTATCTATGTAAAATCAAAGGAAGGAAGAATATTGAAAGAGGAAGAAAACATAATGAAGCGATGGAAAGAATATTTTGAAGATTTACTCAACATGGAAATAACAGACTCAGTAAATATACAGGAGGAAAATGAGATTTACACAGAAAACAACGAGACCGCAGAGGACGATGAAATAACGACAAAAGAATTATTACAAATGATAAAGTTATTAAAAAGAGGAAAAGCAGCTGGAAATGATGGAATTACAACTGAAATGCTGAAAAATATTGGACAAACTGGATTAGAGGTTATCAAGATACTATATAATAAGATATGGAAGGAGCAAAAAATACCAGAGGACTGGGAAGTGGGAATACTGCTACCCTTGTATAAAAAAGGAGACAATAAAGAGTGTAAAAGTTATCGTGGAATTACCCTACTGAGTACTATGCTAAAGGTATACGAGAGGATTCTTGAGAAAAGATTGAAAGTAACAACTGAAGTACAACTTGAAGAGGCACAGTGTGGTTTCAGGAAGGGTAGAGGAGTACAGGATAATATATTCATATTGAAACAACTGCTAGAGAAAAATACAAGTAATGATAACATATATGTGGCTTTTATAGACATAGAGAAGGCTTTTGACTGTATACCAAGGGATCTGATATGGAAAAGCCTTGATAAAAGAGCAATAAATAGCAAATTAAAAAACGCAATTGCTAGTATATATCCTAAAACCAGAAATTATGTCAGAGTGGGTGCAATGCAGTGGGAAGAATTTTTAACTAAGGAAGGATTGCGACAAGGGGGAGTACTTAGTCCTACACTCTTCAGTATAGTCCTTGATGACATCTTGAAAGAGATTAAAAAGAAAACAAAGAAATTACAAATACGGTATAAAGACATGAGGATAGTGGAAATCGCGGAAAGTGCCTTTGCCGACGATTTGGTGGTCTATGCGGGGAATATAAAGGATCTGCAAGCAAATTTAAATATTTGGGAAACAGCTCTGAAAAAGAGAAATATGAGGATAAATGCAGAGAAGACTAAAGTTATGTCAATAGGGAAATACGATGGGAAAATAATAATTCATATAGATGGAAAGATTATAGAACAAGTAGAAATATTTAAATATCTGGGAATAAATATACATCAAGAAGATAAAGAGGAAGCAGAAATTAACAACAAAATTGAAAGTGGGATAAAATTATATTACGCAATGAACAATGCTTTTATAAGGAAGAAGGAGATTTCAAAGAAAAAAACAAAAATAACACAATATTTAAACCTATATTGACGTACGGCTGTGAGAGTTGGATCTTGAATGCACAAACTAAGAGTAAGATACAAGCGTTGGTGATGAGGTATTTAAGAGCGGTTAAAGGGGTCACCCGAAGTGATAGAATAAGGAATGAGAAGATAAGAGAAGAATTAGGAGTAGAGCCGATTTTAGAAAGCATAGAGAGACAGCAATTGAAATGGTTTGGACACATGATACGTATGGAAGAGGAAAGACTGACGAAAAGAGTATGGCTGGCAAGATCAAGATACAAACGAAAGAGAGGCAGGCCGAGAAAAACATAGGATAATACAGTAGAAGAAAGTTTGAGAAAAAGAGGAATATCCTGGAATGAGGCAAGAAGAATGGCAAAAAACAAGAAAGAATGGTCAGCGTTTATCTATTATAAGAAATAAAAGTGTTATATAAAATTTACCTTTACACCCATAGGGTAATTAAGGTTACTGATTATATGTATATGTGTATGTCCTATTTATCTATTTTATTTATTTATATGTTTGTTCGTCTCACGCTCTTCTGTTTGTTTTATACATTTTTAATCCATATATTTATTTATTTATGCTTACATATTTATTCATTTTTTTGTCTACTATGACAAATGCACATTGTACATAATTATTTACAAAATCGACACGTTTTGTAGTGGTCTAATTGCAAATAATAAATTTATTATTATTATTATTATTATTAATAAACATTTTTCCCAAATATTGTTTTATATAAACTTTTGTCAATGATTTCAGAAGCAGGTCTTAGTAATTAAAATGGGTTTCTTACTTTGCAAATAAGGGGATCAGCGATCATAATTCCAGATAAAATTAACGCATAAAATTTAATCCAGAGTTATTGAAAACAACGGTGTGTTTGTGTCTGATTTATTGTTAATTCCATGGCGCTTAAAGTTAATAAAGCCTGGTCGCGCTGTAACCAAAGTAATCATAAATTACTCATTCCTGTTGGACTATTTCAGTCATATTAAGAATAATAATTAGGCAACCATGATTATTTTATTGCTTACACTGCCTCTGCGAATAATGCCATATAGATATGCGGGGCAAGCACACTAGTAATTTACCTTATAGTAGAGAGATCGAAACAAGTTTGTCTAAGGGGTAAGCTTCAGAGCTTTTCTATGAGATATTATGATTGTCAAATTCCTACCTACAATCTATAAAAAAGCAATCATGAGTCAACAACAAATTAGCATATCTTGTGTGAAATCATATTAGGCTTGTTAAGAGTACATGTGCAGAACCCGACATTGTTTTTTAGCACACGAGCGAAAGGCTCGAGACTTTGATGGTGCTAAATACTAATGTCGGAAACTGTACCTACAATGCTGATGTACCATCTCTAATAAATAAAATGCGAATTGAAGCTCCACAAAACTTCGATTATTTATGCAACCGAAACTAGAAGTACTGCGTACCGGGCAATGCATAATTCAGAATTGTTTGCAAATAATTTTTAATTAATGGTGATTTTGTGCCCATACTTGGGTTAGACATTCAGTTTATTTTTTATTTACTGCATTTAATAATTAGGAAGTATTTTTCTACACCTTTTCCAAATTTTTAATTACTATTTCACTGTACTGTAGCTTCGATTGCATTAATGATTACTAATGCATTGTATGCGTATGTAGGCAATATGTATTATATGGATATACTTTTGATGGAATTAATATTTCCTTGAATTAAGTGCAATAATAATAAAAAAATAATATAATGGCTGTCTTGATATGCAAATAAATTTGTAAACCTAATACGAAAATATATTTTTTGCGCCTTCGTCCAGAAACACTCATTTTGCACTACTTTAAAGACATAAATGTCACTAAAGGTTGGCACACTATATTCGACATGACAGATGTGTAATAAATTGGCATTAAGCTACTGGGTAATCTTGCTAACAATAAGATGAACTGGTGCTTCCATTGCAATTATTATTGGAAAAGAGATATTAAACTAGAATGAAAATTGCAGAAAATGTTAAAATACTAAGGTATGTAACATGTGTACCAACTTATTCGGTCAACTCCTTAACGTCAAAATTTCTTTTCTATTTTCAACTCAAAATTAAAATTTGTCGGCTCAAAAAATAGTGTGTATCACACGATCAGAAACTCGTTTGCGAGTATTTATACTTGTACACAACCGTACTCATACTGGCAAAACTGTAGTTTCTGGCGTAGTGATGCGAATAACTATTGCTCTTATTATTTTATCAAAATATTATTTTGCAAATGAAAGTATATGTGGAAGAAAAATATTAATATGAAAGGTAATTGATAAATTTGTAATTTCTTAACGCCTAGATATTAACTCAATTATTATGTTTCTTCATTGAATTAATTGTAAAATTTTCAGGTATATTCCATACCAAGATGATAATTATTATTTAAATTTGCCATTTACATTTACATTTCAGAAGATCACATTTTTAGGATTAATATCTCAAATTAGATGTTATAATACGAAGCTTTAATTTCAGTGCTTTCCATGGACTAGTACGAAACCAATTAAACTGCGTTTTATTATGCGGCACACGGTAATTAGAAATAGTATAAATGAAATTTAATAAATTGTTTCTACCTTTATTAAGTAATTCGCAAACAAAATCCTACAGTGATTTTATTAATGTTTGTTGTTGATTTTGTTAATGTTAACGGTGTATCACTTTTTTCTTATTTTATGTATTTGTCATATAGACTTATTAAGTTAGTATAAAGTTCTTATTCGTATTCAGTTATCATCATATATCTATATCAATATCTGTAATGTCAAATACATAAAAAATGCATAATGGCACCATAATAATGAAAATTTTTAAATTGAATCTTAAAAAAGGCAATTACAACAGATTTTTATACTACTTCTTTGGTTAATATGAACTAAATTACAGTCAGTGTTTCCATTCAGTTGCTTATTATATTATGCAGGTAGTCAAAGCGCAATATAGGTGTATAATAATGGTACATAAATAGTCTACACTGCCCATTTGTGTACAAATTCCACTCATATAATTCATCTGAACGAATATGTATCTTCATATACGGAGTATATACATTTAGTAGTTAGTGAAAAATTGTACGCGCTCATATATGCCACATATCCAACATTATTCTGGGGTGTTAGATTAGATTTGAATTGGATGGCTCGTGGATCTTTTTCACTACAACTTTTTCAGTTCTATTGTGATCACATTTTTCTTAGAAAACGCTCTCTAATATTGCCCTCTTTATTAAGTTTATCATCCTTGGGAGCATCTCCTTTGTGTAACTTTTAGTTGTGTGATTCTCCACCCCCATTACTAGAATTATTATCTACCAAGCCTATGTTGCGCATATGGCTAGTTAATCAATAACCAGAGATGTTATCATTTGAAAGTCTTTCTGTCGTTACTCAGTATGTCTTTAGTAAATTTAGGCCTCTGTTCCTTTATAAACTTTTTGGCTGCCTCTGTCGTGGTAGGTTTTGCCACCACTTTCTGAGCTCATTTATATCCGTTCAATGGTGAACTTTTTAATTTGCGATTTGGTAATGTCAAAAGAAGAGCTAGCTTCAACGAATGACCTTGACGAACTTCGCCTGGTCAGATCGTCTGCCGCCTCATTTTCCTCACGCCCGAGTGGCCGGAAACCCAGCCCACTAGGTATGTCCACTTACTCCGCACTGATCAACATAGGACTACATGCTTCGAGAAGTCACCAACTTATGCCGGTCAGACCACCTACAACAAGCTGCTATCTGAAGTAAAAAATACATGTAATTCTATTAATTTACAGTGTTAACAGTGTAAGTAAGTTTTTAACAGTGTTTACAACTGTTAAAAACTTACCTAAAGCAGAAGTATTATTATTCCGTTGGTGACTATCTTACTCCATATATCTATGACTCACACTTTAAAGTTTATTTTTATATACACGTATATTTTTGCTATTTGTTGATTAACTTAACATGTTTATATAAAAAAAAAATGATGCCTTCAACAGAAAGAAATGCACACGAAAAATGGCGGCAGTCCAGAGGAGAGGGGCGCTACGGATCGCTAGCTCATCGCAGGTGTAGTACCCATTGACCTATTGGCCAAGAACTTAAAGCACAAATGGGAATTCAAGGACGCTGAGAAGATTACAGTCAAGGAAGCGCGGGAGCACACCCTTCGCCTCTGACAGGAGCAGTGGGACACCGATGCAAAGGGCAGATGAACATCGAAATTGATCAAGAACCTGTCAACCTGGATGAATAGGAAGCATGGAGAGACTGGCTACTACTTACCCAGTTCCTAACGGGCACGGGTACTTTCAGGATTACCTGTTTAAAGCAGAGAAAGTGAACAGCGGCTCGTTGCCAGTACCAGGACTTCGAGAAGGATGACGCCCACCATACTTTTTAGAGTGCTTGAGGTGGCAGACTGGCAGCCGAGGAGCTTGGCAGAGAGTTTCCTTGTACGTCGAGGTTGTTTTTACAACCAAAAAAAGAGAAACTGATCGTTAAATACGGGGCACCACCCTGAAGAAATGTGCATAATAGTACCGGGGTGGAATCATGTTCAAAAAGAGGGTTTTTAGTGGACGAAAGTCCCACACACCGAGCGAGTGCATTTTCCCCCATCAAAAAAAAAATCCTTCAGGTACCCACCTCATTTACGGCGCCTACACAGTATTCTGGGGTATGCATCGCAAATACTGTGAAGAAGTACCAAACCTTCTACTGTATCACACCTTCTTAGGCTCCTTTAATTTAATTCAAGAAAAGAAAGAAGGAAGTAACAGTTAAGGAAAGAAGAAAAAGTTAATAAAAATAGAAAAATGAAAAAGTTTGAACTGTTTTGCTTCCATTTCCTTACTGCTCAGATAGAATTACTTTTCTTTATAAAAACAAACTGTGTTCAAAGCTTTGGTTTCGTTAAGTGTAAAATGTAATACACAAACACTTAGAGTGTAGAATAATTTGCATAGTTTTGAATTCAAGGTGGTGTCATTTATTTTTTGCATAACTCATTGGCACATTCCGCTGGAGCTCAGGCTTAGTTAACCACGGCAGGGGGTTTCCTTGCATCATTGTCGTCATTCCCGATAGAATCAATTTATAAGTTGACCTATACTACTAATAACATGCTGTTATCTAGAACGAATGAGGAGTAATTAAGGAAAATTGTGACAACAAGGTATACGAAGTAGCGGCAGTATATAGGTAAATGTGTGCATGAGTATGGTGGTAAGATTTAACAGTTACACCACATAGAAAATTACTTAGCGTAAAGGAAATATTACAGTAATTACTAGTATAATTAAAAAAAGTGTGAATTAATTACGAGTTATCAGTACATGAAAAACTGTTTTATTTTTAGACGTTTATCGTTCTTCTTTTGTTTCTACTGTATTTTAATGTATGTTTACCTTACGTGTTTGCGAGCTAATTAATATGCGTTTAGATTATTGTAATTAATTTTAATTATTTTTCAGAAGTTACTATGTGCTGTTAAGACTATAATAAGAATCAAGTTAAGAGATCGATTTAGATATGTATAAATGTACAACTAATCTAACAATAAGTATATTTCTTCCAGAAATGACTAATACATTCGGCCCTGCTTATAGTGGAAACACAATGAAATTGTCAATACCGATGAAACGTAGGAGAACTTTAGACAGCGTACGAATTTACAATGTTTGGATTGACAGTCGACACTGAGAACATTACGTAGCGGAAATTGAAAAGCAGACATTCAGCTGGTGATTTCCGTATAATTCATGCTGGACTACACTTAATAGGAAATTTCTTAATGAAAGCAACCTCAATTCCGACGTAGGGGAACGCGAAACTGCTTGATGATTCCGAATGTTTCAAATCGCTGGTAATTTCGGATCGTCTGTTTCAGAAATTACGTTTCCACGTGTGATTGGTGGATATATCAAATGGAGTAAAGCGAAATCCCGTTAGTTCATGCGGTATCAGCGAGTGGTTTCAGTTAATAACGTGACGTGAATAATATGAATGATATCCTTTACATACATTTAATATTTGCATACGTACAAAAAGAATAGAAACTATTTTTTTATTAACTATTGTTATTATCTGTATACATGTGTCCATTTAATAGCATTGAATGAGTTAATAAAAATTAAATACGATAATTACGTATCATAATAACCCGAAAAATAACTTATTGGTACTGAAACGCACGACCATGACGATGAAATTTAGATGCGAATATAAAGAAAGATAGATTTATATGCATAATTAGTAACTTCTGGTTGTACGGTGGAGTTGACTATAAATTTACCTATGAATGCTTTCGTTAATAATAATAATAGTAATAATAGCTTATTGCTGTGGTTTACTTAAAAAAAATTGACATTCACTCAAGTCAGTATCCTAAAATCAATTAATAAAACACAACACAAAATGGGTATATATCTTATACTATGGTTTTTCCTTTTTTTTATTTTCGTGAGGGTAGCGGCTAATTTCTAATGATGACTTAAATTATTTAAAAAGTTAAACAACTCATTTTAACGTTTCGATAATCTTTATTTTCCGTTGTCTTCCTCAGAATAATGTATTTTTTATAATTTAACTTTATTATTATTTTTTTTTTAAATATATATTAAGGGACATTCACAGAACATTTAAAAAAAACTTATTTAATAATTACATTTTTATTTTTTAAACAATTACTGGAAACGTCGTCATTTTATAATACTGTTAACAAAACAATTTTAAATCAAACTGCCGAAGAATACATTTAAACTGATAATAATTTAAGTCATCATTAGAAATTAGCCGCTACCCTCACGAAAATAAATTAACGGCTACGAACAAATCATCATCAAATATCTTATACTATATCTTGCCACCATACATCTTTAGTAGATGCATAATGCAAAGATATAGTAAACCAAAACTATGCTAGCATTTATAGACAAACAACTAAATCTACTATCGAAAGTTTTCCACCACAGTTTGTTAGTAGTATTTCTTAACTCATATTTTAAAGTAATTTTTTGAGGCGATGTTATAGACTTTGGCAACTGGTCATTTACAATCATCTTATTTTTGTAAAACATTAAGATTTCATAGATAAATGGGCTAGCTAATGGCAAAATAAACCGTGGGTCCCGTACAAAAGACGACTGGAGTCTGTGGATGCAGCCTCCACCACAACTCTAATTATCTTTCTACGCGTCTCAAACAGTCGCTTTACAGATGCAGTGGAACCCCAGAAAACAACACCAAACGGTAGCCTAAGATCGACATACGCATACTTTCACGGAATGTAGGTTGGCACCACCTCGCAATGATCTAATAGCATATACTGCTGAGTAAAGTTTGTAGTAGAGTAACTCACAATATTGCTGTCGATAGAATGTCAATTGACACACATGCCCAAGATATTCACATATTCATTCTTGGTAGACTTCTACCATCAACGCGCACGTAAATGCTTGGGGACTTACTACGAGTTATCGGAACAAAATGTAATAGACCAGTCTTAGAACCGTCCAAAATAAGTCCATTTGATAAGGACCATTCCATCGTGTTGTACAATACAACTAGTAGTATCATAAGCACACTGGGCTAACGAAGAACAACACAGGTGAGCTTGAAGATTTTTCAGATGCACCAAAAGAAATGACGGTCTCAAAACTAATTCCTGTGAACACTGCGAGATACTTCAATTAAAATTCACTATTCCTGGTCGTATTAGCAGCTTCATCAGTATTACTTACATTTGTATTTCTATTTGCCAAGTAGGATGAAAATAGATCATAAGCCAAACCTCTTACGACTCACAATGGATTGAGTCTGTTTTCGGTTTCGGACATTGGGCAAAAATTAAATCATTGAATTTCATGCATCTTTTGGCAGTCATAAATTTCTTCAATAGTCCTCTTTTGATATTTACAATTGATAAATCCGAAGCCAAATATGGAGTATGTATTATTAACGCATTTTTGTCGTTTCCTATAACCACTATATTGATACAATATCACGTATATTTTTGGTAACTAGTAATTCAAATTTTAAAAGTACTTATATAATATGTAATGTTATGTTATTCTTAATCAAAATAAATAATAAAATAATATAAATTTATTATCTAATGGAGTGTCCGCAAAGCCTTCGTTTTGGAAACTCTACTTGCAGATATCTTTAAACTTCCCCAAGTTGCCGGCTTGAGATTTGCAGAAAACGAAAGCACTGGCAGTCTAGTTTCAGTTGTTAACTTGATTTTTTGCTACAATCTCCGACTTTGCAAAATATAGAAGTTATCGTCTTCGATAAAAGGATTAGTATCGTACTCGGGGTTCTATTACGTTGTTCTATGCTATATTAATAAATATACTGTATATTAAAAGTAGTGTTATCATTATTTCTCGACATATCGTAACGTATTTCTGTTGAAAATTATGATGGAATTAACAGTACACAAGGTTTTAATATATGGCAAGGAAGTAATTAAAACAGTATTGTTGCTAATTGGCCAATTATCCGAGGAAGTACAGGAAGCTAGGAATAAGAACATTAGAAAATTTAGACAACATAAATCTCGGAAACTAAGTCGACAAGTAAGTAATGAAGATGTACTGCATGCATTTCTCATTACATCTGACCTTCCTACATATCAAGTATGAAGCCAAAGTGGTCAAAAAGCTCCAATAATAAGCGTTTTCCAGAAGCGCTTGAACTTTTAAGGATTGAAGATCATCATTAAACTGAAGCTAGCGATATCGAGATGGAATGTGTGGATACGGAACCTAGCATATCCGTTCAGATATAAGAAACCGTTTAAAAATGCGGTACTAGCCCAATGAGGTAATTTTCTAAAATCAAAAATATAATATTTTATATAATATAATATTTTTTTGTGATACTGGAGCAAATAGTATCAGCATATACACCTATTGGTTTTCGAATTTTTAAATCATATTTTATGAAAATCGGTTCATTACTCTCGAAAAATTGCCCTGTCTGCATTTGTCTTTTGTTTAGCTCCACTGTGCGCCTAAGCAATACAATCAAATACAGCAAAATCCATCAAAATAAAAAAAAACTTACCAGCTGCATCGTTCTTTTCGTCTAAGGCATTATGCATCACGCTCAAAGTACTATGAATAGCATGTAGATGCAAATATAAATTCAAACTGCGAAGTTGATAGTAGTTTATTGGACGTTAGAAAATTCGTAAGGCATGTGGCGATAACATTTGAAAAAACTTTAGAAAAGGCTACTTTTCGAGGGACAGCTATTTTAAATGCAAGAATTGTCTTAGAAATTTTCAAGTCGGGAGGGAAAATAGTCTGCGACAAACAAAGGTTAATGCAGTAGAATGAGGAGAGCATCAGATTAACTAACGAATAGGCTACATTTTTAACAATACAACATGGGGTATCACCGATGCCGCCCGAATTTTATGCTTATGTGACATGCAGTAATGCAAACGACTAATGATTTATGTATTTTCGTAAGTATTTTAAAAGCATGCGTATTGCCTTTTTTATTTTTTACCGCTGTTTGCTGAAAACTTATGCATTTTGAGTGTCTTTTATAGCGGGTTGCCCTTATTGAATGCTTTCATAGATACGCTTATCTTGCAGTTAAGGAATAGGACAGCTCCCTAAATGTAGGCAATACAAATCATAGTTACGAAGAAGAATGTTACTCCTTCTTTTTCACGCTCGCTTAATTTTCTGCGAGACTTAGAATTATTTTTATTTCCAAAACAAGTTCTTGCTACATCGGATTGTTACAGTCAGTGATAATACATCATTGTGTTTTCTTTAGAACTTTTAATCATTTTTTTTTTGATCGTATACCGGTATAACTACATAATATTTGGCTTTGAAGTATACAAGAGCATTTTATATTTTATGCTGTTTACTGCCTAAGATTTTTTTTAAATATAGGATGAATGCTACCGAATTTAATTTAGATAGAAACTTGTTATTTATTCTAGGAAGTAAGTAAATTTTCAAGCGCTTGATGCAATTTATTTATTAAGATTGAAGCTATACAGTAACAAAATTTATGAGCTATTAACAATAATAGTTAGCTTGGTGTGAACTTAATAAGGAGAAAACTGATTTTCGGGAAAACGTAAAACTAACAAATATTTGTTAGTAACACCAATTTTCAAAAAGAATTTGTGAATTCTCAAATTTCATATTAAATACAACAAATAGTTTAATCAATCTAAATTGATTGTAATTTAAACATGCAGATTTTGCATTTTCAGGATAAGTGTCCTAATATACAAACATCGCTCCATGTGTTTAGCAATTACTCAGGTAAATGTACGAATTTCTGACTCTGTTCTAGTTACTGACACCTTCCCTGTATTTTTTCCTACAATAGTTTTTTTTTTGTTTTTTTCAGCGTAGATTTTGATTGAAAATAATCTCACAGACATTGTTCTTCCAGTGTCATCTTAAACATTGACATCATTCAATCCCTTAAAATGTCAGTAATTGAGACTCCTTAATTGTAATAATTCTGATAGAAGCAAACCTTGATCATTTACGGGAAATATTGCCAAACTTCACCGCGCAACATTATTCGATCATTAAAATTAAGCACCAAGGCAAACGTTTATTGTTTACTATGGAATACAAGTTTACGTAAAAATTTAGAGTTTTAATTTTAACCTGATAGAAGCTCTTAGCGATTACTAATTATTAGACTACCAACTTCGCACAAAACGCGTCAAAATGATGTAGAATAGTACCATATCACTATTTATTGGCGTAATTGTATAAATACACAGACATTATAAATTGACCAAAAAGACTCAATCATTCTGGATTCTTTAAGCCTTGTGATTTCTTGTAACATTGCGTCGTCTGTTCATGAAATGTGTACTTGTTTCTCTAGTGGACGGATTATCTTAAGGCGTATTAGATTAGATTAGATTAGATTAGGATGGGGTGGCCTATGGATCTGTTTCACCGCGACTTTTTCAGATCTATTGTGATCCCCTTTTTCCTAGAGGACGCTCTCTAATTTTGTCCTCTTAATTAGGCCTATTATCTTTGAGAGCGGCTTCTTTATGTAGCTACTAGCTGCGGGGTTCTCCTCCCCCATTACTAGAAACCTTGTCCTCGCAAGGCCTTCACATTGGCACAACATACGAACTGGTCTTTTCTTCCTCCTCTTGGCAGTATCTGCAGGTTGCATCATCTGCCAGGCTATGTTAGCATATGGCCTATTCAGTCTAGCAGTGACTAGTCAACAGACCTACAATCATTTTGATAGTCTTCCTGTCTTTATTCAGTAGATCTCTCGTGAATTCAGGCCTCTGCTCCTTTAGGAACTCTTTTGCCCTTCTTCTTCTAAAGGTGTATCTTTTCGATGCTCAATTATTCCTTCTCAGTAATTTCAACTTAATAAACATTTATAGCAATTTCTAGGTATTAATATTACAATTTTAATTTATAAAATTTAGAAAAAATAAGTCAAGTTTTCAAAATTGATCAATAGACTCTGATAGTTTAAAATTTATATATGTTTTTTTTAATGATTTTCTGCCTGAATAGATTTGTTTAGTTTACCATTATGGTCATTGCTGAGAATCTCAACATTTTCTCCTGATATATCTTGAAATAATAATTCTATCGCCTACGATTTCAACGACCACAAAATGTTTGCGCTTTGCTGCGATTGTGTTGAGAGGGTTGATACTCCCCTACATTTATTATAATTTGTGTTGCCTACGTGTTATAGAACTGTCCACATACATGTTTCTTTAACTGTACACTAGCGACACTTTCTAATTGTACGACCTACAGGGTAAAATAGAGCCATATCTTTAACGTGGTAGTAGACGGATTTATGCAGTAACTGGCCGCTTCGAAATATGTAAACACAGATGTGCGGTCTCTCTGTCGGTTATTTTAAAAAAACTTAGACTGGATTTATTAATGTGCGAAGTTGAATGTATCTCTTATGTATTTTTTATCTTTGCGTAGGAATAAATTTATTTAATGTTTGAAGTATTTCGAATAGCTGTAGTGTTTATTAAATGGTTTAAAAGGTTTTTCGTTTTACAGTTGAACTATGACTAGAACTAAACCAAAGGCATGTTAATTATACAATAAATAGCAATATCAATGGTTTATTACTTTTATTCATTTTATACGTATGCAAAATATAATGAAACTATCAAAATGGATCGCATGAAGACATTTAAAGTATTTAGCTATACTGAAATCAGTAAAGCACACCTCCGTTATGAATGAAACACTTTTTTCAATATTACTGAACACATGAAAAAAGTGTTTCATTCAATCTAGTTAATGCATTAACTAGATTGCGACAGCCCCTATGCAAGATATTAAAACAATATATAATAAGGATTATTACTACTTCCACTTTTCGTGAAGTGGGTGTTGCGCCAATTAATTTATTAAATGCAGAGAAATTTGTAGTAATTTCGTTATTGACAGAAATGCATGTTTTGTTTTCCCTGCAGCGTTACCCAAATATGCTTATATTTTTTAATCTATTAATGTCATGATGATTATATCATTTTTTTAAACTCGCTCCGGCTTCCTTCTTTACATTAAATAATAAAGGAGATATGCGAGGATGCATTCAAAACCATGATTTTTATATCGATTATCAGATATTAGAAGGAAAAAGCTCTACACTCGTCAGAAAATTTTTTATTAGTTATAGTATGGTATGTTTCCATTAATATTATAATATCAAGATAAAATAATATTTCGATTATAAATTCCCTAGTTTCAAGATTTTACCTGAAAAGTCTCACAATATTTTTTCAAAAGAAATACAAAATTTGAATTAGTGCTAAATTGAACAGTAGTGATAGCTATTAAATACAAAATGCAGTTTAATTAGTAATTAATGATTAGTTTATATAAATATTAATTATTCATTATGTTAATATCGAAAAAAGGAGCCGGGGCGAATTAAAAATAGTTATGAAAACAATCATTGTGAATCAATTGATTTAAAAACACAAACAATTTGGTAAAGCTGTAGGGATTTGTAAAGAAAACAAAAACTTCTTTTTTATAAAATATTATATTTAAGGTAAGTAAATGAAAAAATTCGAATTTTGTGCTAACCGAGGTTAGGTCGGCAGGCATAAGTATGCGCCTTTGATGTATTTAATTCTCTCTATTTTATAAGATCAATGTTTTTTTTATGTTTATTTACTGCGCATTCTTCCTTACATTTAAAGTAGATTTACTACAAAAAACACCGAGACCGCACATCTTGTTTACATATTTCGAAGACGGCAGTGAATGCATAAGTCGTCTACTACCCATGCTACACATTTAGGCTCTGTTTTATGCTGTAGGTCGTACAATTAGAAAGTGTCGCTAGTGTACATACCATTTGTTTTTTTCGAAGATTTCTTATGATATCTAACACATATTAATAAGTAAATGTATTATAGCATGATATTAACAACAAATATAAGTTATTTTGTAAAGCTATTATGTGATTTTCTCCAAAAATCTATTTTTAATGAGATTTAAAAAAAAATATATTTTTGTACGTTGCAAGTCAACATTTCTTGTCACATGTATATGTATATGGTAAAAACATACATAAGTGTATGTCGAGATTTGTTGTGTTATCTATTTTAACTTCATTTATTGTTTGTTAGGCTGATGTATCGAGTAGGTGGAGCTTCTTTTTCGTTGCATTTAAACTAACAATTTACAATACAAAAGAGCTAATGTAAAAAAGTAATAACTACCATTAAGAATAGTATCTCGCATATTCGTCAACATTGATTTTCAAATGGAAATAATGGAATGCGTTGAAGGAACCAAACACACATCTATATATGTGTATGTGGGTATGTCTGAGCCCGAGGGTCGCCTCGCAGGAACGGACGAAATTAGAATTCAGCGGGTGTCCAGACTAACTCCCAGTGAGCCACTGAGGTGATTGCCTGCCAATCTCCTGCACCCTTCTCAAATTCGAACTCGCCACTTCTTGCACTTAATCAACGAGTGGCTTCTACCGACTAATCAACTTTTCTACGATATTACTTAGTGAAAAGAACTTTTATCTGGTCAAATTAAACGGCTTCTTTCGGTTTTTTGTTGTTCCATCGCCGTTCGCGTTTTTAGATGATGGAAAATAAAATGTATAGGCTGAAGAAATATTTATAGCATTTCTAGTGGGGGATCAAAATCCACTAATTTAAGTTATAAATACTAAATTAGCAATCTGACAATTTTTAATTTCATCATAAAATGGTTTCCGTTAAAAAAAACATTTTTAGTATTTTATAAAACAGAATCTTCTGAAAGCGTGAAAGAATAAAATAAGAAACTCAAACAAAAAACAATTTAATTCCAAATTAGACACCTGTTTCACTATGCACATAGATGCATATACCTTTTTTCGTAAATAATCATTACTGCCCCTCAAGTAAAAGCAGGAGCTGATCATTAATCACACCGTACTTGATGTTAATGGAAAATGCATCATTATGTGCTGTTACATATTTCCTCTTACAATTAGCAAATAAAATGCTCTACGGGTCATAAGCCCCTACCTACGCCAGGTATAACAAACTTGTTCCTTAATTCTGTTCACACTTATTATTTGCACATGTACTTAACTTAACTTCGTCTAATAGCTTAATTCCAGACGCACTGAAATTGCTAACTGCTGTTGGAAATGAACCAACATTTTTTGATTTTGAAGGATCCGGTTTCCGCTAATTGCAAGTGAATATACATGTTCTGTAGGATTACTTAAGGCTGCGTTTCCTGGTAGGGAGGTATTAAAGCAACAATTTTCGTTTGATCGCCAATAGAAGAGGAAAATAACGGAAAATAAACTTGTAGAGGAAAATAATTCGGAATTTATTAGTGTTTTCTCAGGCTGAACGCCTTCGCTTTGAAAATATTGAAGATAGCACTAAAAATTTTATTGGGACAGCTTCAGTACACATTTACAAGAAAAGCAGAATATATCCATTGCTTATTGAAGCGATCGAAATCGCTGCTGTGAAAATTGAAAGACAGTAAACATTTCATTTCGGTAATGCACTTGCAATGTCTATCTTGAAAAAGTTTCATATTCTAAACAGATATTTAATCGTGACGAGCGATTGTTGACGACAGATGAATACTTGCGTTGTTGTTTGGGCTATTTCCATCGTTTGTGGGATTTTGACGATCCGACGTTTTGGCAGTTCGTCTACCCCGTCATCAGAGTAGCCCTGAAAAGGGCTGTTTCTTGTCAAACTCATCATTACAATTAATTTGGCAAATATGTCCGAGAACCATTTTTTCTTTTGGAAAATATGAAGAATGGCTTTGAAGATCGTAATTTTGGGCTGTAGATGTAGAATGACTACAGAATAACGTTAAAGTGCTTATTTTCGTCGGAAACCCCGTCTTCCACACTTTTTTCTTAAAAAAAGAGATGCAATTTTCAGGTTATGTCACTACAGAAAACATTCGAATTCTTGAAAAAAAAAAAACATTTATCAGCCAATAACTATTGTAACCTAGTATTAAATTGTTTGAACTAACTTATTTTCTTGATATAACACCTTTTCATGTATAATTTTTGTCACCAACGTACCAACATAAAAGAAAAACTCCTAGTCAAAGCGGGAGTTCACCGCGAATACAAAGGTTTCTTTTTTGGCAAAAATAATGCATGAAATGGTGTTATTTCAAAGAAAATAAGTTAATTGAACCAATTTAGTACTCGTTACAATGATTATTGGTTGATAAATGCGTTCTTTTTTCAATTATTTCGACGTGTTTTCTGTGGTGACTTAACCTGAAAATTACATCTTCTTTTAAGAAAAAATGTGGAAGATGTGGTCTCCAACGAAAAGTAAACACTCTAATATGATTTTGCAGGCATTCTGCACATATATAACCCAACATTACGACCTTCAGAGCATCCGGGCTATTCTTCATATTGCCCTTTCGTTTTACTATACCTTGTGCGAGATTCGAACTCGGTCTCGAAATTTCAAATATCTACTAATCTAACACTTAACCACTTAGCCAATCGGAGGGATATTCAGTATCAGGTTTCTTTAAGTATAATTTATAGAATGATTCGTTTCTATGTAATTTTCTTAAACAATCGAATCGGAAGGCAAAAGCAAGTATTTTATTTAAAGCAAAAACGAGAATCACAGAATCAATTTATTTTACCCTTTCTTTTGGAGAGAAAATATTCTTATTATATATGGTATATTTATCAAATAACAATTTTTTGAAATATTTATCAAGATATTTGTGAATATAGCAACAACCTAGACGATTGTGTCGTATATGTATAAGTTAAAGACGATGATACACCGCGATTTTGCCGCATTTGCAGCTAACCATCGAATCCTATTTCTTCTTTCACTTCCACCTCTTCTCTCTTAGGTTCATAGATGTACGCCGCAGCATAATGTAGGAGAATGTTGATAAATGCTCCACTTGTTCATTACAAAATTCTTACGGTCTGGCTTTCAGAATCGGAAGAGTTTTAGATTACTTCATTCATTAGAGATTTTCCCAATACTTGGATTTTCTTTACTTTATTTCAGCCTTTAGTTTCTTTAGTATTGCGTTATTAATTTCAGGGACATAAAGGCCGCCGCACGATCATAGAATTCAGTAAAAACCAGGCGCTTCGAGAAGATTACGATCTTTGATAGGAAAGGAGTTTGAAGCTAGCTTTAAAAACTGTTTTGATATTGTGTTTAGACAAGATTCTCCCTACACGGTTAGTAATATCTTTGATGTAACGTAGATAGGAATTGAATCGTTAAGGAGTGGTTTAACTTTCTGATACGTTGGATTTAGGATGGAGGTTCTGTTTATGGTGCGCTGGATATAGTATGTACGATAGTAATTCTTGGTAAATCTTCATTAATATAGTATGGCTTCCAGGATAAGAAGTTACGTTAACTACAAATGGCAATAAATGCCTACGCAAACAAAGATGTTGGCAACAAAAGAAGAAAGCGGAAACCCAAAACTTGTTCGTAGAAGCAGCCATTTGACATCGAAAGTAACAAGTCAATCCTGGGTATCAATTGTCAGTCCACTTAGTCTGTGAGCAAAATATTTGGAGTTTGAATAAGGAAATTACTGCTATAGAGACGTTTGGAGAGTTTGTAGGTGGGAGTGTTTATGGTGCTAGCGATTGGGCGCAATAAATGTTGGATTTGTGGAGTTTGGGTTGATCATATAGTTTAGAGGCGCTGGAATAACCAGGTAATAACTTGTGGAATTCAAAAGGAGCTGATGAGGATTTTCTGGCCTTGAAGGAGAAATGATCAGTACGTGTCCTAGGGTCACCTGTAGGAGCCAGCTTGGAGTAAGAACATGTTCTGCTGTTCATATTCAGTACGTGTCCGACACTAGCGTAGTACTTACCTTATCACTTTTGAGTACAAAGGTTTTGAGTATTGGATTTAGGCAAATTTTACTCTTACGTAATACCAGAACGCTCTATTTATATAACACAAACTTCAGACTCAATTTCTAAAAAGGCAAAGGAACAAATGACTGTCTAGCAAGTAATAAGGCAGTCAATACCATCAAACAATTGTCTATATCCTATGGAGGAAATTTAAGCTGACTGTTAGACAGTTTATATTGTTTTTTTCATTAATTCACTAAACTTAAACTGTAAATTTATAAAGAAAACTGTTTTTCTCTAGATTAGGATTTAAGGTATTAGTGGTATAGCTTTCATTAAATCTGCGTAACTTATTGGTAAGAGCAAGTAGGTTATCTACCAACGAAACCATTCGGACAATCTGTCACCAACAGTCAGCCATGCGTGAAGTGATCTGAACGAGTACGATTGAGTGGTTGGCCACGTCTGCCAGAATGGGCGCAAACGAATACCACAAAAGACTTCTCTGGAAACAGCGACCCTCCAGTGGAAAATACAACGCACCGCGCCAAAGAAAACGTGGACAAAACAAGTGGAAGACGACTTGAAAAACCGCGTCTCGACCTCAATCCAAGCTAGAGACCACCGCCATGGACCGGAAAGCGTGGAGAGCGATCATAGAACAAGTCCGAAATCCTGCGGCACCTACAGCAGCGTAATGGTTGCGTGGGCAACCTCCGCCAGTCGCCAGCTAAGGATCATAGATAGATAGATAGATAGAGAAGTAGGTTATCAGTTATCCAAGCAGAAGTTCATAATATCATCCACAAAGTGCAACAATTTATATAAATATTGATAAAAAAATATGCTAAAGAAGAATCCAACATTTAAAATTAATAACATCATTTCTACAAAATAAAAAGCAAATGCTGGTATAAAAATATCAACTGAGTGCCGACAATAAGGGGGATACTACAGAGCTCGATATTGGGACCATGCAACCTAGATGCAAAACACTACTCTACTCAGATGATTCTAGGGTGGTCATTTGATCTGGCATCGGGAACAGTAAGTGATAATTAAAGCAAATGTTCTACAGTTTATCTACTGCATACAAGAACCAATTACATACAACCAATTACTTGGTACTGTAGTACCAAGAGTATCAGAATGTACAATTAGAAAGGCAAGGTAACTACATGAGCTATCTAGCAGAAAAAATCACCTCCGTACGTTATTTATACATGCAATTTAGATGTCTAAATATGTGAATGAACATGCCTGCCCTAGACATCGATGACTCTGAAATCTTCATCTTAAAAAAGTCATGTACCAGAGCTACGTTTCACTTTAAAAAAGATTAGTGTAAACATTACTCCAATAGAAAAATATATTTACCCTACCTACCCATGAATTGGCAATTATGCCTTTGGTTAGTTTTCCCATCCCAAATCAATCTAGTCCGATAGTGTATGTTTATATGTATAGACATCTTATAAAAATTGACGTGTTCAACACATTTCTATGTCTTATTGAATAAATTAGCTATATCGCTATTGCAACCAAGAACTGATTCTTGAAGCTACACATCTTTGAAGAAATGAGGAAAACAAGTCACTAGTAGGCACTCCATTTAAGATTGCATTTTAAAGTGCCCATCTCTGTGTTTATTGATTATATGTATTATAGGTCCACTTTCTGCATTTAGTATATTTATTTGCATTTTGCAGCTAAAGGTGATAATAATAACCAATGCTGATTCTGATTGTGTGTAACTTGATTGTATATATAAACGGTTGAATTTACTATATTACAGATAAAAGAGAATGCGTCAGAGAGAAAAGCAATGCAATATAGATAGTATTCCATACACATTTTCACTAACAGAAATTAATTGCATTTTTCGTACTGGATATTGCAAGAAACAAGGGCAGAATGAAAAGCACTTCATCGTCCGTATAGATTCATAATAAATTACAATGTCATATCAAACGGACCTCGAAAGATAGAGGGTCCCGACTTGGTGAGATGAGATCATGTTTTCAATTTGCTGGAACCCCGCTGTTTTCGACCGGGGTTCGGGCTCCGAGGGTTGCCCTCGTGTTACCGAAGAGAAACACCGCCGCCGTGTGTGCTAACGTACGGCAAAATGGCCGCCAGCCGCATAAAACACGCGTACGTGTTTAGGAACGGAGAAAAAAGAAAAAAAAAAGACCAGTAATTAGATTGCGACAATATCTGTGTTCAGAGATAGCGCGGCCGGTGAGAGCATAATGAAATTAATGATCTGATGATCGAAACACTCTTTATGAAGCAATTATTCAAACTTAATATAATCGAAAGTGATTCTATTAGACCGGAGTATTGCTAAGTCATTGTTGAGGCACGGCAAAAAATCGGAGAGATTGATTATAATATGCCGGCATTACGAATCAAAAATTGGGCTCGGATATTCGATGGTCAATGTCAATATCGTGTATAAATTTAGACCTTAACTTGTTACATATTGGGCTAATTATTTTGTAACAGCGTGTCTAACTGGTTTTTAAATACTTCTAGTTCTCGTTGCTGTTTGTAAACAGGTCATGATAGCGCAAATTATCATCAAGTGATTCCAATGACTTTTTTATGAAAACAGAAGTAGGTAAGTGATTCCAAAGTGCATCTAAACTGTTTGAGATATTATCAAAAGAACCACCCGAAATGTTACCTACTCTTATATTAAAACCTACTACTGTTAATCTCAACAATGCCTCTACACACTGCCTCTACATTTTTTAAATCATTTTTTTTTTTATAAATACAATGAACAAATCTCTGTCAAAAATAGTGATATGCAGACAAGGCAACGTCTTAATTTATCTATACCGACACACAGAACAAACACAATTATATGAAATGAGTCCCAGATATTCGGCGTTCGTTATATTATACAATAAGTTACCTGGTTCAATTAAATCATTGCAACCCCAATCACTATTTAAAACAAAATTAAAAAAGTATCTCTTTGAAAACTATTTTTATAGTGTTAATGAATTTTTGTCTAGTTAAGTATTTATGTGCAGATGTGTGAAAATTATATATATGTACGTATGTTCTTTTACTATATTTTTGTAACATTATTGACAGTGTCGGTTTTCAGGTTGAACTATGACAATAAATTATTATTGTCAACAATAACACAATTACTGGTTTTCATAGACATCTCTAGTACATTTAATTGTCATTTTTCCGTAGTTGCACAATTCACAAGTATCTGCAGGCATATTACATCGGGGCGGTTAGGTAATTCATCTGTCTTCTTTGAACCAGTGGCCGAGGTTAAAGTCATGAGTATTATATCTTCAATGGTAAACACAAAATCTGCTAGATTTGATAATGCATGAACTTAAGAATGGCATTCACCCTACAGCATCACCGCTGGTTTACATTATTGATAAATTCTTTACCTGCTTGTTGGAGTTTATTATTTAGCTGCTTATATACTAATTATTAATAAAAAAATAAGGGATTAGTGGATTTATTGACTTAATTGAAACACAAAAACTGATTTATCGACGTTTCGACATTTACTGTTTTTCTCAAGATTTTTTTTAAAATGTGAAAAAAATAAAATACAGTTAAATGACTTTTATTGTAATTACCAGCAAGATGATATTGTTTTATCAAATATTAATCAACATTATTAAAAATCTTTGTAAATGACAATGACACACTACATTTATGCAGACGAAGAATTTATGTTTTGTTCATTGTAGTATTTTAAAACTATCACAAAAAATCTCGAAAAAGACAGTAAATGCCGATACGTGGATAAATCAGTTTTTGTGTTTCAGTTAGACCAATAAATCCACTAATCCCTTGATGTTTGGTTAGTAATAAATTCTCTACTGTTGCCCTTTATATCCTCATGTCCTGGCACTAATTTTGACCTAGTTAGAGGCATCATTTCTGCACAGGCTGCAAGGTCGAATACCTCTGCTTGGAAGACCGTTGCATGCTTCCCCAGGTTTATGGATATCCTTTGATTAGGACTGGGCACAAATACCGGCTCCTGTGCTCTGGCTGGATTTGGATCCGTCCGTGAACCAGTTATCAAGCGCAGTGAACTCACTACGTACCTGGTCTCTGATCGGTATGGAGATTTTTTCAGTGAAAATAATTTCGGGTGCCATGCTGTCCGTGGGCATTTACAGCAATGGCCCGTCCAGCATCGTACTTGTAGTATCAGTGTGCCCTCCGACCCTAAAGTTGGGATTCCACAAGTTTTTGGCTTTCAAGCTAAGGATCGCATTCAAAGCCTCTGCTTTCACATAAGCATATTATTTAATTTCTTTGGGCCAGATTTACTAACTAACTCTATGTTTTACTAATAGTAGAAAATTATTAGTAGGTACCTCACGTTATTTCCATTGTATTTTGTTTGATTCTATACTAATTGTGGTATTTCTCTTTTCTCATAATACTCTTAGCTTATACTTTGATATTATTTTATTTGCATTTATTTTCGTTGACTCATATCTTTGTATCCATAAGATGAATAACCTCGAGTTATTATCCCGATGAAGTGTTTAAAAACTTATTTTAATGAGAATTTAATACTGTACAGATTGGCGTGAAAAAAAAAATTGTACGACCATGTTAGTTTTAGATAAAGAATTTGCTTTAAAGGTATTACAACTCTATCACTCTATATCGGTAAAATCGAATCTCTCCTCCATTTTCGCCTCATTAAGTGCCTGTTCTTAGTCAAGGAAACCAATTTACAACTTTATCTACCGTTAACTCGATCCACTCGCAGACATTGCGAGCTCAATTCCAACTTTTCCAACCGAAATACCGCACACAGAAAGAGCACTTCCAGCGGAAATGAATTAACATTTTGCAAACCAGATGCTCTCTCAGATATACCTACGTTCATTCGGAGATGGGTGGGAGCGCACGTGTATTGTAACGTATAATTACATTAAATTAACAACGGGCGATTTCGCAGAGACAGTTTAAATGATGATTGATAGAAAAATCCGTCATTCCACCGGCGATTTTCATCCAGCGCTTGCACTAATCTAATGAGTGAAAATCAAACAACTTTATTAAATATCGCGGTGGTATAGCTGTTGTTTTCGTGCGTAACTCAGTCGTGTCGGCCATTCTGCTCGCGTTTCGAGTTAATTGCATTAAAATTTCATTTCGAAAATGCGAATTTCAATGGGGAGCAACATTTGAGATGTGCGAGCAGAGTAGATTCTACGTGAGATATTTTTAAAATCAATCAAGTAGTAGCAAATGGAATTTATAAATTATGTGTTTTTATATTATACGCATTTCCTATGTTTAGAAAGTAAATTACAAATATGTAATTATATTAATTATCGATACGTTAGATTGGCATGTATGCTAGTTACATGCATCAATAACTTCTAGTTACCGTAGTATAGTATTAAAAGTTGTTAAATCATTCACGTATTCCTGTAAATTAATGTGCATGGCTTGCAGATTTTCCTCTTGTAGCAATAAATAATGTTAGAACATAGCATTCGATATGAAAGAGAAAAAAATCTAGGATTAAAAATCACCTTTCGTACATATTTTACATTTATAGTGTGATTTAAAATTCGAAACTGTAATAAACATTCACTATACATTATAATCATATGCTGTTTTCACATACCTTTTGTAATATTTGGTTAGGTATGCTTCTTCTACATTGCCTTGTTAATAATAATGCCACTTAGTGAGAGACTTTAAGATGGTGCCGAATTACGAATTCCACATTCTAACAATAAGTGAAGTTGAAGTTCATAATATTTATATTATCGTGACTGCAAAATTGCTCTAGAAAAATGTGATCAACAAAAACTATATTTATTTGTTATTTAGATGCGATAAAACTTTATTAATTAACTAATCTTGATGAAACTAGAAGCACATGTGAACAAGGTTGCAGATATCGCACTGGTAACATTTAGGCAAGTATGTGCTTGCGGCACACTCTAAAGAAAGCAGCAAACTTTACGCACTTTAAAATGTAAATATGCACATGTTATAATATAAATTATAATTCCTCATTAGAATCCAACCAATCGACTTCGGAAGCCGAATTACCTAGAGATACAATAAATTCTTGTCGATATTTGGCAAGCTGGCCTGTTTTGATGCACTTGTTTTTCATTTTTTTAATATGTGCGCTCTGCCATAAATTTGAGGTAATTTAAGGGATAATCGTATGGTTTACGATTCCCTATCACCACACCTTTTCCTCCACATTTTGTAATGCTATGTTCTTTTATGTATGTTCCAAACCAATTTAGTTAGATCAAAATCATAATGATAGCCACTTAGTTATTGATTTCATTCTCATACTGTGGTTTGTTTCGTCACTATCTCAAGTAACACACTGTAACATTTCTTCAAAATAAGTCAGGATATGATATTTGCCTTCTTAGATTGTGATGTAGGTGGTTTGCTAATTTGTAGTAGGGGCAGTGTTCATAACAATAATTGAATTTCGACTCCTTTTAAGTTTAAATTTACCTCAACAAGTAAATTTGCCCCATTGTCTAACCTTTTGGGCATAGCAAGCACTAATGAAATGATTTAATGTTGTAATTGAAGTAGTATTTGATAACTTAACTTCAATATCTAAATATCTGGACGTGTGTCATATTAATGGGAGGTTTGTTTCTAAAATAAAATATATTAAACCTGTACGGTTATGTGCGCAAAAGTTGGTGGTTAATAGCACTTACCGAAAATATGTCTACAAAGTGTCAGAAAATATTGACAATTGCAGTTAAAAAATTATCTGGATTGCATGCAAATAACAAAAAGTTGCTGAATAATTGAAATTGTTTGTCATCTTTTTAGGGAAGACGTTGACACCATTTATTGCCCGTATTTTGATATCTAAGACTGCTGCTGTTTGGCTTTTTATATGCCCCACAGCCATTTATTTAAAAAGAAGTGAAGAAAATTACCCAAAGAATGGGAGGCAACTTTTCTACCTCCCTGATATGAAATATTAACCTTGTAAGGAAAATTTCCTGCAGGTATAAAATTACTCCAATAATTGGAGGTAGAAAAGTTGTCTTCCACCTTTGGAGCAATTTTCCTCACTTTTTTGGGGTGGAGATTATTTTATTCATATAATAAGCAGATCTCACAAAAATGAAGTATACTATTTTGGAAGTGAAATATCCGTGACAATAAATGTTGCGGGAAGTATGGTATTCCTAAAATACAAGACACCTAAGAAGTTAGGTGAGAAGAAGAGTTCTTTCTACAGGAAGAAATCCGTTGAATAGAAGGTTTATCGCTTACTCATAAAAATTGAAGAATAACACTTGTTAACAAGATTTTTGTCCCAAAAACAAAAATGTCTGAATCCGATATACTTTTGCATGGAGAAATCAATTGTGTGTTCAGAATTTCTCCATCATCCTTAGTTTTTATTTTCCAGGACATTCGCTTATCCACCTGAAATGTGCATGCATAGATATGTTACCTACTATAAGAGAATATATCTTGACGTTATTTCAGTTGTCAGCTAGAGCTCGGAACTAATCAAGCAGCATGCAATGGTTAATGTTTGAATATGTGCAATTTGAATGAATCATATGACAACATCAAGCTTCTTTTGGAAAAAATTAGTATAACGACTTTAAGTGGAATACTTGTAGCGATTTGAAAGTTATTTCACTTTTGCTCGGCATGCAACTCGGTTACACAGAGTATTGTTTCTTCTGTGAATGGGACGGTCGGGATAGGAAAAATCATTATAAAAGGAAAGTGTGGCCAAAACGAATTTCCTTGACACCAGGAAATAGGAATGTCAATGGCATCTCACTTGTTGATCCTCAAAAAAAAAATTTGACCCTTTCGCACATTAAGTTTGGGTTGATGAAAAGCTTTGTCAAAGTTATGGATAAAACTAACAGTGGGATTGCATATGTGAGGAGTAAGTTCCCTAAGGTCAGTGATGCTAAGGTAAAGGAAAGTATTTTCGTGGGAGCTCAGATCAGACATCTACTTCAGGATGAAAAATTTGTTGAGGCGCTAAATTGAATTGAAAAAGCAACGTGGTTATCTTTTAAGGAGATTTGCGACGGCTTCTTGGAAAATCATAAAGCCGAAAACTACGTAGAGATTGTTACCAATCTACTGGCCTCATATAAAGCTATGGCTTGCAACATGATTCGAAAAACATACTTTATGACTCCTACTTGGGCTTTTTTCCAAAAAAATCTTGGAGCAGTCAGTGACGAGCATGGCGAAAGATTTCACCAGGACATTCTAGTGATGGCGAAGAGATACCAAGGCAAATGGAGCTCTGCTATGTTAGCAGACTATTGTTGGACTCTGAAGCGAGATGTTTCTGATGCAAACTACAGCCGTAAGTCATATATCAGCACATTTGCCAAGTATCACGTTGCACGTCATTTTTTCATGATTTATACACATATTCTACATACATACTTTCATAAAATTTCTTTGCTTTATTACTTTGAAGCCTGCCTGATAGAAAAATTCTGAGAACAGATATGAAATAAATGTAAAAGGTACTACCAAGTCTACCAACTTTACCTCCTGGGAAAAAATAAATCTGAAATTTTGTTGATCAGTGTAATTGGTGTTTGATAATAATAATTAAACATATTTGAAAGCTCGCATAAGATATTGTTAAAAGTAATCCATTGTTAAGGAATTCATTTAACAAAGAGAAGAAGAGGGTAGGGAAGGAATGATACTATTTCATCATAAGATGGGATCGTAATCTTACTCTTCGGCAGTGGCTCGTTGTAAGAGATTCAATGAAACCTCTATTAATGTTTATTTATTCGCTAGAAAAAATTGTTTTTGACAATAAATTAGACATGTTCTCCATTTAAAATGCCTTCCATTTTAGCTCTTTTGAAAAAGAAAATAGTGTAGAGAAAGGAGTCAATACAACAGTTATTTCTGACTCTGATAATTTCCTGTCTGTCATGTATATTTTTAAAGAAAGAGGATGACCTTTGCAATGTAGCTTCGCCTGGTAGTTTAATAGAGGTCTCTGACTTTGGATACATAAATTCGAAACTGTGCATTAAGTAGCTATAAGCTATCTAACGATGAGAAAGCTTTTTTGTACTTGATGGTTATACTACCTACTTAGCCAACATGGAAACCATCAGTTCATGAGAATGATGTGTGGATACTACAACTACGGAATTGTACAACTCACAGGCACACTGCCTGTGCGATATCGCGATGAAAACTTGAGTCTTTTGTCTGAACAAAGAAAGTAATATTTCCATGGCTAAAATTAAGTTGAAGAAAGTTATATGTGGGTTTGTTTTTCTAGATTATTACTAATGTGCTTGATAGTTTGTTTGAGAATTTCAATCTGTAGTGTTGTGTTTTCCATTAACAACTGACACTTTAATACGCTATTTTTTTGGGTCAATACATTGCCAATAATACATAAATTTCTATAGCGTGAAATATTATAAATTTTATCAAATGTGCATTCTTTAATATGAAAAGCAATATTTGCACTAAAATGAGGCAACATAATACACAGTATCAGACTAGGAATATAAATTGCCGCTGTACATTAAACTTGAATTTCCTCCTTTACAACTTTCCCACATTCACGATAGATCTCAACTTTGATACCTCGCCAATTACCAGATAATAATGGCGTTTTTCGATAAATTAAATAAAGCTAATTTAATATTTTCCGTGACGGCAGAGAATGATGAAGCCTTCGAGGAGTCAGGCGGGCGGGCTCGTCCCACACTGCCCAGACATAATTGGTCGGCATGCAGACATATCAAAGCGTCTGGTTTAATATATAGATTCCGACCTGGCTGACCGTCCTCATGTTTGGCGCAAACAAACTCAAAAACATTAAATTGGTTATTTTTATTTTCGTTCGTACCATCGGAATTCAAACAACAGGCTGACTTGACTTAAATAGAATTAGTAGTTAATAAACAGCAAGAACTATTTCTTCTGGGAAATTTTGACGTACGCAATTTTATCATAAAATTAAACCGGATGTTTTTTTTTTCAGTTTGAAATTAAATTTGGTTAAAAAATATTTGTTCTATAAAGTGTTTAAATTAAATATAGGTGATTCGGTTACAATTAAGATATTCTTTCAGAGAAAAATATTTAGTGATCTAATGAATAAATGGTTTAGCATGTCTTTATAAAACGGCATACCTAGGTAGTTCCTGAGAAATCACCTTTTCAAACGATTACCGCAATGAATGCGTGTCTTTAGACATTATCAGGTAATTAAGATACATGGAAAGGAAACATTCGAACAACTATATCATTCTATTAGGATTCTGGGAATTATTAAAATGTTCAATAGACAACCGCTATAATCCATCGGACATATTAGTTACACTGTTATCGATTTTGTATTTCTTATTGTGCGATAGGTACACAAAAAGTTTATGAATACTTTCGACCACAGAAAATCGATAAACACATTTCCAGGAAAACTATTCGATTTTCGTTTCCTTTTTCTTTCTTCTTGGAGACAGATGACCATTTTAATGCCTGTTTAGTTTCAAATTACTATTCACGGTAGAAAGAACAATAAGGTTTCGACAGGAAAATTGTTCTGTTTAGAATGGATTATCGATTAAAATATAAGCTGCAAACCAATAAACTCACGAGTTCATATATTTTTGTGGATGTACATATTTACTATTCGCAATTACCAAAGTTGGTTCTCAACGTTATTCGAAACTTGTATTCTAAGAGGGTCATAAGTAAAATGAGTAGGATTTGTGTTTATTAGGGAATTTATCTATTTTTTTTTTGTATATTTGCTTTTAACTTACTATATCTTTTATGATACAGTAAGTATTTATTTACTATATTATATATTATACTATTATATGTTACTATATTATATTATTTATTGACAAAACTACAAGCCTGATAGTATGCACATTGTCAAAAAGACTGTATCACCAATAAGTGTTCTTCCTACAGCCTTGCAGGTTAAATTTATCTTCACTATTCGTGGTCAACGTAAGGTATTGGGGCTTGAGAGATTATTTCTATTTGTATATGAACTAATAACAGGTAAGTAAACAAATTTGCTACTAAGTTCGTAGCTAATTTATCATTAGGTTTGTACTTACAGTAATTAAGTGCTTTTGCTTTTTTTCGATTATCTAATGTAAGTAAAATGTAAATATATCAACTATGTCCTTGCATCCTGTTAGTTTCACTACAATGTGCTTATACTTAAATAACAGACAGTATTAGCATATTCTTTAGTAACGTTAGCAATTCTCTTCTGTTAAATCTCTAGAAGGTAAGTGTGACAATTTAAATTTTTGCCTTAATAAATTGATATTGAAGATTTCAAGAAGAATACTTACTAATTTATTTACTAGGATTTATTATTGTTATATTGGGATATATGCGCTTTGTAGCTTTTATATATTATTATTTAAAAAATATAGAATTGAATAAGTGGGAGCTAAAGTAAAAAAAAATATGCGCTGTTATTAATCTAGCTTTATAAGGTAAGTATTAATGAAACTAGATAAAATTTAAATATAGATATTAGTTTTATATCTTTTTTATATCTAAATTTTAGCTATTTTCATTAAGACTTACCTTATAAATCAATTTGATACTACATTTTTAATTTTCTTTGTTATTCCTTCTAGTACGGCCTGTGGTTTCTACACGAAACCGGTCGCTATTAAACATTTTACTTTAATAGTAATATTGTGGCATATTGGGCCTTTTTTATTTCCATTACGCAATGCTAAATTTTATCTAAACCTCTGAATATATATTTTTAGTAGGAGTGTATCTTGGGTAGGTGTAATAAAACGTTTAATTAAATATTGTGCCGTACACAATAAAAAGTTTCCTCAATTTGACTAGATTTTCGATAAAAATTTCACTGGCGTTTTGAAAGAAAGTTACCAAAAATTCGGCATTTTTCTATGTACTTTGTAAAATGTAATGACCTACCAGTATTTTTAATTTTTCGGTGATGATGTATTATCAATCTTTTATACGTTTCGAAGACTTGGCACTAAATTGCTTAGTTCTTTTACATAATTTGCTTAGAAAACTAAGCATATACGTAGAATGACCATGCCTAATTTCATGAGGCAGCATGATCATGCAATATCAATGACACTCCATAAAACGATAATTTTTCGTTTTTCTATATAAATTTACGTAAGTAAATAGTTTAAAACATAAGTTCGTTAAATTTTATATTTTTACTGAGGGTGAAGTAAGTGCATTTTTATATTTTACAAACGTACGGGCGTATAGGTTTGTGTAATCAAATTTAGATGGCGACAATTCAGGCAATGAATGTATTATTGAACTCGTATGCTTAGTTAGTATTATTATTATTCCATTCCTATGCATTTGTTCTTATAATCAAACAAATTCTTAAATGAGTATTCTTAAAGCTTTTATTCTATTCGTCCTCACATTGCATATTATATGCTAACGGCATTATAGTTAGTATTTGCGCCTAAATTCTTCTAATAAACACGTGTATTTTTGCTTGTTGTACATGTCAAATTTTATCGTTCTACGATAATGACATGCGTACTACAATTTAAGACAAATTTTAGTACTAGAAAGAGAAGAAAGTACTTCTATTGTTGTTGTTTCTTATGCCTACTCAATTAAAAATGAGTAAGTGTCAAAGTTGCGTATGTATTCCTATGAATTTAGTTAACTTTTCTCTGGTACCCGTACATATACACTTATCCGGAGCGTTTTTTAATCATTCATATTTAATTAAGCCAACAGCTTCGCCCATATCGTTATATTTCGATATTACGCAATCCGTTGACATAATTTAAACCAACCTATCAATATATTCTTTTTTAGTTAGTGACCGCATGGTAAACTTAATCTTTAACAACGTAACGTTGTTCCTAAAGAGTAGTATGCTCTAAATGACAATTTCAATACGGAGTATTAAATAAAAGTGAGTTGTTTGAGTTCATCGAATGATATAAAATAAAAAGACACCCAATTGCCTAAACTAAAAGTAAATTGTCATACATTCTAATAAAATATTGCAACTTTCTTGAAATATTTAAGTACTTTATAAATATATAATCTTGCTTTATTTTATTAATTATGTATGAGATACGTATATTTCAATATAAATAAGTTAAAAATGGTATTACAGACTGTTGATATTAATGCTCTTCCTTGATTTATTAAGTTATCAAATACTCTTAGTTTTGTATGTGAAAGAGGCTGTACCTTTCTTGACCAATAAGTCTGTGCATTATTTGAATCAAGAAATCGTACATTTTATATCCAATGTAACAGCTGTGTTAATTAAATATCTCACAAAAATAATTCATATTTAGGTTAAACATAATTTGTAACATATATTCTACTATATCCTTGATTTAAGATTTTTCTTGCACTATAAGTAAATTTCCCTGGTATATTTTTACATGAAAGAAATTTTACTTACAAAAGTAAAATTCCTATTCAGTTTCAGGGTGATATAATTGACCCAAAACTTCACAGAAATGTTACCAAATCTTCATTAGAGTGTATTTTAGCTGCCTATAGTTGGTATCAATTCTTCATAACTTAAAATTATAACATAGAACATATCATTCATATAATATATAAAATTACCCTTATAATTAACCTTTTTCTTAATTTATAATTTATTTATAATTTAACAATGTTACTATTCCGGTTGTTCACACTGCCAAAAATCTACGATTATTAATGCATAATAGAGCTTTAGGTACAAATCGCAAGTCAATAAATATATTCAGCGTATGCTTCTTTAAAAATTTTGTACCCACACCATTCATATTTGTCTTGCAATATAAAAGCTATCTTATGTGAATCTTTAATTTCTCACACTTTACATATCTGGCCCCAATTTATTGACCAGCTATAGATGCTTGTGATCGTAATCGTATTCAGCGTGTTCAAAATGCATGCCTTAGATTTATTTACGGTATTCAAAAATTTCAACATAGTAGTCATAAACCTCAAGAAATTGGTTGGCTTGATATCTGGTATAAATGTGTCATGCTAACTGTTTCCCTGTTTTATAAGATCTTGGGAAATAAAAATCCGTCATACTTATATAAGAAAATGTCTTTTCGCCCCGACGTCCATCATCTCAATATTAAGGCCGCTTTACAGTTCGCAATTTTTTTATTGCGTGTAATAGAAATTGCATGCACCAAAAATAGCGCATATTCTATTCCATGTATTGCACGTGCAATACAAGTAAAATTGCACCCAGCTGATCTAAATCCATTGAATGGGCGTGCGAGCAATTTTTATTGCGCGAAATTTTTATTGCACTCAAGAAAAATACGAACTGTAAACTGTAACTGTAACTGTGCCTTTAGATTTAAGGGCCTCGTTACACCACCACTATATCGAACTGCTTTGTTTGAAAGGAGTTTCTCTGATCTGATATGTAAATCTTATAATACGATGATAGTGGATTTCGGTGCCCCATCATATTTTTCGTTCAAAGCCAAAGTACTTTACTTTTGTGGTAAAATCATGCCAATTCACTAAATATATTTTAATTGTTTTTTTTTCTCGTTTCATTTGATTGATAAAGTAATTTTCTGAATTTGTATAGATGTATACAACTAAAGTATAAGTGAAAGAACATAGGAAAACGTTATTAGTTTTCCATCCGAACTCCTCTTTGCGATTTCCCTTTTTTTTCCCTGTGTTCTATTTTAAATTTTGATAATTTATAATTAAGTTTATATACTAAATAAATGATTATTTTATAATGTACCTACATATATGTGAAATAAAGACATATATTATTATTATTACTTATGAAACAATGATCCAACGATTCGTATTGTGTTTTACCTACACTTTGTATTTGATATTATGTAGGTATCCCATTGCATTCTTGAAATATTTAATGTATTTTCAGTTTTTAGAAAATATGTTCTTATTCGAAAATTGATATTGCAGTATATTCCACTAACACAACTTCCTTTTAAATATAAATGCTCGGCATATTCAGAAATGGAGATACCTTTTTTCTTTAAATTTACAACCAAACAAGACATTTAAAGGCATAAATCCAAAGTAATTGAATGGCACTATTTGATTATGAGTTTGTGAGTATATAAATGTTATATATGATCCAATAAAAGTGACACAAAATATGTGTACACAAAGGTATAACAAGGTATTAATCGTAAGTAGTGCGTATGGAATTATTTTGGATTCATTTGAAAGCTTCAAATAGTTTCGTAATTTCTAAAAAGTAGATTGAGATTTAGACATTTATAACATGCAGGGATGTTCAAGTTTTTCTATTTTGTTTATTTTTTAACTTTTATCTACGACTCCTTTTATTTACCAACTTGTGGTCAAGACTCTTTTTAACAAAATTATATTATAACAATTAGCTTATGGTTAACTGCCCACTTAGAGCTCGAGTCCTCTTATAGATACCTCTAACATTATATTTGAATCTTTAATTTAATAATTATTGTGTGATAGCGAAATTTACTAACCTTTTGTTCGATGAGGAAAATATCCCGTCTGAACTCAAAGATGAGGCAACAATGGTCGTCGGCCCTTCCGCCTCTTTGCTTTCTCATCCATTCCATCCGTATGGTCCAACAGGCCATTTTAGCAGCGCGGTCGGACCCTCTTTTACTGCCAATCTAGGGGAACATGCTTGACTGAACTATTTTTACACAACGAGGCAGTATAATCTAAAATGGCGGTTCAGCGTTCCGAACAAAGGAGATTTTTTTGTAACCCTAGTGAATATTATATTGGGGATTGCTTCGTGTGGCGTCGCGCATGCTGGAAAGGTTATTTTTCAAAGGCAATTTTAAATATCAGTTATGGTAATAACGCGTAGCTAAGAAGACGGATATACGCGACCGAGGGAATAGCCATTCTTACCGAGCCGCCGGGCGTGGGATGAGTTTTACATAAATGTCGGTTTGCATAATCCTTCGATTGCATAGTGTAAGACCTGTAATAACATGTAAAGCGATTTGATAAATCATCTGGTGAAGACAGTTCAGATTATTCACGTGGGCATTTTTTTACAGAACGAAACCTGTCGACTTATAAATATGTTGTGCTCATTAAAATAACTGTTTATATTAGGTAATCAGGTAGAAGCAAACTACCTTATCAACTAATCAAGTTCTTGATACATAAATAATATTAAGCTTTCATGTTCTTTTGTATAGAAAAGAGTGAAGCTTCCACTCAACTAGTAACAAGAATAATTACAGGAATATAAAGCCAAAAGAATCTATAAATGTGAAGAAAAAGCGTTTTCGAGCGAATTAAGATTGGTGATAATATTATTTACAGTGTTTAGGAAATCCAAAAAAAGTGGCATAACTCCTCATCGGTTGAAATCTTTAAGCCAATAACCCTGAAAAGAAATTATAAAAAAGCAGGGAGTCAAATTATGTCCACACAAATACAAAATTGTGCAAAAGCAACAAATTAGAAAATTAAAGTTTAATTTATGTAGGAACGGCCATCAATCAAAACTGCTTACTTAATGAGATTACATAACTCCTTGACTCATCGATTTTATTCCATATACATACTTCGTATTTAAACTGCGAATTTTATCCTTCATTGCTAAACAGCGCCCTGGAACTGTTAATGGATGCCGTTTTATCTTCACGGAGCACCTTTAGGACCGCTACTTTTATTGCTGTTGATCTGAAACTGAGAAAGTAACACAACATGTGGATAACGATTATGCTTTAATGGGATTGCAGTTGAATTGTTCGCAAAGAACGACATTACGATTATGGTAATTTGGATATTTTTGAATTTCAGTAGATTCTTGAGTTTTGTGGTCGTATAGTAGTGAGGATTTTCAGATAGGGTTTGAGATAGGGTTTGAGCAGAGTGTCCGTTTAAGCTGTATGCTCTGCCTACTGGAGTACAACGTTAATGTTTTGCAACACGAGTTGCGGATGCTAAAATTATCAGTGGATCAAATGTTGTTGCTCTAAAGTACATACTTTATATAAAATTGTTTATATGAATTCCAGTGTCCCTCCTACTTCCATCGATGCTATTTTCAGGATTTGTGTTTTTAGAGTTTTTGGAAATCAGACGGTTATCTTGATTTAATGATTTAATATTAACGTTTATTCGTGAACACGGCCAGTGTTGGCTCTCTGACAGGGACCGATTAGCAGCTTATCTCTTTCTTACTGCTGTAGATACCCACTACTCGCTATTTATTCCGCCTTGAAAGTCATCTTGCTTTTTCAGCACCTTTAACTAGATTTTCGGAAAATGGGAGAACATGTGCCTAGTTGCTCATATTCGTTTTATACGCTTGTAGAAGCTTCAGGTTTTGAAATACAGATACCGTTATCATCAATATTTTCTTCACTCTCTTAAAGACGGAATTTTAAAAAAACACTTATTGGTGATGCCTATGCTATAAAAGGAATGCAACGCTAAATTTCACGTTAATAGGTTATACGATTACGGGTAGGCTTCTTGATGAGTGCGTCAGTAAAGATTAAAAGTGCAGGTATTAAATTTGAAACATCTCATTTTTCGGCATATGGTGATTCAAATGTCAAGTTGCAATAGGTATATTTCAGACAAATGCAGCAATAACAACAATAAAAAAACCTAAACTAAAAGATATTGAAGCATACCTTCATTTAATTTAAGAAGTCATTTCAACGGAAGTATTGAGCAAATACTGAATGGCATATGTACATACATTTACCACAGAATCATTGTATGAATATAATAATGAATTTTTCTTCAGGAGCACGATTAATAGAAAAAAAATGTTTCAGAGAGCTTGCTTAACGAATTGAAAAAGGCTTCATTGAAATATTTGTTATGAAAATTACTAACCATTCGTAATTTTGCAGCATCGGGTTTAATTTAAAAATGCAAGATTTCACATATTTTATCGTCTGTATAGAGGAAGTTTTGTATTACAATTTCGGTAAATAGTTCATAATAGGTAAAGATTCCAGTTGTTAGTATAACTACATATTTAACAATCCATAGTAACTTTTTAGTTTATATCGATAACATAATAAACGCTTGATTTATTGTATACCAATAATTGATATATGACCACCTGCGTTTCACTGTTTAGTACCGTAGATATTTTATCGGTTATTATGCGAGATATAAACCAAGATTAAACGTTGATTTTACTTTGTTTTGGAATTATAAACGTTTGCTTAACATTTACAGTGCGGTCATTTGCCCGTTTGCTAGATGTCACACAATCTTGCTTGAGATATTTGATTACAGTAGGGAGCAAGCCAATTATTTAGCCTTTTTAATAAGTAGGGTGAGTTGTATTTTGTATTTTGTATTTATTAGTTAAATTAAAAATGGTATAATTGCTCTGAAATAGCTCCCAAGGATATAAATTTTCATTTGTGTTGTTAATGTTGTTATGTTTTAAGGGAATCTCCCCAGCATTCAACTTTAATCGAATCTTTGAAACACAAGAAGAAAGTAAGCCTTTCAATTCTGTTGCTAAATACTTATTTGATTCTCGAAGTACATATATGATTGGGGATATTTAAAGGATAACTGATAAGCGATATATTAAATATACCACGTTGTGTACTGTATAAAATAGCAATCCATAAGAAAAACTGACGGCACACAGTGTACACACTTTAAAAATCATTAATTACAAATGTTAGAATACATCTAGTACAACTTTTATAATTACGTTACCACATGCACATGAACGTACTTACAGTTATGAATAAAAATGCAATTACTTACTGTCACAACCTTCTCAGAAACTTCTAAGGAATAAATGAAGTTTGTATGTAAAACAGAATGCATACGCCTGGCGCAACATAACGTGAACATGAAAATATTCTACTTTACAATATTACTAATAAAACCAATTTTGTACGCATATTGGTATTTATACATATTCCAGTATATATCCCAGTAGTCACTTCATATTTTCATTATTAAAAATCTTTCTTTCTTATTCCATCCTTTGTCATCTTCCGTACATATACTATTCACCAAAGCAACATCCGTCGTAAATCATCGCATTGAAGTGAAATTTACTGCAAAGTATAGGGTAGTGTAATGTAATATAATACTTGACAAATTTATGTTGTGCCCAAAGGGATTTTCGGTGGCTTTTCTGTAATTATCGCATCGTTCGGCCGTGTCGTCAAAATCATGGGGGAGTAGCCAGTAGCTGGTTAACGGTAGTGACCAAAGGGTTAGATAGTTGAGAACTGTACCTACGGGAATTATTTGTGTAGCACAAGATTAAAGCCGACTTATACGGTGTGGTAATATGCTTCATTATGGTATTTTGTTTCTGTTTTGCGTATTTTAAGTAAGAACCTTTGAAACACGATTTGCAGATTCTTTTGTTTTGGAGTAACGTAATCAACTGTGGCACATATTTATTCCATACAAAGCCTAAAGCTCAGTACAGTAACGTAGTGTTAAGGATGTCAACTTGGTGATTCACAACTAGAGACGAATTCATAACTCCTAGCTATCTAAATTGTAGATAGAACGAAGCTGGCAGAAATGAGAAGTAGGCAAAACGTGTTTTGGTCGACTTGCGACATAAATAGGATTGCAGCCTACAGTCTCTTTGTATCATGTAAAACAAAGGCTATCTTGAGCAACAATGCGCCAAAGTAAATGGCTCCAAATAAAATGTAGATGATAATAGGTATATTTCTATTCCTTTGAGCATTTCTACAGTGTGCCAGCACTCAGTATTAAACTATAATTGATATTATTAAAGGTATGACTTAAAAAAAACAAACATTAAAAACCTATTGCTGTGGACGGACACCCAGTTTTCGCGAATGTATTTTTTTAGTTGCATAGATTTTGTCATGTTTACTCCGTTCAGCCAATATTTCGAGAGAGTTTTCACAGATGTAGATTTTATTTTTATAGAAGATTTAGTTAATGAATTGATTTGATTGTATGATTTATTTAGTTAAGTGTTCAGTTTTTTTTTTTAAATTAATTTCATTCATTTAGATGTCTAGTACTTGCTAGTTCTGCTTAATGTTTATTCTTTTAGATTTTGTCCGTCCGCGTACTGTTTGTATGTCTGCGTTGTTGTTGTATGAAAAACGACTGTTCAACTGTATCACGCAGTTCCTTGGTAGACGCTAGTGTGAGTACATGTATTTTTGAATTCTTTGCTGCCATTTTGTATTACATTTTTATATCGTATTTGTTTCGCGTTTATTGTTTTATTTCGTCCATCAAGGAATTCGTTAAATAATAATTGTTATTATATTGATGTGTACACATTATAGATGTAAGATCATTTATTATTTATGTGCAGGAAGATATATTTCAAATTAGTTTTTTTTATTATAGTTTAAAGAACTAATTTTTTCGTTTTTCATTTCCCTGTTTCATTTTAATTATTAATCACCTCGGTTTGGGTGAGTAGAAGCTTTGTGCATGCATTTTAGTTTTTCTTTTGTTATTTTCTAGAATTGGTCCACGCTTAATTTAGTTTGTATTAATTTGAAACCACGTGGATTGATTTTAAAGATATAGAATTATCTTCCTGAACAAACTAATCTTTTGCTTTGATATAGGAAATAGCATTGTCCTATTGTAATTTAGAATCACGTGCAGTTTTCAAATTTAGGCCCCTCTGTTCACGGTTTTTTTTTTTCTGCAAATTGTAATTAACTTTTTTTTTCTTTTTTTTATAGTAAAGTTTTGATTGTTAATTAACGTCATTTTTTATTTTAAATTAAACCTTTTTAATTTTTGGGATAATTAAGAAAGTCAGTTTTCATACACTCACAATTTACTTTTCGTGATTAGATTCAAGTTTTAGTTCGCGAGAGTAACTCTGAGATTAATTGTTCTTTTGCGCCTTTTTTAAAATTTTTATCCGTTGAGCTAGCTAATTTAATTTTTCCTTTTTCATTTTTTTTTATTTCATTTTGCATTTTCAATTCAATCAGTACACAGCACTATGTATATCCGTATTGATAGACAAGTTCTCCCTAACCAGCTAAGAAACGTTTAATTAGTATGTCCCGGAAAGTATCAGCCTCTGACAGATAACTATCTAAGGGGAAGGAAGTTTTCTGCTTCTATTTTCCTGTTAAATCTCTAATCAGCAGAATATAATCAATAGCTATTTTCGAGCTCTAAAATTGCTAATAATCTGGTATTAAATTATTTTAAAATATGAAGGATTTGGGAATAGTATATTTCTTGTGAACTAATCATTTTGCATACGTCCACTTTTTCTCATAAGTTCCTGACAAGCCCCAGATAGTGTATAAAATCTTGTACAGGTTCTTTATTCTATTTTTGTGAAGCATATTCAAAGTATTCTAAAGGCAGTTCAAAATCTATGTATTAAGAGAAAAAAAAGTGTGTTAAAGCAACCCAAAATTGAGCTGTATATAAAGAAAAATAAATTGAGTTAATACAACACATAAAATGTTGGTTTAAAACAACGTGTTTTAATCAGTTAGTGTTAAACAATGGTGACCATTTCTCTAGGAAAATATGCCACGGTTTTCCAGGCGGAGGCATATGCAATATTCAACTGAAATCTGTCAGAGGGCTTATAAAACAAGCGGATCTATATTGCAAAAGATAGCCAGGCGATACTGAGGGCATTAGTAAACCCCAATGTACAATCAACACTGGTTTGGGAACGTATTCGAGAACTGAATAGCTTTAGAGACAGCAATAAAGTCACTTTGCTGCGGGTGCCCGGACATTCAGTAATCGAAGGAAACGAAAAAACTGATGAGTTAGCAAGAAAAGGACCGTTTGTTTTATTTATTTATATTTTTCTCACTATGCACAACAGAAGGTGAACTGTTTGATAGATATAGATGAGATAGTTTTTATTATTTTACTTTTACTTTTGCTCGCACTCCGTTTTAGAACATTTTTACTAAAATTATAATAAATTTCTGTAAATCTTCACCTTATCAAATGACGCCACTGGTAGATAGACAAGTTGTATAGATTCAACAACTTCCAGAGCATGCTTTGCAGAACATCGAGGGGGCTGTATTCATTCTAACAATGGGAATAAGTATTGAGTTAAGAAATATTAATAATATTTGTGAATATTATTCAGTGATTCAGTCTATTTGGTTTAAATTGAAATTCATTTCGAGTAATGAAACACCATCTTTGACTAATATTTTCATGCAATCGATTTATTTATTTAAGAAAACAAAATATATTTTAGTTGGAAAAGGTGTATAAAAATACTTCTCAATTATTAAATTCTATTTTATTTACTGCATTTGATAATAGAAACTCCTCTGCACTACCGGTTTCGGTTTCCTGCCTTAAAAATAGAATTTAATAATTGGGACGCATTTTTGTACACCTTCTCCAAACCGAAAGTCTAACCCAATTATGGACATAAAGTCACCATTAAAATATATTTCGTCAAGGAAAGCTTAATTGAAATTTTTGGTTATTTCCATTAAACTAAGATTCAATGAACATATAATTTGGTTTAGGTAATTAAGTACTTGTTTATCCATATTCAACTGCACTGTTTTGTAATATTAAACAAATTTTGGTAGTATGAAATAAATCGGCTTTTTATTGTGCATTTGTAAATACAACTACAAGTAAAGGTGTTCCCATATTGTATGTATTTATATAGGAATTTCCTTTATTGCTTTAATATATAATAATACTAGAGGATAAAAGCAGAAATAAAACTCATTTTAATAGAAGTATAACACGATTTTATTTCTAATATTAATATTTACAGACTAAATTACCTAAGTAATAAGTTTATATCCTTAAAAGATCACACTGGGGTCATTAACCTCACAAATACATGCACAATATGAACAAAACGGAGCATTATTATACAATTTTTATATTGTTTCCGTTTTATTGGATGAAATCCAATCCAGGGAAACATTCGTTTAAATACAGAAAACCGCTATGTGATGTTTTAACAAAAATCGACGACGCAAAATGTACCTATTTTTTTTAAGATAAAACTGGATTTTAATCTATTAGATGTGTGATAATTAGGTGATCATTTCCTAATTTTAAACATATAGGTTGTAACAAATAAGGTATTTTGTCTTTATTACTTGTATCTGTATCTGTGTTCTTTTTTAATTTCGTCGGGTTTATCGTAAATTCAGTTTCCCTTGATATAAGCGTTTCAAAATAATACATCGCACCATGGTAACAATAAAGCAAGTGAAGATTATGCTAAATTTGAAATGGCACAGATATCTAAACGTATAATTTCTATTTATTCACTTTTTTTTTTCTTTATAAAATCCACGTATCACTTTTACAAAAATATCCTTTGACCATTGTAGATGAATGTATCAGTAAGTATGTATAGTAATTTCGGGTAAAAATGCAAATTTCCTAAAGATAAGTTCATTTGAAGTTAATTCAAGAAAGCTTCAAAGCAACACGTGTAATATTAGAATTGTCTGCGGTTACTTCGCCCTTTAACCAAAGAAATAACAAATAGAAAATTGGGCTGTTGCAGTTATCTATGTGCAGTTTATATCTGAGGAGCAGACTTTCAAATTGCATTATGTTCATTCTTTCCTAGTACTGCTAGGACATTAAATAAAACAAAAGAAACTTGATAGTTTAGAAAAATTACTTGTCACTTGTTTGGAAACGATGGTACGACATAGATCCGGAGTTGAATAGGATGAATGAAAATTTTGAAGCATCTATTGCGACGAATGATGAAAACGAATATCTTCAAGAGTAAGAAGAGGATGACGAAAAATGTTAATGTGTTGAGAATGATGATAATGAATTTGTTTAAACAGTTTAATGTAAACATATGTTTTTAACCTAAGATTGTTCCTGATACTAATGAACCAGATTTGTTTCATTATACCATTGTTTCACTATTAAAATTTCCACAAAATATAACCGTTTTTCTCCTGAAAATTTGTAAAAATGGACATAATGCAATTTGAAAGTCTGCTCCACATCTGTAGTAGTCGGGAACAAACCCTCATAATAAAGATTTAAAAACAGACATAACTAAAAATTTGATTTATTTTTCCTCCAAATACTTCTTATGCCCAGTAAATGCAAAACGCCTGTTACTGATGGTAATTATACGATAGAATTTAGAACCATAAATTGAGCCTTTTTTAAAAGAAATATATTTGATCGGAGGAACGTAGTACCGCTCGCTACCCAAAATTTCAGGAATGAGTTGATATTCAATTTTGTGCGAATAATAAAATCAAAAGCTAGTTTTACTTTGATAAAATTTATTAACATATACTAACATTAACATATAATAACCCCTTGGTATTACAGATCCTGAAAATTTCAGTTAAGTGGATGCTACATTATGGAAGTTCCTTGCTAAACACCTTTAATAAATAACTTTTATAGTGTAATGTTCGACTTCTGAAATGCGATTCCGAATCAGACAATTTAGAATATTATGTAACTTTGGCGATATGTAAAGGATATATATTCCTTTTTTTCTTAGTGTAGAAATTCACTTTTACAAGTGAAACATGCCTTTAAAATTGACGGGTTTCCAATTTTCTCAATATAATAATAAAAATAAAATTCATATTTGACTCTGTGTGAGTTGTTAATATATATAAAAAAAGAAATCAAACCATCTAGATCCTCGCAAAATTCTTTAATATCACACGACCGGTTTCGCTCTATCTGAGCATTCTCAGGCCAGAACTTAATAACAGTTAAGAATGCCAAGTTGCTATTTTCAATTCTATTTAAAACTATGCACAGTTTTGCGATGAATAGTTTCTTTCTAAAGCAGATATTATCACATTCTTGATTGTATCTAACAAATGTTTTACACTCTAAGAAGTTGTGTTGAATTTACATCTCTGCTTAGGCGGATATTACGCTATAAAACTCGTTTGACAAAGATGTGTCATAAAAGATATTTGACATAACAACATAACCTAGAATTTTGAAAGTATTTCATATTTATGCTTTCGGGTTTATTTCTGCCGGTTATTCTCTCTCTCATCTACGCCGTAATCTTTGATTTATAAAATAGTTTAGCAAAGTGACATAGATGTAATATACAATATAGAGTCGTTGGCTTGTTTTTAAAATATTTAGTTCCAATAATCATAAAAGTGAACTATATAAACATGTTAGACAACTTTCGATCAGATATACAAGAAAAACCCTGGTAAATTAATTAAGTGAATTCATTTACCCCGAAATTAGGTAATTAGTAGTTGATTAATAGTAATGTGATGATAGTCATACCATTTTAATAAAGCCTTAGATCGACAGATAGGATTGATATTTCATAAAACTTTTATAAAAGATTTTACCTAGTGTAATACACTACCATTTGATGATCAATACCTTTGTTAAAGAACTCTCGTAGATATCGATAGGGCAAATTCAGTTTTAGAAGAACTAGCGCTGAGCTCAGGTGAAATCTGTTTATTTCTACTAGCGCTTAACTTCACGTGTTGCTTTTTTTTTTCAATGATGCGTCGGCAAATTTTGTTAGCAAATCTCAAGTTCAGCACCTCGAAAACATATACCATGGAGAAAATGGAATGTTACTGGATAACGCACTGGGGCTTCTTTGAGCACAAAGTATAGTGACAGCTGTTACCTTTTAATTCGTTTTATTAAGCGGCAACAAATTTACCAACATATCTAACAATTTAAGAATTTAACAGAAATATTGGTAACTACATGAAAATAGTTCATGTGTGATGAATATTCTTAAAAATTTCAAGAAAAAGATTCTAGATAATCGTCGCATATTGTCGTGAGGTTTATTATTTACTAAACGGTTATTTTGTGGTTGTATTGGCTTAATGATAACGAATTAATTCATGTGGCGAGATTTTCGACAATATATTTACCTTCAATTGCTTGATCCATAGTTATAATTACTAAGTTTTTATTTTTAAAATTATGCTAAATAAACGCATTGTCATTTACGAGACCTAAACATAATTAAAGACTTGTATTTACTTTTGGTAATCCAAAATAAAGGAATTCCTCATAAGCTGTAACCTTGAATACAACCTTGTTCACGTATTCTGAAGGACCTTTTAATAAGTAATAGTTTTTCAAAATTCGATAGAACTAATTTCGTAAATTTTCGTTGGAAAAAAAATTGCGTACCACAAAAATCTGTTCTGAATATTCGCAAAGATTCGTAATTTTTAATTTCCCTATTCGGAATCATTTCTTGTGAGTGCAGATTTTTAAAGCGACTCAATAAACAATCAAAGCGGAATGAATTATATTTCTCACAGTGAAATAGCGTTGACGTCTTCTTAAAATACCATATTCGTTTTCGAAAATACTAATACTAATAGCATACTAAGAAAAAATAATGTAAGCTCTGAAGTAATAAATTTACATAATATTCAACTCAACAAAAGCACCACTTCATATTCACACAGTGAGTACCTCCTTCTCGATTACCGAAGTTACTATTGATATATGTAATATACTCGTATTATTACGTAGTTTATACAGCAGCAAACGCTGTTTTGGTTTTTAAATCTTATCGTTAAGTTAATGTGACCTTTAGATAAAACAACAACTGTCAAAATCAGCATTCCTTAAAACCAAAACATAAGAAAACGTGTAGTTAGTGAATATTTGCAGTATCACCTATAGATTTAGGTATGTTTTATATTTTTAAGGATAACAAAGGTATGTACAACATATTTGTAGAACGTGAACAAGCTATGGTGGCAATAAAAAGCAACAGAAAATAACCTTATGTTATGTCGTTTCTCATTTTAGCAGTTAATATTTTATCTTTCTTTAAATATTTGAATAAGCAGTAAAAAGAATTGAAGGAAAGGGGAAATCAGAAGGCGTCTTGCTAAAAGTGTCTATGTTTTATGGTCACTTTTACAAGTGGTAAAAACAAAAATAGCTTCAAGAAACGAGGATGATATAGCATATGAACTATGTTAACAGAGGCGCGAACGGACCGGATCGGCCCTTTTCGAGTTTTTGATCATAACAAACTATGGTAATACAATACCACTTCTGATTAAAATGGATACATTATATACACACATATATTTCATTAATAAGTTAGGTACAGTCCAACAAATATCTCGTGACAGTAGTAAGTCATTGTGGGCACATTGTACTGGAGTGAGGAGCGTATACGATGGCCGGTTTACAGTATATATGCTTCAGCTCCGCCTTTTTTTTTTTCACTGCGCAACTGTCACGAGCGATTTGTCGAGCTGTATGATAAAATTGTATGAATTAATTTGTTATCATTTACACCAATTGACGTCAATGTCAATTTAATAGCATCTTTTACAAGTTTATAGTAAAAAATTGAAAACAGAATTCGTTTGCAATATAAGTGTACAATATTTATCTGTTCACATTGTATAAAATAACACAGTATCATTTGTAAGATACATTTAGTAAGATAGTAAGGAATCACGCTCAAAAAAGAAATACAAACATAAAAGTATGGGATCTTACTAATATTATTTTTCAAAGAAGATTATTGAAAAAATATAAATTTTACTAAAAAAAATATATTCCCTTTCGAAACATTTTTAAAATTATTTAATGAAGAGTGTAAAAATATGAATTTGCTTAATTTTAGAGTATTCATTTCCTAACTATTTAGTCAAATAGTGTATTGTGTATCTCACTGTTGTTCTTTAATCATGTTTCACTTTGATGATTCTTCGTGAAAGTCTCTGAAAGCAAATATTTCCCCTCTTCAAATCTTGACTAAAATCCCTAATTTTTTTAAGCAATTCTACCGTTGCTTAAAAAATTTAAAGTTAAAGTAATATGTGGAGTTTAAAACTTTAAAGATGAAACGGTTTCGTAGTTTGTTGAAATTTTGTAGAATCATCAAAGAAATTTAAGATAAGCCTTGTTGTCCAACCTTGTTTATCCAATTTCATTTCTTCTTCTAATTCTGACCCAAAGTTTTTAATCATATTTGTTTTTCACCAAACTATAGGTTTTGGTTTTTATAGTAAGTATAAATCATTGTCATAGCAAAAAAATATATAACTCTGTAACCAAATGATAGTTATAAGTTATATGTTTATTTTTGGAATTACAGGTATTGTATAAATTCTCTATTTTATTTTATTATTAAATGAACATGTTTGCCAGCACTAGTTGCTACAACTCCTAGATATTTGCAGTTGGGCATAAAAAAACTTAAATTCTTTAAATTAAAACGGTTTCCCAAGGAAGGCCAAACTTTTTAAAGGACAGTCGTTGAATCTAACAAAAACGAGACGGACCGTGCCGAGGTAATTCTCAAAGTGTGCATCTCTAGTGAACAAATTAGAAAGCAAATCAGAAAAAGTTCACAACAACATTAGTAAAAAACAGTGGTAAATGTATCTAAGAAAAATGGCAATAATTGAAGAAATTGTGTAAGAAGACTACAAATACATGAAAAAAAGAGAATAAGCCAAGTAACATACCTATGGCGAACTTATAAAAAATGGAAAGAAGGAAGTTGAACAAAGAATTTATGAGGTCATAAAACCAATATGGAAGACAATACCTGAGGAATGGAAATCCGATGTCGCAATATATCGATACCAAAGAGAAGATGTAGTGATGTGCGAGCATTACAGAAGAATAAAACTGTTAAATATAATCGATAAGATGCTAATCATATTTATTCTAACAAGATTGAGAATACTTATGCATAAAAATAACAGGATATTACCAGGATGGGTTCAGGCAGAGAAGATCAATATTGGATGGAATACATGTGATAATAGGGAATAAGGAATTAGTATAAAATATTATTTATAGATTTTAAACTACAGGTGCAAGAATTCTATGCATATTCAGACAAAAAAAGCCCTTGAAAGCAGCAGTACGTTCGTTTGAGGAAATGACAAAACGAACATGTGTATTAACACATCATTGCGGCAAGGTGACAGATTGTCAGCGACACTAACTAAAAAAGCAATGGGAGTGTTAATGCAGAGGTGTGGAATATTGGGAACCATAATAGAAAAGTTGGTACAAGTAGTTGGTTATGCGGACAATGTTACTGTGATAGGTCGGGTCAGAAGTCTAGAAAAAACAATAGTGAAGTACAAAAGTGGGAACTAAAAAATTATGAAGAAAGAACCAGATATATGAACATATGCAGTAAAAAAATAGAAACGAGATTATAGATATTGAAAATTATGACATAGACAAAATAAAAAGTTTTATATACTAAAAAATTCGAAAATGGAAGAAATAGATCAAAGAATACAAACAGGATATAAGCCACACTACAAAAATTAATCAGCAACAAATTGCACAGCAAGGAAACGAAACTAAGGGTGTACAAAACTGCAATAAGACTGTCGTAATATATGCAGACGTGTGTGTAGGTCAAACATGGATGAAGAAAAATATTGGAGACAAGGATTGAAGGAAAATATTTGGATGAAAGAGAATAGAAAGAAAAGAAAGTTACTAGGGGGAGAAAACATAGTGAAAATAATGAAAGCGAAGAGGATAATAGTAGTACGGCTATATAAATCGAATGTATGATAACGCAATAGTCAAAAGAATTTCGAAGTACAAACCCCAGGCTAGAATACGTGGAAAACAGAAACTGAGATGAGAAAAACAGGTAGTCAACGATATAGGATGCGTGAAAATTGCATGATGGCGAGAAGAAAAAAATACAGTAAAGACGAAAGAAGAAAGGAAAGTAGTAGAAACAGCAAGAAAACATGAAGCTTCGTGAAGAAAAATATGAAGTAGGAGAGAGTGACGATCCATATTGACATTAGCCTATAGAACTACAATTTCGGCAGATGTTAGGATACCTATAATATTATTATTATATACAAATATTTTTTTATATTATTTATATTAATTTTGAAGAATTTGCTGAAGCAGTGGTAGGTAGTAAGAGATTCTATTCATTTTGTATGGTATAGTGAACCAAACAGTCGATTCCTATCTTTTAACCTATTGTGAAAGTATTTAGTTTGTTCTTTGCGGTTCGAAGCTTAAACGTAGTCTTCTGCTCTCTTGTTTTATGTGACAGATACAATTTTAATTAACTGATGAAGCTTCCTCATTTAACATGACAGTTGATTATTGGTCTTCATGACGTAACAAATCTTTAAGAAATTGCATTAAAAATTAGCACGTAAATGAAAGAAAAACTACAGAACACTTGAAAAATTAACGAAACGTTACCTAACTTCTATTTTAGACGTAGAATTTCCGCGCACAGTGTACATTATATACTTACATAAATATACATATATATTGTCGGAGTTGTCAAATATCTTTTCATTTGTCTTTAAGTATTACTTTAGGGACACATTGAGCTGGTTGAGAAGGTTGTCACTACGCAAACACCACAGTCCACTGTAATTAAAGTGCCGTCAAATCGTAGTCCGATTTTATTTGTGGTTGGGTCGCTGCTTGTCCGCAACCGGGCGACGCATTCAGCGGGGTCAGCGAGTGAGTGCCCAGCGCTCCTATGTGCATACCGGGATCTCCGTGCAGCATGCTCGGATGATGCAGATTGGGGTTGGCGTTGATCGTATGGTGACCGTGCGAATGGCCACCGATCGTCGAGGGAATCTGATGTCCCGTTAGGGACATATCCAACATATTCTCTCCTAGAACGTCCATTTCCACCCGACCGACGTTGTTCGGGTTGTTGTTTTTCCGTTTATCATTGTTATTTGGCGGAGTGGAATTCTGTGTTTTCCCGCGTATCTTTCCGGTCGATGCCTTTGTCGTGGCGGTGGTCGTCGTTACCCCGGCCGGGTTCGTTTTTCGCCTGACGTTCTTCGTGTTCGGTAATTTGTTGTCCTTCTTCCACTTCATGCGCCTGTTCTGGAACCAGATCTTGATCTGTCGCTCGGACAGGACCAGAGTATGGGCGATTTCGATGCGCCTACGGCGCGTCAGGTATCTGTTGTAATGGAATTCTTTTTCCAATTCTAGTATTTGGTGGCGCGTGTACGCTGTCCTTTGTCTCTTTGGTTCCATGCCGGGTGTAAAGGCTCCGTTAGCTAGAACAAAAGAAAATCCATTAACCCCTTAAAATTATTTATATGAAAGGAAGTTTAAATTGTGTGGATACAGAGACACTTAATTGTATCAATCTTGAACATGGAGTAGCTCAAAGGGCCTAGAACCTTTACTTTATAGCTTGTATGTTATGATGTTGGCACATACATACACACAAAATTATATCGTTTATATATGCTGATGACATTGCTATTATCACAGCTACATATAAATTTGATTTGGCATTTGTGCATATACAAGAAATTTTTATTAAGTTTCAAGTTTGGGTACATAAAATTAAACCACAGTTATGTGCATTAGATCCCCACAACTGAACTTTGATTATGTAGGTACCGTCTATATTGAGTCATCATGCTCATATCACAGTATAGAAATATATCAGTAATGACAAAACCCCTTTTTATGAATGAAATTCTTTGTCCTATTTTAATGACCTTGATCACATTGATGCTACGGAGTCCACGGCCACGCGCATCCTATGCGTCTACCGGAAAAAATGTATGAACATTTAAAAATTTGATCACTATGCTTTAATAGCGGAGGTTATGTCGAAGTATATCATATATTTATTATTGAATGGGTCGAAATTTAGTAGATGCAGAAAAGAGTCGGTGGTAAGAATATTAGCTGTGAATTATAAACATGCAATGTGCATATAACCAATTTTTTTTGTAGAAATGTTTTAATAAATTGACATTTCGTTATTATTGACACTATAACCTATAATAATAACGCAACTGTAAGTAAACAAAGTGTAGAAGTGAATTTTATTTACGTGATCGAAAATTTCCTATATATTCAAATTATAAAATTGCATAAAATAAGCCACTTTATTTATAGTGGCATATTTTGACTTGAAATTTAAGTGATATACCTAGTTGATAGCAATTAATCTATTGAAAAATACCGATCTGTTAAATTTTCTATTGCTGTAGTTTAATTATAATTAAAATTATTATAATAATAACTAAAGAAATTACTATCATATGGAAACGTCGTTCTCAAATATTTTACAAAATAATGTGATTTTATTGTCTGGCTTCTCAGAGAAAAAATATGCATTGTCTGGATTAGAAAAGCTTTTATTATAACAGCAATCCATACACGATATACTGGACATTTTTGATTGGGCTTTTGCCAGTTAATTTCCAGGTAAAGTAAACAGGTTAATATTGAAAGACATAAGTAGTAATAGTTTATATTTGCTATGCCTACAATATAGACAATGAAAAATATTACAAACAGAAAGTTTTCATTAGAGATTACATACAAATGGATTGGTCCGCAATTTATTCCAGCAACGAAAGGTAGCAAGTCGAAAATTATTTACATATTGATATAATTGACAACTTTATGAAGTTATATGGCTTTGTCACTCCATTTTGTCAAGCTTTTTCTGCCGATTTCACACGTGCTTCTATTTAATGTTTATGTGTACTCTGAAACCCAACATCTTTGAAATTAGAAACTTCAATGTGTAAAATAATCACATTCTTGACATGGATGTTCAAAATTAATAGAACTGAACTGTGCTATGAATTTTTCCAAACACTTCAGTTGTGGTGATACTAATTCAAAATTATTAAAAAATATTTTCTCTAATATTATGACATAAAAGAAAGGTGTTTTTAATTTTCCAAATTTCTGCTTATTCGCATGTTCACATGCCTTTAAATGGCAAAATAACGTTGAATCATCTAACTGATCGTGTTGCTGGGAAAACCCTTCAGAAACATCACAATTGTAAACATTTAAACATTTCCATATTAAATATCCACAAACGTATCACAACGAATTTTTGCGAAAAAAACTTAAATTGTAATTATTTCTTGCACTATTCTTGCAGTTGGGAGTATGCCAACGATTGTAACCAATGCAGGTAGTTGATCCAAATTCCTCTGGTTCCATCATCAAGCATCACTAATGATTGCTATGATGTATTGCTTACATTACAACCTTTAATAAAAACAAAAAATTAAATGTTGATCTCTCGGGTACTTTTTACTGTAAACATTGAAGTGCACTTCATACTTTAAAACACCTTTTCAGCCAGTATGTGGTGTTATTAGTCCCATAGTTGTGAGTATTTTTGACATTTAAGTGTACAATTGATTATATTAAAATACTTATGAATGATCACTTAAATGAACACAAAAAACGTATGTAAAACTGTCTACGAAAAAAATAATAATAAAATGTGTGGCTAATACACCGTACACGTAAACCAAGATTCACAAATAAGAGATCAAGAGAACAAACGAAATTTAAAAATAAAATGGGGGTGAACATCACAGCGAGATAACCTAAGTGTCTAAACGTGGTATTTAATTTATTGTGATTGATACATACACATACATACGTGCTGCTATAAACACTAGCACCCCGCCAAAATTTTCTTGAATGAAATGCACGATCGTGCACGATTCACGTGCTGCGCAATACGATTTATTTATGTGTTGCTGGGAAAACCCTTCAGAAACATCACAATTGTAAACATTTAAACATTTCCATATTAAATATCCACAAACGTATCACAACGAATTTTGCGAAAAAACTTAAATTGTAATTATTTCTTGCACTATTCTTGCAGTTGGGAGTATGCCAACGATTGTAACCAATGGCAGGTAGTTGACCAAATTCCTCTGGTTCCATCATCAAGCATCACTAATGATTGCTATGATGTATTGCTTACATTACAACCTTAATAAAAAAAAATTAAATGTTGATCCTCTCGGGTACTTTTTACTGTAAACATTGAAGTGCACTCATACTTTAAAACACCTTTTCAGCCAGTATGTGGTGTTATTAGTCCCATAGTTGTGAGTATTTTTGACATTTAAGTGTACAATTGATTATATTAAAATACTTATGAATGATCACTTAAAACTGAACACAAAAAACGTATGTAAAACTGTCTACGAAAAAAATAATAATAAAATGTGTGGCTAAACACCGTACACGTAAACCAAGATTCACAAATAAGAGATCAAGAAAGAACAACGAAATTTAAAAATAAAATGGGGGTGAACCATCACAGCGAGATAACCTAAGTGTCTAAACGTGGTATTTAATTTATTGTGATTGATACATACACATACATACGTGCTGCTATAAACACTAGCACCCCGCCAAAATTTTCTTGAATGAAATGCACGATCGTGCACGATTCACGTGCTGCGCAATACGATTTATTTATGACCGGTCACGCTCATTTTACTACGATTCGAAAAACGGACGAGAGCGGGAAGCCAATCTGTCTCTACTGTTATCTTTCTATACTGTGCTCATATTTCCACAATTTGTAACTGTAGGACTACCTTGGAATTAGTTGATGAAATTAAATATTTGCATTTAAATCTCGACCAAATTTTTCTTTTGAATAAACATATTTATAGGTTGTGCCGTAAATTAAGACTATTGGCTAACATGCTTCTATGTAAAGCAAATATAGGCTATGGTGTGAGTACGTTTAGTAAAATCGAAAGGATTGCCTGTTTGGGCATCACGGGAGCCTTGTCCTCGACACCGACGGCTGCTATGAGACCATTCTTGGACTTCCCCCGCTGCAGTTGGTGTTGTGGTCTGTAGCGAGCCTACGAGCTTACAGAGCAAAATATAGTGGATGCCAAGGCTTGTCCAGCAAAGTCGGAAACCACACCAGCATTTTCAACTATATCGTTTTCAGCTTCCCTTGGAAATACAATGTAGATATTTCTAGCAGAGAAACTACAATAGCGTACATCCGCAAACGAAATTGGGATCTATCCCGTTGGTTTGTCGATGCCTTGAAAACGCGTAATGGCACGGGCATTGGTATCTGGAGGGACGGAGAGCGGGACGGCGAAACTTCTAGCCTAGGGCCCCAAAATTTTCCAGGCCGAAAATATTGCCATCCGGACTGGCGCTGAGGGCATCTCAAACTGTCTGCGCAAGAAAGAACGGGTAGAAATCATCTTCGACAGCCAGGCTGTCCTCAAAGCTTTGCGGTCTGTAAGATTTGGCTCTTGGGTTGTACTGGGGTGCCACAGAGAACTTAAACAGCTGGCGGAACATCTAAATGTTACATTGTGATGGGTGCCAGGTCATTCTGGGATTATACGCAATGAAATAGCTGGTACGTTAGCAAGGGGCGCCAGCGAGCTGCCGTTCCTAGGTCCAGAACCGACGTGTGGTAGCTCATATGGCAGCATCAAAACGTTTGTAAGGCGTCAATTTGCTACTAGGCGCTGCTCCTTTTGGAATAGACTCGCCGGCGCTAGACACTGTAAATCTTTAGGGCTTCAACCGAATGAGGAAATACCCAGTAAGGCAGTCTTTATGAGCAGGGACAGATTGAGTCTGCACACTAAATAAGCAAATGTACCGCACCGGGCTAGTGAACTCTCCCCTGTGCAGGAAGTGTGGGAGTGCTAAGGAAGCTTTTGGTCACCTTCTTCTTCCCACCCTCAGCAGTGGACGGGGCGAGGCAGATGCATTTTGGTATAGATCGGTTGGATGATCCCAGAGTCGGCAAGTTAATCCTCAGCCAGATTGCGAACTTTTTTGATAAAGTGCAACCTGACTGAGAGGGCTAAAATAGACATGGGGGCACAATAGAGCTTTCTGGCGGAGCTACCTTCTTCGGGTTACACCTGCCCATGGTTAAAATTATGGTTCTATTTATCAGATTTTATGTCACTAAGTGCTATGTATGCAATTTGGTTGAATTAATTATAGCGTCGATATACATGGTAATGCTTTGGAATATTTAATTAATAAAATTATTTTTATCCAAAGATTCGTGTTAAAGTATATGGCATCTATTCCACCAGTTGGAATAGATTGGTTTAAAGAAAGAAAATTTAAAGAAAAAATATGTATATATTGACCTATAATTGAAAGCTACTTCAAATTAAAAATTTCCAATAGTTGAATATGATAGGATAACTAGATCAAGTAATATTGGAGATCTAGAAATTTCTTTGTATGATAATAAATACGGACGTAGAACCTTCAAGTTTTTTTTCTTCAAGGCAGAAATACAATATAATATACCTACTTTAAAAATATATTATAGAATTAAATTTTAATGTGTATATTGTTGGATGGTTCTTTAGACCACTATTTTAAATTTTATTATCGTCATAAATGATGTCGCGGTGGTGCATATAAATGTAATAACTTAACTTATTTGTTTGTACAGTTGTATACTGACTTGTTATTTCTGGATACGCATAACTGAATTTTCATATACCCATTTACATTAGAAAATAAATTAATTCTATATTGGTACGTATATGTCTGCCTACTGTAAACACCTATAGAAAATATAAGTTACTTCATTAAATTACATGAAAATATTCAAAAATATTTGTAAAAAAAAAACCAAAAGCCTTGGGACGGTTAGATATAAAGAATTCTAAATTCTTCATTTCGCAATATAGTTTTTGAACGAATATGAGTATAGATTTTAGTAAATCGTTTTGCTCTTTGACATTAAGTTAAGTTGCTTTAGTGGTTTTAATGGCCTTATATGAAAATATGTTAATATTTTCCTGCACACAGAAATTAAAAGATGAAAATCAAGGCCGGAGTAAATTACAGCTTATTCTAGTTTGAAAAGTAAATGCCAGAATTTAATTTGTTAGAGGCAATGGATACTGCAAAAAAAGACTATATATAATGTTATTGGTTAACAATATACGTAATCGTAACTAAATATGTACCTGTTTGTATAATACGTATTGCCACATATATCAACATAAATACGATGTTGCTTAACTTTCGTTAAAGTTTGTGCTTGCTTTAAGCTATGTGATACTAAATTTAATGAATTTCATGGTCATTGCGGAAAGAAACCTAACCTATATAAGAAACAAATTCCTTTTTAAATTCAGGGTGTAGTTGTCTACCTATTGCTGCGTTCTGTGATCTCAACTAAAGAGTGAACTTCCAGTAAGATTCACTGATTAATCTATTATTTTGCCGCAATTAAAATGACGTTCTATAGAGTTCGAACTATTTATAACATGTTTATCTTTACGTTTTTTAGATACAATCCAATCTACCGTATGTAACTGATAATATTATATGTGGTAGAATATATTTTGAGAATACAATATCAACAGCTAACACTACTCAAGCAATACAATTATGCAATCGCATTGTAAACGGTGGCATATCCACGTCATAAATGTTTTAATCTATAAATATCTACAGATATTCTGTGATTAAAATGTGTACGAATTGAGATAAACCAGGGTATATACCAAAGGAGTAACGTAGAAAATAGGAATATACAACTTTATTAAATATTTTCAGGTATGGAACATGTGCGCGTAGTGGCAAAGTAAAATTTCAGGAATTTTATTGGTTTTTCAATGACAAAAATATGTGCAAAAAGAAGTAAAAAACTGTTGATTCCTCCTTTCATTTCGCGCACACGCTTTCTACTGTAGCAATGCTTTCAATAAGGTTTTAGATTTTCCGAAGCTTTATTTGTATTGTTTTTAACAATCCAGTAACCGCTAAACGAATCCACTTTTTATATTGTATTGCGAGTAATTTATTTGTTTTGTTTTTCAATAGCAGCCGACATTTACTGAAAACTGCTTGTCAACTCCAAGAAAACAAGCGTCTAGGTTTGTTACGCTTTACAAACAGATATTTTAGTTTTGTTGTGATTCTCTCGGCGCGATGAGAGATGAAAGCAAGAAAGAAAAAAAAATTGGGCTTCTTCTGAATACGACGCTAATTAGATACTTCGAGTGGGAGAGTGAAGGCAGGAAAGACGGTCTCCTTTTTGTTGCTGGTTCAATCGTCGCGCCGTTCACGTCACATTGCAACAATTCGGCGGTGAACAATTTAGACATAGTAAATAAACAGTGAATGTTTGCCTCGTGGTTGTCGGTGAACGGTTCAAAGCGGCCGGAGTTGCCTGTTAGCAGCGATTTCATTGTGCCGAGGATGATTGGGCACTTTATCGGACGTAAATAACAATTGCACCGACTGCGGGACGAGGCAAGGTCAGACCTTTAGTATTCGATATGCTGCAGGACGCGGTTCAAATGTTATTCTTGGCGATGTGTGTTGTATGTTTGTTCGAGACGATTATTAAGGGCCGCTTTAATATGTCATCTAACTCTGGAAGGCAGAATTATTTGCATCTTGTTTTCCTTATTTTAATTTTACAATAAACGTTCTGAACTTGACTTTTTTGTTTTGAAAATGTCACATTTCACACAACAATTATTATTAAAACAAATAAGTATTTTTGGGATAGGTCTTCAAATTTGTCAAAATCAAATGGCAAGATATTCAACAATCAATATTTTTAATACAATAGTAAAGAAAAAGCACTAAAACTATTCCCTGCACAGAGTGCCATGTTCTTACAAATTGAAACAATGGATATTTTTTTTTATCTGTCAAACTGTGAGTACATCGGTGTTAGTTACATTATTTTATCCAATATCGTTATAACCTTATAATCGTAGTGATGGGTACGCTACGAAACAAACTGCTATTTTGTAGCAGCTAACAACCGTTAGCAATTTGTAGCAGCTATTCAATATCAAAAGAAGCTGGTACTTTTTTTAGCAGTTTCCTGCACACAGAAAAAGTTTTCTATTGTCAAGTACATCTGTGTTCTTACACAGTTTTACTAAATGTAAGATAGTATTTTCTTTATTTTAGAGAATTTACTAGATCCGAGTTAATAGGTGTCCTTAAATATAATAAATTATTTTCTTGAAATTTTACTAGTATCAAAACAAAATTTATTTGTGGCAAATGTTATCTCTCTTAAAACAAGTACATATAATTTTTATAAGGAATAATTCACTCTCTTACGATTTTTCTAATATTGAGTTATATTTCCTTGATGCAAGCAACATAAATTTCTTGTATTCAGAATAGAAAAAAAAAAGTTGGAATGTGGAGGGGTTGATATACGTTGAAACTTGGTTTTATCCAGTATGATCGAGTTTGCATTTCGGTATTAGATATTTCGCAGTATTTTGACAATATTTGCCCTGTGCGTTACCTAAATCTGTTTGTCACCTCTTGACAGTGGTTTGAATAACGGTAAGTATTATATAATAGTTATAATATAATGCGTATATATACTAGTACATAAAAAAATATACATGTATAGCTACGGATATTTTTATAAATAGATTAAAAAAAAAAACACTGTAAATGTAGATCTAAATAAATACTTTTTAGTTGTAAAGTTATTCGATTTGTATTTTTTTCCTTACCTATGATTTAACAATTCACAAAATAAAATTTAAATAAACTAATTTTATTAATATGTTAACTATGTTAACTTGTAATTTATTTCGAGTTTTTACCTTAAAGTATGTGGTGTTACATGGTAGCAATACAAATTCTATGTAAGAAACAACGTTATTATAACTAAGATACAAATATGTATATTTGTATTGGTCTTACTGTTTGCAAACAATTGAGTAACATTTCGTCATGCTGCTGACTTTTTCAGAATAACCCAAGAATTCAGTTATTTTTGACGAAACTTTAATCAGTTTTTTGCAACCAACAGTACTGAATAAGCGCCCATTTTACCAGCATACATAGCCTTAAGTGCAAGTAAGTACCGTTTTCATGTTTAATAAAATAACGTTTGATTTAAAGGTATTAGATGTTTACCACTAGAAAACGACAAACTAATATTAAGCTCGCTTTGCATTTATTTTAAGGAGAGGCCTGGTTTATATCAAATTTATTTTTTCTCAATTCAAAGTTCTCATAAGTTCGAATTAAATACAAGATGTTCTTGAAACCAGTTTTTTTTTTCTATTTGTTTCAAGTAACCAGCTTTCCTTCGTCTAAGGACATTAAATTTCTTCAAACAAGGAATTAATTTATTGGGATATTGAGAAAATAATTTTCTTCGTCCAAGAAATTATTCATTTGCTTATATATAAGAACGAGAGGTACTTCAGTTGAGAAATTCTCACTTGATTCTAGAAATTACTTCTCTGTGTGTGATATGCTAAACAAGTGCGAATGTTGTGGAACATAATGTATATTCCTAGCAGTATAGCAGTAACGTTGAAGTAAGAAGCATGATGTTATGCGAGTATACGACAAGTTTTTGCAGTTGATATTAATAAAATTATACATATATCTCCACTCGTTACTGAATCAAGTACCTACACTGAGAAAAATCAGTGTACAGAACTATTCGCAACGCTGTGTAGATTTAATTGTATATAATTTCTGCATCAATTGTGCATTTTAGACAACAGGACTATTCAAAAATGTACACTCAATTTGTGTATTTTACATTGTGGGTTTTTATAAACAAGGAATGTTTAAAAATGGCACAATGTGTATGTATATCCGATAATCGATTGTTGTGTTAGGCAGATGTTTACAATTTGTTGCTACGAGATGAACTTAAACTGCACTATTTTATTAAAATTTACTGTATTTTATAACATTCCATTTTTGTACATAATTTATTGATGAAAATTGTGTAATTATGTGTATTTTACTGTAAATGAGAACACAATACTTGTAACCTACCCCTTATAAAAATACATGCGTGATGTTTATCAAATTCTAAATGGATGCAAATAGTCACATGGTAGTCACGTGCATCATGCGTCGAGTCTATTGGTAATTGGTGTTCATTTTAGCCATTTTAGGCAAATGTATGCACGTACAAGTTCTATCAGTGTATTAGCGTTGACCGTTGCGTTCATTACATTTTTCAGTAAAAGTATCAATAATTACAATTGTGGTATAAAGTGGGAGTGCGAACCTGAAGTTTCAATAGACAATTATATTTTTAATACATATTTGCCTCATATGAAAGGGGTGTGTTACTTAGTTTGAATAAAGTGGTTAAAATATTGTGGAAATTTATATAACACAAGCACGGTAATTACCCTAAAGTATGATGAAAATAGTGTTTTCCTAGTGTTTGGTGCCATTCGAAATATTTTTCTAAAAACACTCGAATATTGTTCTTATGTAAGGTGCCCCAAACATCATCTTTTTTTCAACACGTTTACGCATACGAATATCTTGATAGCCACAATGTCATCAAATTTCATAAACGTTAACCATGGCGTGCCACAAGGCTCAGTTTTGGGGCCAGTTTTATTTTTGATATATATTAATGATATTGCAAGCTGCTCCACTGATGTGAAATTTATTTTATATGCTGATGACATTAATCTGCTAGCCAGTGATATGAATATCAATAGTCTTAGGTATAGAATGGAGGAGGCACAGTTATGCGTTCGTGACTGGTGTTTGGCGAATGGCCTGGCTTTGAACGCAGAGAAAACACGGTTGCGTACTTTTGCTCTCCGTTGCACTGGTGAGGTGGATGACGAACCGGTGGCCTCTTTAGGAATTTCATTAGATTCAAAATTATTATGGCAGCCGCATGTAGACAAGATCACCAGGTCTATTACCTCGGCGATTTATTTATTGAGGAACATGAAAGATTTAGTTCCCATGAACGTGCTTATGTCGGCTTATTTCGCTTATGTTCAGTCGCGCATGTGTTATGGTGTTGTGGTTTGGGGGCACTCCGCTGCAGCGGACAGTGTTTTTGCCTTGCAGCGTCGCGCTGTACGACTCCTGGCTGGCCTGAGCTGTAGGGAAGACTCTCTCTTTTGAGGTTCACAATTACGACACCAGAAGCAACAAACATTTATGCTCAAAATTTAGCAGGCTCTCTAGAACCCAGACAGGCATTAACTTTTTGGCACCCAAATTTTTTAACAAATTACCTGATAATATAAAAAATTTGGAAATTTCGAAATTCAAAGTAACTTTTAAGAAATATTTATCCAAAAAGTCTCATTATAGTTATAATCAATTTTTGTGTGATTCAGTAGAATTAAGTGATTTTGTCTAGTTTTTATGTATTTCTTTTTGACATGTGCAATTTTTCGAAAGGATCAATAAATTATTATTATTAAAGCTTTTTGAGTTCGATACTTTTCACTGTAACACTCCTCGTGCTTTGACCAATCTGAACTTAAAAACTTACCTCTCAGTAAGACATCAAATATAATAGGGGAATAACACCTGGGGTATATTACATATTTTTGTATTTGTATTTGTAATAGTAAAATAAGAACTAGTGTGTATTGTAACAATATAACAGTATACATTTTCTGTTTTTTATACATGTATGTACATCCGACGACAAGAAGTCCCAGGACGCTACTTCGAGCTGAGTCTTCCCGAAGGTATTGCTGTCTCTTGCTATCTGGAGATGATATGAGAGAGACAACAATAGGCTCGGGTAGGTTCGCCTGGAGTGATATCCTAAGACTTCCTGCCGTCAGGTGTACTTATTATCTTAAGTTCTTAAAAAGTTGATAAATTGTTACATAGTTTTATTTCTTCTTCTCTCCCTGCATCATTTGTACATATAATTAAATTTACACAATCAAATGCACATATATGCACACGTAAATTCACATAAAATTACAATAAAATGCATATATTAACACAAAAAATGTGCATTTTCGCAGCAGTCGATACGATTTTATACAAAAAACATGTATACTTATTGGGGCACCATGCTTTTATATATTGCATACATCTACCGCAACTACAATGTTTGTTTTCACACAATCTTTTAAGCACAATAAATTTAGTAAATTGCACACAGTACCAATGATCGTACTGTGTGCAATTTACTAAATTGCAGCAAAACAGTACGATCATTGTAACCATCTTAAATACAATTTGTGCACACCTAATGCACAATTTTTTTTCAGTGTAGTCGTCCGCAATATAAACACATATAGATATTGAGTGAATAGCGGTAACAATGAGACACAAAAAGCTGTGTGTAAAGTTGTAGAAACAATTATTTGTTTAACGTATATCGTTATTTACGGAAAACTGTTACAAAAAGTAGCAGTTTTTTAAACAGCTGACCAAAAGTAACAGAAGCAGGTTGTAGCTGCTAACGTAAAGAAGCAGTTTTATATATCACTGTATAATAGTCTAGTTATTTGAGTTCTGTTATTGTATAATTAGTTTCGCCTTCTATCTTCCTACCTTCTTCATTACATTGTTGTTTTTAAAAAATGGTTCCCCAATCGTGAAAAATATGACATGCTGCAAGCGTATATTGAAAGTGGAAAGAACGCTATGGGAACTTTAAATCTGAATTTCCTAAGATATTCCGCAAGGAATTTATCAAATGCTCGTATTTTCAAAAGGCTGAAGAATAATTTAAAAAATAGTCATTTAGAAAAATCCATCCAAAAAATATATGAGGGCTAATAAGGGGCAAGAGGAAATATCTGTTTTGGGATATGTGGAAGCCTTTCCAACTACTTCTTCTAGAAAAATCGCGAATGCCGTAGGAGTATCAAAAATCAGCAGTCTTCGAATTTTAAGAAAATATAAATATAATCCCTACAGAAGGATCAGTTTTTGGCGGTCGTAGGTATATACGAATGTGTCAACAAAATTCTAATTTTAAAAACTGTTTAATAAAGAGTGATGAAAAGTTCACGTTACTAGCGATGGCATATTTAATAGGAACAACAACCACTACTGGAGCGACACAAATCCACATATAAACAGATCCATTCAGAGGTAAGGACAATTTGGTTTTAATATCGGATGCTTTTTAAGAGGTTACAGATTTTATTATTTTATAATATGATGGTCGTTTGACACCTAGACAACACATTGAATTGTTAAGTGCTCATTTGATAGAATTTCTAGATGGCGTTCAATATAGTCAACGAAAATTTATTTTCAATTAGATAGACAATTCCCTAGATAGCAGAAATTATTTGCATCATAGTCTCCCAAACAAATAGATTGACACTTATGGACCGATATGGAAGGCCGGCAAGATCTTCAGATTTATCGCCATTAGATTCTTTTCATGGATTTAAAAAAATATATGAGATTTACAAGCATACTTGCAACACTGGTGAACAATTGCGTGGCTAATGCTTTTCATAAATAACACCGCTTTATATAATAAATAGCATAAACGTCACAGAAAAAAAGATGTCAGAAAAGTATTTGCAAATGCCGTAAGATAATTTAAATAATTAAAGTTTTACTTTTTAAGTATATTTAATTTGTTTTGTTTTTGTTTATTTGTACTTTCTTAGGATATTAAGTTATTCTTATTCAAAACGCCCTACAACTCCCTCACTTAATACACAACTAACTTTATGAGGATAGATTTCATATCCAAAACCCAAATAAAAAGCCGCATGGAAAATTCTCTAAACATATATTTTTTTTAATTTTAAGCAATAGGAAAGTTATATCACCTAAACTGACGAAAAATATATATTTTTAAATATCTTGAAAACGGTAAGATAAATTTAAAATTTGATTTCCCCAATGTTTTTATCTCGAAAAAGTAGCTACGGACTGCCTAACTCATTTTTCCGTATCTTTGCCGCAAGGTATGTTTACCTGTTGCGTACATCCAATTTGGTTCACCTGTACATGCAATAAGATATAGTAATTTTTGGCATGACTTAGCACATTTTAATCTGTATAATATACAATGCAATTTGCCTTGGTTATTTTTTGGCTTGTAAGATGATTGCAAATGTTGTTCATATCTACTGTTCTACACTTAAATGTTACTTACAGCTAACAGTTAATCGTAACTGTTTTACTTGCGGTATAAATATGTGGTAATTTCCTGCTTTTGTTTTTCTGTATAGAACACAATCAATTGGTCTAGTAGTAGGCGCAGCACGGACGAAAGGTATTGAAACCGTAAGGGCAGTGATTGGGGTCAGGCTGACAGGGAGGCATTTGCAGTTTGCGGTGGTGGTCCGGCAACGTTCAACGTTTTGGTATGCCGATGTGTTCTGATTTGTGCTCCTACATGCCTTTCCAGTCACTGCTTGGGCCTCCGAAGTCTCCATATCGATCGGTTCGCTTACTCTTGGCCGCAGTTCGTATTAAAAAATTCCCGGGAACTCTGAGTAAATTATGAGGGACAGAGAGAGAGAGGCAAAAAAATATTACCGGACGGACCAAGCAACGTTGGCTCGACACGTTATTGTCTACCGCCGGCAAGCCACGGCGGCCAATAGAAAAACGAGAAAAACAACGGCAACAACACGGCCTCGAGGTAAAAATTTCCGAACAAAGAAATTATTAATTCCTCATGAACGAAGAGAAAAAGGATATGTCAATATATTGACATGTATTTTTCTTCGATATTGACGTGATCATTACGGCACATATAATCAGCTGTTATTTTTATTACTTGTAATTATTATCATTATGATAATTGCTTGATAATATAATCTCTCCCTGGAGATCCCAGCAAACAAGATAATTGGCATTCATTCAATTTGATGGAACAATAAGAGAAATGAACTTGCCGTTATTGCTATTGTATACCTGCATTCAGCTGAATACTTAAATATTATTTAGTAGTTTATTAAAGTGAAATATCCGAGCAGCAAAATGATAGCAGCAATTAAATCCACAAATCAAAAATTTTAAATTTTGTGGGAGTTTCATAAATACATACAACAGAATTACCTACTGATTATGGTTAATAAAAACGCGCTCTTTTGTACCTTGAAATTTGTACGAAAGGCTAAATGAGTGTCCGTGGACACACCTACGTAAGATACAATGTTTTGCCAAAAAATTACCGTCTGGAAAATCAACAACATTCCTAGACAGTGAGTAACTCGGTTGTACAATTTGTGTTGTACTTGTCTATTTAAGTAAAGTTTTTGTGCTTTGTTTTCTTTCTGGGGTGCCTCTATACCATTCATTACGGAAATATAGAATTAGATAGCTAAAGTGCTTTTAAAATTTCAACCCTTAAATCCTAGTATGGAGAAATGTGTGCAAATGCCAGCTGTATTAAATTTAAGCAGATAGCATAACTGCTTGAATTGTAAATAACTGTAATTGGGCAATCCTTTTTTGCATACTTAGGATAAGATAATATATGTAATTTCTTGGTAAGCATATAATTAAAAGCCTTATTTTCTTTATTAATTTGAATTAAATTTACGCCTTAAGAAACAGGAAATTTTGCTCATTTAAAAGTGTAAATGTGTACGCAAAATTTGGGGTATATTCCACGTTATTTGGGGAAAGCTGATAGATACCTTATAACTGGTGTAATTTTGATACATACCTGCTTTATTGAAGTTTCTTTTCATAATAAAATATATTAAAGATTGTGGTTATGTGTGTTAAAGTTGATCGTTATTAGCACTTTCAGAAAATAGGGCTACGAAGTGTTAAAAAACATTAACAATTGCAGATAAAAATGTTTCTCGATTCAATAGTAAATGACGAAAAGTTAATGAATCTTTATAGGGAAGACGTTGACAGCATTTATTGCGAATTATAGGTAAGCCGTATTTTAATATCTGAGACTGCTGTTTAACAAAACTAAACTTCTAGAAAAGAGATAAAATCGGAAATGTAGACGTTTTACACTCCCTGCAATACATATCTCTTAAATAAGATGAGCTATAATATTGACTTTTATTCTTTATACTTCTTCCGAATAATTGTTTTAGACAACCGTAAACTACACTGAATTTCTTCATAAAGCGAAATAGGTATCTCTTAGAGTGCAAGGCAATTTTTCTATCTTTCTCTTATAGGTCAATTTTATATCCACAGTTAAATACCATCATTAAGTGAATTGATTTAGTATTGAAAAGCTAATTGTAGGGTAAATTTATTCCTCGTACATTCCACCTCTTAAGAAATTGTACATTATAATGGAACAAAAACTTCCTTAATATGTAAAGCTATACAGTAAAATCTACACTATATCGTATCTATACGTATCTGTACGAGAATAAACTCTAATTTTGAATATGAATTATCGAAACCTATCGATGTCATTATGTAAAAAAAAAATTGATTTAGAGAAAATTGGAAATTGTGATGAAGAAGATTAGAGAAACTGCACAATTTAACAATTGCTTGCATAGACGCTGAAATACTTTACAGCGCTGCTTCTTAAGTTTCGTTTATTCAGTTTTTAATAATAATCAACATTATTTGATTTTCATTCAATTGAATTCATAAAATACTATACGTTCATGAGTGTAAATATTAATTGCTTTTGGTTTAAACTATTTTTCACTACTTTATTACTTACACAATTATATTATATTATTATAATAAACATTGTTGATTTGAGCAACCAAAATCATTTGCCAATCACGGAAATAGCCTGGACAAATGTTACTCTTTCCCGGATTGCATTTTCCCATACTTGGGCTAATCACTTAATGCAGCATACACTGTTGAAAATATTACGGTGTTGGCGTTAATTTTGCGCTAGTCAAATATTTTGGTGTTGATTTTTACAAACTTTGCCAGACGAGTTGACTACGTGTGTTTAATAGAACAGAAATGACTAGAATTTCGTGTCAGTTCTTTGTTCAGATATGAGGATTTACTATTTTTCTAGTCAAGCGTCAACCAATCAAATTTTTTCCCTCGGATAGAAATATAGAAACCCCACCTAATCTAATAAGGATTGCATTATACGCACCACCTGCATTGCACGTGTATCTGTTTTCGAGTTTGTTTCTGCGTATTTACATATCCAAACAAACCACCAAATGTGACTGACCTGCAAAGTGTAACCTTGTGTTATTAAACGTTAATTCCAGTGGGCATAAAAAATTTCAACATCTTAAAGATGTTTTGGGAACATCTATTTATCTTGTAATTAATTCAGATTTGGGTCAAATTGCATAAACATTCACTTAATTTTATAATGGTTCTCAAAGAATCATTTTAACATTGGCACGTTTAGTTGAAACCAAAACTTTTGAATGGGTGGTTCTGCATATTTATAATTGAGAAAACTTCTTAAAGAGAGAATATTATAGCACTAATAAAAGAGTTGTTTAAATCATATGAAATTCCGCATTAAATTAGCTACAAGGATAGTACACCTAGATACATTCTAAACTGTGGCTGTTAATAGTTGTCGATTTGTCCACTTATACCTGAAAAGATATCCAGAAACAGGTAAGCAATAACCATATTAAAAAGACGTCGTGTTTAGAAAATGGTGTTAAATCACCCAATAGACGGCGTTCATTTAGCTAAACAGCTAGTAAATTTGTCTAGTCTAGATCAAACAAAATGTGACTAGAAGTATTTTATAACTCCACATGTCAGTTGGACAAAATAACCCCCCAGCAATAGACAATACTTGACTATCTTTGTTTGTCAAATTTAAACTACTATAGTTCTCGACAAAATAACACGAAAAAAGTGTGGACCTGTCCTGACTATTAAATTAGTCAAAAAAGTGTTAAAATTTTCAACAGTGTAGGACTTCAGTTATCTAGTTTTATATTTCTCTCATCAATGCCTTACCCACAAGAATAACATTATTACAACTAACGTTTTTAATTAACCACCATACATCCAATATATGGATTTTTGAAACAATAGGCATAATTTTGAATATGCGCAGCTTTACAGTGCTTTTTTGTTTATTATTCTGTTCTTAAAGCTTGAAGATTCTGATTGATCTTTAATCAGTTCATTGAAACTGGCGTTTATAACAAAACTGTTTTCTAAGTATTAGGTTATAATGAAACTAGATTAACACAATTCTGCTCAAATAACTTGCACACGCACAGTTTGAATTAATTCTAATAGTGCGTAATACGCCGCCTATATTGGGATACTCGGTAACTGATTTCCCAGTACACACCCTAAATGTTTTTTACTTTTGTATATTTCCCATCAGATAAGACATAAACAGGTTGCAATCTTATCGATTTATATTCGTGGACATTAATATCATGCTTTTACTAGATCATTAAGTTGTACCAAACATTTACCATAAAATTATATTAGATAATTACTATATATTATACTGCAAAATTAAATAATTTGTTTTACATATTAGTTTCCGGTAGATTTGTTATACCTTGATATCCATCCATTTGAAACTGATAAAAACATCGTGTTTCTGGAAGCATAGTGAGCGTTAATAAAATAGCATATTTAGATTCACCGGCAAAAAGTTAATGCAATGCCAGCAGAATATAGAAAGCTTAAATTAACTTCACTTGATTATAAATTCCAGAACAAATTACAATAAATTGCTTTAATGTCATGTTTTATTGCTTGTTTCAGTATGTAGTCGTATTTGTTGTTAGTAGTAACGGGAAGCTACTTTTCATTAGGCGTATATACATACACCAACACTAAAAAACATATGAGATTGATTTACGATAGCGTTTCGTAATTTCATCTTGTATCGCTAACGTAAAAATCATTATTGGAAGAGTGAATGTAAAGAAATGTTGATTGGGCGATATCCTATAATTCAGTAAAAATCCTATTAGATTGTGGCAAGAACATTGTGATGTAGGCATGCTTGTGTTTTCCGACGGTTGCTTAAGCAGTACACAGCTTACAACTATGTTAATTCTGTTATGAACAGTTATAAAAACGTAAATTATTGTATTAGATTTGATCGAATGACAAATACGAAAAATACTACATCAAGATAATACAAAATAAAACAATAGAGTTGATTTCTAAGGTACCTTAAGTATTAACAAATATCTTATTATTTTAAATAGATGCATGTATGAAGTATGTAACTATATACTTTATTGAATAACTTGTAACAGACAAGTTAGCGACTAACATAATTTTTAAAATACGTTTGACATTAGTAGTAAATTTTAGAATTGCTGGAAGTTATAGGAGTACAGATACCAAACAAATTGGTTAGTGCTACAATGAATGGACACTACTATAGAATTCTAATTGAAGGAAATGAATATATTTCCTCCAGCACTCGCCATCATTATTATGCCTATATCATGGTTATAAAACACTTATTTTTTTAATACATTAATATATATGGTAACATTTGCAAGTTAATTGATATTATGTGCACACCAAACTTTTGGTTTCATAGTTTCAACTTTAGCCAATTGTGACTTAGTATTAAATACACATGTTTCGTGCTTTATTGAAAAACTTAAACTCATAGTAATTAAAGCCTTTTAGATGAAATAATATATCTATTACAAAAATATTATCCTGTATATCCTAAAGAAACACTAGATTTTCGTAAGTACCTCATATTACAGTCAAATTTTATTATGGTTTCATCAGTCTAATAGAAAAATGTGTAATTTGAGTTATTTTCCTGTTATAGTTATTTCATAATTTTATAGTTTTTGCATGGTACCGTATGGTAAATATGCACGATAATATTTCACACGTATTTTATGATTTTAGTGAAATAGCGTCATGCATTTGTTCAATTTTTGTAGGAGTATGTCATAAGCTGGATACATTGTTTAGATATTTTCAATAACAGCAGGAAGAAAAGCACTTATAATAAGTATAATGAAACACAGAAATACAACTAAACTCTTTCATCATCTTTAGTTCCATTACAATCAATCTTATCCACCATTTCCTGACAAAACTGCATTCTTGTAAGAGGCTCATCTTCATTTAATTTTTTTACTAAATTTACTTTATACTGGTAACACTTATTTTTAGACAAGGAAAAAGGATCAGTAATGTAATATAAGGACAGTTTTCTTAGTGACATTTTTGGTTCTTTTTGATGATTAATAAGAACATCCGAAGAATTATCCTCATTTGTAGCAATTTTATGTCGACCGGATTTTGGTCGATTTTTAACATTTCCAGGTTATGCAGTGTTACGCAGTGTTACTTGCAGTTTTCATTAAACTTTTGCAACACCCTTGAGAGTGTTGATTTTGAAATACTTTCACCAGGGAATATTGCATGCATCTTGAAGAGCCTCTGCCTGTCTCCAAAACTAACCATCATTAACAAACTATAATTCTTTTACGTTCTGTTAGTTCGCCCATAATAAACAACTACTCTCTGTCTATTTTATATGTTAACCGACGTCATTGATGTATCATACGAGTAAAGACAATCTTCTGATTTGACTATTTCTCTCAAGCATTGCTATTGAAAAAGGAAGCAAAGTTTCCGCTTGTTTCGCACAGAAAAAGATACAAGGATTAATTTCATGAATGTTTTCTATTATAGCACCTGTCAGTTATCAAATCTAACCTATAGCATGTTAGTTTGTGTATTTGGTTTATTATTAGTTATTTCTCACCCGTTTTTGCGCTTTCTTTCTTTATATTTTGCAAGAAAAAATTATTCTTTCTAGATCACAGAGCCTTTTGTAAAGTTTTCAGTAGTGTAGTACGGTTTGAACGCAGAATTTGAACTTAAACTCGAAATCGAATTTAAACTAATATTGAAGAAAAACGCGCATAAGATATTCTATTTATATGGTTTTTAATTTGACTCAGAAGTATCGATTTGATTCATACGGCCAAAAATCGATGACGCTGGTTAAAACATAAAATAGACAGATAGTATTTTAATATATGACAACTATCTGTGATTATTGACTATGACTATCAGTAATACTGAGAAATACAAATAATTTCATTTCTGCTAAAAGTTTCCATGCCAACATAAAAATACAAATATTCTTTATCAGATGTATCTAAAGGACGGACAAACTCGTTTGGAGAAGCGGGGAAGCGGAAAACTCAGTGGCGTTGCCTACACGCAGTCTATGCCTAGGAACTTGCATATGTATCTACATACATATGTACCTACATAGTTTTGCGAAGTCAGTAGAGAATATTATGTAAGGTTCTGTATTCACATGTAAGAGAACTTCATATTTAAGGAAAATCTACAAAGTATTATGTGATTACAAATTTTAAAAACTTATTAAATTACAATAAAAAGTAACAATAATTAACATAATTTAGTGAAAAGAGCTTTCCCTGTTTTTGGCCTAGTTGCATCAATATTTTGAACAGAAGTCTTGAGGTAGGGCGTTGATTGGATTTATTAATACATTTTTTTGATAATCGTTTAAATTTTAGGTGCCGCTAGATAAAACAAACTTATCATCATTTTCAAATATATTGCTGTGGAAAATAACAATGTTTTGATATTAATAATATATAAATTATTTCTAATCAATGATAAAAAGACTTACCAAGTTTTTGTTTTATTACTTTAAATAGTTAGTGACTCTTTATTGCTGCTTCTTTTATCTTTTTTTTTTAATAAAATACAAGAAATAAAGAAAATGACACTATTACCTATTTAAATAAGTAATACAATTACATATTTTATCTTGTTACGGAGTTTAAAACGTATTCAAAATATAAATTATTTCAGCAATTCTTATTTTTCAATGAAAGAGCCTGAACCTGAACGGAGATATTTGAGTGCTGCACATATATAAATAAACAGCTACATCTAAGAGGCCGCCAATGCGTAGAATATTGCGAAAACACAGTTGCGTTATCGTTCGTGTCGAACAAACAAGTTATGTATGTATGCGTCATCGCTGTGCATTGAAATATTCCACGTTATTTACGGGCGCATGTAGTTTTTATACATGGGTGTGCTTTTCTTACTCGGTCAAAACTACTAGAAGATTTATACGGGCAATCGGGTGCCTATCTATCAACACCCGTATGTGCGTATGAACTTTGCGAACGGAGAACGCCTTGCTTTAGATATATCTGACAAAAAGGTTTTTATAACCAATGCTTTATTCTAATATCTCAAGCCGCACAACCACCAAACCGTATATCATTGTAGTTCTATCCGTAAATGTGAAAAGATACAGGATTCTTTTAAAGAAACTACCGATGACATCATATCTCGAAACATGTGACAGTTGTTCAAAATCAAAGTATGTCACAGAGTATAGAATAAAATAACTACAAAAACTTTCTTAAAGTTATTTTGTAATAGAACCAATAATTTAGCCAGAAATCAGGCATTCATTTCATCACATTTGCTTAGTCCTGTATATATAAATTACTATTTACAAGTCCTAAAGTACTTTCTTATGGGAATTGTCCGTGGAAAGAGTATATTCTAGGGATCATTTTCTGTGATATATACCTTGGTGTAATACTACCATGTAAATTTACATCAGGGGTGGAACATACTACACTGTTGAAAATTTTAACACTTTTTTGACTAATTTAATAGTCAGGAGAGGTCCACACTTTTTTCGTGTTATTTTGTCGAGAACTATAGAAGTTTAAATTTGACGAGCAAATATAGTCAAGTATTTTCTATTGCTAAGGGGTTATTTTGTCCAACTGACAGGTGGAATTATAAAATACTTCTAGTCACATTTTATTTGATCTAGAATAGACAAATTTACTAGCTGTTTAACTAAATGAATGCGATCTATTGGGTGTTTTAACATCATTTTCTAAACACAACGTCTTCTTAATATGCAACTCCTATTTCTTAGTGCTATAATACTCTCTCTTTAAGACGTTTTCTCAATTATAAATATGCAAAACCACTCATTCACAAGTCTTGGTTTCAGCTAAACGTACCAATCTTAAAATGATTTTTTGAGAACCATTATAAAATTAAGTGAATGTTTATGCTATTTGATTCAAGTCTAACTAAATTGCGTAAATAGATTTCCCAATACATCTTTAAGATGTTGAAATTTTTTATGCCCACTGGAATTAACGTTTAATAACACGAGGTTACACTTTGCAAGTCAGTCACATTTGGTGGTTTGTTTGGATATGTTAATACGGAGAATCAAACACGAAAACAGATACACGTGCAATGCAGGTGGTGCGTATAATGCAATACTGTATTAGAATAGATGGGTTTCTATATTTCTATCCGAGGGAAAAATCTGATTGGTTGACGCTTCTGAATGTCTAAAAAATAGTCAATCCTCATATCTGAACAAAGAATTCACACAAAATTCTAGTAATTTCTGTTCTATTAAATACGCGTAGTCAACTCGTCTGGCAAAGTTTGGAAAAATCAACACTAAAATATTTGACTAGCGCAAAATTAACGCCAACACCGTAATATTTTCAACAGTGTAGGTATATTTTTACCCTGCCAGCGCGAGCTGATAAGGTTTTTAACTATAGGGAAATTTCCCCCACAAGGGTAATATTCCACTACAGGTGTAAAATTACTCCAATAATGGGAAGTAGAAAAATTGCTTTCCTTTTTTGGCGTAATTTTCCCCCTTTTTTTTGTTTTTGAAGTGCACTTCTCAATGGTGACATTAATTATACCTTTATTTCCTGTTCTGCATTGATCACATGTAATATAAAACGGAATGATGCAGTAGATAATGCGGTCGAAATCCTTCTCTATATTCTCGCATCAACTAGGGTACAGTAATATGAATATGATATCGCTGTATACTCTTCAGTATTATAAGAGTACATTTGAGTTGTGACTGAACACAAAGAGAGAAAACTGACATGCATTTATGTTTGTTTTTAAGTACACTTTGTTGTATTATTATAACGATTGAAGTAATTATTAATTTTTTTTGTTAAAATTACATGGGCATGCAAACTTGTTGGTGAGCTAATAATTCACCCTGCATTAAACAAGCGTAAAGGTTTTTTTCTTTCATTTGAAAATAAATTATGAATTAATGTTCAGTAGACTTTATCAACCGTCACACAGTTTTCTTCACTATTCAATTTCTTTTATCAGTTAAAAAAGGCATCAGAAACGTTAATTACAGAAAAGAAAAAGTATTGTTTCAAAAGAAGGCATTGGCACAAAATAATTTGTGGCTTGAAAACTAATTTTTTAAACCAAAACTCATGCTTTAAAGCTCATAAATCTAGTTTTTAAATATATTAGAAACGTATTCTGTGCCTGCTTGAACAGACCTTGCAAAATATAATAAATAAATGCCCATAGCTTCAAGTTAGAGACAGAAATGTAAAATACATAAGCTGTTGCTATAATATCTCTTTTTAATTTTTAGTTAATAAAAATGAATTGTAGCTATCGGTATCAACTATGAATAAACACGCTAGTCTGATATCTAATTTAATTAAACTCAAACATGGGTATATATAAGTATGCTCCTTATATGTAAATTAGGTTTTAATGTGAACAACAATGCTTGAATTAAGGTAATCAATTAAATTAATGACATTATCCGGTGCCGATCTAATGATATCACGTAACAGCAAAAACTACTGTGTTCTAATCATTTGGAAGAACGACTATTACATATATTATCACAATAATAAATATATGTGGTATTTCATTTGATTATTTAGTTTTACCTGCCTGGATAGGTACTTAGTGACGGCATGTTAGGCTGCAGAATACGTATCATTTGTGAATAATGCTGTGTAACAACTGTACGTGTTAAATACATCAATTCCGAAGGGAAAGATCCCAATACACTAGACAGAGATGGAAAGCCTGCGCGCGAGCGTTTGAATTTATGAGCTTTCATTACGTTAAATCACCTGCAATTTGTAATACAAAAACCTGACCTAACCTAACGCGACCAACAAGTCGATTTGTTAACCTACATATTTATTATTTAACACCTTTCTGTGTATGTTTTTTTTTTCGCACCACGTATCAATTAACGCATTGTGAACAAACCGTTTGTTACACGTCGCGAAGTGTTGAAAGAAATATAAGCTTTTTTGTATATACTTGCCTGGGATGACTTGACATTATTTTGAAGGTGACGAATTGTTAATTATAATGTTTAACTATTTATTTATAATCTCGTGTTCTTTTAAGCCGGTTGTGAAAAAAAAAAACGGTAACTTGGAAGCTCATCACTCTGGACAAAGTAATGTATGTAGTTTATATTACGCTTTAGATATTTAAAATAGAAACAATGGTTTACAATTGTACTGATTGCCTTTCTGTCTGTTGTCTTTTAAATGTTTACGCTTCGTCAGATTAAAAAAAAAAAGGCTCAAATTTAATGTATTCAGTTAATTTAGACACCGGGAGCGGCCGCGAAACACTACAAATGCTTTTAATAGTCATCGGTACCTTTTTTCATTTTCCAAGTTTTTTAATAACGTCAAATTTGGTTAACAATAAGTTCTGTTCATGTAATAATTAAATTAGCATTTACTAAAAAAAAAAGTTGATGGTTATTAATAAACCTGAAAGAAATTTTGATATGTAATTGAGAAAAGTAAATTATTCTATTAGCTCATAGCTTTTAAAATATTTGCTCCAAAAATTGAATACATTTTTCAATTTGTGGCCAACCTGCAACCAATGCTGAAGAAATTGTAGGTAGGGCTGTTTAATACCAGCTTTCCAAATATGACTATGAGGTATTCAGCACCACATTGATATGAGTAATTCTTTTATCCAAAACATCACTGACAATGAGACTGAGACTGAATGAATTTAGTTAGTTTAGACGTCGAATTCATATTTATCATAGTCCATATATCTGATACTTTCCAACTAACCTGTGAAATCATAAATTTCAATCTTCAACTGGAAGACTTAGTGTCGTAGTGAAAACTTTCTCGACCTCTACTCATTTTATGGCTGCTGCTATGAGGAAGTTCCGAGTGCAAACGATGCAGAGATCCTAAAAGAGCCTAATAATGTTCTGATACCTTAATATAATAATGGATATCTTCAATCACCTGGAAATCTGTCTTTTTACAATGAATACGTCCGTATACTAGTTTTTCCTTTCAGGTCTACAATGACAGAAATGGTCGCCCTGACGATGTTTCATACAAGTGAGGACGAAATTTCGACTAGCAAGAGTTTCTGCACATGGTTTCAACTCGCACATAGCATTTACACTATGGAGCACTACCGCTCCAATGTCTGGTGTTAGGTAATCTGCATATTATTAATAACTCCTAGGCCGGAAATTTAAAAAATACCAAATTTAAAAAAAATAATTAAGAAGCACATTTTATAGAAGTAAAAGATCAAGAATTACCACAAATTTAACCTTAAATCTTTATATGCACAGCAAACAAGTTAATCGCAGTTACAATGCAAATGGGCCTTTTTGAAAATGTGTCACAAACCCAGTTTCATACAATAAGAGGGCATGTAATATGTTACAGCCACGCTTGCCTACGTGTTACTTCAAGCCACAACATGAGTTGTTGAGCTTAAACAGCAACCCTGAAGATGCCCTGAAGGACGAAACGTGGTTTGACAAGAATAACATCCAAGACGTAGTTACAACCCGGAAGCCAAAAAATGTATTGGTTTTATCTCCCTCTTTTGTGTCTCATATATTCTGCAATTACTAACGCCATCACCACACTCTGATAAGTATGCATGGAAAATTGATATGGAACTTCGCATTGTTTTATATCTGAGAAGCCATATTTTGTGGTAATATTACAACAATAGTCAGTAATTCTCTTGTTAAATGACATAAAAATTTATAATTCCCAGTAAAAATTCATGCACGGTCAGTACCGGTGTGAACTTGGCAAGCAACTTTATTAAAAAAAAATAAACGTAGTACGGTTCGATTGTACTTTGTTTGTACCCGTTTGTACCACCTTCAGTTTCGTTTGTACCTCAAAGGTTAAAAAAATAGAAAGGGCTAAAAAAAATTCAGCAAGCAAGTACAAGATATTCAAAAACGGACAACGCCATTCGAAAGAGCATTGTTTGTACCCGTTTGTACCACCTTCGTTTTCGTTTGTACCTCAAAGGTTAAAAAAATAGAAAGGGTTAAAAAAAAAATTAGCAAGCATGTACAAGATATGCAAAAACGGACAACGCCATTCGAAAGAGCATTGTTTGTACCCGTTTGTACCACCTTCGTTTTCGTTTGTACCTCAAAGGTTAAAAAAATAGAAAGGGTTAAAAAAAAATTTAGCAAGCAAGTACAAGATATTCAAAAACGGACAACGCCATTCGAAAGAGCATTGTTTGTACCCGTTTGTACCTCCACTTAAATCGTTTGTACTTCAACCAAACCGGAAGTAGAAACATTTGAAAATAAGTAAGTTGGCGAGAGAAATTTCGCCCATTTTTGAGATATCGGAAAACGGCCAACGCTATTCAAAAGAGCATCGTTTGTACCCGTTTGTACCTCTTTTTACATCGTTTGTACTTCAACCAAACCGGAAGTAGTAACAATTCAAAATATGTCAAAGAGAGAAATTTGCATATTTTTTAAGATATCAAAAAACGGCCAACGCTATTCAAAAGAGCATCGTTTGTACCCGTTTGTACCTCTTTTACCATCGTTTGTACTTCAACCAAACCGGAACCATTTGAAGATATGAGAGAGAAATTTCGCTAATCTTTGAGATATCGCACAACGGGCAATCTCATTTGTTTCAATGCGTTGAATATGCCGCTACACGACTCAATTGAATATCTTTCTTTATAATCTCTCCTAGGTCTATAATAATTAGATAATAAGAAAAGTATAATTGGTGTTAAATGCATACATTTACAACCGGTATTTGCAACCAAAGATATAGAAATATATAATAAGAGATGGTTTAAAAACAACATACATATTTAAAAATATACTTAAAGGTTTCACAGAGTAAAAATTAAATACATAGTTAATTAATAAATAGTGGTCACATTACTAGGTTGTCTGACCTAATTTGGCAAAATGCAGAATATCTGTATTTATGTTTTCTAAAATAGGAGATGAGAACCTTGGTCAATTAAGAAAAAATGTAACATAAACATTGAAAAGAACTACTTCTGGTTTCGCTGAAGTACAAACGATTTCAAAAAAGGTTGCAAACGATATTCTATAGAATAGCGTCAGCCACTTTGCGATATCTCAAAAATTAGCAACATTTCTCTGTCCGACGTATTTTCATATGTCTCTACTCCGGTTCCCTTTGAGGTACGAACGATTTAAAAGGAGGTACGAACGAGTACAAACGATGCTCTTTTGAATAGCCTTGGCCGTTTTTTGATATTTTAAAAACAATCCAAATTTCTCTCTTTGACATATTTTGAATTGTTACTACTTCCGGTTTGGTTGAAGTACAAACGACGTAAAAGGAGGTACAAACGGGTACAAACGATGCTCTTTTGAATAGCCTTGGCCGTTTTTTGATATTTTAAAAACAACCCAAATTTCTCTCTTTGACATATTTTGAATTGTCACTACTTCCGGTTTGGTTGAAGTACAAACGACGTAAAAGGAGGTACAAACGGGTACAAACGATGCTCTTTTGAATGGCCTTGCCGTTTTTTGATATTTTAAAAACAACCCAAATTTCTCTCTTTGACATATTTTGAATTGTTACTACTTCCGGTTTGGTTGAAGTACAAACGACGTAAAAGGAGGTACAAACGGGTACAAACGATGCTCTTTTGAATAGCCTTGGCCGTTTTTTGATATTTTAAAAAACAACCCAAATTTCTCTCTTTGACATATTTTGAATTGTCACTACTTCCGGTTTGGTTAAAGTACAAACGATGTTAAAAAGAGGTACAAACGGGTACAAACGATGCTCTTTTGAATAGCGTTGCCGTTTTTCCGATATCTCAAAAATGGGCGAAATTTTCTCGCCAACTTACTTATTTTCAAATGTTTCTACTTCCGGTGTGGTGGAAGTACAAACGATTTAAATGGAGGTACAAACGGGTACAAACAATGCTCTTTCGAATGGCGTTGTCCGTTTTTGAATATCTTGTACTTGCTTGCTAAATTTTTTTTAACCCTTTCTATTTTTTTTAACCTTTGAGGTACAAACGAAAACGAAGGTGGTACAAACGGGTACAAACAATGCTCTTTCGAATGGCGTTGTCCGTTTTTGAATATCTTGTACTTGCTTGCTGAATTTTTTTTTAACCCTTTCTATTTTTTTAACCTTTGAGGTACAAACGAAACTGAAGGTGGTACAAACGGGTACAAACGAAGTACAATCGAACCGGCCTACGTTTATTTTTTTTTAAAATAAAGATTGCTTGCCAAAGTTCCACAACCGTCGGATCAGTAGCAAAAAAAATGCCATCCGTGAATTTTTATTTTATGTTCTTATGTTAGTATAATATTATAGGAATAGATGAACATTCAGTAGCAGATACAGAAATTTTCCTGTTGGATGGCACAAACATTCATAATTCGCAGTAAAAATTACATGATTTTTCTCTCCGTGTATACATACTTCTTCCGTCCTTTTGGTGATGCGTTCGAGGTGGATTGTTATGCAATACCGCAATATAGAATTAGTAATACTTTTCGGTTTTGTTTTACAGCTGTGGAGTTCAAAGCTAATCACAGATATCAGCACTTGTACAATACGAAAAACTTGCAAATAGCTTTTAGATCTAGTTTAAAGACATTCAATATGTAGGCTACAGTTTCTGATCAGCTTTGTATAGGTATGCTTTAATACTTTAAGTTATGTTATATTTTGAAGATACCTTTATGGACTGCAAACTAATTCTTGTATATTTGAGGAACTCCATAATGATGTACTTGCTTGCTTTACTGCAAACTTAATTTAATTTTGAGTATATCCTTGGCAATGTTATAAATTTCTGTCAATAATTTGTGCCTTGAATAATATCTCTCTTTTCTTTTACAACGCTTGTATTATTCCTTAATTCAAAATATTTTATTTTTATTACTACTGGTAGTGATCGCTTGGTGTTGAAAAAAAACTGCCCCGAGCCAAATCTATAAACAAATATATTAAAATAGAGACTGACCTCGCAACAATCACGAGTCGTATCTAATCTAAAAAAATCTCATTTGTCAGAAACATAAAATTCATGCTACGGAACTGTAGATATGTAACTTCCTATAAATTTTATAATAATCTTCTATTATACGTTCATACTTAGTTGGTTGCTTCAATCGATTTATTCACATGCATAGCGAATGATACCGTATATATTTCTGTAGTAAAGGCAGATGCATTTCGCAAATCTTTGCCGACTCTTTGTTAATTACTGTTAAGAGCTTGTGAAGCAGATATAAACAAAGATTTGAATATGCTTTCAGAAACGCTTCAACAAATAATTTATTTTATTATATATACATTTCGTGCGTATTCCGCACATCATGAGGCCCATATACCCTATGTTCTTTCTAATTTTGATCAACATGTATCTTAGATTTATAATTTAAATTATTTCAGCTACTCGTGTTTCAAAAGGTCATTAAAAGTATCGAAAAAGTACGAAAGTGCAGAAAAGTAAGTTCTGCACGCTCTGGTAGATATGTTGATAGATTCAGCTTCTATAAGAATTTACCATGTTTTAGATTTTCTGATGTAATTACGAAAATCAGTTTATAAATCCTAATTCATAGGAAGGTAATTAGAATAAAATTGCAAGTACTAATTCTATCAAGTTTTCGGCCGTTTAAAGTATTAGGGTATTAAAAACTGAAAGCCCTATTTATGTTTATGTAAACGTAACAGATTCGTTTTGTTTACCCACTAAAAGTTTTCAAAATAAATGGGGTACTATTAAAACCCCATTCCAAGTACACAAATTATCAATTACAGACAAGGCCGGCCGCCACCCTTGACCACACGCAACAAAAGATACAAGAAAAATCTCTAAACTCCGTCAAATCCGAACACATAACAGTCAAAACACCGGGCGGACTAATAAGAGGACGCCTTCAGTTAAGTCGATCTGTTACCGCGACAAGACTACGAAGTTCTCTGGAGTACCTCCAATTTATTATCTTTTATTTGTAAACGACCGGCAATTTGTAATCCCCTTCTTTGGCTCCTTTGCCGCGGATGGTCCTCAGCATAGACTCGTGTTTGCACCCGGCGTCTTCGGGTGGAGGTTACCATTGTCGCTTGGTTAGTATTTAGTACCTTTTAGTGACTATCTAAATGCGTTAAACGCAGATTTGGGCGTGAATATTTTGTGTGAAGCACTCGAAATAAATGAGATGCAATTTATTTGGTGTCGTCGTCGGGGTTTTCGAGGTCTTCCGAGGGGGTTTCTGCCTTCGGTTTCTATCCCGTTTCGTAAGCTGCTTAGGCCGCTTGAACAATGGATAGGGGCCGAGATCATTGTCGTCTTTCCAAACGGGATAACGAAACGTATCTGAATTTGAAGGGTCTTTAAGGCGTAGTTAGAAGTGTGATCACATAACTGACATTTGTAACGGTTGCAGCATATGAGGATGCAGTAATAGGAACTGTTTGTGTCTCTAATGCAAGTGAGAATCTGAACAATATGTGAGCTTTAGAAAATAATAAATTGCCGTGGTATCATTTATGATAAAATATACCATCAGTGCAACTACTTTTATAAATAAATACAATATTTATCATGCTAGAAAAACACTGACACAAAAGAAACAAAATTATTTAAGAAATACCTACATATTTACAATGAATTACTGCAATCTATACTTAAGCAAGCCTAGTACAGAATTAATGTGAATCAATGTGTGACATTGGTTAGTGCACTGTATACTTTATAAGATAAGGGTAGTAAAACCATTTTACGGCGTTTCCAACATTTGAACATTTTGAAATGCTGGCGTGTTAAGTATTAGTATAAGTAAATAATATAGTATTCATACCTCTTAGTATTTTTTATTGCTATAGTTTTAATTAAATTATTATTAGATAAAATAGTGTAGTTAGTTTTAATTTATTTTAGTAAGGTTCGATTAATCGTGCGGCCCACTGCACAATAAAAAGTTTCTGTTAATAATGGCAGTATAGAATCCTGTTTATTTTACGTAAAATTTACTGAAGGTTAATGTAAGTTTCTAGTAAATAGGAGCAACAATTATGTAAACGTCAAAAACATTAATGTAAATTTCAGACAGCGTTTAAATATATCAGAAATGATCCTTAAATTTACAGCGAAACATGATATCAGGATTGGCGAAACATGTGACCGATACTGTAAATTTACAGTTATACTGAAATTTTCACTCTCATCTATAAAATTACAGTAGTTTTCCTGACGGGCAATTACCAGGAATACTACTGTGTAATTTTTTTACTGTGTGGGACTACTGGGTCTATTGTAGAGTGGATGTGATCTTAGAGTTAATTCAACAAGTTCAGGTCCTTAAGGTAGCTCAGTATCTTGCTGAATGAGATTATTTTTAGGTCTCCTAGAAGTTCAGTCTTTTTAAAGGTTACATACCCGATCTTGTAGTAGTAAGAAAGTGGCAGAAAGCATGCTTAACTGTCTCCTCGTCTTTTAAACACAGTCCGCATTTAGTCTCATCAGAGATCCCGATCCTGTGTTGGTGCCTTCTGAGTTTACAATGACCTGTAGAGTCAGAGACAATCACCTTGACATTTTTACAATCAAGTTCCAGCAATATCTTATTTCTGACATGACAAAGTGTAATACACTCTTTTGCACGCACCAATCCAAGACAGTTGTCCCAGTAACGGAGCACTTTCTGATTTACCCAGGGTTTGATTAGCTGGTTAGCTACCCTAGGTGTTATACCAATGGCAGGTTGTGGTCGCCGAAATTGTTCCGCAGCACCTTTTTTGTCATGGATGTTTGCTCCCTCGTTTCCAAAAAAAGACTGAGTGCCCAGGTACCCAGATTAGGGATAGATTATTAGTCATCCCCAATATGTTTAGGTTGTGTTTGAAGTACACACACACTTATGCAGCTCTAGTGTTTTTAGCATCACCTGTCTGTCGCTGAAGATTTTTATTGATTTGTTTCTTTTATCCAAAATGTCGCTCGCACATATCTAAATGGCATAGATTTCAACCTGAAAAGTCGTTCTGTGTTGTTCCAGTAGGCGTCTCCCTGCATCAGCGTTTTTCGTTGCATCTCCATTCCTCTCTTTTTGGAAAGGAGGCAGTGAAGTATGCATCGATCATTGGTCGAGTACACATCATGTGCGAGGGCATTGCCAGCATGCCGTCAGAAGTAACCTATTCCAACAGTTTGTTGGTCACACAGACATGAGTATGTGGCGATTGATTCGTTATTTGCTATAGGCGAAGTGCAGCAAATCTAGCCTTGCTTTTCACAACAATGTGTATGAATGTAAGTTTTGCTGTGGCGCTGACTTGCTGCGCCTTGTGCCATCAAGCTATTGCGCCATAAGTGATGGTTGGACATATTACCATCACATAAAGCCAATAGACAAGCTTCAGAGATAGCCCTCCAAATTTCCCACATATCTTTCAGCATGTCTGTAAAGATAGCCTCGCTTTGTGCGCCAAATGCGGATTCCAAGATAGTGTCTTATCAAATAAAATGCCCAGATATTTGACATTATCTGCAAATGCAAGTTTTACACCTTGAACAGTAGGTGGTGTCAAATGTCTCACTCTTTTCTTCCTACCGGTATTACCGCAGTAAAATAGTGTAACTTAACAATTCATGACAGATAATTAAATTTTAAAGGATGTACTAAAAATTTTAAAGAAGCATACGAATAGTAAAATAAGCCGCCCATCGAAATTATAATTACACACTACTATTGTGTTTATTTAAAAAAAAATGATTTTAAATCAAATGCAACTTACAATTAGAGACAGAAGCTCACCATATTCATAATGAAAATTATTTTGTTTTTGCATCTAAAAAGGATGGTACAAAGAACCATCGGAACGTTAAGTTACTAATGATTGTTAAAAAGATGTATGGTCAATAAAAGCTGGGCCACTATAAACTGATAATTTTTATTCAAAATATTTAATGCTATGTGTTAATGTTGTGGAATACAAAAAATTACATATAAAACAATGATAATAATGATAATAATTCGGTTCCATTCAAAAGTAAAGCAATATGATGGCCAAAGAGTTGGCAACGGATGTGGATGCAGATTAGAAATAAGAAGAGCAACTTTATTTATTGTAGTATGTATGAGTAAGTATCTTACTTAATGGATGTACATGATCTTTGAACGCATTGTACATAAGTGTATACAGATATGCACATAAGGTGCGGTAACCACTCAAATAGGTATATGTCAAACACATTTCCAAGTTGCAAAGCAATGTTAGAAAAATATATGTATACTCATTACGTCTTTGGATTGATGTATGGGATGTATACAGTGGGTAAGTAGCACAAAACTGCTGTTCTTCAATCAATCTTCTCCATTTTAAGTTCACACACAACTAGTTTCGGCCTAGGCCATCATCAGGTATGTTTGTTATATCTGTTAAAACTAATGATGATAGAATACTACCTTGTATATTTCCCTGCCTCGAACTTTTAAACGTCCATAAAATTCGTTTACAATATTTTCCCATTTATGTATAAATATACACTTTATTGGATGTAAAATTTTGACAATTTTCATCATTAGTTTTAACAGATATAACAAACATACCTGATGATGGCCTAGGCCGAAACTAGTTGTATGTGATTTATTATTAAAGTATTGATAAAAGAACAGCAGTTTTGTGCTACTTACCCAATATATTTATATACTTTAGATTTACATATCAAACTAGTAAATTCAATCAAGACTCTGCGTATGTGGTGCATCATTACATTAACTTAGGAATGCCATTAGAACCGTGACATTAAATTACTGTTAAATAATATTACGCCTGTAGGATGCAATGTTTATTCATTTCCCCTAGGCCTTTCTGTCATTGTGCGTGGTTTTCATAATGTACTAAAATATAAACAAGATTTTATCGTTTTCAATATAACTGTGTCTCGATAAGCTATTAGATTGCCTAAGTATGCTACAACAAGCAGGGCGTCTGCAGCATATGTAGTATTATGGATAGGTGTATGTATTTACTAAGCAGCAGGTATGTAACCTACTACTCGCAACAAAATGACTCAGCCTTTCTATTCGGAATATCATTAATGAGAAAGGTGGGTATTATAAAATTAATGTTACGGAAGGTTATTGCAGAAATGTCTGGCCATATTTGAAAATAGCATTTGGTCTCCATGCGTGAAAAGAATAAAGAAAATATGAATTAGCAGCAAACGAATAACTACTATTGCCTTTATGCTTCTACAATAATTATCTTAATGAATAGGTAAATAATTTCTATGATCTTGTAACTATGTACAAAATTTACCAACAAAGTCTTCTATTGAAGTAATAATTTGGAGATACAACTCTATACCTATTCAAGTTATTCTACATAAATAAATGTTACGAAGCGGTTCAATTTTTTTCCGTAAATTCGTTTCGAATACACTGTATTACCACGTCTTTTTCACAATGTATCTAGTGGATCTAACAACGTCTGTCAAGAGCACGATTAATGTAAATACAGTTGACAACATAATTACAGAAAATAGCGTTGAATGTATTCGGTGAGCATGAGGCAGTACGTGCATATAATAGAAACTACTTTATACAATATGAGATCAAATACCTCCTTAATCGTTGTCTTGTAAATTTATGTATTTTTTAACGCATACAATGGGTTGTTTTTCTAGTAGTGTACTCATGTCTGCATACAATATACCTACGTAAATGTTGCTCACGCGTACATAAAACTGTAAAGTATACACACGTATCTATGAACGTACATATTTGTTACGGTTTCTAGGTCATCTTATATATACTCATGAACTAATTGTAACCGTCTAAAACTGAATTTAGGGATACGAAACACCAATTTATTTGCAGAATGCTGCTATTGAAATATTTAAAGAGTGCCTATATTGCGTCTACTACTGGTAACGATAAAATATATTTTGAATTAATTAGTTATTCTATCTTCCATTGTTTATAACGCGCCGCTACATTCACTTCCTACAGGGTACGGTTATCAAAATAATGGAACTGCCCAGGATCAGTTTGCAATTTATAAGAAATTACTTATAGCTACATAAGAACGTAAGTAATATATCAACTTTTTCACTTATTTGGAGATTTATAGATTCTATATAAACTGCTTGGGGAGAATGTTGGCATTACTGAAACTATTAGTGGTAAAAATAAAAAGATCAAAGAAAAATGTGTATTTGGAATGTGTTGAAATAATAGAGATAGCCTTTTTCGGTTACTTAAGTGCTCTGGGAATGGATAGCAGTGCGAATAAGTGTTTTCTATGGAATACCAGTGCAAAGGTCGGGAAAGACGGGTTGTTAAGGACATTTTTAAAATAATTTGTCAAAGAAGATTTTGTGCATAAAGGAAGTGACTAATTCCGTAAATAAGTAGCATATCCACTTTTTCACTTACTTGGAGATTTATAGATTCTATATAAACTGCTTGGGGAGAATTCGTTGGCATTACCGAAACTATTAGTGATCAAAATAAAAAGATCAAAGAAAAATGTGTATTTGGAATGTGTTGAAACTAAGGATTGTATACCGGTTTACCAGTTAACCGGTAAATTGACCAAAATCGTTCGGTAAATTTACCGGTAAAAAAAATTCGGTAAATGAAAAATCCATACCAGAATTTTTTTTTGCATGTACGAAATGTTGTGTTTATAGATATTTAAAGGGCTAAAGAGACATTGAAAATAAAAAAAAAACAGATAAGTGTAAGTATCCAATTATTAATTTTATGGGAGATGTTTTTTGTTTAATTTTAATTTAAATTTTCTTGGGATTGAGAGCCACTGTAATGCCCTAGAATAGAGAATATAGAAATGAAACTGACAAAATTCAACAAAAAAAGCAAAAAATTGAAAAAAGCCGTGTGGAAATTAAAAGGAAATAAGTCTAAAACGAGATGGATAATGAAAAGCAATACAAAGAAAAGCGAGATTAATGTTCATTTGTTGCTAGGACGGTAGGAAGCAAAACGCCCCACACTCATTTCTTAATATTTAAAAATAATAATATATAAGAACAACATTTCACGTATTTAAATTAATAGCAATTTTGAATGCACCACATTATTAGAGGACATTAATGCAACATTATAAAATAACATTAAAATTTGAACCTATTTTCTTGGGGAATCCCCATTAATGTCACACATGAAAAAAGAAAATTACCGGTAATTTACCGGTAAACCGGTATTTTCATTTTCATTTACTAAATCACCGGTAAATGAAAAAATCGGTAAATTTACAATCACTAGTTGAAACAATAGAGATATTCTTTTTCCGTTACAGTACTCTCTGAATGGGTAGCAGTGCGAATGAGCGTTTTCCATGGAATGGTCGGGAAAGACGGGTTGTTGAGGACATTTTCAAAATAATGTGAGAGCAGATTTTGTGAAAGGAGAAATGATTAATTTCGAGAAAACGTGACCGACCGTTCCTTTTTTTGTCATAACTGACAGAGGATTTTGCTCAATATGCACATTATTGCACATTATTGCCCATTTTAAACTATACAAAGACGAACGAATTCTCGTACACTTATGTGAAGACGCCTCAATGACAACAAAGCAATTTTAATCAAAATTTAGTAAAAAAACTGTTACTATAAATTATAAAGAATAATACTATTGATTATAGCGTCGTATTACCCCGTATAAGAGCAATTAACAAATGTGTTATAGACGTCATTAGTTGCTCTTACTTAATCATGGAGCAACATTTCGATCGAAATATCAATCTTCTTCATGTTGTTAACTGTTATACATTATCATAAAATTCTAGAATATAACAACTTAAAGAAAACCGACTTTGATCGAAACGTTGATGGATGATTAAGAATACAAAATATATAATCTGACTATCTTCTCTCAGTTGTATATTTACTTTGGAAACAGAGGCGTAGCCACAGTTACAGCAATAACACAGAGCACCAGAGTTATAGAGGTGTCAATCCTAAAAGAGAGAAGAACTTGAGAAACTAATCTTAGCAACTATGTTCGCTGAGCAAACATCCAAAAAGAAGTGCCTATTTGCCATCAGAATATCTTTAGTTGCAGTTAAGAGTTGATTTTTTATGTATATTGTTGTTTTTTTTGTTATCTTGCAAATTTATTTGTTATATATTTATTTTCCGAAACCGCGTCTTTTAAATAAATCTTGACTCAGAGTTCAGCTAGCCTACGCCTCTGTTTTGAAGGTCCAACAAAGTTTTCAGTATTGCAAAATTATTTTATAAAAAATTCAACATTAAATGAGGGTATAAGTGGAAAAGTGGTGCAACTAACAATTTCAGAAAAACGAGATAAATGCGATGATATTGCATTTATCTCATTTTTGCAAGTTGAGTTTTACTCAGATGAAAAGTTGTCAAGTTGTAATTTGTACATGCCTTAGCGGAAATAAACTCAAGCTCTATTTAAAATACACACATTTTTAAATCTAAACTACTATGTTCTCATAAAAGATTTTTTAACACTTTTTCGCTGACCCTCTCAAATTATCTTTTGGAGAAATGTATACTTTTATTAATTTGAATTGTACAAAAAGTACTTCATTTAATTAATTATGTATCATGATCATATACCAATCAATTCACATCACCTAAACTCTGCTAAGTAAATTTGAATACAAATTTAGCACCCACAAACACTCGATAACTAATTGACCAACATAATTTTGTAGATTAAGGAGCCTTAGGGTCCAACAGTAGCACAACTATTCTCCTATCTTCTGCTGTAGTAGGGGGCATTGTGATTCTACACAATACTATTAACAATATCGCACATCTTCAAACAATTCCAAATGCCAAAAACAATCGCATGACCAAGCAATGATGAATTTTATTATATCTCAAAATTCATTTGAATACCTACTATAAATCCAGCAATTGAAGACATCTACCATAACAATGTTTACAAAAACAGAATTTAGATATAGAATAAATTATACAATGATGAATAATTAGTAGACAAAACGCGCACACATCTTAATAGAATTTACTACAAGTTACTACATATGTACAGTTGTCGACATTATTAGCATTCGAATGAATTGCTGAAACACAATCAAATACGCTTTGATTGTGTTTCAGCAATTCATTAAATATTAATATCGGTAACTGTACATTTATGTAGTAGATAGATAATTCCTTTTCTTGGGAATATTGATCAGGCTAAATTAACATTTTAGTTGTCCATTCATAAAATTTGTGAAAAACACAAGACATTAAAAGGAACAAACTTACACTGTTCATACATCAGTATATGTCTGTGCGTGTTCATATCCTGTCTTCATGTTCTTTACAATTTTAAAATGTTGGATTACTACTGTAAAATTGACGCAAAAACTTAATACCTCAATTTTCGTGTTATAAAATGCTGACGAACCACAATGCAAAAGAAAAACGTAAAAGGTGCTTGATAATGTGAGGCAATGAAACATAGTAAGTAATAAAGAAACTTTAATTTAACCTGTCCAATATTTCCAAGAAAAAAAGAAGCAAATTAATTTTTTATGGGAAGATTAGAAGAAATAGTAGAAAAAAATTCAGTAGAAATTAGCTAGTTTCCATTATCGCAGCATTAAATTGAGAAGTGTAATTTAGGCTTATTATTGATCTCTCTCTCTCTGAAATCGATTTTCTTATGACAGTTTGAAGATTAGATTTCAACTAAATTAGTGTACCCTATTAAGTTAATTGAATTTTTCTTGATAAGACTTACAAACATTTTTTTTACGATATGATACACGGAATCATCATGTTGCGCTTCCTTATTGCATTGTCTTCCAGATTTTCAAATAACTTTCTTGGGAAGTCTAAGCAAGGAGTTTACATACAAATTCGATAATCCATCCAAAACTAATTACAGGCTTTCCCATACCTATATTTCCAAAAAAGTGCAGAGTCAAACGGCATAGATTTAGAACCCGAAATAGATTTAGATATTAACGAAAATCTGAACTGGAAACACTATCATGTTACTTTAATTAAGACGTTTAATTAAGCATGTTTCTAAATTGGAGATGCAAAACTGCAAAATATAATACATTTCAACTATATGCTTCTTTTTTCTTATGGTCAGGTGTATCACATGTAATTTCATGCAATGAAGTTTTTCTCATAAAAGCATATAATCCGATGTATGTCAAATATTTAAAAGGTTTAATCTTGTTGTGTCTACTTCATCATCACCTATTACTGAATGTGTAAGGGAGAGGTAGGTATAGTGTTACATAGGGCACAATGTTACATAGAGCACAGTGTTCAAAATTCCCGTTCCAATTTTTCAAGTTTCAAGTTGATACACACAAGGGACTCACTAGTTGCTTGCTGTTTGCCTACGTTGTCAGATAAGAAAAACACATTTCCAATTCATAAGATTCCATTTAATGCAATTATAAACCTATAAATTCGTTACTTGCTTAAATTATAATAACCTATCCATACGCATAGATGATTCCGGCACGTGTTTCGTTAATTTAATGCACATAACTTTTAAAATAAGTATCAGCCTGTAGCTAAGCGCAAAGGTTCTTGTGGATAGTATGAACAGTGTTACACTTATCCAAGAGTGCAGTTTTACATTTCGTTGTACTTTATGTTCAATACACAAAGTATTGTGACAAAATTACAATAGGTCAATTTAGTTTAGATTTTAATATCAGTAACGAAGACTGATTGAAGGTTACATTAATTTTTTTTTGTTTCAAAAAATTTTTAAGATATTTTATTATTCATTTACTTTAATGGACGTGTTTTGTTTGTGTTTTACTTCAGATGGTTATTTTTGACTATTTTCATCCATTATTTCCTGTATGACGTTTAGAATCTGATGATAGCATTAATTCCTAGCCGAAACATGCTGCTTTAAAAATATAGTAATTTATATAGTTTATAAATTGCAAAGGGCAATTGTTTATACATCCAATTACCAATCCCATTCAATGGATTTCAACAACATTTACTTTAATGTTCAATGAGAAAAAGCTATTTCGTCCGAAACTTTGGCATGTTTATAACTTTGTCCATATCTATGATATATACCATATACAACACCTTTCCAATTTCGTGTTTGAATTATTCACTTGAGCATTGCAACACTGTACTCTGCATAAACAGTGTTACTATGGCTATGGTTTTATATCAAAACTTGCCACTTTTTGTCTCTAATGAAAATATTGGTTTATCGTACATTCTTGCTTCAGATTTTTTGTGGAAATGTTCCAAAAAGTTAAAAGAAAAAAAGGCTGTGTACACCTTTCCTCTATATACTCTGGATTTTTTTAGATTGAGTATTACGAAGAGATTACCAACGTCTGTTATCTGATTATAACAATTTAATTTACTTGAAATGCATGAAATAGCATCCCCCAGCAGTGTAACATTTCTGGGAGATGAGTGATCTTTTTGGTTCAGCCCTGCGTCTACTCACGAAGAACTAATTGCTTTGCTCAGGTGAATGAATTCTATTTATATCTTATTTTGTGTGTTGTTATCTTTTTATACAAACTGAAGAAGCTTTTTGTTGGCATTTTCATGAAGTCGCACGTTTGAAGTACATAGAGAAGTTTTAATTATTGATACCTTTAGATTTTTTAAAGAAAAGAACAAGTAGAAACACATAATATTTTATAATAATTTGAGAATAATACGTTTTAAATGCTCTGAAGAAATATTAATTGTTGACTCAGCTGTTTTTAAAATAACTCTAAAATACCTCTTCCGAAGCAGATAAGATTCAAAGCGATATAAATTTTAATCAATAGAAGATATATTACCATTAGTGTCAATCAATTTTTCTTTGGGATAAAATATCGTGAATTCTATAACTTACATGCTCCAGGCACGTGCATTTTTTTCATCCATGGATATATAACCCTTTCACCATTTTCGTCTTCTTCTTCCTCCTCATCCATGCAAGAGGGCGATCCGTCATGGTCTTCATCGCCGTCGTCCTGCTCGTCGGACACATTGTCTTCCAGTCTCAACCCTAGGTCTTGCAACGAGCGTCCACTAGGTGGAGAACCGCGAGAGTCTTGTCCGTGCCCCGTTGAGGCGGGACTGCACACACTTGATTTCACATCACTCGGCTGCGACACACTAGGCGCGATATCTGCTAAGTTTTGGAGGATACTTTGCGAATTGGTAACTGGCGGTTGCGGGGGAGGTTGATGATTTTGCATGTTGCCACACACCATGTTCTGTTGAGACTCTGGATGAAGGGGTATGGGAGGCCTGATTTGATGCTCGTGCAAAGAATGGTGCGAATGCAATTGTGGATGATAGTAGTTACCGTAGCCTCCGTATCCGCCATTCGCGATCGGCACACTACTTGGGCCGTAGGAGGATGACTGGTGGTGATTATGGTAACCATATTGCAGGTGATGTTGCTGATGTTGTGCTATGTGATGGCCGCCGAAGAAATCACCACCGGGCGATGGTATATAATTACTCTGACTGTACTCTTCGCTCGGTGGGAACTTTGGGTCGACGACGACGCCAGCCGCTAGATGCTGAGGCTGTTGATAGCTAGAAGGTAGAGTAGCTCCGGAGACCGGGTTCATCAAAAACGAGCTCATGATCATTAATTTTTCTGAGCTCTCGAAGGCGAAGGCTTCGTTACACGTATACACACCCACACATAAGCACCGTGTAGATTGATATTAGGTGGGGAAGCGAGAGCGCACTGGCCTAATACATAAGGGTCCTTTTCCCCCCTACTCTATAGACAAGCACGGAGTTGACGTCCACGCCCACAGCACCCAATTAACAGACCACGTGACTACGTTCTAACCAATCGTGCAGTCGAACGTCACCGACCATGATGGATGACGACCGTGTGGCGCCAGCTGGCGTAAAATGAGAAATAGAGCTCATACACGCGGTCTGGCTATACGTGAACATGCGAGACGGTTTTCCGCGAAAATTCCATGCAAACTCGCTACCATGCACTTCTGGATATTCTCCAGTGGAAAATTCACATTCCCGATTAAGTCTTTCTTTTTATATATCTGTTTATTTGGGCCAATAAAACTATTTCACTTCCCTCATATAAGAAAAATCAGCATATCGGGAAAATATTTACGTTTCCCACTCTGGAAAAGCACAAACGAGACGCTTATAGATGCGATGCTGTGAAGTGACTGAAGGTTTGTGAAAACCGCGGGCTACTCCGAGTATTTTACTCCTCCCACTGTTCGGAATGGGCATGCCTTCTCTCGGATTCCGTGACGTGCAATGGGTGGGACGAGGAAAGACATAGGTTAGTTCGGTTTCGTCACCATGCGCGCCTCCGGAGAATAACGTTCTTTTTCAGCGAAAGACCAGAGAGACGGGGAAATACAAACGGACCGATTCGAAAACATCGGAGTGTGTCGACCAATAACTTGTCGGCGAACTTTTCAATCTCTAATGCATCGAAAAGTAGCAAAAACGGCGAAAGAAAAATGTGGATTTCTTGGAAGTTAACATCCTTCAATTTTACAATTTACAGGCCACTGAGAAGGGATATAGTCGTTGGTAAAAAATATGGAAAGACATTAGATTTAAGTTATTTTTTTAGAAAAAAAAATGTAAATGTTTTTAAATAAGGATGACGTTATTTATTAAACTATATAATGGACATCCATTTTTTTAATAATATTATAATGATATTAAGTTATATTTACAAGAAATGGTAAATATTATTGATGTTTGGTTAAATTATTGTTTGGGGGTTTATATTATTCAACACAAAATCCTTAAAAGTAGGTATCTAAAAGTAAATAGATTTTTTATTGCTTATATTTTTTGAAATATTTGTAAGTATAACAAATATTTATTATTTATTTTTAGAATGGTCAATTTCATTTATCAAAATTGTCCAAATCGTACGTTCAATCACAGACACTATGCAATGGTATCGACTTGGCAACCAAATTAAAAAAGAAAAAATATTAGAAGAAAGTAGGACAATTGATCGTTATTTTTGTTACAAACAATAGTCAGATAAAAAAAAAACTACTAATCAACGTAAAATTAGGGCATCTAAATATCAAGAAGGACGAAAGAAATAATAATTTGTCAATATTCGATAGAGACAATTGAACCAAGCAGAAAATGAAGCGTTCATAACAGATACTTTTGAGTATCCAGTAGATACCGATATTCTTTCGGTTCTTGGTTGATATTTGTATCTAATACTCATATTAGATACGTACTTACACCAAAAAAGAAATAGGTGGTAATTGTTTTGCCATTCTGTCGTCCGCTTAATAGTAGGTACACCTCATATTGAAGTTTTGCGATGTATTCTTACACTAGCCATAAATGTGCAAAATTACATTATTTGAAGTAAAATTTACGATATAATTTTACATTGTTAGTATATTAGAGGTAAATATTAAAGTACCTATACACCAGGCGACAAAATGCTAAATTAAAAACCGATTTGTTTGACAATACGAAAATTTGCTTAAGTTTAGTAAATAGTAGAATTAAATATAGGCAAGCAAGTGTTTGATTATCTGAACAAAATTATTTGTGCAATAAGCCTAAATGTATTTAAAATAACCAAATAGGTATCTTGTTGTCGTGAAAAAATTGTTTTTTTCACAACTAAAATATTTTCGCTTATAATGATTTTTATTAAATAATAAATTTAAAAAAATATATATAACAACTACTTACATTTTTTAAGAGCGTATATATGTTCATAAAAACTGAGCTATGACGATATATTAGATATACTAAGTAAGCAAATGTATGCACAAGATCAAGCTTTGTACAGCAAGTACAGAGTATGTCTTAATGAGGTACATATGTAAATATTATCTCTAATATGTACTTTCCTTTGTTCGGCTATTTCAAAATTAATCCAAAAAACTAGCTATGGAGTTGCGGATTCTCTACGCAAGTTAATGTACTTTCATTAGTTAAATATTTTTCAATAGTAACCTAATAGTTCTTGTAATCCAAGGAAATACACAAATAAAGTTCTTACAGTGATTGAAACGAAAATCTGTTACCTCCTATAGGAACAGCACATGAGCATGCTTTTGCAACTGAATTTATATAGTAGAATAAATTAGCATCGTCTAGAAACTGATAAGAATGGACAGAAATTAATGAATTAAAGTATACCGAAACGCCTATGCACCTTTAGAGAATGCACATTCTGCTAGGCAGAAATTTTCGTAAATTTGTGTAAGTATATAAAGTAAAATTAATTTATTGTTGCAAATTTACGCTAAAAGAAATAAATATTTCATCATCGTGAAAATTAATACTCGGTTAACTGGAAATTAGGAAAAAGGTGTTTTTTTTTTTAATAATTTGGAAATAATTATACGTTTTTATGTAGTATAACACCATGCTAAATAACACTGTGCACTAATATACCTATGTAATCTACTAAACTGCACCTTTTGAGTGTAAACATGTATTGACTTATATGCGTAAGTTGTTTTGTATGTATAGTATTTAATTGTACAAATATATATTTTTATATATGTACAAATGAAGGAAACGACAACCTATTGTATAGGTAGGATGAAAAATAAAGTAAAAAAAAAATATCGAAATAATTATTTTTAAATTCCTACTTTAGTGATTTGCTCTAACTACAAAATAAACAAGTTATTATCTTTGGTCGGGGTACTGAGACAGTAACAAGTATATCTTTCTCTCCACAAAACATATGATAAATGTATGTCTACTAAAACAACACAATAAGTTTTAATAAATGCATTTGATTTGTGTGCATTTATTAAAACTCTGCATTCGATATACCTTGTTTTTGGCATCCGATAGTTTTGCTTTCTCTGATACATAACGGATAAAAAAGCACCGAATACCTTCTGCACATCTCTATAGACCAAGCAAATACGAAAAGAGCTCTGAAAATGATAGATTAGGGATTAGGATGACATATGCACATGCTATGGGTAACTATAACATAAAAGGAATAAATATTACAATTCGTTTTACCAAAGTTGTGAAGATTAGCATTTCCATACAGCGTCATACTTCTTAGAACATCTTTATTTGTTGTCTTATTTCTGTAGTATAACGCTACTTCCTAGTCAAAGTGTTTTGATGCTTAATCTAATGATATTCGTCCGAATATTTGTGTAATTAGAATGTACGCTTCAAATTGAATGCTTAACTGGCACTCTGCTTATTTATAACTATGGACCCTTAATCTACTTACAGTGATTTTAGCTTTTGTAGCTCTTCTTGTCCCAGTTTTAGTTCTTTTTCCTTGGCGTATACTGCATTAGATAGGTCTCCATTTTTTGTTTTCTAGTCAGTGTTAACCTTTCCAGATTTTACTAATTACATAACTGTAAGTAGAGGTGCTAAATATTTACCCAGTGAAGTTCTTAAGGTCTTAAAGTTTGTTCTGTCTACTTTATATTCATACTAAAATTTGTAATTGTTATATTCTTAAGGAAAACCACTTATATTGTTAAACAATTAAAATAAACTTATATTTAACCAATTATGTTATAAAATGTTATAAACGTAATTAAAAAATCACAAGACCGTTGATGCTGTCGAAACATTTAGCAAATTAATTATTGCTTCATTTCAACTAAGGCATGCTCCAACCAAAAAAAATATTGAAAGAAATTGTAAACATTGACTAAATAAAAAAAGTATGATCCAGAATATTTAATCATCTATTGAATTTGAAATCAATACAATCATAACTAATATTTGAAATTTTAAATTGTAGAATTCAATCAACAACATTTCAATCCAAAGAAAAAAAAATCATGTCTTAATAAACGACATAACTAATTTTTTTTTTTTACTAAACTAGTGTTCTTCCTTAATTAAATACACGCAAACATCAGGACGCAGTGTATAAAATTAATTTTTGAAAATAGCCTATCTATTATAGCAGCAAGCAAATAAAATACGGACCAGAAATTGGAAAAACCGTTATTTTATTATTAAAATATCGAAAACCTCAAAGAAACATTGACTCACAAATGCACAATTGATTTGTCTTTTGGATTGTTTCTAAGGAAATCACTGGATAGAAAGTATTTGGAAAAATAGAAACAGAAAATTGCTTGTCTTGAAAAATTGTGCCTTTGCACAACCACATATTTTTTATCCAAAATAACTGAACAAAATCGATCTCTTTTATATAACTCAAACGATAGTGAATGAACGTTCTCCGGTGAGGTTTTTTGAAAAAAAAAGGTATCTAGAGGCAGCTCCAATTTTTTAAAAAGTCTCCAGAAGCACTCTCATTTAACTCGCCAGAATAAAACACAGCGAAAATTATTAAAAAAATATTCATTTATATCTGAGAAAAGAGATCACAAATACCACCATATTCTATAAGGTCGACCAAACAATATTTTTAACTCCCTATCAATGTCGACTAAATAGAGTTATATTAGTTATATTATACTATTATAGTGTACTTAGTTACCGCTCAACACTTCTTAATAGTAGCAAAAATTTCTTCAAAATAAACTCCAGTATAAAGATTACACATCCCTTTGGAAGATCATTCGTTTTTAATTAATTAGTGCGCAGCTTAAAAGATTTCTGTCCCTTATATCAAACACAATTATTATTGTCAATACTTAAATAGATAACAATTTTTTTTTTATTTTGAAGAGAATGCTGACACTTCTCTTAATTTATTAAATTTTAAAATTTTATTGCTCTAAAACTAGTTTCAGATATCAAGACATATTATGCTAAAATAGTTTCTTTTTTCCTTTCCATATAGGGATTTGTAGTTGCGTGCATGTTATTTGTTAAAAAAAAATGTGAATTATTTTACACCATACCAAACTTTTAACGTGTGCATGTATTTGAAAACTATATCTCTTGCGTAAATTAATTTTAGAACTGTCAAATTACAACATGAAAAATACATTTGAATAAGAAACATACATCTTTCGTCACCGGGGAATCGTGTCTGGACGTCAACTCGAAAACCATCATTAATTATGGATAACGTATGAATACGCGTTACGCACGCCTTTAACTTTTATAAACCTGAAAATTTTAACTAACGTTTTCCGTTATATATTTGTTTATGGTGCATATATGTGTTTGTGCAATCGATTTTTTCCATTAAAGAAATTAATATTTATCCCTCATATAGAAAGGTTTTGATGCAAATATAAGATTTCGCTAAGGAATCTCGAAGTTATCCGGTAAAGATTAGGAACTAACAATATTGAGCAGATACTACCGTTAACAATATCGTTTGTGTCGCATTCGCTTCATTTCCTTGCTCTAATCGTTTCCATTCATTACCCGACAATGTTGTTCAATGCAGTCAGTCATTCGGCTCTAGACCCCAATTTCTTACACTCTGTTCCTCCTAAAATAAGATGTTACGTGGCGATGTTTCGTTGTTACCATTGCTAACTGCCGGCGCTCTTTCGTAACGTCGACGTTGAATAGCAGAAGCACCAAATTAATCATTTCCACTTAATAATGGGTTACGTACGGCACTGTTGTGCGTTGCCGGACAGAAATGATTTCACAAGCGATTAACTGTGATTCGTGTAATTCAACATTTCTGGATTTTTCATTTCTATTTTTCATTGGTCAAAACGGTAGATTATACGAATGTAAACATTTATCTGTGGTTGGGGTGGAATATTTTTGTAAATAATTTCCGTACTTTAGAAATCAACTTCAATCAAATCTAAAGTAAAGTAATGAAGTTTTTTTTTTCCATTTTGCTGAAATAGGGTTCGTAAAGGGAAAAATAAAGGGGTTTTTCCCTTATAAAATCAGTAATGCGTTAAGCCGATATGGTTTTTAGGCCGGGAGTACAGAGAAATAAAGTTATGAAATCCATATTTGACTCCGTGTGAGTTGTTAATATAAGAAAAAAGAAACCAAACAAAAGTCTAGTTCCTCACAAAATTCTTTAATAACACTGGCCTGATGATGCTCAGGTAGAGCGAAACCGGTTATGTGTTATTAAAGAATTTTGCGAGAAACCAGACCTTCGTTTGATTTCTTTTTTCCTATAAATAAAGTGATGGCAAAATAAAGCCATGTGAGAACTAAGTTTTTGTGTTTGTGTCCAGATGATCGTAGATTGCGTATTCAATTATCTCGATAAAACCACATCGGTAGGCAATTGGTGTCTGATTTATATCTTGGGTCTTCTTTTTCTACATTTCCGTCAGAACATGAAAGTTCTGTAAATAGAATTAGAGATTATGCATAGAAATCGCACTGTTTTAATAGATAATCTCTGACCAAAGAAATAGGAACGCTGGTTTAGTCGGTTGAAAGTTGACCTATTGTCCGTTACTCAAAAATTGGGCAGTTAATTGAAATTTTCGCATTTCGACACATTCAATTTGGCCTTTCAGTATGAGAACATAAAGCTTTTTTTTATATTTGTCGCTTCTTCCTACATTTAACGGTGATCAACAGAGAGGAGACATTATACATATAAGTTTGAAAAAATCGAATGTAGTTAGATTTTCTGTATTCAGCACGTTTAACCGTGACCGCTAAATTCCAGTTACAGGCACAGGAACGTAGGGATGTGATTTTGGAGAAAATTAGATTCTACTGAAATGAGAACTGCAAAAACTGATTCCATCATTCATGCACATCTAATAATTGCAACCCTGAATTGCATTCTGGGCGAATGGAAATAGGAAGGACTTAGTTGTAGGCGTACCTACGCACGAGGGCGCAGCACAGATTTATTAATGTTAGCCGAATTGTTATAGCTCAGCCGAAATAAATTGAGCCTGATATTCTTTTCTTCGCTGCTGATGATCCGAATAACAGATTAATAACCAATTGTCTAAACGAGTTATTAAACTGTAAATTACAGTGACAGAACTCATAAACAATATCAAAATAATAAAGAGAAAACAATGAGAAGGAGTTTTAAAGTCAATAATCAAATAAAATAACAAACATAGATTCTAGAAAAACCTAACAATAGTCAAAAAGTTACCTATTTGTCGGTAAATAGTACTTTATTGAAAAAATATTCATTTTCGGGATATTTATTAGTCATTCACAAAATTCAATGCGACGATAATAATCGTCGATAAAAGTTCTTGATATGTGCTAATTTCATAATAATATGTTTTAGGTTACATCCGCGAGCAATTTGTTTAGACGTCATACTGGGATTTTATTCCACTAATGCACAAACTTATTTCGATATCACTGACATCTTTCGCTAGGACATTTTTATCTTTGTTGTTTATTGATGTAAACGTTGTTTTCAAACGTCGGACGGTGTTAGAAATAATAGTCGGACTAGGAAATCGATTTTTGGGATAATTTATTGAAAATAGATCGTGTGTAACTTCTGCTGAACTGCTAGCATAAATTGTTTTACAATAAATAATTCTTCCTAGGGCGTATAATATTCCATCTATTTTTTATAAAAGTGCTGAGCACGATCAAAACTTATTAACTGTTATAAAATCTGAGGACCGTATCCTAATACCCAGCAACGCCTTGTTAAGAAATAAGCAAAATGAATCGAGGGCCGGCTAAACTTGAAATGAATTACGCGTGCCTAGCGAATCGTTCCTCGCACCGTAGTAGTCGGAATGAGGGCTATGTTAAATTGATTTAAATTGAAAAGATAGATGTGGGGATAGCATGATGTAGTAGTAATGATTAAAATATCTAAATGATACTTTTTCTGGCTATGCACTTCCTGAGTTGCAATGCAAACCATGGGGGGCGTCTGAAAACGTGATGCCAAGGGTTCGAAAATATGGTACATTACAGTTTTACTAAAATATTTTCCAAGACTAGGATTTGCTCAGTTCTTCTATTTGATATTATCCAGATTCTTAGTTAGTCTCTTTTGATAATAACTTCCTTCGGAGTTTGAGTTTGCATTAAAAGATGTCGTAACCACTTGTGTAAGTGTTTCTGGTACACCTTCCTCAAAGTCGCTTACACCAAGTTATTCCACCTCAGCAAGAAATGTGCGTCAAAAAATCTGAAGGTATCGTTTGGATGAAAGAAGTGGCAAGAGGAGAAAAGTAGTTGCAAAATGAAATTAAAATTTTATATATATATATATGCTTTCGTCGCTTCCAATATACAAATGACAACCTTTTCTTCAAGACTTTCCCTTGAGTACTTCTAATCTTTTCAAAACTCAATTTAGCCTCCCAGATTCAATTATATGTTGCATTTTAACATTGGTCTTTCAAGTGAACACTTGCAGTAGCCCTCTTCATTATTTTTTTACTTTTATATTCGAGATATATAATAAATATTAGAGGCTTTTGTTATCAAATCGCCGTCGCATGCCTATAGCCACATATCCATATCATCCTGGAAATTTTCTAGATTGTCTCCATTGCAGAAAATTTTGAAACACAAAACAAAAACTGGAAAAGCACACCTATTAAGTGCCAACCAGAAATGCTTGTGAACAAAAATATAGTAGTAACGATACCTAATAACAATAATAATTCATGCCGTAAACAGCTTTCCCCAATTCTTCCTCAATTAGCCGAGTGTGAGATATTATTACGTCGGAGCCCGTAGAACAATTTAAAGGTTCACAATTCTGAAACTCTGATCCATATCTATTTTCGGCTTATCTTTATCAGGCTTTTGAGTTTAATTATCTTAGTTATTTCAATTAGGGGTATTTCGAAATCCGTGGACAAACTTGTTTTCAAATGTCTATCTTGTTTATTATTTCTCACTTACATCAAACTTCCTCAAAATGCATAACAAAATATGGTAGTCTCTGAGATTCAAATTTCTGATCCGTGACTCATATCCAGGTTACACCTGGATAATATTAACTACAAAAAAAACAAGCAGGAATCGTGGAAACTTTGCTTCGCTAGCATGTCGCGCAAATGAAGTGTGAGATGAAATCGCTCAAACCTGTTAAGATTATACTTTCCAAACTGTCATTAATTGCTAACGACCAGCAAACAGAGTTGTTCCTCTTAACGCATGAGATCTACGTATAATGTAATAAGAAAACTGCTTACTGCGGAAATAATTGTTTATTAGATTTTACCAAGTCATTAAATTTTAAAAAGCAATTTACATTAGTCTGCTGAAGTGGTAGGCCATATGCGGCTTACTAATTACAACAGGTGTGAAGAAATTAAAACAATCAAGAATGTCATGTTGCCTACTGTTCTCGCTTAAATTACGAAAAGCTGTTTTCTGTAATTATCGTTTTTAACACACTTCTAAAAGCAATGATGTGATTCTGCTTATAATCTTTAATTTACGCAATACTTGACGGATTTTTTAACTTCGATCTGAAATAGACTGTTAATGAAACTTCGTGTTCGTAATTAAAGAGTAAAAATTATAGGCATTGTTATCCACTACATAATTGGCAATGTCATCAAATTCCTTCCTTTTTATTAGGAGAGGCAGCTACAAGTCTGGTTAACAAAAATAGCATAAAAAACAGGGTTCAAATTTAAGGCATTCGCATATTAAAATAACTCGTTTTTTTCTAAATTAGAATTTGCGGCTTAAAACATGTCCCACGAAACTAATTTTTTAATGCACTATTATGTTTAGCGTATGCTTAGGTACTGTACTTATTATTATTACGTTATTCACGCGGATGACTATGCTATGAAACGGTTTTTTAATATTTTCCTGTGTATTGTATTTTCTGCGGCATTTTTTCAAAGAGTAATTGCTGCGCAAAGAGCTTGCCGCTTATTATATTATACTTTGAAAGGGTAGACGCGTAGGTAAGTTTGTGCCAGGAACGAAAACGTTCACTTTGCCGAAATTTACAACGTTCACCTGGGTTATTTCACATGCCCTTTGTTAAAATGTTGCAGTTGCACACCGCCATGACTTGCAATCTCCGGAGACTGTTAACGTTGTAGTGGTACCTGTGCGCCACAATATCGATTTTAAAAATCAATGTGCACAAATGAGTCTGTTGTATGTAAACATGTTAGAGCGTATCGGGCATCGATCATATTCTGATATATTTCGCTGTATATTTATAGTCACGTGTACAATAGAATTATCCCTGGTTGCGAATAATAAATGTAGCGTTTACCAACAAATCAAGCCAGTACTTTAAAGTCTCTAGGGTCTCTAGGGATCGTTCGACTTTGACTAGATTTGAAATTCCATTCCAAATTAATTTGAAACAACACAAAATTGGCAGTAAGGTAAAGATTTGATGAATGCTGGTATAAGATATTGATGCCATCAATAGTTTAATTGTTATTTTTTTGCTTTTTATACCCATTAAGTTAAGGTGCCTTCTTTCAATTAGAAGTTGATTACAATACCTTGTAGTTTATAAGTTATCAGTACAACCCTGTTACTAAGCTAGAATCGTACCGGATATTCATGCTTCTCAATTTCTGCCAACGCTGTAGTTTAGTTTAATTTAGTTTTTTATGCGTTCCTGTATGATACAATAAACTATAGAACTCGTCAAAACAAATACAAAAAAAAGACAATACATGTATATCGCTAAATAAAAAGTACATATTAAGAAGTGTAAAGAGCTACTCCAATATCAACTTACAATTAAAAAAGACTTTTAGACTATAAAAAGAGTGTTTCTATAATACTAATTCTAGTTTGTGTTTAAATTTCTTATCATTTAAAAGGCGTAGTTCTATAGGTATATAGTTATAGATCTTAATAAGATGTAAAACAACATTTTTTGTACTATTATTAGGCCTTGGACCCGATATATAACTACTTTTAGTTGTCGCTCGAGTGGAATATGTATGACTCGGTTCAAATTGACGGAAAAAGGTGTTATAATTTTTCCGAATTGCACATTCAACAATGTACAAACCAGTAACCGTGTGTATTTTTTGGTTAATAAAAATGTCCTTGCAAGTGTCTCTACCTTTTAGACCAAATACGTTCCGAATACAACGTTTCTGCATAACAAATAATCGGTCCACATCACTACTGTTGCTCCAAAACACCAGTCCATACCTTAGGCGGGCTTCCACATATGCGCGATAAGCACTCAAACCCGCGGATACGTTCACCGAAGAGGCTACCACTCGCAAAGCGTAGGTGAATGGAGCGATCTTGGCAGCGATGTAATCCACGTGTTTCCTCCAATTTAGGTGGTCATCAATTTTTAATCCGAGGAACTTAGAACAGCTATTCGAGGTAAATTCTTCATTGTCGTAGTTTGTGATAAGTTCATGTGTATCTCTTGTTGTAAATTTAATTAAGTTGGTCTTTGTATGCGTGCAAAATTTTATCTTTCAGGGTATCCAGATCTGCGGCTCTCAGAACAATCATCCGCGAAAAGTGTTACAAGATCACGCTGTATATCCGGCAATGGGTCCAAGTAAACTAGGAACAGGATAGGTCCAAGCACGGATCCCTGCGGAACTCCCCTTTGTACTATTTCCCAGGAGGATGTAAGTATCGCACCACTGCTACTCCGCGCCTTCACACATTGCATTATATTTTCAAGGTACGACTGAAGAAGTTTAAGACTGTGATTCGGAAAATAAAAAAGCAGCATATAAGTTTTATAAATATCTATTTTGGAATAATGCTAACTAGACAAAGTTACAGTTTTGAGGACTTTAACTACGTCGGCTATTCTTAGAGGCATGTCATCAATTCAAGCCTATTTTCAAGGTTTTTATTTCAATTGTAGCATGCTAATCTCCAGTGATGTTTGATTAATATTAATTTATTCCGGTTTGTTTCTTGATACAATAGTTTTCTCAGCGCGTTACAGACGTTTTCGGCAGGACATTGTGGTATACACTACAAGATATCGTGCTTTCAAATTCTTTCCTGATTAGAGCGAGCCATGCTTTTTTTTTAATCGTTGCTCACAGTGCATGCACGCACTAATTACACTGATAGAGGTATCCTTTTTATTTAAAAGGAATTGCATTAAACCTAAAGTTTTTGCGTTTTCTATGGGGCCAACATGATTTGGTGCTTCCTTAAAAGGCATGTAATTTTGAACCCACGCATTTCTTCGGAAATAATATATTTTTCTTTGAAACAGTTCATTCTTTTAAGTGAAAGGTATTGATAGTTGATTCAAGTCCTCTTTATTTTGAACTTGAAAGCTCTACACATTGACAGAAAACCGTAAGCATTTTGAATCAAGAGGTTTTTCCTTTTCTTATAACATTTATTCACTTTGGACTTGACTTTTTTGCGGTTTTACCGAAAAGCTGAAACACAACAAAATGTGGTCATCATTTTTGATTGAAATAAAAATGAATTATCTCCAAGAATCAAGTAATAATTTAGTAACCAGATGCGTTAACAAAAATCGTATTTCTTTCATGGGTAATAGTTTTAAACGTTAAACACTATATACTTCTGTAAAGGCTCATAAGTAATGCAATATTAACTGAAAAGATTCAAATTGTCCCTGAAATTCCTTTAATCTTGCACTAAAATATTTATCATTGTTTACTACAGTTTGTGTATCTGAGATACACGTGGAAACACGCATAAAACTAAAACACCTTCGCGTAAAAAGCATTCAGCTTGAATGCAGACGAGTTTGGATAGCCATTTATACATAAAAAAAAGCATAATTTTAAATATTTTACCATATTTATTAAGCGAAGAGAGACCGATAGGTGGAGTGTCCAACTAACAGTTCGTACATATTTAATTTTGCGTTTTAACCAAAGACGGCTCTTCTTAAGTATTCCATTCGTTCTTGTAAAAATGTATACAGTATTTAATGTTAAAAAATCTAGAAGAGTTACTCAAAAATGCTGCAGCTTGCAGCTTTGTTTCAGTATCTTCTACCCCTCAATGAAAGTATCGCCACCTTCTAATCTTAACCTCTGCTGAAAATGTAAAAAAGTACATGGTGTTCTACTTAAAGCAATGAGTTGCATTTTGCCCTGTAAATAGATATTTATATTTTTTTTTGTTCGTACAGAAATTCAAGCAGTTTATTTATTACACAAAACTGTCGATATTGCAATAAATATTATTTTGGCAGTTATTTTGTTCCCACGTACTTATTTGTCTTCACCCGAAGAAATTAAATGACTCGATAATTCAATTAATCCTTAATTATGTCTTATTGCTTTCAAAGGACTTATTCGTAGACTGGGTATTTAGTTAGTCGCGATAAACAAGATTTCACAATATCGTTACTTGCTTCATTAGCTTAAGCAATTAAACAAGTCACTGGTAGGCGTATGAAACTTTCGTAAATTGTCGTCCTCTGGCAAATCCGCAGATTCAGATACCGTCTACTTGGCATGTCTACATAAAGGGATACTTTCAGATCATCGTCACGACTTTCCCTAACCGTATCAACTTCTGAACGGCAGAAGCAACTGTACTGGCTCATAAAGAGCGTATCGGAGCGCATTGTCGAAAGTAAAAGGACACAATTATTATTCATTTGTAAATGTCACTTCGGTGGCCGATATTCAATATGGTGGGAGTCGTCGGACCACACGACACGCTTGATAAATGATGTCTGATTCTTGGGATAGTTCTGTTTTTGAACACTTTTGCGATGTGTTGTTGAATATTTTAGGTCCCTCGGCCTGTGGGACATGCTTCCGTGCGTCGTCTGATCTTTTCGTTTACATTTGACGACGGCTCTAGAAGTTGACATGTTTTCTTTCGTGCCGTAATAAATAATGCGCGCGTATTTTCGGTATCCCGATGACTTTCCGCCTTTTTTCACCCTCCGCTTCTCGCTTCCGGTTCTGCGATTTACGTACAGATCGGCGAGAGAGAAAAATGGTAGCGCTAATTAGCATATGTCGTGTTCGATGGAGCGCAAAATCGAATTAAAATAAGCATTAAATCGCCCGTAACGTTTCGACAAAAAGAAACAAATCGGTAGTTGATGTAAAAATTGAGGATTTTTTTATTCTAAGCAAATTGCCCAACATGCTATGTTCATACTTTAGGAAATATTTAGTATTACATAATTAACATGTAATATTATTAATGCTACTTTGAAATGGCTTTAGAAGGTTTCTTTTCACAAGGTGTGGTGCTACCTTTTAGCAAAACTTAACATTTAATCTCTAGAAATATTAGATTGGTACATGGGTTACATTTTCAAAAACATTGTTGTTAGATTGTTTTATTTTTTTGTATATACATACCTAAAATTTCAAAGGATTACACTAGCTGATATTAATTTGAATATAATTAGTTTGATATTGGGATAAAGAAATACTTTTTAGTACAATTTATGATTTCTGATAGCAATATCGAATGTAAAAAACTAATTACATTCAAATTTGTAATATCAGCGAGTGTAATCCTTTGAAATTGTAAGTATATATAAGAAATGAAACATCTCCAACAACAATGTTTTTGAAAATGGAATAAAAAAATTCCGAAACTTGAAATATGTTTAAATTAATAAAAATTATCGGCATCCCTAAGTAAATAAAGAATGGAATGATTTATATGGAAAATAAAACCGGTAAACAAAAAAATTGTCTGTACAAACTCGCTATTCCCTATATTTCAAGAACAATCTGTTTTTTTTACACTTTTTCTCTTCTCTAAACCTTGAGGGCCTGATACGAAATATCATGTTTATGAAATGATAATAATAATAATACTACTTTATTAAGCTTCCCAATTCAGTTATCGAAAAAATACCATAATATAAATATCTAAATACCCTAAACTAAATTAGAATACGGATTGCAAAGTAAAGTGTTATTAACAAATATTCCCTTAAAACAGAAATAATCTAAGTTCAAAAAGTTCGAACTTTCAAAGTAACGAACTTTTTTTTATCGATTCTGTATTTAATTATATTGGAAAGAGAAAGGATATCTTTTATTTTATTTTGTGGTAGCATGCTGTTTGAGAAAGGCTTTTTATAGGAAGTGGCTAATTTGGTGAAAATGTGACTGCCCCGTTTTCATTGTAGGTCGGATAAAACTTCTTTGTTAGAAAATTTTGTAGTGTAGTACCTGTCCGGCTAAGTAACATCAAGAGTCATGATAAAAGAAATATATTATTATCTATTCAAAAATTATTCTGGGTTATCATAAAGTATGGACATATTTCAGCTTATTATGTAATTTTAACAAATTAAGTCAACAGTAGTGTGTGAAAGACCTTGCTGGACCATTTAATGTGGATTATCTGTTGACCATATTCGATAATTATTGACTCCACCATTTAGAGAGAAATGTATTTTATGGACCGGTGAGGTCGGGTCTATAAAATACGGGGTAACCATTCGGATTCAATTTCCATCTGAGTCAATATTCATAAAGAAAAATCATACCCGACAGAAAAATCTGCAGCCTTTAAATCAAGAAACAGTTTCAGTTTATAGTTTCATATGTGACCGAGGCTTAGAGTACAGGTAAAACTAACTGTAAGACAAATGTAAAATTGGAAATCAGCAACCTGTTGAATTTAATGTAATGAATACTGCCTCTCAAATCAATATCCCATATCATATATTCTGCCGCATCTATCTAAATTCAAATGTAAAATTTTCTTCTAGAAAGTCTAGATATTGTTGATATGCGGTATTTTTTTGACAAAGGAGTGTTCTATCTAATGCTGTTTGAGACTATACAAAATACATTGATTCCACAATGGACTGCAGAAAGAAAACTTGTATTCCAGTTTATTCATTTCACTCGCTTTCCCAAATGTTAAGTGATTATTTTCAATACCACCAGAATTTTCAAATAGAAGTTCAGTTTTTCTTTTTAACCAAGAACTAATTTTGCACCTCTTTGGCACTGGGATTTTCAAAACACTACTGCACAAACCTAATTCTAATTATTTGAAGTCTAGATCTTGTGGAATATCTAATGATGTGACATTGTTGACCATTGTCAACAATGTAGTGTTGTACATTATCCAGTGATTATGTACAACACTACTACCTTTTTCAGCGTAGCCCTGAAAAGGGCTGGGACTTGCCACTTCCATTTTCTCTTAAAGGGTACGCAAGTTTGCATATCCGCTTGTTGCTTTTGTGCTTTGGCTTCACTTCCAGTTCTGTATTGAAACGATAGCGCATATTTACTTGGATGTGTTGTCGTTAAATGTTTCATGCTCTATTGAGAATATTCGATGTTATCTAATAAATGGCTGATTTGGTGACGTATATTTATTCAGAAGACTGCTTTATTCTAGATCGTACCACACGCCTATAAACATTTTTGACGCTGTTGTTGCTATTGTGACATAAATAGCTATTCATATGATGGTTCAGCAAATCAATTCAGGCAACCAATTGTGAGCCAACTTATCCTTTGCCTTTAGTACTACATCATAGAGGATAAGTAATACCCTAAGGATGCAATTTTTATCAAATAGAATAAAATAATGGTATACCTTTGCACTCAGGTTGATCACAAGATAGTAAAGTTTGGTGAAAGCTGTCTTTTGATTTGTTTATTCTCAAATGGGTGCAAGGAATTCTGGCAAGGCAAGGTCCCTTGAATGAGAGGTAGCATAGTTGGAAGTGGTTCCTTATTGACATTGGGTTAATGTAATTATAGGATAATAAAATAACAAATGACATATCTGCGAATTCATATTAGATATTGGGTGAACTGCATAAAACGTAGTAGATGCTAATGCTGCAAGTATTACAACATTTCTGAAGTTTGTACTACACTGACGAAGCTTTTACTAGTCTTTGATGCCTATGCTACTCTATGCGTGTTACATAGAGGAAGGCACTACGTTTTAGAAGCATCTGTTAGTTTAGTAGTACTTACTCAAATTTAGGTGAAATTGGTGTTAAAGAAACTTTGACCACTGCAAATTAAGTGTATTTTTTTTAAATGGCAGCTTTCATCATAGAAAAGTATACGGTATGGTTTAAGCGACTGCATGTATTACCGGTATTTCTCACATAGTTTATACCTAGCATTCGGACTTGCTATGATGCACTCGCTTATAATCATACAGTATAAACAAAACAATGACATACGTGCACTATATATGTTGATTTTATTTAAATTTTGTGACAATTTTTTTCTATTAGTAACTGTAAAACTTATATTTACCTATTTGTTCGGCAATATATTACAAATGGCTATGTTTTGTATTATCTTCTTCAAATTAAATGCGAATCTAAGCTTGATTATTTATTTATCACTTAAACGTTAATTAAATATGATTGGAGAACAATTCTGAATTACATATCGCTAGGTATAGAGTACTTGTAGTTTCGGTTGCATAAGCAATCGAAGATTTGTAGAGCTTAGCTAATTTTCAGCGTGAGCGAATAATATAACTAATTTAAATGTAAACATGTATGAGGCAGCACTCTACGAAAACTTAAGCGCTTAATGAGACAAGGGTCACATTTTAAGCAAATACAGAGAAACATTATATTTATAAAATAGAAAGAAACAATATTTTAGACAGACATGAATTTTGAATTTGGCTATACTTTGTTGGTATGCGTTTTTTTAATTACATTTTACTATTCGTTTTAATTTAATATATTTTTGTAGCACTTATAAAATTTAAACATCTTTACGTTTATCAAAATCAAGTACAAGCACGTCTGCACAGTTTCTTTCATTCTACTTTTCTTATTACTTCTATGTGTAGAATTACAATACTTCCTAATTCATATATTTTGCTATAATTCTCTGCGACCGGTTTCGGTTTAACAAAAACCTTCATAAGGCAGATTTTTACTACGAAACAATAAAATATAACAGAATTAAACATAATAGAACATACGGGTGTTTAATTTTAGGTTAGTTCTATTGTGATAGATAAAGTATTCATCTTTCAATGATTATGCCGTTTTAAAATATTATAATAAAAGTATACCTATGTAATAGTCAAAACAATGAATAAAACGCAAAACCACACAAGCAAAAGTGTTGTGGGGTCACCGCAGGCAAACCTTCTCCGATGATTCTCCAGTAAGAGTGAAGGTCATCGGAGAAGGTTCGGCTGCGAGGATCAACGAGTGAAATTCGAAAAATGAAAATCTTTTTTGGAAGCTTAGGTGATTCTAGTAAAGTAATTGTAAAATATGGAAAGTATAAATGAGTTTAATAACACATTTGTTGTGAAGCGTGACGCGCGCGCCGCAAGACAGTAAATACTTCAATTCAGTAGTAGGTACTTCCGCCGTGCCGTACAGTGTAATATGCTCTTCTCAGGTGAAGCAGCCACTTGTATGTAAAAGCGAATGGTACGAAGTGGATACTTTTTAGTGAAGCAATAGCATCTGCTATGTTTTATGCATTCCAGCCATTGTAATTAAGAAAAAAAGTTTAAAAACTCTAGAAGTATGGCGAAACTCAGCAAAAGTGATTGTTAAATTCTACATTGACATATATTTAGCAGATAAATAGTCAGTAGAATACGGCCAACCTATATCTATTGTACGATTTTGAAGTGTTTTGAGTTAGAGAAGGAATAGATTATATAGGCCAAGTCGTTTGTATTACACATGGATTGTATATGAATTATTTAATAAAGTAATATTTTTAGTCTTCACTCGAGAGATTTTCGCGTATCGGATTTCCACATACACCATCGGCTTTAATCGAAGTAGAATGATTGGTCGATATTTTCAATTAGCCAAATGCTTACTAAATCGTCCTCCACGAAACTTTCGCCAGAATCAATCAGGATCGGAAGTTGTTAAAAAATTACAACTCCATTTTTTATTTCTATTCTGCTCCGGTTTTGTACAATTAATTACCAGAGCAGACCTTTTGGGAAGAAAAATTTGCTTCGACATGTATGCATGTCGAAGCATGACAGCACCTCCTTCACGAAAATGGAATTTAATTACCTTAATGACTCCGTAAAAACGAATTAGGAATTTATCGTGGGCCGGTTAATTTAATAATAAAGTATATGAGCTTGTTCACTGTTTTTTTCTTCTTTCCTTTGATTCGTTACAGTTAATTGAAGGAATGAAACGATCTAATCCTCTTCGATTGCTTATACCGGTAAATTATATAAAAAATTGCAAATAGTGTCAGTTACTGGAAACGTTGTCAATAGGGTAAGTAGGAGCCATAATTGTTTTAATGATATTAATATTTTTCCTGTAAGGCTATAACATAACTTGGGTGTATTCAAAGAAATCAAACGATAATTCTTGTTGAATAGTTTCTCTTCAAAGGATACCTTAGTGTTGCAAATCAAATCTACAGACAATTACGTTTAAACTGGCGTAACAACTGGACAAAGACCATCTGCTTTTCCTTAATTATCCTCCACTTAACAATGAGACCGGGTTATTGGGTGAAGGTCAGCGTACTGTATAAATATAGACAATCATGTCTCATAAACGTTCCCGTCCAAATAAATAATGATCCTTAGGTTATTCACAGCGTTTGCTGTTCCGTTGCCTAATGGTCTTTACGATTTGAAGGGATTTAAGAGCAACTCTTTACACTAACCGTGCGGTTCTACTGAATAGATTCACCTCCGGTAGTGCAAAGGATAATGCTGCTCCTTGTGCGTGCAGATGCATCCGGATAAATTCGTGTAAGAATTCCGAGCGGCTACTTGTAGGGCGAAAAATAATACCCATCCAGTTTGCAGTATTATTCTATGTAAAATGGGCTTTCCTATTGTGTATAATCTACCTCTTTAACACCGTTTAATGTATTCATAGAGTTTTCGTTTCGATCATTAATCATTCGTGGTATACCAAGCTTAATTTTAATTTTGCTTAATTTCCTAAAAAAAATATTATGTAGTCGAAGCAGGTATGGTAAAGGAAATGTGTGTAAAACTAGTAGTTATTAGTTGTTATTATTATTTCTCTTTGCACAATATTTATAGTTCCAAAAAAAAAGCATATTTTTTTTTACCAACGGCTTCATAAAATTCACCCCAATTGCTAGTATGTTATAAAATGAGGAAACACAAAAGAGAATGATAAAAGAAAAACAGGGTTTCGAAGCTATGGCACACACCCAATGAAAAGTTGTTGCATCTTGTGTTGGATGAAAAGTTCGACACACAAGGAGGAATATTGAAGAATACGAAATATAATGACAACAATAATGTTCAACAGAAAAATTTGGTAAAAGAAAAGTATGAAGAAGTGAAACCAATACTTATCTTAGCAGTAAAGTACTGGACGCTTTAAGTAAGTGATATAGTTAAACAAACTGAGTCGCTATTATGGGAAGAATTCGGAAAATCTGTGGACGAAAATAATAAGTGAAACGAAAAACTATTCTGTAAAGTTTTAGAGATAAACAAAAGGAAAATATACAACAACAGAAATAAGAGAAATAACTGAGGCCACTAAAAGACTAAAAATTGGAAAGGCGCCTAGCAAAGGGGAGCTGGAATTAAGATATTTGTCCATTGTATGGGAAATTGAAGAAGACCCTAAAGAGTAGAAAGCAGGAGTTATAGTATCTATATCCAAGAAATGCGATAATAAACACTGTAGAAATTAGAGCTCTAACTTTATTCAGTGTGGCAGACAAAATTTATGAAAGCATTCTAGACAATAAATCGAAGGAGATAACAGATCACAGACCAAATTTAAGGAGAACTACGGACATGGGATCACATTTTTTACTATTAAACAGATAACGAACAAAAGAAGAAGTTCCTGACTTGATATCAATTAGAGCCATTGCAAGCATGTACAGAAAAAAGAGTCAGAGCTAGAACCATCAATATAGAGGAGTTTATGATGGAATAAAAATGGAATTCAACAAACTTTCAACAAGTTCTAAACCCCATTGTAGTTAGTATCATGATAGACGAGGTAATATAAGAAGTCGGTCAAAAAATGGAAATAGGATATAAAAATTTGGAACACGGCTTTACTGAGAAAGGATATAAAGATCAACGTGAAGAAGCTCATGGCAACAGCAAGAAAAAAAAAAAAAACATGCAAATACACAAATAAACGTAAAAGTAATAATAGAAGATTTTAAGTGATGGTATGTGGTGTTTTACGAATGACTAGATATGGAAATAAATTAAGGAATTAAATATACGATATCTTAAATAGTCTTCTCCTACTTCTTAGGGAAAAAAAAAATATCAAACGGCGCGAAATTGAAAACCATTATTATTCTTGGGTCAAAATCCTGATTATTAACTGAAGGACAAAAAAGAAACAAAATTCAAGCTGTGGAGATGAGTTTTTTGTAAAAAGTGAAAGGAGCAAGAAGAATGGATAGAATCAAAAATCCAGAAAGTAAAGAGGGACTAAGAGAAAAATTGTACTTAAAATTAGTAGAACAAAAAGGGTTAAATGTTTCGGACATATTAGCAGAACTTCAAACCCTAGTTTCAGGTCAATAGCAGCTCTGAAGATGTCTCTTGTGAGTGTAGACGAAAGTTGGCCAGAAGAAAATCCAAAACGCGGTTCCAATCCGGAAGTCTAGCTACGTTCTGCAGTGTTTATAAGTTATAAAGCCTACGAACAAATGGACACACAGTAAGTCTAAAGATTAGTGAAAGAATCACCCGGACAAAGGCAAGCAAAAGCATTGTTAACGGATAGATGCCTGATATTAAAAATTAAAAATATTAAAAACAAAGACCTACGTGTAAATATGATGATACTCTTCAAACTATCAAAATGATAGTAGATTCATTAACCATACGCTATAAGCTTGGCTTGAAGAAGCTTGTTGCAGGTTTCGCCAAAACAACGGAAAAACTTCAGTTCAGATTTTGTAATAATGCTACGCTTTGGCAAAGACTGGATTTAGAAAATCCTAAGACTACATAAACAAGCCGCTAAAACAAAAAAAAGGTTTAATTGAAACGCAAAATTAGAGATCGTCTTCTAAGGTAAAGTGAGCCATAGCAGATCTAAAAAGGTCACAATAAAGATTGCATGAAATGGATATAATATACATCATTGAATGGAATCAGCTTTTGAATAGGTTAAGTAGTGTATGTAATGCTGGTGCCAAATAGAGCGTATTTCAATTTTGATCTCAGTAAAACTTTCAATGTCAGTGAATTGATAAAATGTTTGCAAAGACAAACGCGTACAAGAAAACTTGAAGTTTTGAAGGCCGTGAATGAGGAGTGAAGGTTGGGCAAATACAAAAAAAAGTACTCCCAGATCACTGAACTGTGATTCTCTAGGAATGTTAGGATGAAACGAAGTACCTATAATTGCAAGTGAACTGAAGCTTGTTATGAGGAATCATTAATCTCTTTCTGCATCACCGAACAATCAGATAAAGAAGACCTGAAACCGAAACCTCCAAGTAACTACTATCACTTATTGTAAGTTAGTTTCAAGTCAAACACATCGACTAGAAGGAGTTTCTGGACGCGGTTCCAAATCGCCAACCAAGTAGCGTGTAACAATATTATTCTTTACTACTTTAGCTTGGTAATCTTGAATGGATATGGGAATAAATAATATAAGTTTAGAAAATCTATTGCGATGTGTAGTTTTCCATTTCTAATTTACCAAATAGAAACCTTACAATTTCAATTGGTAAACTATAGTCTCATTGAATGTACGCGGAAAAGAACAACCCGAACAACGCAATGATATAAATTGTCATTTAGATAAATACAATGAATTGAATGGACATTGCCTCATTGGGATCGGCAAAAGTAATAGATGTTCAGTTAATTAAGAGTATGCTATCACAAAAGCGACTCTAGCGAAATTCTATCATAGGTTGCTCATAGAGGAAAACTAACGACTTTTATTTCGAATGAATGGCATGGAACAATATAAATAGAGATGGTAGGTATGATGAAAGAACTTATCCCAGATGTTGATAAAAACTATTGATAGATAGTTCAGGATTTCTGACTGTAAGTTGAGGAAGGTGGGCGGCCACGTGCACTTAGGCCGCATTCACTGGTGTTACTGTGCTGTCTTAATTATGTGGTGTTACCTCATCTACAGCATTATGTTAGTATCCTCGCGCTTTGAGTCAGAACTCCTTCGGGATAGAAACCTTAAGTTGGACGGGCAATCCCATAAAATGTATTTTTACGTCTCGTACTTTGAGCAATAGACATTGTAGAATGAGCTGCTAACCAGTAGGTAATCAATTCCTTTGAGTAACTTGTTGTGCCTATAGTTTAAGTTTCGTGATATTATCAATAGCGGTCGCTTCAATGCTCTATCTAGAGCATGATGGTATTGATGTATCAAGTACATACCTACGAGGAATAGAAGAAGTGAGAGAAAGCAGGCTGAGAAAAAATTAAAGCAAAATATGAAAAAAGAAATAATTATGACAAAGGAAGAAGTGGATAAAACAACCGAAAATGAATTTCAGATGAGGAATTAGAGATGGGTATATCGTCTTGAAGAGTCAAAGGTGACAGTAGGAACTTTACCATATTGTTCCATGTAGTACTTTTTATAACCTCAAGAAAACCACCGCCACTTACACGTAAAATAAGACTATCTTTTCACTTCAATAACATTACCATAATATTCTGGCGGAATGAAAGATAAGATCTATTGGGTATGACATTGCTGCTGGATTTCCTAATTTTAAACCGTCAATCATTTTCTCGGCCTCAAACTTTATAATTTTAATATCTATTTAAATTAACACTATTTCAAATTTTTATCATCACATCCTGTGCCTCCTGACGCCTATTATAACTTCGGTAACTGTTCGGTGACAGTGATCAATGGCCGATCGCTCATATTCACAAATGTTAAATGGCTTTCCTATTTGGCCAGTTGCTTCGAGTCGCGCTTGCTGGGTCGATCGACACTCTAGTGTATGGATAATTCTCTCCGAATGCCGTTCGGTCCACACTCCAACCGCACACGCTCGGGATGTTAATACGAGAACGTATACAAATACCTGAATAAGGATTGTTCATATATATGCAAATTATTGCTTCTCACATCGCATTTACATGCCGCAAATTAACTTTCGTTCATAGATACGTTTGATGTGGACATGACGAATGACGTGTCAGTTGTTTTCCTTAGCTGTTTCTTGATTAAATTTTTCTCCGCGCTCGTGAGCGTGACATTATACATATTTAACATAACACCAGACATGTATCCGTAACATTAGAATGTGTATTTTATCGCGTACCTTGCTAGAAACATTTCTCTGTAACAGGAAAGTTATTATCTTGCATCATATTCCATTATTCGAAAATAAGTTGAGCTAAATTTAATCCAATAGTCTAAAAAAATACATACAGCAGCTACGCGATATTACTTCAGCGTTTGTTTCAGAACAAGAATTACTTACCATTATTATCTCACTAGTTCCATACTACATGATATCTTGTAATCTAATCGACAATAAGGCGGTAATTGCGTTGATCTAATTTGAGAACGCAAAAAGTAAAATTGCTCGCATTTTTCATCTCCATACGTAAATATCGTGATTCGAAAACTGTTATCTACTTACAGGCCTTATAGACGACCTAATCTATTTTACATACACATTGTCCTATTTTCTTCTTTTTCGTTTCTGACCACAACATTCCATAATTGCTTTCTCACTTATTGCACCTAAACTTGCGTAGTGTTCTCGTTTTTTTAATTATCCACTACCAAATTACCGAAGTAATTAATCAGTGCGACGACTACCTGAAGAAACTCGTGTCAAAGCTAGTTTTTTCGGCGTAATAACAGGTGTAAGGAGACCCAGATGGAAAAAGTTCATTGGTTGAATTAAGGCGGTAATTGCGGATCCCTTTTCAGCTCGGAGCGCCATCAACGAAAACAATAAATCATGAGAAAGTGTCAAGTGCTTCATCAGTCTCAATATGATTTACTTCTAATGATTATAAATTTCGACTTAGACGGATTCTCCAATAAGAAGGCGACTTCACGTTCGAGGAAAAAGGTACAAACCGGCTGGTGTAAAAGAAAATGAGAAACCACGCACGGTAGATACATCTATCTAAGGCAACTAATTTACAGTTAATTAATTATTTTTGTTGCAGTAAATGAAAATAACTGGATTATGTGTAACGGAAAATTCGTATTAATTTCCTGTGTAGAATTCGAAAAACTTTATTAAAACTAAAAAAAAAAAGATTAGAAACCATCAGAAAATATTACTGGCTAATTAAATATTTAACCTATGTTTCATTTCATAATACGAAAATCTATAAAATATGTCAAAGTAAATTATAGATTAATACCAATTTTTATAAAAGCAATTTATAGTACACACATAAACAATAACAAGATATTGTTTATATACATGTTTAAAGATATTCAAATACATTCTTTGAAGCAGACGTAATAAATACAACCTCACTAGTCACTAGTCATGCTTATATTGTATTTTCTGCTTAGTACGTAGCAAATTATCGCTTACGTACAAGTAGTTCATCAGTTATATGATTTCATGACACCAATCAGAGAGGTGAGCAACTTTTAGAGTATATTTTCAGTAATAACCTACTTACACATAATATCGGGAATCTCTTCACGTTTGTAACAAGGGTAATGGATGAAGTGTTAGATATTAATACTAAACTTTATTTCCCTTATGGTTGCTACAATAATTCAGTTAACTGCTTATAGTAAACAAAACAATAAAATATAATTATTTCCTTTTCTAAAATACATACAGCCAGTAGACACCAGTACAGAAAATAGGCGAGGTTCGGCACACATGCTTGTTAGCAAAGCCGTTCTTCCACCTAACCTTTAGCTAACTAACAACAACATAGTTACAAAGCAATCCACATGAAGTGTGAAGACTTTAGAAAAAAAAATGTATATTTACCACACTATGACAATATTTATATTTACTAGATTAATAATAATAATGATATTACAGTTCAGATTGTTGAAGTAAATCAAACATACACTTTCTTAACCTACAATCATTCAAGCCAAAGACAAATTCGGGAAGTTTGTTTAACACTATTACATTATAAGTGAACCCACACTTAAAAAGGTTTGTTCTGTGCTTTTGTATGACTATCTTATTTATGAATCTTATATTTTTAGAATGAATATTCCTTCTAAATTGGATTCGCTCAAACAATGATTTTGGGTGACCAGTTTTGAAGACCTAAGTACATTGAACTTAAAGGATCTGCTAAAAGACTGGAGAGTATCAGGTGAGCCTCTTCTCTCTGATCACAGGATGATTGTCTCTAGACCAGAGACGGAGACTCCAAAGCGGCTACTCTGGAGGAATCCCAGGAAAAGAGATTAGAACGATTGCAGAACCAATCTGAGTGACAATGTATCTGTTAATCAAGCTAGAAGGCCTAGCTATCATTTGGATCTGGAAAACGACCGCCAAGAAGTGAGAGCTTACTCGGTGCATACGAAGCGAGTTGTCTTATTCAGTAGAGTAAAAGGTCGCACCTTGGTGGAATAGTCATTGGTCAAAGTTAAGATCCGATACACGGAAGCTTTTTAACAAAACCAAGCGTAACGGTGACTGGCAGAACTACACTGAGAAGCTTACCTCCTTCAAAAAAGCTTTACAAAGTAATAGCGAAAGCCAGAATCGATATAGGAATGGCAATAGGAAAGCCAGACGTAAACTTGAATGAAAGTGAAGAAGAAAGAGACTCACTTCCCTGAAAGCCTCGAAAAATATTTTTGAGCAATATAGAAGACCAATTCAAGAAGATACTACAATGGCATAAGTACCTTTCAGCCTTTCAAAGCACCGGGAGTATACGGGATTCTTCCAGATTTACTTTAGAATGGGCAGGACAAAATCCTACCACACATGATTCGGATAAGCCGGAGTAGTTTGGAAATGGACTATATTTCAGAAGTTTTGAGAAGGGCCAAAGCCACCTTCATGCAAAAAAGCAAGAAAAAGTGACACTAGGTACCCCAAATCCCACAGACCCATCAGTCTTACATCATTCTTTTTGAAAACGGTAGAAAATATTGTAGATAATTACCTATATCAGAACAGATAAACAGACGAATAAAGAAACCGTAGTGTAGCGCCTTTGTAGACATAGAGAGTGCTTTTGACAACACTCCACCCTAGTCAAAAAAGCATTAATTATCCAGATGGATGTCGCAGCAGCTGCAGTCTACTAGATTGGTGGAGGCGTAGGTCGCACTTAAGACCATCTTGGTTAGTACGACCGGAGGATGGCCGCGTGGGAGAGTTACGTCTCTACTTATATGGAGCCTAATACTAGATGAACTCATATGCGGGCTGACTAATCTACGCAAATCTTGTTAAGGGTTGCATGCTGATAATATTGTCGTATACGCAGGAAGCAAATTTGAGAACATCATATACGAGGTAGTTCAAAGGAGACTGAACTTTCGAAAAGATGGTTTCAATGGGTAGGATTTAATGTTAATCCCACTAAGACTATCTCATTAGCATTCACTAGAAAGAGAACGTCCAACCTCAAAATCATAGAAATTGATGAGCAAAACATAGATTGGAGAACGGAAGTTAAATACCCTAGGCTTTACCCTAGACAATAAACTTCCATGGAACAAACACGAACTTGAAGTAACCAACAAAGTCGAAAAAGCCCTGATGGTGTGCAGAAACTTTGCAGCTAAAAATTGGGAGTGCAACCCAAAAATACTGCTTTGGATGCATACAGCAATAGTGCGACTTATCATTACTTAGGCATCAGTAGATTGGAGCAAGAGAACTATTTGGGCCACCGCCAGAATTAACTACTCGAAAGCACGAAGCTCAGCATGCGTATGCATAACTAGGGCTATGAGAACCTGCCCAACAACATCTATCGCGATAGTATTATACCTGACGCCTCTCCACATTGTGGTGGAGGGCCTAGCAAAAAGAACCACACTCTGAATGATCAAGGAAGGAACGACCAGGCATAGGCCTCAAACGCAGTACATATCACAGGATGACATGCCAAAAAAATTCAGCTTTGTGAAAAAATTCACAACAAAGCTTAGCAACAAGAGCGAGTGAGATCAAAGCGCCATCTTGAAAATGAATAGAAATGCCATCAAGTTGTACATGGATGACTCCAAAAGGCCAGAGAGAAATGGAATAGAGATATATGGGTCTAGAATCAAGTAAGTCGAAAGGTTAGGGAAGTACCTCAAGCGGAAATACATTATATTGAAAGATGCGTTCAGTTCAATATTGACAATTACCGAAAGTAGGGGACTATCATTATGTTTGCTAGTCAAACACCTATCAAGGCGCTGAGCTCACACGAAATTACTTTGACGGGGCTGGAATACCATTTGTAGGGCCCGAGCCCTTTTGCGGGATAAGTAGCAATACAATACTGAAGAAAATGAAAAGCGAAATGGAGCAGAGAAAATTTAATTATTGGGAGAATCTCCAGGGAATGAGACAAACTAAAACTGTTCTGAGAACCTGTAATTAGAAGAGGTTTATAGAATGCATGAACCTGAGTAATATTCGCATATTAACAGTAAGACTTTCAGGCCATTGTAAACTAGAAAGACATCTGAGGAAGCTTGGATTAGCAAAGGAACCTGAATGTAGATTTTGTGGGGAACTAGATGAAACACCCATTAATCTCCTTTTAAATTGCGTAGTACTGTGCAACTCAAGGGCGTTGCACCTAGGAACATGTGAAATCGAGGAGGGAGACTTACCTAACCTGAGGCCGTCTCATATCCTGCACTTTCTGAAAGGAATGGGATTGGAAGGCCAGCTGTAGAACAGCCGGAATAGGGGATATAATATATCTCTTAGGTCGTAGTGTGAAATCACCCTCCATCTAAAGGTATAGATATGGGTTTGTTATTGCTACAGCTTGGTTATTTACTTCACTTTTCCATATATATTAAACCCTTTGAAGTTTTGCTGTTGATCAGTTGACAATAATGTGTGGTATTGCAATTCGCGGTTGTGAGAATAGGAATATTTACAAGGAAATAAATTTGATGGTGGTAGTCTGCGCAGAGTTAAATTTCAACTACGAATATCAAAGGTGACGACAACAAGTCAAACATGTGTACAATACGCCGTGGTGCACAATGCAAGATTGAATAGAATGGCATTTTTGCATAAACAGAAAACCACTTGAGAATTGATATGCAACTGCCAGGGTTGCGTAAAGTGCTCACTTTTACCGCTACAATACAAACTTTTGACAGTAGTACATATTTTTAATTGTGATATACGGTCAATACCATGACGTTTCATCATCAGGATTTGTGACTTACTAGAGCATCAGTCAATGAGGATATCTCAAAGCAAAGGGTAATGTAGTTCAGTATACAAAAGGTAAATATGAGTTTATGGTTGCTTTTTATATGTAAATCAGTAAATCGTTAAATTCCCAATAACAAACTCCCTAAAAACTTATAATTCAACTAGGTATACCTATTTGCCAATGAGATCTTTGTTGTATTATGCATAATGCAATTATCAGTTAATCTAACTCAGGTAACTCATTTTAATTCTTTTAAATTACGTAATCATAAGATCGACGCAATATTGGGTCAATTAGATGTACAAGGCGATATTCCGCAGTGTCATTTATCTCAATGCAGTACTCATGTATACTCGTCCGGATGTGATTTAATCTATTCATTTTATCTAGAATATTCAACAACCTCTAACATATATCACGTATGTATCTAGCATATCTTAGGTGTCCTTCTTAGGAGAGCCACCCATCATTCACACACGATTTATCATACACAGATCTTCTTAACAGTAGTTGTTAGCACAGTAAAGTTTCACTGGTAGCATATCCAGTGATAAATTATGAAGACCCGCAATGGCGCTGGCCTCTCGATTACGTAGCATTACTTATTGTTGGTAATAATAAAAGCATGTTATACCATGTAGAGCGGAAAATAAATAATGGTTGGGGTAAAATTGAATTTTTCATATTCTCATTCATTTCTTAGGCGCTGTGGTTTGAAAAAATAAAATTTACTGCGGCTGTAGTGATAAAGACTGGTGTAAAGCTTTATAGATCTACACTACAAAACCCGGAACTAAAAGGATAATAAATCATATGCAGCATAATTTTGCAAATGCAGTATAACCCTTTGACTTCGGTAAAAGAATTTGATTATCTCCTAGCGGCGTTACTTTACAGTGCATCATAAATAACACTCTCTACCTGAATGTCGAATATGATATATTAGACCACTAAATGAATGCCTCAGATTGTACATTTCGCGTCAGACTCATGTGCAATACAAATTTTCTATTTTAGTTTTATTTTATTGACTGTAGCTTCCGTATTGAATTGTGTGATTTAATTGAAATTTTGTTAATCGAGACTACTAGAATGCTAGCAAAACGATTGAAATATTTTTCCGCGAACTATACAATTTATTCATCTAAGAAATAAAGAACTAATTTTCCGTTGAAATTAGTTTTGTGCAGCCGTTAGTCAGTTTATAGACAAAAATCTCACTCATTCATTTCTTTATCAATCATAATCAAGTTACCGAGGCAGACTTTTGAGGTTGAATTTCTCATCTAAAGTTTTGTGAACGCGTTCTATCGACGTGGGGCACGTTTCCCCAGATAAGCAAACATCTCATTTAGTTGGTGATCAGATCGACCGCCATCTTGAGTTTCCTTTCGCGACTGATTGATTGACTTTGAATGATTACGTATAAGTCTGATTTTATTACAAATTCTGAGACGTAGCGACATTGTGCTCTGTGTGTCTGGAATTTTACTTGTTTGACATTTCGTGATAGAAGCAAAAAGATGGGCTTATGATGAAATAATACCTGAGAGTTTGTATAATAATATAGGTGTTATTATTAGGGCATATAGCAATACCCCATAAAGCTATTAATTATACTAAAATAAGTCCGCATTCGATTATTATTTGACCACTCCTTTATTTACCGTACAATACGCATTACATCCTACGCAAGTTATGTTTACTTCTACGTATGGAGCAAAGGCAAATCTCCAATCAAATTTACAGTATGCGGAACTGTTACAACTAGCGCCGAAATAATGGTTGTTTATTCTATATTTAATTATTGTGTCATGTTATTAGCTTACCCATTCATTTATATTAACACATCAGTAGGTGTTGAATGGATTTTCTTATAATAAAAGTCAGAATTTGTTATATAAATTGAGAATTGTCTGTTTTCTTTTTTTGCTACTTATTTTTTCCACTATTTTACCAAAAATATATTTTTTTATATATAATTTTGATATATTTCACATGTCCTCTAAAAAGTATTAATATTCTTTTCCGTTGCTCTTAGAACAGTTTGATTTTTTCATTTCAATGTTCTAAAGTTGTGATTGATATTTCCACCATAGCAGAACCTCAAATACTTCTAGCTATGTCAGAAAAACAATCGAAATCACAAACCCTATCATTGAAGTAGATAGTGACACAATGACTCCCCAATTCTCCTCTGACAAACCCTTGAAGGCTATTTTGCACTTTGGATGAGAGGAGAGCAAAACAGAAACGAGGGATTCAAAGAAACACTGGTATTCAGATGGGTCAAAAGGAATCACAGGTGCAGGTATATGCTGCTACAAGTGGGAAAATCAACCTTAAATCACAAGGAGTATATGATATTGAGGAAATATACAAATAGAGACATAAAGGATTCTGGGTAAACATAAAAAAAAAATACTTTGGTGTGGGTGCCATGGCATAAGTACATAGAAGGCAACGAACTTGCAAATGAGTTATCAAGAAAGGGTTCTTAAATAAAATTTATTGGGCCTGAACCGGGTTTTGGGACTAACTAAAGCTGTGTTAAGTAGTGCAGTGGCTAAGTGAATTGTAGAAAAACACCAGGTTCAGTAGAACAGCAAACGGATTATGAGGCAATCATCTCGGCAACTAAAATCTCTCAATTTGTAAAAAATAACTAAAATAAGAGCAGTCAAATATTATTCGACTGCTTTCTTTTTTCAATGCTTCTAAGTTATAAGGGCATAAGGGCATGGCAGACAACGGTCAAATTTGAAATCGTACCTTAATCTGATTTTGAAAAACTTCGTTATAGAACAAAGAGAATAAATTACAATTGTTTTCGCTTCGATCAAGTGCTAGACATGTGAAGACAACGTGTGCTAATGATTGGTCATCAAGTCGAAGGTTTTACAACTTTCCAGAAAATCGACACATCTCCTTAAACTTATTTAATGATTCTAACCCATTTTCAGCAAAACAGCATAATAGTAGGAGCATTTATTCATATTATAACACCAGATATTTAGTATATTTAGTGATTCAAAAGAATGCTTTTAGTTCACACACACACACCAAGCATCTTATTATCAATAAAACTGCATCTATTTTGTTTTTGAGTAGGTACATACGTAGCTACCTAATGATTTACAGATGAAGTACTACATTTCGATGCTTTTATACCTACCATGCTCACTGTCGACTTAAATAGTCGAATAAGTTATTAATTAAGACTTCTATTTTTATTAGACAGAAAATACATAGTCTACTATCTGCTCTGTTAATTACAAAGATTTGAAAATGAGAAATCTATCTACTATTATTACTTCAATTTAATAGCTCGCGATATCATCAACCACTGATATTTTTAATATCAAACAAAAATAAAAAACCTATATACAAGCAATTTTTATAAAAGAAAAACATCCTACTAGCGTCAGTAATGGTAGTTATTTAAGCCTCCACAACTGACGACGGTCGGCATAATGAGTTATTTAAGGAACGATTTGCAATTATATTTATCAAACGTAATCTCAAGACTTCCTATTAGCTCACGCTATCGCCGCACAGCTGACGGCGCTGTCAATCATTCCCACCCTAGCCTACTTCAATTTGGAGCAAGTATTCACTAGGTTAATTAGAATATTGATATTCTCGTTCGCGGAGAAACTTTCCATATCGGAAAAGGGGAAAGAGTTAATTTATAAAGTTTAAGCTCTTCCATTTTGAGATATTTTCTCTGAATCTATGTATTGATTACTTCAATGTAGGAAATTATAAATAAAAACGCCGCGTGCTGCATACTTCATTTTAAAGAAATTCATTACAATTAATTGGGTTATCTGCCTGGCAATTACAATTATGTTAGTGGCTACCGTTTACATAATCGATTTAAGAAAATTGAGTGAATACATGTTACACTTTCAATATTCTAAATATATCGGTAAGCATGTGCCCCAAATATTTTGAATATACACACTTTAATACGTCACTATGTCCGATATACAAATATATTCGTTATTCATATGCATGTGACGATATTACCTACCAGAATAATAAAGCAATTTGTTGTAGCACGAAGGGGATAACAAAATACAATATTTACATTACAAGTTTAACAGAAAGGATCCCGTTACTAAGCGTAATCTCGAATAATACAACTCAATACGCGAATATAAAAGCAGAATTCGAATACGCACACACACGATCATCAATTTCCTTGAAAGGCGATCTACCGAAGCTAATAATATATTCTTTTGATCGCGACGATATAAAATATGCATAATGCACACATATACAGACATATGTTGTGTAAAGCTATCCGGGCATTATGCGAGGAACAAGAACACAATACTACATGTAAATACCGCGACTGACGTAAAAAATGATCTGCCGGAGTAATTTGCAATTTTTTTCGGCCCGGACGCGGCGGTAAGAGGAATTTCAAAAGGCGAAGACTGTTCAAGCGTGCAAAATGCCAGGGGTGTCTGCCATTGGGCCTGAGAGAGGGTGCTTAGAAGGGTGCCCCGATTTTGTATTGGTGGCTATTATTCTTTTCGACCGAGGGATTTAGGCCAACTGTAAAAATAATACGCTTTAAGATTTCTACCATTAGAGGAGGACGTGTCGCATTTCGAAATGTTTTAGCAAAACAGCCATTGCTGTAGGGAAAACCAGCATATGCTACATGTGTAAACATAAAAACCTCCTCCGTATTTATTCTTTCATGTAAACATAATGCAATTGTATAGAAAGGAGATTGCTTCGTATTTTGTTGAAAAATAATGATAATATTAACTTATTCAGCATTATTTATTTATCAAAATAAATGTAAGATTTCTTCAAGTTCAGCGAGTAAGAACATATCTGCTAAAAAGTATTGGTTAAATACAAGTATTTAGTATTACTAATATTAAATATAATTACACCCGATTCATATTTTGAACTTTTGCGATTAGCTAATACCAAAAACAAAATTACTTAGACGGAAAAAGGTCTCTGTGCAAACGAAATTTATGTCAGATAAAATGAAATACCTATTACTGATCGCTATGGCTATTGTAATGTCAGTTCTCAAATTTCTTCGTAGTTTGTTTAGTTGTTTCTTGCATTTCTCCTTATATTATTGCTTTGTTTAGCATATTGCATTAAAAATAGTTCTTTTTAATACGATATTCATACGGAAAGAATAGTTTTTTTTTTCATATTGATAACACAGTTTATCGTACTATTCTAGAATTATTATACAGGGTGGGCCACCACATTCGCGTCGGTTTATATACGAAAAGTGGTAATACATTTTCAATTTTTTGTTTGTTAAGGGTTGTACAGGTTCAGAAGGACCACATTTCAAAATTATTTTGAAGTATACAGGGTGACTCAAAGAAAAGTTGTGAAGAATTAATTGGAACACCACATGTTACCACTTTTCGTATATAAACCGACGCGAACTTGGTGGCCCACCTGTATAATCTGATATGACAGAAGAGGGGGCTGTTGGACAGCACGACGACCATTTCTAAGGTCGTTCCCATTCGAGGGAAGCATATTAGCAATGGGCAAAGGCTACTGGCTTATGCTTAATTCTAAATCAGCAGCTGTCAAGCAGCTAGAGCTTGGTAAAGCAATTATTTGGAGCGTTGTGAATCCACCTCAAAAAAGACGTCAACGAACAACGATTTACGAAGCTTTGCACGAAGTCTAAAATTCTGCAATTCGCAGATATGTACATTCTTTTTTCTTTAAGAATGAATTGCCAAAATGCACTAAAATACTAAATGTAGATGTAATTTTTATTTTGTAACAAAATTATTGCCACATATTTTACAGGATGTTAATGCAGAGGTGCCTTGCCAGAACTAAAACGGACAACACTGTAGAAAATTCTAAAGGCATTAGGAAAAAGTAGTACGCAGTAAGAAATTCTGGCGTGTAATTTTGACCAGTAGGTATATTAGGTAAAATTGTTAGAAATTGGTAGAATCTCTTACAGAACACATGTCTGATAAATACACTACACGGGCGAGCGAGAAGCTAAATCTAGTATTATATGTATTGCTGTAAGCATAAGCTGCAGCTGAGCATAGCCCAGTTTCATAGCGTGATTGTGGGAAGGGAAAGTTGGAATGGTAACGGACAAAAAGCAATAAATTAAAAATTATATTATCAATGTCCTGCTACATTTAATCTCAGTAAAATTTTAGTTTGAATTACTTTTCACTAGACTAGCTTCCTATATGTAGTTTAAGTTTTCTACATTATGGCAGACGTAACAATCAAATATTTATAACTTGCCAGATAAATATTTCTTACGAACTGTTATCAAAACAGTATACGTGCCCTTGATTTTTTAAATTAAACGGCAATGTGCAATTCGTATCGATGTTGTTCAAGTTTTTTCATAAGGAAGAAATTTCCTACCTCACTATTTGTTTCTTAGGACCTAACAAATATTTTTTTACTAGTATTTAAAAGAATAATTTAAGATTAATGGATATTCATTAACGACAAAAAATCGTTCTCAGTGTAGGAAAAGTTACACTAAATTAATGATAATACACTAGAAGTGTATAGACTTTACCATTTGTGAAGGGTGCTTTGTACACTACTGTTTACACTAGGTTCAGGTACATTGTTTAACACTATTTAGAGTGGACCTCTGTGTACAAATGCTAGTGTATCTCTAGTGTCAAACAGTGTAAAAAATTTCTTACTGTGTAGGGTTATTATGCTACATATCAAGAATGATGATGGATTTGTTGAAAACGAGTTGCTCTGTTTAGAATCAAAACAAATCAGATTAGCATGAAGAAATAAATGGTGAAGTATTTAAAGAATGGATGGAAACCATTCTACTTTTTTTTTAGAACCAAATAGCGTTATTGTAATGGATTAATACAATTCTGTTAAGGTAAAAAAGCCCACCACTGCATAGAAAAAGGATGTTTTAATTAATTGGGTCTTTGCAAGAAGAATTGCATGTGATAATTCAAAAGTTGACAGCTAAAAGCTATCTAAATAATAATCCAATACCCTATTCCTACGTAATTGATGAGATAGTTGAAGAAACTTGACACACAATTTTAAGGTTGCTATCATATCTTGCAATTTAAATCCAAAAGAACTAGTATGGGCTCAAGTGAAGCAGTATGTTGCTGCAAATTGCCAGAGGTAAAAGAATTATTAAGAGAAGGTCGTCAGCTCGTAAAAAATGCATGAAGTGCACTATTAATGAAGAAAGTAAGTTGTATGAGTTGGATAACATGATCGAAGATATCATGAAAGAATTTATTATCATTATATCGGACCATCATTCGAAATGTCTTCGATAAGTGACGAATCTGAATAGTCAATATAAAAAACAAAATTATATTTGAAGTGGTTTGCATATTGTTTTATAGTGGTGATTATTACAGATATTCTAAGAAAGAATTATTTAAAAGTATCTCATAGAAGCTTATTTATGTGGAAGTGTGATTGAATTCCTAATTTATAATAAAATGTGGATTGTTTAAAATTTTCTGGGCAAATTTTAAGTAAATTGAAATAGGCGAAAACGTTTTCTGTATATTTTTGTTAAACATTCAAGTAAAATATTTGAAATCAACATTTACTGTTGTTTTTGAAGAAATTAACAAAGTTTATACAACTGACATTTTAATTACCAATTACCCGACAATTTCCATTTAAAATACAACTTCCAAGTTGACAGCCTAAAAACATGAAATGCCCAAGTTACATTATCTAAATTTACCGTCTAGTTTTTTAATGATGTAAGGGTAATCTTTTACATTTTTTTTTACAGAAACATTTCATTATATTAAAGATAATCGACGAAAAAATTTCACCAGTAATTCAGCATCACATCTTTTTTCCTTGCCTGCAAAAACAAGAATATCACATTATAAAACCAATATACGAGCATTATTAATTTTGGGTAATGGATATTTTATGAGAGCTGGTACAACAGGAATTTTCAATTTGGCTCACGGAATATTGTTATTGTAACAGGAGCGGTGGAGTTGCTCTTCGCTTAATAACGATATCTAGACAGGCATTTTAATCTCACCCTGGGCCGAAACTCATGTATTGGTTTCCCTGCTTTTTTTGCAGGCTATCGCGAAGGTGCCTGTTACTTTCCATCGCGATTTTTTAATAAAATTTTACCAGCCGTGTGTTGGAAAAAGTTAGGGTAATAATACATCGGATATCAAATTTGTTTGAAACACCTGACAGGTCGATTTGAGTCAACTGACATTGTGCGTGCTTCACGTGGGTATCAAAGTAAATTGTGATCGGGTTATTAAATAATGTATGCATCTAGATAAAGTGCAGTAGTCGACAATGTGGCTAGTCATTTGGTCTCAGTGGGTGATTTCACTTGTGGCGCTGGAAACGGCCAGTCATCGTTACATGGCAACATTATTGTATTTCCTTATTTTAACTGTGTTTGATCTTGAACTTGGTTTCGTCGGGACACATTTAGTTGGTGTTACTGTTCCTAATCTCGTTTTCTTTTTTTTTTTTTAGTTACATCTTAATTTCGGAAATTAAAGTATATACATATATAAGGTAGCCTAAGAATCTTCGGGTAATGGTTCTCCAAGTAAGTAATATAGACCAAGATTCTTATCTAATGCTTATAAAGTTTTCGTTTAGTAAGAGAAAAATAAAATTAACTTGACAACGCCTCTGCAATTACATATTAACTAACAATTAGAATACATACTTACTTTCATGGCTTACTGAAATTTAATTCTACCTTCAGCCCATCTTTGTTTAAAATGACTTGAGTATGGTGTCTAATTTTGGGATGACTATAAGGATTTATTTCATCGTAATGGTTTCAGATCTGTTGTGGTCCTATAGTCATCGTTGCAAGCTATCTCCTCTGAGGCTCTTTGAGCTCAGTAGTAGAAATCTTGTCCTAGCCAGGCTTTTACATTTGCGCAAAGAGTAAATTAGAGTTCTCCTTTTTCTTAGTAGAATTTTCAAAACATCTTTTGCAAAGCATACACTACTCATATAGCTATTAAATGTACAGTAATGGGTGTGTCATCATTTTAACAGTATCTGTGGCTTCAGGTCTTTCGTAAACTAGAGTTTTGCTTCTCTAGCAACTGTTTTTCCTGTCCTGGTTATTTTGTAATTTATAGCTTCAAAATCTCAATAGTGGCAGATGAAAATCTAAATAGCAATAATAGTTATCATGATAAAGCAGTTTTTTTGTATTTATAAAATTATAACGGAACTGCCAAATAGTAGGTCTTAAGCTTAACTTTAAAATATAACCGAATTTTGTGTATATTCACTTTCATATCATACTCCAATGAATTTAAACAGGATTCTTACTTTTTTGCATTTTGTCGAGTTATATGTCGATTTCTCTCAAAAGCTGAAGTTGAAGGTAATTTGAAGCCTTAGGAGGCTACAAACGAGCTTGCAATAATTTCATTGGATGCGCAATTCGTTGTTATGCACACATTTCCATAAATGTCTGTTTAGTTTCTGTTCAGATGCATGACAGTTGAGAACATGTAACTACAATATATGCTTAACACCCACCAAGAAAACTTAAACAATAAAAACTTTGTCTTCATTTATTTTTAATAGTAGGTAATGTGTGGCCCAGTAGATTCTTATTACTTTGAAGACTGAGCTTTAAAACAATGGTTGTATCAGGGTAGAATGTTTTGTTTTTCGCTAAGTCATTGGTATTCTTATGGTACAGAAGGTAAATTCATTTCAGCTCATAATTTTGAGGTGTTATTTTGAGTGATAAGTTTCTAATTCTTTAATCGTTTCCTTATTGACTCTTTTTGTTATTGCAGCATCTCTCCAACTAATTAACTTAACTATTTTCAATTAATACCCCATCTGCATTCCAAACCACCGTGGCCGTAAACTTTCACCGCTCGTTTTCAATCACTTTTATCTTTTTTTTTCATAGTGTAAGTTCTTATAAACCTTCGGATTATAATTTTGTTGGTAGTGTACCGTACGCTTCAATTTTTGAGAGACAATTTTTTTTTGTCGTCATTCGTCTGTCGACATCTACCAAGTTTTCCTCTTAAAATGTTTGAAATTGGCAATTTCAGAAAACAACATTCCTTTAGTTCATCTTCCCTTCCTTAATGTTCTCTTTTATTTCAACAACAACCATTAAAGCACCTTAGGCTTGCAATTGCAAGGTCAATTTTCTTGACGCAGATGATGTTTCGCATTTTGGATAATCTTGAATTGATTCTGGGCCCCAGAAAAAATATGAAACTGCACTTCACATAGACATTATCAATTTTGTCGTGAATATTTGTGGATCTACTTTTCTTTTTTTTCTCGTATTAAGACACTGATAACCCCGTATTCGTCTTGTTTCATTTTGCCATTAAGAACTTGATGAGACTTATGTGTTCATTCATTTCTCGTCGAATGAGCTGTTATGAAAACGACGAATAGCAACGAAGCTTCGTTATAAAAGAAAAATTTTAGCTGAGCAACAGTTTTATGAAGCTTGGTTATATCAAATTTTCCCTCCTAGTTCTTGCGTATAAAATGGCGGAATTTCTTCCTGTAGTTTTTACTTTCCTGAACAACTTCTATGCCAGCGCACTTGCTTCCATGTCTGTACACCGCCCTTGCGAGATATTTGTAAACAATTTTTAATTCAAATCAAGTGACAGTAGTGTTGCGATGAACGTGGTTTCATTCGCCTGCATAGCTATAAGTAAATATTGCAGTGCGAAGTCATATAACGAATGAAGCGAAGGCTTGAGGTTGCTTTCGCGGTATGAACGGATATATTTCGTGAAAGACAAGACCAAGCAGCTCCGCTCATGGCATGGCTTTTATAATAGCTTACAATTTACTTTTTGGGCAAATACCTTATCGATAAAATAAATTGTTTACATACAAACAGGTTGCTGCACGTTTATTATCGTGAAAGATTTACTTCATGTACAAGCCCTTCATTTACGCAATGAATGAAGTAGACTGCTTGAAGTCGTATTATGCAACGGACGATCTATTGTGAATGATGATAAAGGTTTTGTTCCCAACACTAGGTGACAGTGCTAGTCAGTAAGTAGTCAGTATGCTGAATCATTTGTTTTCAATCAATCCGTTTTCAAGACGTGCTGTATGCTCGTGAGCATATTTTTCAATTTGTTCCATCGTATCCATCAAGTTATTTCTTTTTCCATTCTTTAGTAATTCCGCATAATCTGTAACCATATGCTGACCACCAAATGCTGCTAAATCTTTGGATGAGATACGTCTCATACCTTAAGCAAACCGGCGTATTATATCACTACGATAAAATGTGTAATGATGACAAGTAATCCCAAATAAGGCCCATCCAAATTTGAAGCTCCCTTTCCTTCAAAATTTCAGTGGAGCTTCTTTTTTGTTCCGGCGTAATACAATAGGTTTGCCTATGTGCTAGCGAGTTTTCTTATTAAATGCAGTAGCAACGTTATACACAATTTTACGTTGCCGACACCGAAATTTAAATTACATATAATAATTAAACGATTAAAAAATAGGGCAACTGATGTGACATTCACATTGTCTGTTGCAGCAAGGCGTCCCTAATCCCAAAACGCGCCCAGCAAAAACTTATTTACAAGCGAATGACACCAGTGTCCTTGACTGGATAAGATCTTATCTAACTTGAATTTAACCAAAGAATATTTGAACATGTCTGGCAGGGCAAGTGCACAGAAACGGAAGTTACTTTGATACCCTAGAATAAAAATTCAATAATGTAATTCAATTTAACAAATTAATGTATTTCTGCTATTAACTGTAATGATTAAGAGGAATTTATCCCAAGAAGGTCAAAAATATGAAACTACGCTAAGAGTAAAGTATCTCAGTTTTTGAGTTTAGAATATTTTTTTATTAATAAATGTTCCAAATTCAACGCTATATCCAAAGATGAAGTTTCGCTTAATTTTAGCAAAAAAATGGGATTTAATCGTACCTTGTATACAAAATTGATTGATATCATACAGCAGTCATATCCCATTCTGTGCATAACTTGTGAGAGAAAGTCATGCATACTATGTCAAATAAGTTAGTTTAAAATTTTTTATAGCCTTAAAAAGGAAAATTTCAATTATTTTTGCCGCACAACTTGATTTGTTTTGAAATAAAACAAAATAATTACAACATAGACCACATTTCCAAAGTTTTTTTTGCCCAAACCTACTAAATACTTCTCTCTTTTCCTTTCTGTCGGTCACTGTATATGATAATGCTTCGAAATATTTAATCAATAAAATTGTTTTTATTCAAAAATTGGTATTAAAGAATATGTCACCTATTCTATCAACTGGAATAGTTTGGTTTAAAGAAAGCAAAATTAAAAAAAAAATGTGTATATATCAACATATAACTGAAAACTACTTCAAATTAAAAGAATTTCTACTAGTTGCTTATGATGTGATAAGTAGATCAATTAATGTTGGAGACCTTCAAGCTTTAAGATATGCAGAGGTAATTTGTAAGAAAAAAGATTTACTAAATTCAAAGACAAAAAAAATTGCCTATTTGCTGCGCACTTTCTGCCGGTTACTGCACATATATATGTATATGCGAATTTAATGTAACTGATAATTCCATATTCGTCTTGCTTCTTTTTACATGTTTGTGTACCGCATTGCTGATGACTATTACAGGTTCTCCTTAAATCAATCATTTCCGTCCTATTCAAACAAGTTCACCTATTACAAATTACAAACACTTCTGTACAAATCAACTAGAATGCAGTGCATGCTAGATAATAGATCAAATTCGAGTGTGTGATCATTTTTCTCATACTTTCCTCTGGAGGGTACAATTTGTCATTCCTTGATTTTAAAGTTTATATATCGACGAAGGTAGCACTAATAAGAATAAATGGTCTCCGCCAACGAAATAGTTAAAATCAAATTTTCTGTATGAAAGTCCTTCACGTAAAGGCGCCCCTATTCTAGCTTCCCCCTAGGGTGAATACACCACATCTAGAGAAAAAATAACGACAGCTTTTTAAGAAAACACACGACTGCGCCGTGTGTGCAGGGCACACATTCGTTGGTGCATTTCTCATTCTTTTTCCTTCCCCTGCGGACGCCGGGATGCGGCCTCAAGCTGCATGGTTTGGCATCCGCGTCCATATTTCACACAGACACAAATAAAATGCGTTCATCGGGAAAGAGGAAGCTCCGCTCGACGGGCATGTATGTATGTGTGCTTGCTTGCAGAGAGTTTTGCTGAGTGAGCGAGTGAGTCGTGACGTCATCGATTGAGTACCATGAGCACAGAGAAGGGCAATGATGAATTTATCTTCGGCGTGACAACCGACATGTCATCACGCCCAGTCATTTTACTACGGCGTCGCTTTACACTCGAACTTTGGCGGTGGCCTGAGTCCATTAACGGTGTTACAAATTTATTGCCACATGCTATAATTTATTATTATAAATAATATGGGGTGCTGCTGGTCTTTTAACGTTACGTCGACGGTGGCTTAATCAAAATGTGCTTACGGTGTCGGATCCTATAAATTATTTTTAATTTTATTTACACTGTGAGAAAAATATATTAAGGCAGCGCAAAATTGGGTCGTATATAAACAGCAACAAGCAAGATTCATTCAATTAAAATGCTAGTTCAACCCGTACATTCTGTTTATTGAACTAACATTTTAGGAGCTGTATAAAATGAATTTATTGCTGTTTGTACACACTCCAATTTTGTGCTGACTTAGCACTTTTTTTTTCATGTGTGTACAAGTTACCCGAACAGCCGTAGAAACTACTTATCGAATATGTTTTTCCTTATTTGAATATCTGAAATTATTTTATAGGTAGGAAGCTTTACGTGCCTTATAATTTATGGTTACCATTCTACATCGCAAAAAGAAATAGTGACGAGGCAGAGGTAGAAGTAGAATAGGTAATACGTCCGTCAAAATTAGCATAGATTTGTTTTGGTTTTTCTTAGAACGGTAATAGAACCCTAGAACTTAAGGTCTGTTTTAGTTCCAACTCTGGGTTCTATTACGGTTCAAAGCAAACAGTCATGTGCGTAGTAAAAAGTTTCCCACTACACCACAAGGTCATGATCTGTGCTGGTCTACTACTCTGAGCGGTAATAGAACCATCCGAAGTGAGAACGAAAACAGACCTTTAGTAAATTATGTTTTAGTTTTCTCGAACTGGTTCAAAACTTTTAATACTCGCTTTTGTTTTTTTTTCCTGGAATTATAACGGAACTATTTGAGAACTGTGTTTTCAGTACCAGCAAATTGTAGACGATCGATTTTGAACTTATTAGGAGTATGGAGATAGATATATTGCTGTGTGTGTGTTAAGTTGGCAATATCGGTATTGATATTACTGATACAAGAATGCTGTTTTGGTTTTTAGTAGGGCAGTTCCATGATTATCAAGAATTTTTTGTTACAGCGCAGTCAGTATTGAGCAATCCTAGAACGGTGATAGAACCGTTCTTTTACTATACGATGAAGGTTGGTTTACAACACGGATGTGTATAGTATGATTTTTTGCTGAAGAAATATGTAGTGACAGCTCCAAATATTCCATTATTGTAAAATTTCAATAGAAACATCGTGGAAACTATTGCAACTATGATTTTGTTATTCAATGTGGCTAACCTTCCAATATATTTGTTTGACGCCATCTTTGTTGTTTTGGTGAGTATATTATTATCAATCATCTGTTTATTAGTAAACCTAGCTTAAATATCTTATTAAAAAAATAGTTATTTGTATCACTAGGCCAGAAACTACAGCTTTGCGAGTATGAGTACGGTTTGTGGGCCGAGGCGGTAGCCGAAGTCCACAAGTACGAATACTCACAAAAGAGTTTATGGCCGTGTGATACACAATGTTTTTGGGCCGACAAATCTTAATTTTGAATTTAAAATAGACAAGGAATTTCGACATCAGGGTGTTGACAGTACAAGTTGGCACACATGTTACACTTAGTATTTTGACGTTTCGGAGAATAAATCTTTTTCTGTAAAATTTTCTTTCTAGTTTAATATCTAGGTATTCATCAATAATAAGTGCAATGAAGACACCAGTTTATCTTAGCATGGTCGAACAGTAACTTAATGACAATTTATTGCACGTCTATCATGTGGAATCTAGTGTGGCCAACCTTTAGTGACATTTTTGCCAGCCTAGACAGGAAAAGGGTAGTTCTCCTACCGCTTTGAAGTACTGCAAAATGAGTGTTTCTGGACGGAGGCGCAAAAAATATATGTTCCCTACATTTTATTCAGAAGAACAATTATGCGAGACAGCCAAAAGGAATATATTACCTAACAATAACCTAACAACACTATTATTGTCAGGAAACACTTGATTTTTAATATCTTTTTTTTTATGTAATAGAAACAATTCACAGAGAAGAATACAGCAAGTAAGTACTGCTGAAAGAAGTTAGGTATTGCTTAATAAACTAAAATCCGTGATTTGTTTTGATTTTTGACAATTTGGTGGATTTATGATCGAGTATATTACCAATTCGAAGTCTAAGATCAAGTAAAGGAATTGCCCATAAAAACCATTTGTTTGCGTGAAAGATTTCAAAAGAAATTTTACTTATGATGCTAATTCTCTACTAACTCATCTTGTTGGTATGTTGTTATGAATTCGTTAAATCCAAGTAATATATTTTGCAGAAACAGAAACAAGTCCTACAAATAAATAGCTCATTGTTGGTTCGTTCTTTATTGATGGCACACTTAATGCGAATTTTGGAGCTTCTCCGAGGATATATTATTCCACAAATATAAAATTTATGCATTGGAGAATGTGTGGTTTCAAATGAAAGATTCTCCACAACATTCTAGTGCAACGTTCACCCGACTTGTCGTAAAATGGTTTCCTAATTGAAATTATCAGAAATCAATTTAAAATTTATAATAATGTACCTGTATAAAGTATTCAAGAATGAAGGGATCGCATAGTGAAGTTACGATCCCTTCATTCTTAATGCTTAAACATACAATATTATTCCACAAATACAAAATTTAAGCATTGAAGAGTGTGTGGTTTCAAATGAACGGTTCTCCATAACATTCTCCTGCAACGTTCATCCGACATGTCGCCAAATGATTTCCTGGTTGAGTTTATCATAAATCTAAAATTTATAATAATATACCCACATAAAAAAAATATTCAACAAAGGAAAGATCGCATATTCACTGCAAGTAAGATATTAAATCCAATTTTTTGAAGCAATTCTGTGCAAGCTTTTGTAATCGTTTAGCGTATTGTTTAGAATGAGAGCGCGGCCACAACGAACAATTGCTTTAAAGTGTTTTCATTCATTATAGCTAGTTGTGGTGCAAAAATTCAAAATGAATTATAATCTGTGTTATGCATTATATCCTAAAAATATTATTGGATGTGTGCTGGTGTATGTGAATTTTTAATGCGCAGAAGATGGGTCCAGAACTTCACAGTGTCATTCATAATCGCAGTAACATTTTTCTGTTCAATTTCCAACGACAATAATCATTATAAATAAACATTTCATATGCGCATATTTATATTAAATTAGGCTATTTTAATTACAAAGCAATAATTTGGTTGATTTTTTAAACAACATCTGACGTTTATTCATATGCTTATTTTGTCGAAGGTTACTTGGGGTTGCATATTGTACAATTGTCCACAATGTATTGACTTATTTCTTTAAAACTGAACATAGAGAAATTGTAGCATTATATGCTGAGAGATAAACTCACAGTATGTGTATGTATCAGTATAGTTTATTGCATCTTTTGAAAAGATTATTATTAATTATTGTAAATAGAAGTTTTCAACTAATCTGTTTCACTTTTTATTATTGTAATTCATTTTCTATTTGCCAATAATGCATCAGTTATGAACGCATATGATTATGTTTCTTTTATTTGTTCTTATAACAGTAAGCTAAACTACGAATAATTGTTTTAAAATACTTGCATTCGAACAATTGTCGAATAATTGTTTACTACCAGCCTATGAAATTTGCAATATTATGAAGATTTTAGCAAGAAAATGTAAAATCGTAGCCCACCTTATTGCCAACGACTCTACATCTAATTTCGTTAGAATTTCTCTACTGTGCACAGTGGTCCGAATTTAGTTGAAAACGGAACTAATTATTTTTTTTGTTAACTCGATTCTGGATTAGTTGTGGATCTTGGGAAAAATGTAAAAAAAATTAGGTTGTTTAGGGTTACTTTTTAGAGAGGAAAAACAGAAGAATTTCTCTGCATATTACAAGCTTGAAAAATACTAATATAATGTATTTTTATCACAGTTATTTTCTACTGTACGCTAGACGTGTGTTAATATATATATAAGTATCCACCCAGAAAAAATATTACTTGTTATTTCTCCTGTTATATGTCGACATAATATCAACTTTGGTTTATAAAAATAGTGTTATTAAACACTGTTAACTAATTATTAACTTACTTTATACCAGAAAAGTCCATTAAAATGTTGCTAAGGAAAAATCTGAAGAAAGCCGCAGTTTGCAAACTCAATATATTTTTAACTACCTCCTTCAGTAGTTTGGAATAAAAGAAAATGCTGACATGCAGCAAATAAATAAATATGAATCATTTTTTATTCTCAAATGAAGCTAGATGCAGTGTACTCAAATTGAATCGAAACAAAAACAACTCGAGCTATAATTTGCGTTTGGTTTATGGATTCATAAACCAATCTCCGCAAAACTAAAATCGCCAGAGATCAAGAAATCATCAAACTATCCCCTTGCTCTTAATGCACTCAAGTGTATATTTGCAATAACATTATTTATGTATTTTTTGTGTTTAATGCACTTTAAGATAAGTGAAGAAGTCATATCTTTAATTTAAAGCATTTTCGCGATTATGTATGTATTTTATGTTGAATGAAAACTTTTAGTAGGTACTAAAAAATTGTTTCATAATTTTTTTAAGTTATATTATTAGCTTCAACCCCAACTTATATTCTAATAATAAATCCGTTGTTAGGGTAAATTCAATGGGCCTAGCAAGACGAGTCTCTATTGAAAGCGCGGACCGTTCATTTAATTAAGATAAAACAAAAATCCTATTCCCGGAGAAACCGTTCCGCCACGTCATCAAATAGAAGAAGAATCCTTTATTCGAGAGTTCATCGCGCGGATCAGGCGGGCCTCCGAGTCGGGAGAGGATTCTACTCTCCTTCGCCCCCTCCCGCTTCGGAACCCGAGATGTTGCAATTTTCTCTGAGAGCAGCAGCTCCCCGGAGTTCTTTTCTGTCATAGACGAGGGGTCCGCGGACCGTGTGGTGTGTGTGCAGGCAGAGCTGCCGCTCTTCTGCCGTTCTCTGCCCGTTCCTTTCCGACACGTCACTCACTCTCCGAAACTTACTCATGATTAATGATCGCTTAGCGGCGCACAGCTTCAAACAACAAAGTTTTCCCAGAGAAAAAATATTGTATATAAGAAACGAACGTTCGGAAAGACTCTTTCTGTATCTACCCTTCAAGATTACGTTTTGCGCGCCCTCTAGCCCCCGGTGCCGATCCCACTCGGCGACCGCTTGACAGTTTCTCCATTCCCCGCTTTCTTTATTTTAAATGTCTACTTTAATCTATTATAATTTTTTCGATGCTGAAATTTCAACGTTTTCGAAGAGCTTATTTTAGACGGATTTAAGATAAGTCTTTACGACATTATCTACCCAGAAAATATTTTGTAATGATGTAAATTTCTTTTAAGGTTACTCCAGATAAAAGTACTTGTAACAGAAATTCACAGTACGGAAACGTAAACCAGGACAGTAATATTGAAAATGATGTGTAAAATACGGGTCGATTTTCCAAAATGACTAAACATTGATTTAGATTTATTTTTCGTCCAATAAATACGCAAAGGCGTAATGTCACTAATAACAAGTACAAAATAGTATAAAAAATATATGTATAAATAACAGACAAAAAATAGAAATTAATGAAACAGCTAAGCTACAGTTTCAAGAGAAAATTATTGACGCAAACTAGCTTTGAATACTTTCAATGCTACTTCCTAAAACTAGATTAGCAATACATTTAAAGGCGTAGGGTAGGAAATAGAAAAGCCATAGTCCGGGAAGTGAAAGTCATAATTTAAGGGAATAATCTCGATTAGGAGAAGTATGACCAGTAATCTCCAGAATATACGCGGAAGGCAAAAGTAAAATACAAAGTTTCTTAAAGAATGGTTTTAAAAGTAGGTTTTTCTATTTAAAATGATGAAGTGGATGATAAATGCACATATTGACAAGAGGGTAATTAGGTGGTGCATACCTACATACTAGTGCTGCGGAAATGACCCGATATCAAAAACCGATTAACTGATTTCTCCTAAAATTGGTTTCAGGAAAACCGGTTAATCGATTTTCAGTAAAAATCGGTTTCCAAAACCGGTTTTAAAACGGGCTAAAATGCGGACTAAAGCAAAATCGGTTTCACCGGTTACGGTTTTTGTTTTGAAGACGATTAGATAGATAGGTAGAACATGTATTTGCAATAAAACCATTTACAGACATTGTCAATTACAAAGAATGTATGTATGTCAATACAAATGTCAATTTGGCCAAAACCGGTTTCTATTCGCAGCACTACTACATATTGCTGTGTACTGATGGTACCAGCATAAATGCAAAATGAAAAGTAAAAAAAAATTAAAATTTAAATTTATTAGCTCAGCGGATAAAAATAAAGGGCGCAAAAGAGGACTTAACCTCAAGGTTATTTTCAGAATTGGACTAATCATGAAAAATAAAATGTGGGTGAAAGTAATCACAATAAAATAAAAGAACAGTTGAAATATTCTGAAGTGACGTGTAACAATCATGTAAATTTATTTTTAGAAAACAAAACCTTCAGAATCTACAATTTACAAGAGACGATGTCAAAATCCTCTAAACAAAGCAAAAGACAAATTTGTTCTAGAAGAAAATCCTATTTGCACAAAAAAACCCACGTGGTCTCAAAATTTAAACACACTAAAATAAATTTAAACGTAGACAAAACAAGTGTATTAAAATTGAAATTTAAATACAAGCACAAAGCTTCTTTTCACCTAACCCCGAGGTGATTAACTAAAAAAAACTAATTTGAAAACTAAGAAACGGAAAAATAAACTCTTTAAACTAGAAAAACAGTATCTTCTAGAACAATATATAATAACTGATCTTACATCCGACTTGTGTACATAATAAAATACAACAGCAATTATTAATTAAAGAGTTCCTTGAAGGATGAGAAAATTTCAAATAAAACGAAATACATTTTAAATAAAAATGAATTTACCAAAAAATGGCAGCAAAGAAAATAAATAACATGTACTTACTCCGCAATCTTTCAAGGAACTACCTTTTAGGGGCCCAAACATCGCATACATATAACAATTTACAATTGCGTGCCAAAGCAGCGCATGAATCGCAAAGAAAATAAAAACTAGAATATTACAATGAACTATATACAATACTGGTACAGGCAAAATGTACAACTGAATGAATTTAAATTTAAACAGAACAATTAAAATAATTCCAACAATCAGATCAATTAACAAAATCTTATCCAAAAATAAAACATTAATTTCTGAGAGAATTTGCCCGACGCATCGATAAAGATTGATCTCTATAAATAAAATAACACGTAATTTACACACCCCGGGGTGCCAAACCACAGCAATATGTACAGGGTGGGCCAAAATCGACAGTTTTAATAGGCAACTTAGATTTCTAAAGAAATTAGAAAAAATCTGACTTATGCTTCTGGAACTAGATTTTAAAGATAAATCGATCAGTGAAATCCGTATTTTTATATCTTCCATAGCATAAGCGATACAGAGCGTTTTCGTAAAATATGCATTTTTTAAAAGTCCTTGTAACTTTTTAATTTGTGAAAACGCTTGATTTATGTAAGAACTTTATTTAGGCACTTTTCGACGCAGAATTTAATGCTTCAATTTTTTTAATTTTTTTTAACTCGTAATTTTTGAGATATTATCAAGACTTGTGTGTTTTATATGGAACACCTATATATTTTTATACTATTCAAAAGCACATAAAATTACCTTTAACATGATGTATCACACTTGATATTTTATTTAGTCAGTTCTTAAAATATCTGATTTTCTATTTGCCATTTCACAGTATTTTAAGATGGCTATGGATAGTGGTTTTCAACAAGACAGCAAAAAAATGTTTTTATAATTAAATGTTGTTACAAATCACGATTCCAACAAACTAAATTAAAGAAACCATTATTAGCGTTTATTGTGTAAACATTCATAATGTATTAAAAATTTGAAATTAATCATGGTTAGATCTAAAATACGCTGGAAAATTCTTACATATTTAAACGAAATTTTTACTATATACGCCAAAAAAAATCCTAAACATTATAAATTATGGCAAGTGTTCGAATTGTTCACCGTTCAGTATATCATTCATAGCCATCTTAAAATACTATGAAATTGCAAAGAAAGTCAAATAATTTAAAAACTGGTTAAATAAAATATCAACTATGTTATATCACGTTAAAGGTAACTTTATGTGCTTTTCAATTGTGTAAAACAATATAGGGTGTTCCATATAAAAAGACACAAGTCCTGATAATATCTCAAAAAATACAATTTAAAAAAACAAGAAATTAGAGCATTAAATTCTGCGTTAAAAAGTGCCCTAATAAAGTTCTTATATAAATCAAGCATTTTCATAAATTAAAAAGTTACAAGGGCTTTTAAAAATTGCATATTTCACGAAAACGCTCTCTATCTCTTATACTATGGAAGATATAAAAATACGGATTTTACTAATCGATTGCTCTTTAAAATCGAGCTCCAGAACCATAGGCCAGATTTTGTCTAATTCCTTTAGAAATATAAGTTCCCTATTAAAAGTGTCGAATGAGTCCTCAAACAATGTAAGAAAATTATCATGAAATAATGTATTAAAGTTGGCCCAAAGAACGAGTTCATCAAATTAATTAGAAAGATTTTATTAAATAACAAAGTTTGATCTTGCTGGATTTCAGTAAAGCTTTTGACACGTTAGATCATAATATTCTTTTGTCAATGTTGAGCTATATAAAGCTTTCAACGATCTGATTTCTTAACAGTTATCTATCCAATAGAAACCAATATGTTAGATTACCTAGTGGCGTGTCAGAACCCATTTCTGTTGTACGTGGCGTTCCTCAAGGCTCCATACTTGGCCCTCTGTTTTTAACATTTATACCGCTTTTTTACAATCGTCAGTAAAAACCTGCAAGATCTCTAGGTACGCTGATGATATCCAACTTTATTATTCATTTAACCTTTCTAATAAAGAGCAGGCCTTTATATTATATTTCGTCTGATTTAAATAACATTTTTCAGTCGGCTCAGCGGGATTTGCTAGTATTGAACGTCTGTCACTATTTATCTTATAAAATAAAAACCGAGCTATGTGAGGCCTTAGTTCTCTCACAATTTAATTTAAGTTTTCTACCCCATGTTTAACTCAGGCTATGTTCCGTAGAATACAATGTGTTCAAAACTAGTGTATTCGTTTAATATTCGGTATTCGCAAGTTTGGCGGATGCACATAACATTGAAGTCCGGATATCCGAATAGTAAATTATCCAAATCAAAAATCATCCGGATCCGAATAACAGCACTAGTATTAAGCGTACACAGTTGTCGGATCGTAATCGCGATGCTCCATCCGCTGTAAGCCTCGCTACCGTTCCCCTATTCACTTCAACTTAAATAAATATTTATTCTTATAAGTTAGGTAATAGCGAAAACTGGATTTAATAATTAATTAACAGAAAAAAAATTAAGAAAATATAACGACAATAAATAGTATTCAATAATAAATAACGTAGGTATTATAAAATATAATAATAATAAAAGACGAGATAAATAGAAGAAATTGCAGACGAGATGATTACTCCACTCTGGCTCAGATCGTACTGCTTAGTTCCTTGTGAACGTTTAACCATGCCGTACTCTCGTTTGTTCGCAACGATACGGGTATGCGGCATCTATGGTTGATCAAATGCATAGGTTTTAGTCCGCACTGTAAAAAAAATATATATTCCAGGGTTTTATAAGCAGCCTACTAGTAGTCATGAGTATTCCTACGAGCGCAAGTTCACTCTCATCGGTATCCCAATATCCTCGATCTCCCACTAGGAGATTATGAGATTAGATGTACACCCTCTAGGGGCCGCACGCCAAACTCTCACTCAGTCAACGACCGTGGCGTAATGTGAGGTGCAATGCAATCTGCTGAACACCTTTCATCAAGGTATGTTGTCTGTTCATTCTGGCAATTGAACCATTAAAATAATGGAGAAGATAACATCCATAATTTAACTCTGTGTGAGTAGTAATATAGAGAAAAAGCAAGAAAACAAGGTCTTGATGCTCACAAAATTCTTTAATATATCACACGACCGGTTTCGCTTAAAATTAGTGAAGATTTAAAAAACATAACTAAAATTGGAAAGTGCAATGTAGAAAGTGAGAAGATATCATTTAATACTACACTGCGTTCATATTTTGAAGAAAAAAAAAGAAATATGGGGTGGGGTTGTTACTGGTAAATAATAATTCTAACAGAGAAACTATTGTCGCTACCTTTATAAAACAGTTAAATATTTATCTTAACTTTTTTTGATGTCTTATAATTTTGGAGATATTAAAGCAAATAGCGAAGAGTAGTGTTGCCCATAGGGGGCTTTCTCGCCGAAAACAAGGAGTTTAGTAGCTAAGAAACTTACCGTTGTTCTTACACTACATCAATCTATAAATCCTAGTGGTGGGCACTATCGATAGTGACTATCGATAACTATCGATAGTTTCGACTATCGATAGTGACTATCGATAACTATCGATAGTTGACTATTGATAACTATCGATGGCTGACTATCGATCCTACGTATCCTTACTTTAACTGGCCTGTATGTATTTGAAATAGCTATTTACGTTAAAATCAATATGGACGCCTTTATAAGGAATGGTAATTTTCATATGTATGACACCCGTAATAAAAATGATTTATGTACTCCAATTACACGGTTTATCAACATATGAGAGACCTCCTGTATAGTATATGGGCATAAAAATATATAACCATTTACCAAACTTTATTAAGAACATCGCTAGTATCAGATTGTTTAGAAAAGAATTATTAAGGTTTTTACAGTATAATGTGTTTTATACTTTGACGAATTTTTTAATTTTACTTATATGTAGTTTTTATATTTGTAATTAGTTAATGTTTTAGGCATAATTTCCCTAAGTTGCTAACTTTTTCTGCATGAATAATTCCTTACTTTCCAATTTTTTTTCTCTTTACTTCAACCTATCTTTGTCTAGATATACTTTTTTTTTTGACTTATCTTATACATGTAAAAGTCTATTAGATTAATAAACTATTATTATTATTATTATTATTATCGATAACTGTTGATAGTTGAAAATATCGATAATGACTACCAGTTTATATATATATTTACATATAGTTTATAACGCAGAGAGATGCTCAAATTCAATATAAACACGACAAGTATAGTGCTATTTATTTTCCTTTTCTGAGTAGCTTAAAGGTTTATTTATGTATTTTCTTGTTAGTTTGTGTTATCAATCATCAACTATTCATTGAGTGGAACTAATTCTTTCTTTTGTAATATCTACAGTAGCAGATATTGATGAAACCATGAAATACTAGTGTCAGAGTTCTTATTAGTCTGGAATAAAAAAAAAACACAAATAATAAATAACAAGAAACAAAACACAATGTATTTCTGGGGACATATTGATTGAGTAGAATAGTGGGCATTATCGATGACGACTATCGACAGTAATAACTATTGATAGTTGACTGTTGAAACTAGTTGATTATCGATAACTATCGATAGTTATCGACAGTCAACTATCGATAGTCGACTATCGATAACTATCGATAGTTGGTCCGACTATCGATAGTGGAAAATACCGATAGTGTCCGACCACTAATAAATCCACACAAAGTTTCATTCAAATCGGCGAGACACACTTGCCTGTGTTCCCTTGTTAGTTGTAGTTTAAAAACTGTTTCAGTATACCAAAGAAAAATTATAACTCATTAGTAGCTATACTGTAGAGGTTCAAGAACAATTGGAATTCTTATGCAAAAAGCAAAACAATTCAATATGCAAACTGCGTGCTAAACAAAATTGCAACACCTTGAAGATGAGTCACAAAACTGACATTTTTTCCCTGGTCGACCCCTAGAATATACCAAGCGCAAACTTGATTAATTAGTGATTCAAGATACTAAATTCTAATGATTTGTTTATTACCTTCATTTATAATTTTGTAACAAGTATGGAAGATGTACTTTATCTTTCCTGTATATGCAGCAAAAATAACGCCGCACCTTATAATACCTTTTTTAATAGCACGTGTATTTATTTATAGTCACACCGTAAATTCTTTTATGTTCATTTTTAAGTGGTATAACTTCAATAGCATGCCTACATTGAATATACAGAAAAACACAACCTACGCAAATGAAAATGAAAAGATACAGTACACATTACTAGCAGACAGTAATAATGTTAGTGTACCCACGCATTTCACCATTTATAATAACTTAACTGCGTCAAAATTATGAGTGTGATTGTGTAAAAATTACTAATGCATTCGCATTGGTATTTAACAAGGCGGAGTTTGAAATAATTGCACATCCGCTGGATTATTTATCTATATTTTGCCGATATTTAGCTTGTATATTTACATCAACTTTTAGTTTTGTGAAATCGTTCTTTCAATAGAATAATTTTTAAATTAATGGGTTTGTCTCATACATACAATAGTAATGTGGCTATTTTAAATTTTGCTTCATAACTTAACAGATCTGAACGTCTTGTTACCCGCACAAAGCGGAAACTAATTAAACACGTCTCGAAAGACACGTTTCAAAACGTAAAATCTAGCGAAAGAGGAGTGACGGAAACATAGAATAAGGTGACATTCGAAAACATCGCGCTGTCTAGAAGTAGATAATGTCTGGCAACACGTGCTCATCTGGCAATGATCGACTACTGCGTTTTCCTTAACCTCATTTGATAATTAGGATTTTTTCCATATTACCCGTCTTTAGCCTTCTGAAATAGTACACGAGTGTCCGTCTCTTTTGTCCTTTCCCTTGTTGTGATGTATTTTTGAAGGAGAACGAATCGAACGTAATTATTGCTAAGATTGAAACTGTTCGGAGTCATTTAAATAAAAATTAAATCTGTATCCGTCAGTCAGTTGGCAGACTGACAAGGTTGGGACCGTTTAATCCACTGAAATCTAATTAAAAGTTTCCCGCTCTGTCTTGGGCGAAACAATAGGCAATTAAGATTTTTCGAAGGTTCTGTCGACATGGCCTTACGAGAATAAACATTTCAGATCCTGTTTTATTTGTCTAATTTTGCAATCGATCCTATAATTATTTATAAAATTCAGAACATGAAATATAAGACTAGTCGTTCAAATTTCCTCTATAATTCTATCCTTAGGCAATATTTTCTGATAAAAAAATTAACAAAACTACGTGGACGCACATTTTTGTCATTCTCTTTTTCCTTTCTAAACGTATCGCTTCACTAACAGACAGTGTAATAAAACTAATCGCTGGTATATCTTTGACGGGTTATACGTTAAATCTCTTGCGTCTGCGGCTGCCTACCTGAAGGAAGTGCACCTAGAACAAAACCTGGTAAAGATACAGTTGGGACTGATGCAGAGGCTGAGATTTTCATGTCACTTTTGAATCTTAAGGCCGCCTATCATTAATCTTATGTCCGGACTGGGTGCTCACAGCGCGCTACCTTCTTATCTCCCGTTGGTCTTTTTGGCGTTTACGGCCATACGTATAGAGCGGCAAACTTGGAGCTCTGCATGAGTACAATTAATTAAAAAAAGGAAGATAATAACAATACGCACGTATGTAGATACCTCGTTTCGAAGAAAGAATCTTGTTTCATGCTTTCCTAATATGCAATCGCTTAATACCTTTTCCTTTTCAACGCTGTTGGCTAAGTTCAAGTTTTAAGTGTAAGTTGTTGCTATACACCAAAATGTGTATTCTCGAGTATGTGAAAAGTTATTCAAATGTTCGTTTCAATAAAGTAATAAATAAATTACGATATATATTGTTAAAACTATGTACAGAGGAAAGTGAAATTTCTAAAATATAATTTTCACGTTTTAATGTAAGTTATAAATACAATATTTCTATCGTAATAACAGTAGATATACATGCCAGGATACTTTTTCGGATCATACATATAAGCATGAATAACTTTATCACATTTTTTAGTTCTAAATGTTGAAAGAAAAAGTATTTTAGCGTTCATGGTACGCACTTGCTCCTCAAAAAGAGAGTTATTGTTTTCCATACTTTGAGCTAAAGTGGTAATAATTCCAATGTGTGTACTGATAGACCTCTAGTCGTAATTTTTTTTTACTGAATGATAGAAATTCAATAAAATCCTTAATCAATGGAAAGCTAAAATAATATAGGAAACAAAGAATAATGCAAAACAAACGATGCAGTTTTTTTACAGCCCTGATAAAAAATATTTTTTTAGCTATAATGCTTTAATTCAATTAATAAAGTCCAATTTTGAACATCCTAGTGTTATCTATTTCATTACTTTTTGCTTCTCAATGCCGGGTGGCATGTGATGTGAAAATTTCTGAATTCATATTTACAGTGCTTAGTTTAAGTGAAATAATATGCATAGACTCTGGTACGTAAATTATGATCGATTTTGTACCATAAAGAAAATTTTTAAGTTCAAACAAATGTGGTTTTATTTGGGAAATTGTTTTGAATGTAAAGCAGTGTGAGAAAACAACGTAATTAAGAAAGTAAATATCTCAGGTAAGTCAAATGAGTTCGCTTATCTAGTAACAAATGTTTTTTGTTCATAATTTCAAGCTTTGCAGTATAAATTTAACATAGAAGATAAACACGTTTAAAATTAACTTTTCAAAAAGTTCCGTGTTTTTGAGTTATTCTATGCTCAAAAGTTGGGTAAGACAGTATGTGCAACATTTGATGGTAAAATATATTGGGTATTCGGTTCGGTGCCGTAGATACATATTAACTAGTAAAATTAGCCAAGTTTTAAACTATTAGTAGTTTTCACCAGAGCACACCGGTCGGCGGTTATACAAAATTTCTAATCAAACAAACTTCTCAAACGCTATTGAAATAAAATTTCAAAAAGTATAGCATAATTTAGATTAGAATTAAAATAATACGTTTATTTCTTAACTTTATGTAGGCGCAGAATACCTTTGAAATGAGCAAATCAGCAGATATCGCTCATCAGTTCTGGACTGGGATGTTGAATGGGGCTCTGGTACTCTGGATTACGGAGAATGACTCAGGACAGGAACATATTTCGGGAAAGTCGTCGACGGAGAAAATTCACGCAATAGTTATGTAGGTAAAAATGTGTGGTAAAATTAATATGGTAAACTTTGTTTAACAAAATTAATATCATTTTTATATTGAAATTTGGAATAAGATTTTATCAAAATATCCGTTAAATTTTATAAAATTACTTGATATACGTCCTTCATGGAGGTTGGCTAGTGAATGCCTTCAATTGAAATTTTTTAACAGACATCGATAGCGATTGTCTTCGCAAGTGCTGCAAACTGCCTCAGAAGAGTCCGTTAATTTCACCGCTGTGAGCACTATATAGTACATAGGATATTTGATATATGAGAACGCCCATGGAATCAAATGGAACTATGAAATGTTTAAACTAAATTAAAAAAAAATAATTATTGCAAAATCATGGAATCGCCTTACATTCATTATAAAATAAAAGTAGGTGTGTGTACATCATGGGAAAAATACATTTTGAATTTTACAAAACAGAATACTATAATTAATTAACAATCCTCGCACACACGTCCCTGTCTTCTTGGTGACATATCAATGAACTCGGATTGCATAAAAGCATTTAATAAAAGCATTATTAAACTAAATTCAAGTATAATAACTACATTGTAAAAAAATATGTTCCTTCGAACTGAAACTTGACCTAACTTTGATAATGTTCAAATTCTAATATTTGATTTAGGTGGGTAAGTATTTTACTACTGATCCTCTTTACTTTCTGAAGGGAAAATTCTAAAGGAAAATATCCTTGAATGACTTACCAAATGCAGAGGTCTTCTGCATCACCAGGAAATCGTGTTACTGTTTATTGCGACATTCTAAATCCTTTTTCTTGTTATATCCTTTTATTATTGTTATAAAATAGATAACAGTGAAGCTAGTTATGGTACAGTTAAATAACATCGGTTTATTAAACCATGACAATATACAGGGTGTTAGGTAAACATGCGGCAAACATTCAAGGGATTATTTCTTGGTCTATTCTAAGAATATTTTGTCTTATGATGATTTTTGAAAAACCCCTTTGTTTCGAAGGTACAGAGCGAAAAAATGACAGTAACAACATTTTATTATTAAAAATTACATGTAAAGTTGCTCAATCTATAATAAATGTTCGAAATAGCTTCCTCCAGCCTGGATACAAGCATTCAATCTTCTCGTCATTGACTGTCGAACTCTTTCAAACACACCAGGCTCGTTTCTAATTGAGTTACACCCAGCAATTATCCGATTTCGCAAATCGTCCAAATTCTCCACTGGAGTAGCGTAAACTATTGACTTCTGAGATCCCCAGAATAAATAATCTAGGGGTTGAAGTCTGGGGATCGAGCGGGCCATGCGTGTGGCCCACCTCGACCAATCCAGCCATCTCCATATATTGCTGTTAAAAAATTACGAGCAACTAAAGTGAAATGTGGTGGTGCACCATCGTGCATAAACCACATTGCAATTCTTGTCGCGTATGGTACACCCTCTTAAACTCTTCCTTAACTCTTCCTGGTAGAAATACCGGTCCAATTAGATAGTCACCCACAATTCCAACCTAAAAATTCAACGAAAACTGATGTTGAAAACGATCTTCAAAAATCTCATGCGGATTTTCATCTGCCCACACATGGTTATTATGAAAACTCCTTATTGCATTTCTTGAGAAACTGGCTTCATCGGTAAAAAGAATCCGTGTCAAGAATAGAGGGATGCGAACTAATGTTTACAATATCCATTGACATAATGCAATACGTGGAGGAAAATCAGCGGGTAGTAGTGCCTGAACGCGTTGAATGTGGTATGGATACAACAAATTGTCTTAAGAATTTTCCAAACTGTCCAATGACTTACATTCAAAGTAGTTGCAATTTTTCGCGTAAAACTACCGGGATCTTCCTCTATATCTCCAGCACATTCTGTTTCAATTGTACCGTTCTTGCAGTAATTGATCTTGCTGGCCCTCCACTTCGTTTCATTAAGCCTGTTTCACGAAGACGTTAATGAATGTTTTCGAAGATTTTTCGGTTGGGGACATACGGGAGCGAAAATCGTTCAATGTACAATCGTCTAGCTTTTAATGAGTTGCATCAGCAAGTCCATACATGAAATGCATGTCAGTCATCTCGGCGTTCGTATACATCATGTGATAGAGGATCACGTCAAACAGCAAAATGTCACTCAATCTGGACAAATGCGACCGATGAGACGTACTCAAATGAAATCCACTGCTAGGTAAAACAGCCGTTTCATGAGATCACATTGTAAACAATTTTTTGTACTTGATAAACTCATTCGCGAACACCATACTTTTATTTAAATTAATAATTTCAACGAATATCGAGTATGGTTGTCGCAAATTTTGTTCGCCCTGTATCTTCGAAACAAAGAGGTTTTTCAAAAACCATCAAAGGACAAAATATTCTTAAAACAAGCCAAGGAATAACCCCTTGAATTTTTGCCGCATATTTACCTAAGTACACCCAGTATATTGCAAATAAAAGAACCAGTATTCATTTATTATAAACAATAATTCTCAAATTTGAAAAGAAAATATGTTATTGTTATTGAAACTTTTGCTTCTTACAACTTGTTTTTGTGGTTCAAAAGCTTGGTTTAAACTCAGACTAAACTTTTATTTTTACAATATTATCCATATTGTATTTAATAACTTTTACGCTACTTAAATTAGATGAATTACATTATTGGTATTTGTTATTGTTTGGGTTTTAAGATTTATTTCTGATGATACTTCTGCAAGTACTAATTTAATAAAAAACTGTTCATGATTCCCACTGCGCATATTTGATTACTATTGATTATTAATCATTTCAACTCTGCTAGTTATTTTGCTATTTTCGTAATTAGCACAGAAGAGCAGAATACTTTAATAACGGTGCCATTTAGGCGTGATAATAAGATAAAACCTTCAATTTAAGTATTTTTTTATTACTAATGCAAGTTTATAACTTATTGTTAGATCCTATCCAACATCTTACTCTTCATAAATAAACTCAAAGACACCCAGCGCCATCGGGTATTCACTTTTGTAATACGGTGCCTGTGTAGTTTAGTAAATATCCGTGTGATAGAATTATAAAATCACTTGTCTACTACATATTATAATTTTATTAAAGTTACATTTTCGGTTTTGATTGATAAAATAGTTTTCTAAATCAACATGTTAGTAGGATGTTAATATAAACTATTATCGCAGTGTTTCTAACCAAGAAATACTATAGAACTACTAAATTGGATTTCACAAAACCAAGTCAATCACCAGGCGTCCCAGGATTTTAACAAATAAAACATCCGTGAAATGTACTTTTTAAAACAGATACATTCCATTGTGTGAAAACGACTTTAATTCTCTTCAATATGAAAAACGATTGAAAGACTTAAGTCTCAGTGGGAGCCATCGTCATTAAAAGAGATACAAATTAACGTTAAACAAGCCGTGATTAATGACTCTCGCTGCAATAAAAATCCCAAATTAAACTACAATACCCGGCGACTCGGTTTTATTTCACTCAGTTTTCTCCAGAGTAATTATAAAATCACGGGATCCTTCGTAATGAATAAATCCAATTTATTGCACGTGTTACGTGCACTCGAGCTTGTTATGCTACGGTAATAAGTCCATGTTGGAGATACAAACTATAACCAAGTTGTAATTATCGTAAAACTGTGGATGTTATTGGAATATTAACATCATATCGCGCTGCATTATTAGTGAATGGGTGCTATTAATGATTATTGATTTATGCCACTTCGAGTGCATGAACTGGTAAGGAATAATTGTACAAAAATGTATAAACAATAATAGTTACCAAGGAATAACGAATTATTACCACAATGTCTCAGTTCTCTCTTGATGTGCCTTTTCGGCCCATTTTCGTTACTATCCATATACACAGCTAATAAATTCATTCACACGTTATTAAGCATAACAATTTATTACCATTTTTTAATATACAATTTATTACCTACCGTAACATATGTGTTAACTACAAAATCTTTTACATTACCATGCTCAATTTAGAAATTAGATTCTAAATTTTACTAAAACACTAATGACCCTGCTCAAGTCAAGTAACGTAAATATTTGCTTTCGCGCACTTTATTATTAAGGATAAGCGTTAATGTTTACCGTTCACAATGTTTATATAACTATTTATATCTATAAATGATTGGTATCAGTAAGAATTAAAGTTTTACTTATAAATGCCAAACACTTATAAGATTCGTATAAAATTAGCTCTCATAATCTAATTCTTATACATACCCAATCAGTAAGAAATTCTTCTGAATTAACTTACAATTGTAAAAATATAATGTTTCTGGAAAATTGTGATTTAACAATCGATATTATTTTTGTAATTGGTTAGCGATAATTTAATTATTCTTGTAATAATTATTCTTGTAATTGCCATTTCAATCATAATTATATTTCATAAAACTTAGGCTAACATACTACTGGAATTTCATTCATTGAAAAATGTTTGTTTGTATGTAATGTATTGTAACTATATCTAACTAAATAATGCTGCGTTGGAGAATATTTATTTTTATTTAGAGTTGAGTAAATTCAACAAGATAAAATGGAAGCTCAAACTTTAAACATAAAAGAAGATGAACTTTTAACGACTCTTATTGTTAGTGATTTCCTCATGATTATAGTGCACTGTCATTTGTTAGGATACGCTTGTTACTATAAGAATAAGTACTTCAAGGACCTTTTTCTCATAGGAGAAAATAACTCTGATAATAATCAGAGATTTGTGCACTACATGCCTTGTATGCCCAAATACCTAACACCGAACCCATTTTTCAGCATACCTATCCCAATAGCATTCAATTGGATTTAACAAAGGGGTGCAATGTGATTACTCTAGTTGTAAGTATATCGACTTCGTTTAAGTAATCTAACACAAGCCCTGATATTTTGCATTATTTTGCATGAAGTTCAAAGTATTTATGGGAGATACTTTGAACTTGATGCAAATAGGTTAAACATGCTTTTAAGTTTTCAATACAGGATTTCGAATGATAACTGGTCTGCTTTATAAACAGTTATATAAATTACAGCGTAAACATGTGACCTATTTTATAAACTCGTATACCGGAAATAGTTAAATAATATTTTACAGATAGAATTCTGCATTTATACATAGATCATCTATAAATTGTGTGAATGTAATATAATAAGCATGTGTGGTCTGGACGGCCCTTTGAGGATAAGAAAATAGCAATAAAATAAAATAAAATAATACGGCAGAATAGACGGCTTACATTTAGAAATACATATTCACCTTATTTGAGTGTTTTCTTTTCTGAGAATGTATTCTGAAATAATTTTACCATTACTACTTTCATGGTAATATATTTTAAGAGTTGGTGTTTCACTAAATACAAAATTAATTAAGTAGATAGATTTTTGTTCTGTTTGGTAAGGATGCAATATAATGCTTGTGACACAAAAAAAAATGTAAATAGTAAGCCTAATTATTCATTTGTAGATTTCTAACAATTACTTAATTTTGTGTTACAATTTGTTTTGTAATTGATATTGTCTTGTAAATACTAGAGATGAGCTAAGACAAACACAATTATCTGTTAAATATTATTCTTAGTTACTATGAACAAATATAAAGGAACAGAATGTGTATCTGAAATCAATACCATGCAAGGGATCCTGGGAAGTAAGTTAGGCACACTATTTTTTATAATTATTAAAGAAAAAGTGATATGTGAATAAAAGAAATACTTGATACTTTGATTTTGTAGCCACGATTGTGTAATTAGTTAATAGTTTAATGAAATTTCGGCTTGGGATAATTAAAACTAATTTATATTGCAAAACGACTTGACGATGTTAGTACAAGTAATCAAATATTAATATTACAATAATAATGTTCTTATAAGCAATTGAAAGAAGATTTTATTAAAGTCGTATCGTCTTGCGATGTATAAAAGAAATAGTACAGATAAAATATTTATTAGGAAACAGTAAACTTAAATAATAGTATCTACTATGAAACGTAAAATATATTATTGGAAAGAACCTAATAATGCTAAAACTTTAAAACCCGAATACATATTCTCCGAAAAACATATTTCTGTGCTTAACGTTAAATTAACCGTCTACTCAATAGACTTTTTTCCCTGGGTGTTTCCTTCGTTATTTTATTTGCTATTTTCCTATCATCAAAGGACCTGCGCCGTCGTCCAGACCACACGTGCTTATTATATTACGCTCGCACAGTTCCCAGATGGTCTATACCTTTCTCTCTTTATTTATATCCCTCTCTAAACCTGATGCAAGACTTTTGCTTCATATAGTGCATGAAAACAAACACATTTTCAGGATATTTTTGATCCACCGCAAAATAGAAGAGATAGGGCAATCACAAAATTTTTCTCCAAGCTTCCCTTATACTCTATTACGACAATTTGGGTGAAATACTTGTCTCTCGCTGGGTTCTTCTTCCATCTTATATTCTGCTCATCAACACTTGTTGTCATAGAAATCGTGGTTACTTTTTCTTTTCAGACCTGGCTAGCTCTTTCGTGGTGTGATCTACTTTATCTAATCTTTCTAAGCCATCCATCCTCTATTGGTCGATTGACCAACATCTAAAAAAAATCCTCTTTTATACCAAAGTTAAGGATTTATATATTTATTAATGCTTCCAAATGATGTGGTTCATTCAGTTGTATAGATATATTGCACTTTTTAGGCAAAAAATAATGAACATTAGTTAATTTCAGCAATACATGCATGAAACTATTTGTCATAGTAGGTGAGTCCGTACCACTACGTACAGATATTCTGCATTTTAAGATCAGGTTTCGTTGTTTTAAATCTTTATTATTTAAGAGATGAAGGTTCGAATTTAAGAACTGAAACCGGTAGCATTATCTAGTACATGCAATAGAAAAATTGAGGAGTACCTATGGAATTTAATTACCAAATTTATGCAATGGACTCAAACACGTATAATATAAAATAAGTGTTTCATTCATAAGCCGTATTTTCCAAAAATTTCTATAAAAGTACCATTCAAAATTATTGATTAAATAAGGGAAAAAACAGAGTAATCTTAGTTACAGTATAAAATTGATAGGATTACCTACTTGGTATAAGCTACCTTTCATTACATATGGTAAATGTCAACATTTTGTCAGCCAAAGACGGAAAATAACAGCGATGCGATACCATGATTTTAAAGAGCTTATTTTTGGAGAAGAATTTAAAAAAAGACAATATATACGTATGTACATGTACATTTTTAACTCCTCTTACATACATCTAAAATTAGTATCTAGGTTTAATTAAAATTGACTATTAAGGGCATCTACAAACACAAATTCCATAGTGCAAAAAAGAATTCCACCCTAAATGAGTTCAACGCGAAATGAAAGTAAGTGCCTAGCTAATTGAAACCCTACCTAAGTTTCGCTGTATTAACCTATATCTATTTTTTGTGAGTCCCTGAACTGGGACATGTTTTAGGTCAATTTGTCGATATTATTAATTTAATTTTAAACGAGTTCTAGAAAATGAAATCTTGATCGATACAGACGTTAGCTCTGATGATGACAACGACAGTTACATACTCTGACCTATATTATCAAGAAGAAATGGAATGATACATATTTTATAGATATGTATGCCTTCGTAAATTGGAATATATCATCAATAGATCAAACATCAAATTGCAATAATTGGTTAATATATCCCTTAAAGTAAAATTAATGTATTTATCCTAACAGCAATAGTTTAATCATATATATTACAATTTTGTAATGTTTGTACCTTTCCATAGTGATATTGATGGTGTATGAGTATTGTGTAGACATCTACATAAAGAAAATTACCACAACAAGATATAACAACCTTTTAATTATATAAATAAAACATATTTTAAACATACATATTTGTAATAAGAATAAAATATTGATCTTAACATAACAGATATTCTAACAGATTGTCGCAAGAATAGAAAACCACAACTTCACTTCTGGACCCCTGCGACAAATCTGGAAAATTGCTCCTGTTCGCCGAATAAAGAATTCTTCTGGTCACGTTTCTTAGTATGCACCACACAAACCTCTCTAGAACCGAATTTGTCGCTTGATTTCAAACAAATTCGGATCTACAGGGTAGATGTAGAGCATTAACGTGAAGCGTCGTTTTGGGAACAGCGTTCGTCGTTTTCTGAAACAAAAGAAATGATGTATATTAGCGTCGCATTTCACAAATTAATACTGCAAAATTTACAACAGATATCTGAATTTGCAATTTAAAAATGAATACTTTGCTATTCTACTCGCATTACGCGTATGATGTATGCGTCTTATTGCATCGTACATTTTTTGTTTGTATCCATGCAGAAAAACGGTTAATTTATTCGTATCACGTTTTGCGAACTTGCATTTCTAGTGCACGCGAAAAAGCTTTCATAATTGCAGTGTTGGAAGGAAAATATTTATTTTGAAATTCTAATTGGTATGTTTTATAATACATACATAGTAATACAACTGTGAAGAATAACTTCAGATTGCAATTGCTTTTTAAGTTTTTTCTTAAATAAGTAACCCTTAAACAGGATTTTTGCGGTGATTGGTATTCTGAGATATTCAAGTTTGATATGTTTTGCCATATTTCCCATGTTTAGATACGTTTCTCGTGGTGCAGCAAACAACGGATACCTTTACGGTAAAGAATATGAATATTATTCAAAGCAAGATATTGGTTTTAGTAAGTTGACATATTTACTTGAGCTGTTTTTTTTTACATTTTAAGAATAAGGTAATATCAAAAGATAAGAACAGCTGGCGAACAATAAACACAATACAAATGAAATGACTACGCTTACAGGCTACTGGTATTAAAACGATTAAACACTGGCACTTAAAACCTGTAATTAGGTTCACAATTTCTGCATGGTGTCGTGCGACACTTCAATTATACTTTGTAACTGCCAAGCAGATAGCTATCCTTTTCACACATCTATCACATGTAGATGTGAGATAGCTATTCAATTACATCAATTACACATAGCATATAAACATATTTTTAATAATAGGTGCTCATTTTAGTTACATATCTATAATTCATTTCTCGATGTGATTATGAAGGAATGTTGAACGATCAACGATGTTATTTCTCAGTGTCGTATAAAAATGCAAAATTTCACACTTTTCTGATGCTAACTTTGTGGTAATACACATTTCAATGACGTGGCCTCACTATATTGTATTTGTTTTTCACACGTCCAAAGTTATTTCTGGAAAATATTATCTTCGATACCCACAATAACATTCCATAATTGTATTGATGTTTTAAAGTGACATTATGACACGAGCTGTGCGAGAGTATGTGAAGGAAGTCGAATATATTTTGAAAAACAACAGAGAAGCTCTTACACATTTAGACAATGATGTTAAGAATAATGCTCGTAATTCAGCTCGTATTCCAATCTTGAGAATATAATTTAAAAAATCTTACACTACACGTTTAGGCGTCAACGCTATCTTCGGGTTAGATTAAATTAGATTAAGGTTGTGGTGGCTTAGGAACCTGTATTATCGCGACATTTTCACATCTACTGTAATCCCTTTTTTTCCTAGAAGATGCTCTCTAATTTTGCCTTCTTAATTAGACCTAATATCCTTAAGAGGAGCTTCTTCTGTAGCTGCTACCTGTGGGGTTCTCGGGTCCATTACTAGAAACCATGTCCTCGCCAGGCCGTCGCATTGACACAGCACGTGAACTGCTTTTTCTTCCTCTTCCTAGCGGAATTTACAAGCAGCATCGTCTACCAGGCCTATGTTGTACAAATGCCTATTTAGTCTACAATGAGCCGTCAGCAGACGTACTTTTTGACGGTCTTCTATCTTTACTCAATAGGTCTTTAGCAAATTCAGACCTCTGTTCCTTTAGAAACTCTTTTTTTTGCCTGTCTCTGTCACGGTAACTTTTGCCATCACTCTCTGGATCCATTATGTATCCGGTCATTTTCACTTACTATTAAAATTTCTCTGAAAACGTTCATAATTACGTTATGTTATTTGTTTGTTGTTATTATATTTAAATAATATGTTCCATACATAACTAAATTTCTCGAGAAACGCTAAACTACCAGATCTTAACCAAAACTACGGCAGTGGTCACTCCAATTCATTCACGGCATATACTACAAAGCGCCAGTTCTTTCAACCAAAGTATGCATGTTCGTTTACATTCTGCTCAATTTGCTTTACCATTTTCGTTCATGGAAATGGCAGAAGAAATGAAGTACAAGATCGAAACCAATTCTAATACATTTAAGTTATTATTACCAATTACCAATTCGGTAACAATAAGTTAAAAAAACAAAGAAAGGTGGGAAATAAATAAGAGAATCTTGAAGGGAATTAAAACAATGGAGACACTATCAAAAAAAAATATCGCGAGCAGTCAAAATTAAAGCTCATGGAACGATCATAAGACCAGTAGTGCTATATACCAGAAACATGGGTCATGACGAAAAAGAAAACGAACAAGAATTGTAAATCTGCTAAAGAAAATATTTAAGCGAATCACTGAAGGGTACAAGAACAACAGAAGGCGAATGGAGAGAACGAACAAACATAGAGGTAATGGACTTATACAAAAAAAGCTAAAACAACTGAAAAGGTGACACTACAAAGAACGAAGTGATTAGAACATATCATTTGCATGCTCAAATAAAGAATTGCTAAAAATAGCACACGAAGGGGATAGCTTAAGAAGAAGACGAGGAGTGCTTTGAGAAAATGAAAACGGACATAGCGCAGTAGGTATATGTAAGTGGGAAGAAACAGCAAAATACCGGAAAAAATGGAAACAAATGGTGAGGGAAATGGAAACCAAGGGCCTGCAAATATAATAAAATTTCTTCGTAGAGGAGGCAATCAATCACAAACTAATTATTTCTATTAGACTATTTCAATTACGTTGCGAATGATGTTTAGGCAAGAATTATTACTTTATTGTTTAAACTAAGTGACTGATGGAAAACTATCAAATGGCTGTTTCTTCTTATTTTATAACTCCTATATATTTATAGTGTTTTTTTTCCCTTAAATCGTGAATAAAAAAAGGAACATGTCAAAAAAATTAGTTGTTGGATAATTTTGGCAGTAGTTCGACAGTAGATTTTATCTATTGGACAAATGAATAATCTTATCTGTATCTTATCTAGCTATTTCTTCTTTATTATCTTTTTTTGGTATTAACATCGGCTCAATTTTCTTTTCTCCCGTCAGAACGTTCCAATACAATTAGTTATGATATTAACACAAAATGTTTTAGTCATTGAACGTATAATTATTTAACTATCGGCCCCATGTTCAATAACTACTTATATTGTGAATACCCCAATAAAAGTAACACAGAATAATTTAGCAAGAAGATACAACTTCAAATTAGTAATTTGTTCACGGCGTCCAAAAACTAAAAACCGTGTGTTTCAAAGTTACAATTTAAAATTTGTGTTGACATATATAACATGAAATATGCAATATCCACATTAAGAGAACGTTAATTAACATTAAAGCAACAATAATGCCGACAGATACTTGTCAGTATAATAAAAAAACGATACGAGCAGGTTAATTTTATTAGCTAGGATTCGTACTATCTAATTCCCAAGCAAGATTTGTAGTTTTGATACGAATCATACAGATATTGCCCATCTCTCATCTAAGTTTAATGATGGCTTACACCTAGTAAAATAGACAGTAGAATATTGGCGATATAAAACTTTAAGTACAGTTTGTCATGCACTAGTTAATTATTTGTGTGCGATAGATTGAATGTATAGCAATGGTATATTTTTACGAGTTCTGCCTTTTAATATTAAAAAAAAAAAACACCTAAAACTGACATTTACTGCAATAACACAATCCCTTCATAAAAAATGTATACAGACGGTTTTCAGAATCATTAGAAAGCCACCAGCATGTACTTACACTACCGTTCACGGAAGTTTGGCCAAGGGAGAAAGTTTTACAAATACCTCAATATATGTGTATGATAATCTTAATGTGTATTGGTCCTAATCACACCTGCAACTTAACAGATAGGTAGCCTCGTGTAGTACGTTTTAGGTGGAGCACTGGGTTGGGATAATTTGTGATTATTTAGTTTTTTTATAAATAAAGTACAACTTAACCAACGAATCAAATATTAGCTACAGAAAATTTAATCAAATGTTTTATGACACCGAACACAAAATTGCATTTGCACCAGATTAGTTTAATCTCTTTATTGGACATGTCTTAGTAATGGGGCTAAGCATAGAAAGATTTGATGGCAAGCCCCTCTCTCTCTCTCTTTCTCTTACGAGATCATCCTATCCTACTTGATTACATAGAATCCTTTATTGGGATTTTAATTTCTCTTGGAATGCTATTGCCACAAGTCGACAGGTATTGTCAAACGCTCTAGCGTAATAACTTTACACGAAAAAGCTATGCCAGTAGGCAAATCCGTGAAAGACTGAATGTGAATGTACCGGCATCAATAGTATAACACTATTCGCCGATATCAAGAAACCGGCGGTTTGGAAAACTGTGAGCATTCAGGTCCGTCACGAATCACCACCTCTGATCGTCTTCTACAACTGATAAGTAAACGAAATTGCGGAGAAACGAATGTGTTATGGTATTTATTAAACATGGTAGCGGCTCAGTTACAGTTTGGGGTTGTTTCTCGTACTTGTGGACAGGAACGTTACATCAACTCGAAGGGACAATGCGGAAAGAACAATACCGCGCAATATTATCATGCCATTCCTTCTGGGCTGCAACTAACTGGCGAAAATTTCATCTTTAGGCATGACAACGATCCAAAGCACACAGTCTGAGTATACAAGTGACTATGCAAGTAGTATTTGAATGAATAAAATTACGCAAATATTTGACAAAAATCATCCCTATCGAACTGCTATAAAAAAAACTTGAGAGAAAGGTGCGAATTGTTGATACTACTTTAAAAGAACAACTTGGAACGTTGTGCAACAAGAATGGAGCAATATCCCAGCTACCATCCTAGTAAAATTAATCGCAAAGAAGCTGCGAGTTGTGAGAGCAGTGATCAACACCAAGTGTGAATATTTTCATGAGAAAAATATTTTTTTCTTTTATTTTTTGGTAAATTGTAATGGTTTTTGTTTGTGTATTTTTCGATTTCTGAAACATTTCTTGCTTGGCCACACTTCCATGGAGGGTAGTGTATATATGTACGTGAAAATCCAATGCGTGCAGGCAGAAAATGTTCCTACTTATCAATACTTAGAGGAAGTGTAATATTCATCTTAAAGTTTATTTAAACAACATTGTGATCCTAAACAATCGAGTCCAACAAGTAATAGGAGCGTGAAGAACTGTGAATGGATATATTGCACGCGCCATACCAAATACGAACAGTTATATACATTGTTATATGTATAAAGCGCATGCTGCTGTTCGTAGTAGATATGGCTTCAGCTGTATGTAATATGTAGTAGTGGTAGATAGATGTGGAATTTCCATACACCCGTACTGATTCTCAGAGATTCTTAAAACCGTCTGTGTACTACCCGCAAGACTACCTGAATAAATGCAAGATTCTAAAAATAGAATTTGTTGTAAGCAATAAAATTAAATTGCTTCCAAGCAAATATTATAATGTTACTACTACTGCATTGGAATCTTTTATCATTAGATAAGGGTACTAAATGTTAATATTTAAGTAGCTGCGATTATTATATTATCCCTTGAGATTCTCCTTATGTAATGAGCTATAAGCGAGAATGACGTAAACTATGTGCAAATGATTCTAATATTTAGCTTTGTAATCCTAAGTTCAATAAATCTGCCAAATATTTAATAATAAAATTGTGGTTGATTATACTAACCTATTGCTATAGAGAATAATTACTTCATGTTTTCTTTTTATGCAGATGTTTTATGACATTTGTTGTACAGTCATTGTTGCATCCTTCTCTATGTTTCTACTGTCTCTTTTTGTACCAGAGGACAAATCCCGAACTTCATTAAACCTGAAAGTTGAAAATTAAGATATACATTGCACATGTATAAAAAGTATATGTAAAGTAGAGAAATAAATACAAATTTCTACTATTGTGGAGCTCAACGCTGGATTTTTTTGGGAGAAGATATCCTTTAAGAGCGCTCTTTAATGTTTTTTTTTCAGGTTTTTTTTTTTTTAATAAAAGCGTAATATAGCATGCAATTGTGATGTATTAATTTTTTTAAGTAAATAAGAACATTTTTAGTTTCATTTTGACTCCTCTTGCAAGCAGAAGTATCATTTATACAAGAAAAGAATACAGTTCTTCTTTCATTTGAAATATTTCCCGTACACAAATAATCAAATGCTGATTCGGCAATTTAAATTCAAAGATGTTCCCCTAGAAGCCCAATCTGCAAGCCCGCTTTTTCTACCGACGCCACGGCGACATGGGAACGTAATTTCATCGCGTCCCCTTTTCATTCTTCCCCGCACTCTACTGTATTTGCCGTTAGGAGTACTGCCATCGATGAAATTCTATAGGGGCGATGATGTTTCGACACGACATGGGCCCTAAATTACAAAAAAAAGCTTCCGCGTGATGATTGCCAGTTGTCTGTTTGATTTGTTCGAAAAATTGAACGCTTTTACACCCTACCATCGTTCCATTGGCAATGTTTTAATTTTTCAACTGCTTGATATAATTTCCCAAGAGGGACGAGGGAAAATAGAATTATTCGGTGGAAATATTTAAAAAATTTGTTAAGGAGAATCCGATGTTGTACTTTAATATTAGATTTCATTATTGCAGAGAGAAAAAGAACTGTTCTTGTAAACACAAAATGGCTAATACTCAGTTGGTGCTATCTAGCTGCTGTAGCGTTACTCAACCAACCTTTATACAATAATTGTCATTCCAAAAGTAATGTAAAAACTAAGTATATTAAACAAATACAAGCAAGCTTATCATAAGATTACGCTACGTGTACGCACATACTACAAAAACTTCCATTAATTGCTAATAACGATACTAATCGTTTAAATAAACTCTCCAATATGGTGCCTACTTTCAAGCCTTGCTCAAATGAGTATCAGTACTGCGTGATTTCTTGATAGAAGAGTATATTGTTATTGTGTTTTCCTGCGTGTTTATTACTTAACATTAGTTTGTTAGTACCATTATAATAATAAATAAATAACATGTATTTGCAGTTTTAACCGTTACGGAATTTCATATTTCTAAGACACCCTTCCAATCATCAGATTTTTGGCATGTTTTAGAACTTTAGTCAACAATAAATAAAAAGATCACAAGATATGAAGTAAATAGATAAAAGTTAAAAGTAAACAGCAAACAAAAACAAAATCTGAGAAACATTATGTAGAATAAATTAATTAAAGTATCTTTATGCAGCCTTTGAATGTAGTAGATGGTAATTTGCAACCCAGTAGTCATTTGATTTTTGAGAATCTGCCAACCTAAGGCATGAGGTTCTCAATTGAAGAGAAATGTCATCAATGGTACACGGATTTTTGTAAATTGTCAGAGGAAACTGGAATAGGCATATATGGGCTGAGAATTAAGCAATTCGAAAGTTGGGGGAAACACTCAAGCATCTTCTAGGCGAAAATATACGTTGTTGAAAGATGTGTTCAGTTCAATATTGACGAAAATTTCAGAAAGCAGGAGATTATTATACCTGATAGTCAAGCAGCCATTAATACGCTCAGCTTATACGTAATCAGCTCCAAGCTAGTCTGGCGTGTTTAGTGAAATTAAACGAACTAGGTAATAGGAACAAGCTAACAGTTCGGTGGGTTTCGGGACATACGGGAGTGGAAGAAAACGAAATAAAGAACAATCTTGCAAAAACGGAGACTGGAATGTCATTCTTAGAGCTTGAAACCTTTTGTGGGATAAGTAACAGTATAATACTGAAGAAAGTGAAATAGAACAGATGAAACCCCATTATTGGGAGAATCTCCAGATAATGTGACAAGCTACAACTCTTCTGGGAACCTATAACCACAAGAGATTTACAGAAAGCATCAACCTGGGTAAGAACAATATTCGTATATTAACAGGAAACCTTTCCTGTAAACTGAAAGAACATCTGAAGAAGCTTAGATTAACAATGGAATCTGAATGGAGATTTTGTGGAGAAGAGCCGGAAATATCCATCCATCTTTTTTTCAAATTGAGCAACACTGTGCAAACCAAGGGTATTGCACCTGGGAGTATGTGTTATCGAAGAGGAAGTTTGACTTAACCTGAGGCTTTCTCACGTCCTGCCCTTTTTTAAAAGGAATAGAATTGGACGCCAGCTGTAAAATAGCAAGAATCTGGGACATACAAAGCCGCTGCTGTTTTTGTTACTGGAACTGTAGCTGAAGAAATAAACCATTCTAAGAAAAAGCTATGAACGATTTTTTTGGTGAAATTCAATGTGGGAGATTCAATAGCTTTTGTAACAGAAAAAAAACGTGTGTTTAAATAAGTTAAAAAAAAATAAAGAAAATGTTAGTAATTATTTATAAACTAAAACCAGCTTTTAAGGCAGCTGTATAAAAGGCTTTTCAATGAAACAAAGTAGAAGATTTTAAAAATACTCACCCATTTCATTGTAAAGATATATTTTTTTAAATCATTGTGTCCTAATCCTAATTATTTTTCCTCTTTGAAAATGGCAACGGTAAGTACCTAAAACAGATAACCACAAACTGTATTAAACTTTGATAACAATTATGTACGATCTTACATCGTAATGACAGCAGTGATACGTTTAGTAGAATTTTCAATAGTCTGCATTCATGCCAAATATTAAATAACAATAGACTAACGAAAATAGAACATTAAAATGAATGGCTGGAATATGGCCAACCAACCGTAATGATAATCTTTTGATATAGCCTTGAGTATATACATACACCCTATTTCATTATTTTTCATTATTAAAATGCTTACCATTAATCAATAAAAACACGGTCCTTTTTCATTCACTTGCATACGTATACTCTACGTATATTTATATTGTAGTGCCGAAAAAATTGTCGATGATTCAAGTATTTGAGATTGTTTCTCTAATATTAACATTATGTATCCTTTAAAATATTTTAATTTATTAGTAAAAATATTGAGATGTTATAATGCTAACGACAACGTTTTTAATGTCCCTGGTTTCTTTGCCATGGTCTCTAAACCATTTTAACCCTTTCATCGCTGTAGCCATTCAAATCGAGAAATCAGTAGATCTGCGCATAGGTAGGTATTTAAGACGGGTTACATATTAAATTACTAGTTGAATGGAAAAGCGTATTATGTCTATTTTAAATTAGTATTAAAAATCATGGCAACATCTGGACTTCTAACCTTTGATGGTCGGACCTGACCTTAATACTGACGGGTTGAAGATGTTAATGGCGCCAAGGCAAAGATGTGCTCTCATCTGGTACCAGGGCATTACGATATTGAGAGCAATTAAAAAGACTGACAAATTCCGTAAAAGAGGGTCGGAGACTAAAATCTACGGAACAGAACCAGTTGATATTTTACAATAAAAAAAATCAACTGGCGCGGACACATACAGGATACCGGGTTCAAGCGAAGCAATGTGAACACTAAAGGAATACCCTTTATAGGAAATCCATGCGGAAAGTGAACTAGAAAGCTGATACAAATAAGCAGAAAGCAACTCGGGATTAGCACAAATCTGAGGATCGGACATGCTCCGATGAAGGAACGTCTGTGCAAAATCGGCGTGTATAATGGTGATTCAAACTGCAGACGCTGTAGGACAGGACCAAGAAGCACCAAGCATATACTATGTGACTGCGAAGAACTGGAGCATAGGAAGCAAAGTTTATTGTCTGCAAGCTGCATATTTTTCAGGGACTATAAACTGGAAGAGTCCGGGAGCACACGAGGTGCTGTAAGATTCAGATGCTGGTTACCGCTAGTCTGTGAGTTGGCGTTAAGGAAAAGAAAATTCAACTGAGTGCCACTTTTGTTGCATTAAGATATTCGGGTTTTCATCAAATATATATAAGTTGTTAGCTTCACACACGCTCATTTTGTATATTGAAATCGTCGAAAAATATTGCCGCAGAATTTTCTACCGAAGAAAATTTTCAATTTTGCAATAATGTTGATAATTTCATGATAGTATTAGGTTACAAATATGAATTGAAATAATGCGTCTGTTTAACTGAGCTTAAAAGCTTTTTACATATAGGGAACATCTATCCATAGGTAGGAACCATCTTCGCATGGTAACAGAACACTGTACACTGAAATGATACCTACAGAAAATTGGGCCTAACACTAGAGATATCAACTGCAGACAGAGAACGCTTACCAAATTCTGTGTGAATGCTAGACTCTGGAACCAGGAAGCCAGGCAATTTTTGGCAAGCCAAAAATGAACCCAGAGGATTCATTCGACTAACCAGCCAGAGTCTTGCACAGATTAGTGCGGGATACTAGGACCCTGGAATGACTGGTTTAATTTAATGGGTAAAAGAAATGGGAGACTAAATACAAAAAGCCAAGATGCTGCGGTGTTTCCGGAGACTGCATGTCAGACGGCCCCACAACAAAAAAAGTGGAGAGAACATATACAACATATTATTTGTTGAATAATTCATTTACATATTAGAAAAAAAGAGATATCAAACAAAACCAAAGAGACTGTACACAGTAAATGACCTGGTGAGGAAAGTATTAGGCTGGAACTAATTATGAAAACTGATAAAAAAACAACAACTAAAATATATATATATATATATATATATATATATATATATATATATATATATATATATATATATATATATATATAACATATCACAGGAGTGAGAGAAAATAGACACTCAAAAAGTGTTTAATATATTATTTTTCACAAAACACAATCAAGTAAGTAAAAAATCTTAGGGTGTAGTTAATTTGAAAAAAAAAAAATCTCTTACCAATCTTACACTAAGTCCTAGCAAAACCGAAGCAAAATATGAAAAATAATAGAGAATACCTTAGAGAAAATTGGTAACAGACTGATATGTCTAAAATCAGAAAAAGATGATGGAGTCGAGTTTTTCGGAAGAGGTAAAATATACCTATATTTCTAGGCATCAAGGAAAAAAAACAGTAACACATGAATTAAATATATGAATAAAGTATTGTAGAACATACATCAATACAAACGAGGGATAAAGCGAACAAACGTGGAATAAAGCGAAAAATTATGGCTGGAGACAGAAGCAAGTGGTCAAAAAATCCATTTATAGTTAAATTATTGAAATATGTACTTACACGTTAACACGCATTTAGGGTATAATAAGATTTAGATTATTATACCCTATATATGAATGAAACACGCTTTCTTGATAAAATCATTTGCACAACCTAGAAATGGTACATCTGTGCTGATATCAAATATATAGGACAGACTGGCGAGTCAGTTTAATGGCCAGTCAGGATACGATATATTTTTGGAGAAAATAATGTAGTCCGTAATTTGCTGGTGACGCTTCATAATAGTAGTAGTAATATAAAAAAATCTAGTTCCTAAGGTCAGTGTTTTAAAAGGACCAGTTTCTCAAACAAACTCTTTTTGTTTATTTGCCTATATAATGTGCCCATTAATCGCTCTTTTTAATTTAAGATATGCCGGTAAAAGTCCTTTATAAACCTATTAACGCACTAATGCGTTTATAACTTATAAAGGCACTCCGTTAAGTGTGATAGATTTATTATAACATTAAATTCAAAGAAGAAATCTTTGCCGGTATTATACTTAAAATTAGAGTTGCTTAAAAGTTTCCTTAAAACAAGGAAAAAGGGCAAACAGGGCTTCAATACCTTATCCAAAAATATCCTAATATAATTGACGCAAAACTGAAAAATGCAATTCTTATAGGACCCCAGATTCATGTGTGTTGTCATGTGTTCAACAAGAGCGAGAACATGAAGTATTTTAAGCAATTTAGAATGGGGAAACAGGTTTAAGAGGGTGAGAATTTCTTAAGAAATAACAATTCTGGAAATTACGAGAATATTTTTAGTGAACTTGTTGGCAATTACCAGGCATTAGGCTGTGTGATGAGTTTCGAAATATCATTAAAAAGTGTATGTGTGCAAAAGGTAATTTAGCCCAATATATTTCTAATGTAACTCAGCCACTTTTTGCATTTACCCCTTCATTTTTTGCATTAGCACCTGGATTTTTTTTTTCGAATCTTGGCAATGTTAGGTATGAGGACGAAAAACAAACTTAATCAATTTCCACTATCCTAAAGCGCTGTTGGGAGAAATGTAATAACGATACGTTTTTGCTGATTACTGTTGAACGTTTACTTCGGAATGTTCTAAAGCCCGAAACGGGAAACTTCCTAAGTACATTTCACAATAGGGTTACTAGTTACTATTATGTCATTAATATGAATTTTTGAAAAATTTCGAAAGAAAGAAATTTGCCTTTGTTGTTATTATCAGTAATATTGAATAAAATATACTTTTGTATATAATTCCGATAATAAAGAAAATTAAAATTGTTTGTAATTACTTAATTGCTGCAGTATCTGCATGTGATATTAAACATATGTTATTATTTAGGCAATTTATGCATTGGCCACCCTTATTATTTTTACTGTTCACAAAAATTCTTGAGTTATTTGGAAACTATAATGGAGGTTTTTGTCTAAGCTGTAGTAGAATTCTATATATATACAAATAGGAGAAAAGCTTAAGAGATACATATTATATGGGTATTAAATTTCTATGTTTACTTACATATGTAGCAATATCATAAAAAGTATTTCTCACAAGACCTTGTAAAGTCATACCATATCATAAATCATATAACTACTTATGTACAGCTGCAAGCGAGTGTGATAATTGGAGCTGTTAATTCATAAGAGTGATAAACATCACAATTTTAATAATGAAACATGGAATTCCTTTATAAATCCGCCAATAATATTTATCTTTCGCACATGTAGGTATATTAAAGTATGGACGATCGTTGGTAGCTGAACTGGTTTTTCTGTTCGTGCAATATGCATTTACATATAAATAGCACTGCGAATTAATGCAAGAAAAGCAACCATGAGGCCGTAGTTACCACATGTTGAGCTTTACATGGTTGTACCTAGGAATTTACATACATAAACGATATTTACAATATAGGGTTATTAAGTGAGATTTCCTGTTTTGATTATAAGTAATGCAGTGTAAGAGTAGTAAGATTAATTACGTCAAGCTGTTATTGGACCAATATATGTAGTTAAACCTTCATAAATGTAAGTACTGGTACTAATTGCCTACCGATATAAATCTAATTTGCCAGAATAATTAATTAGATCTTGTCAAATTTCTTTCCAAACTATTTTATAACTAAGGCTTTAAATCCAGGTGCGAACCACATTCAAAGTTCACGCACAACTACCGCACTGGCACATAGATTTAAAACTAAAGTAAAAAATGATAGACACGCATGATTCTACACGAAGTTGAGATGTTCAATGCAAGTGAAAGGTTTATTCTATCTGATTAAAATTGCGATGCCAAAAGAAACAGTAACGAAAATTAAAATTAAGTTTCTCCGATTACGTGATGTGAAGTTATCATTGTACATTTATCATGAAATATGAACTAGAATTATCTAATGAAATAACAAGAGTATTATAGAAATTCTAACAAACATATTTAACAGTTTTGTATTTCGTTTTTCTTTTTGGTACAATCAATATTTTAAGAGTGCAATAGAACACACAAAGTCGATGCCACAGTTTATTGCTACCATAATTACAATCATCATATGCTATTTTTATTTGCTTTCTGTGATGCTGATGACGAAAGAGTTGTGTGGGAAAATAAAGCTTGTTTTTGTTTAAACTTATTATGCGCTTCGGATATGTATTGAAAACTGTAAGCGTGCCCTTAATCAATAGAATATATAAAATTAGGCTATTTTTTATAATTCAAATTGGACATAGGTATCTCGACCAAACGATGGAATGATGAATTAAAAACAGCTCTTTTGTGTGGTGGATGACAAGTATAAGAGTCACTGTGTATATAATTATCAGTGTATGTTTTCTTTCTGTATATTAGAAAATCGGAACTGTCGTTGTTATTTGCGATGGCAACATCGGCAATGTTAAAAAAATGATCAAATCATACTTCTCATTAAAAATTTCAATGAATGGTTCTACGTCAAAATCAAAATCAACCATAGTAAAAATATCATCCGCATAGCGAAACTAAAATTTAGGAAAATAGAGTGTCTAAATCTTAATTTTACTTTAACAATGAGTTAGAAATGGGTTGGTCAGAATCAGTGACAAAGAATTGCCCATTGTTATGGTAAAACTCTGCTTAGAAAACTTGTTGTTGGAAAAGAAGACATTCTGGTCCATACATTCTGGTCCATACAAATATGTGTTAGTGTGACATATTCATCATATTTTGCAGCAAGAACTAAAATCCAAAAAGTATGCATGAAAGAAATCACATCAAATGAGATTAATCTATCTTTGAAATCAATCTGTTCTTTACTATGTTTTTCGATTAAATCGTAGGAGCTTTTTGTGATTAGATCTAATTTAACTGATTTAAATTCTGAGAATTGACTCGCCAGCTATTTAGCAATATAATAACTGGGGCAATTCACATTGGAAGCAATAGGTATGTTCGTGTCACTTCCTTTGTAAAGTTTTAAATATCAAATTGTTCAACATCCTGATACTAACTCCCAGGTTTTCTTGTTTACAGTTTTATATTTGCTTCTTTTTACAAATTATAGCTTTTATTTCTTATTGCACTTGTCATTTACGTGTCAGTGTATTGCTGAAGATGCAGTATGTTTTTATGGAGTACGTATGCAATAAAAAAGGAATTTAGCATATTATTGTTTGCGAAGAAATTTTATTAATTTAGTATTAATGCATTAAAAGGATAGTATAAGGTATAACGATGTTATGAACTAGGTACTCACGAAAAAAAATTGTTTTCCAAAGTACTTTTGCAAAACATGGTAAATTTGAGAAATCTATCACATTAACTTTTAAATGATTATCAAAAAAATGAATTAAACTATAATGAATTCAATCTAATTTATTTCAACGTATGAATTTAACTGGCCAAGAAACCAGGGGAGCGCACTAAAAATTCATTATCAAAAATTATTTAAATTTATCTTAAAATTCGCATACTTTTGGTGCATATTGTAATTGGATTTAATCGCTGATTAGGATATGAATAGCATAGTTGCAAAAATGACGTTTTAGGATAAATAATAGGTATTTTAAATCAAAACAATTTTTTGTTAACGGACTCAGTTATTTGATAGCACCTTTTCCTAAAACCTGTTTTACTTATTTCAGGAACTGTTTACCAGACGCCCTAAGTAAATGAGTGGTATATTATTTCCAAGAGAATCTTTCAACAAGAAAAAATTCTCAATTCAGTTTTCGATTAATGAGTACAGGAATCAACGTAATTTTAAAAGCGTTGTACAAGCCGTTGATTTTTTTAAGTGTTCATTGAAATATAGAAGCGATGCCACTTCTTCTAATTATATTTGAGTATCCATGAATTACTTTCCCAAAAATTTTACCTAGACTTTATATTAGTGATTTTCTATTGTTTTCATTTCACACTGATAATTACCATATCGAAAGTATCGATCGAACGATTTCCAAACATTTGATACTGTATTATTGAATTTGATAGTAATAATAACTTTAACGTGAAAGTACCAGATGTTGGCTGTTTCGCAAATTTGTAATCATGGAATCTCCGACTACATTGCGACTAATGTATTCAATCGACATAGGATGTGCCACTCACTTTAGTTATTCGCGACGCCGTTGTGGAATCCGCGTCACGTCGGCTTACGTAACCTCGCGACAATATAATACTTTCAATAAAAATGTCGATGACTTCGTGGCACGACTGTCTACGCTGTTTGGGCGAAGAATCGATGAATTACGAAATTCGTGTATTTATGTTGTGTCTCTTTTGATGTTTTTGTTATCAAAATGAAAGATTAAAGTGCTCTGTAACAAGTCGTAGTGAATTTACACTCCCTCCTCATTTTTTATGTATACTTAAGATGAGGTGTAAATTTGCCACCATTTCTTACAGTGTTGATAGACGATGGCGATAGAGCCGGGAATAGAAGTTATAGAATTATATGCTTTATGAGAAAATACAAAACTGCACATATCTTCTGTAAATTTTACTACTTTGAATAGGTAGTACGAGAACTGAAAGAAGACGTGAGAAGATCAAAAATACCACAAAAAAATTACGGGGCAAATTTGATACGGTTAAATTATATACTAAAAGAGTTCAAAAAATAATCAAATCAGCAGTTATGAAAATTCTTTTTATGAGGTAAGTTTCAAGTTTAAATTGTTGTTAAGGAATCTTACACTTAAAGAGATTGATATTATGCAGGAGACATCCAAAGTATTGGTTCTATATGAGTTGGCATCATGTCTGCTACCATTTTAATTTGTTGTTTTGTTATATCTTATTTATTGTGTTTTACTTAAAATCTTTGCCTTTCACTCTTTATTTTTGAAATTTCGATATTTGACGTGTTTGAGACCTAAGGATGTCGTGCCATAGTCAAAACATGTCTTAAAATATAATAAACACCTTTTATGAATGTAAGGACGTTTACTTCATATTAAGTACTTTAAATTTTATTGACTAGAAAAAGTTTATAGACTGACAAGAGCACCATCTCTTTTAAATATATATTTATCAATGGTGAAAGTAGAATACAGGCCGCGCCTATCCGATAAGCTGGTTGCGATAGACTGTGACGGGGTCCTGAATAAACGGCATCGACTGGACATTATAAGTGACGGAAATTGTACATCTTTTCATATATGTAATTAAAAAAAATATAAAGTTTATGTTAAGGGGAAGCATACACTGTGCTGAGGAAATAGGGAACATAATGGTGTGCAAGAAACTCGTTGCTACTTATATTTAATTAAAACTTATATATCGCATTAACATTTTTGTCTCGATCGTCAATAATTCGTGTTGATTTATATGAGAACATTTCCAGTATATTAAAGCAGCATATAACTGACAGAAAAGGACTTATTCACTCTGAAGGAACGGCAGAAATTAAATTACACACTTTAATATAACTTATAACAACACTACACTGGACGCACGTTTCGATAGCAAAACTATCATTATCAACAATAACGCTCAACTTTAAGTTCGTATGGTAAGGCATTTTAAAATGTGTAGTGTCAGCAGTGGCACAGTTATGAGTATATTTGTCAGACATTAAATATAAAAAACAGATTGTTTTATATTTATATACACTGTTAAGCTAATCAAAATTATGAGTAATCTAAAACGAATACTTAGTCAAGGTAATTATTATTTTTGTTGGTTCCCTTTTATAAATTCAACAAACCCACTAAGTTTATTTGAACAAGAAGTAATGTTTAATTAATAAAATAAGCCTTGTCAAGAAATAAGGATTAGGTTGAGCAAAATAGCAGTTATTTAACTTAATTCAATTATCTTGTTAAAATTTCTTTACCCAAATCTTGGCCTTCACTTTTGTAAACCAGTGCTCTGATCTAAATATCATAATAATAATAATAATAATAATAATATTCATTTATTTCCAACAGGCACAAGGCCCAAGTACAGGAAATATATAAACTAGTTACATGTGCTAAAACTAAACAAAATAATAACTAATATTAATCCCAGAACGAAAAAAAAAAGTAATAATGAGAGCAAATATTAAACAGAACAAAAATTCTTACACTATATATAATATAGATAACAGTTTTTAACACGTATGGTAGCAAATATGTTAAGTATACTGCGTATTACAGAAATTGTAGTGAATATGGCACTTCTGCCATTTCACGTCGATAATAATGCATATATTTATCTCGATTAGAAATATTAATCTGATGTATTTACCAGTTAGACATCTAATTGGAGCTGTGATCATTAAAAAAGCGACTAATGACGTGCAATGGCAGTGATGTTGATACCTAACTATTGTTTTCTTAGAGTATATAATACCTTGTTAACAGATGTCATATACGTATGTATAATATTATGACACCTAAACAATACTACGTTTGTGAAGCGAGTTGAATGCGTGTATAGTTTGCTGTAGCAATATAATATTATTAACTGAAAAATCTGAAAAAAAGAAACTGAAAGAATGGTAGAAAGAAAACTTGTTCACTTAACGCCTATGATTTTGTGATTGTGAGTGTAGTCGTGTTTTCATACAGTTGTAACGTATTTTAATGTTTTCAGGGTTTAAAAATCTATACGGCGATATATTCATTAATTTAACTGCCTTGATTTATTTTTACGGCTTGCTTCGGTTTTTCACTATGCGCTCTCCGGTATAGATGGACTGCTCCCTGCTCACGTGTGTATTTTTATACTTGCCGCGCGGACTCGAGAAGAAATCTACATGTTTCCTGAAAGTTCCAGTCATTTAGGCTAGAAATTTCGATCGTGAATTGAGGCGGCCTGTGTGAGCCGTCTCGTGATCTAGGGGTGGCGCCATCTGCTGGTACAGGGGGAAACTCTAAATTTCAAATTTAAAATAGGCACGCTAGAATATAATTTAGTGTTTAATAAATATTTCACATTTAATACTGTTTTATAGCTTCAATTAACCCAGCCGTTGTGTTGTTTATATACAATCCAAAAAGTGTGCTGATTTAACGCATTTATTCATTAGCTAAACACATTTTATTTCTCAGCCCAGAGCACAAGAAATGGAATCCCACATTTATTCTCAATACCTCATGATGCAATTAACAATGTTGAGGGCAATTTAAAATTGATCGGTCATACAAAAGTATGGAATAAAATTATTTATTAAGCATATGAATAGTACCTATATATCGTAAGGCTTATTACAGCCTTACAATGTACTGAAATTGACTGGCTACTTCTTTGTAGCAAATTGAAAAAATAAACCAGAATTTTGCTTCAAGTATTATGCTTGGCTTTATCTTTTCTGTACATTGTAGGACACTCTGGTTTTAATGTTCCTGGTTTAATAGACGATTGAAATGTAATGGAATTTTGAACATCTCTATAAATGGATGAAGCAGTGATATAATGAATACGAGCAAATAAAATCTTCAGTGAAAGGTAATTATAAATAATATATGTTTAATCAAATACGGTGTATGTGTACAAGAACTCTGGAAAGCTTACAACAGTGTAACAGAAATATGCGTGGAGTAATAAGAATTTATTGCAAAAACATGATAAAACGAGAGAATTGAAAGTAAATGAATCACGTTGGAGTCGTTATACTGAGTTATCTTTATGGTAAACACAATTTCAATTAGCATTAAAATACATCTCGGGCTTAGATACAAGTTCCATGAGGGAGATTCATTCGCGATGCATTAAATGTAAATCTGCCCATAAACTTTAAAATTGCATCCATTATTTAGATTTTTATTAGTTCCCCAGTGTAAACCACATCTAGACGTTGTAAACTCGAAAGGAATAATTCAACCTAACTGTTATTAACGCAATACACGGTACACACAAAGTGATATAACTAATTTCGTCTAAGAATACGCATAAATGATCAATAAATATATTTTTCAGGGTTACACCCAAATATAACCTAAAACTTTTAGATTGTATTAGCTATAAATAATTCTATTACGGATTATTTACAAACATTTTATGAGAAGTTGCTGTAGCTTCAAGCAAATTTCTGTTTGTGTCTTAACATTGATTTTATTTTTTGTAGACGTGCCGACACACTTTCAATCTTCAAGCTGTGGCAGCATGCTTTGTATAGACCTACATACTTATGTGTATAGCAGGTATGATTTATTATGAAGTACATGCTAAATGTCAAGGAAATACGTTGCATGATTGGATATTTATAGGATGACATGCTCGGAGAATGAAACTTCCGTTTGTAGTAATGAAATTATAAAGTCCAACATTCTACTCAGGCCTAGGCTGCAAATATCAAATAAGGATTCAACAAATTTTTACCACAGCTGGAAATATAATTCCAAACTAGCATCATGCAGTGCAGCACGTGCTACATCATTTTCTTCAATTGGATAGGACTAGTTGTTATGGAAAACATAATTATATAAAATCAAAAAATACAATTCGTAATGATTATATAAGATACGTGTCCTTTATTCAATTTTATATTAGTAAAAGTACAGCTGCCTATTGAAATTATGTTAATGCGAGAAAAAATGTAATGTGTGTACAACCAAAAATTGTTAATGAAATCATCAGCTTTTAGCATTTTAGGAAATTTGAAATTTATTTGCTCTTTTTGCCAATCCAAGTAGTGGTAACTTAGGTCCTGACTTGATTGAATAATAATAATCAAAAATGTACAGCCTTGTTTTAATCATGTTCCTTAGTTACATTACATCAACCTTCTCTAAACACTAGTTGTTTTCCCACTCAGTGGAAATTAATACATGTTATATTGATATTGTTGTTAAGAATTATCGCCAGATATATTCATTGTGTAATACATCAAAAATTTGTTGAACATGCAATTTTAGAATCTATTTTCATTGATTTTTAACGAATAAACTTGTTAAGGTGTAAAGGCTCTATTAACGAATTGTTAGAAATAGGTTGACAAGCAAGACACATTTCATTCTACGGTCTTAATGGTACTACTTTTCTGAATTAAATCATATCTTCACAACCTAATGAAAATAGTTATCATGGCATCTGCACAAATATGATTAGAGTAATATTGGTTGTCCATAAGGTAGTGACTTCCGACACTCTCCTTATTGCTTTTAAAAGACCTGTACAATTCACTGACTAGTTGTAACTATTTCAAAATATTTCAACTAGTTCAGATTTCCATCCATTTACTAGAAAATGATTTAGATAAGCTAGTTTTTAAAGCGAGAACCATAACATGTTATTAAATTACATTATATTGTGCATATAAACTGAATAACACAACATTTTAAGCATTAAATCACATGAACATGGACAACAGTTAAGGTCTTAAAAGCTGTCGCTTTTTGCACAGTTACGTGGGTTGTCTTTATTCACATATATCTTTATTAGCGATCATACACCACCACTTAACATCCGCACAACATATAATGGGTCTTCCAAATTGAGCGCCTTATTTTAAAAATAAAATTGTAGATGGCAGATCGAATTCGTCTAGGTATTTTGACATTTCCGAAGTGTTTTTATGACATTTATAAAAATGCCCTAGTACACGATACAACAACGCGCTCAAATTGTTGAATTATTTTATTAAAATTGGCGTTCTGTGAAATATGTTTTTAGAAAACTACGTGAATTTTCACGTTCAACAACAAGTTGGACTCAGTGAATCAACAACATGCTGAATTATACAAAAAGATTTAGCTTTAAAGGCATATAAGTTTCAAATAATAAAAGAACATTGGATCATGCAAAACATCGTGCATTCGTCAATTAACTTAAAGAACACCCAGAATTTTATTCACAGAAAATATCTTTTCTCTGAAGCACATTTTGAAATTGGTGGTTTTGTTAACAAACAACATGCTCGTATTTGGGGTGAGCAAAATCCACTAGTAACTCACGAAAGGCCTTTACATCCTCAACGAAGCACTGTTTGGTGTGCATTATGAGCAAGTGGTATAATGATCATCGTCCCTTCAAAATGCTGCTGGTGATGCTATAACAGTGAATAGTGTTCGATATCTTAAGATGATGGCTGAATTTTTGTGGGCCGAAATGAATAATATCGATCTAGAGTAGAGGATAGATGGTTTTAACAGGACGGTGCAACGCTTCATTTTTCTAATGAAACATGTTGGTTGTAAATTACTATAAATAATGGATAATGCAGTTTTTCCTCATTGCTTCATCATGATTACAAAAGTACGCCGTAGTAGTATGAAAATTTGCATAACTCTATAACTTTTTACTCCAAGCATTCTTTCTTGGTAAAGTATTGGCGTACTCTAAACGCAAATAGTACTTTACCTGACAAACAATGGATTTTACCAAAGTAGGCCAATGTTTCTGAAAAGTTTGCATTCTCATTCTGAACAACATTCCTTAGTAACATTTTAGCATTCTGTGAACAGAAATGGTACTTTACCTGTAGCAAAGGCACTTTTGACTGGGCTGCAAAGGCTTACTAGATTTTTAAATCTCGGAAGCAAACCATAAATAAGTTTCAGACTAAGCAGGACTTATTTCCCGAGTATTCCAATTCAATTTTCTTGTTCATTATACCTATTGTCAACTCCATCCGAGTACACACTGTATATATATTTTGTTTGAATTTCTTATTCGCCCAATTCAAAAATTCTTAGATATGTCATTTGCTGACATTTTAAAGCATTATGAACGTTTCTAAAGTAAAAAAATCATTTAACTGTACACAACTCCGAAATGAGTCATTTCGCAAAAAAAAACTTATAATCAATTAACTCCGCTAATCCTATTTTATGATCAACAATTTTACTAACTATATTTTAACAACTATTATTTACAGAGGTGATTACGGTGCAATGCAGTGATTGAGCTGTATCCTTATTACAACTTATGTGTATAATTGGTGATGCTAAAATATTTTATGAATGTCAAATTTAAAGTGTTATGTTTTTAGCTGCAGTGTTTATTCATAATGCACTGTGAAAAGAGTTAATAATAAATTGTGAAAGCCCACCTTATAATAGATGTTATTTTAACTGTACCAAGCCGTGCATTTTTTCTAATAAATATCAATATATGGGTGAATACTTAATGCCGTTCAATACATCTCTAATATGTGCTAATATCTATGCTTTTCAATGCAGACATGTTTGGTTACATAAAAATCGATAAGAACACAATATTTATACAGAAAATGTATAACAACCTTTTGAGATTCGTAAAGAGACTTGGAATTACTTAACAGTGAGTTAGTTCACTCATTATGTTTCACACGTGCTGCAAATATTGAGGGGTATTTATCTCATTCGTGATATTGGGTGACCGAGAAATTTTCAAGGCTCGTACAATGGCTTAACAACGAAGTTTTAGAGTCTGATAGTCCTCGTAACATAAGATAGTTTCGTACGATTCAATTAAATTCTGATTGCTAGAGGGACGAACATGGAATACGTAAATATGTTTGAAGGAAATACGCAGATAGAAACGCATGGCGCTATGAATAGCAAATAAGGTATTTTCTCGTTATCTTTGGAAACAATGTTCTCGCTTAATATAAACGCGAAGATGATGTAGGCAAATTTACAAAATATTTGGATTTGTTTTTTAGTTATGTAAAATATACTTTGAAGTGTGTATGTAAGATACGGAATCTACCAAGATTTGTCTAAAGGTATATCTGGAAGCTGCACATCTCCTAAATTTAAACGAAACCAGAGATTTCAAAAGACAAAGTAAAAATTATATGAATGTTATAAGAAGTTATTTTATTTACATTATTAGGATATCAGAATCTGATCGAGCTTCTACTTTCTAACAGTCAAAATCAAGTAATGACTTTTGAGAGGGAAGATCTATCATCACTCAATAGAAATCTGAGCCATCTTAATTGCCTCAGTTTGTTTGCTGGGAGCACGAGACAATTAATCAAACCATGTGGCTCCACTCCCTTTTATCAACACCCCAGTCATATCAAAATCGTTGACGAATGTGTTTTCGTCTTGCATTTCAGTTAACACCAAGAGCGTTTAAAAAGTAGCTGTTTGCTAATTTCTAAAAGAATTCTCTTTTTAAGCTTGCGTCCTTGTCATCAGTACAATTGACTATCCTAAATCGAATTCTCATGCAGAATTATAATTTGTTCGAAATAGGAAAGGCTTGGATTAAAGGAGGTGAGAAAAAAATTAGATAAACACATATAAAACATTTGGATGCATAAACACACTTTACGTGTCGACTCGCAAAAAAAAAAACATGCCAATACACAATATGTATGGGATGTATTTGTAAAAAATGTATTTACTGCTCAGAACTTTGTTATAGATTTGTTTTTCAAAGTATGTTTTTTCTTTGAAAGTTTCAGGGCATGATGTGATAGATACAGACGATAATTTCAGAGGTAGAATGCATACGAGATACGGATTCTGCGGGCATCTTGATGATGTGCATACCGTCAGATTCAAGTAAGCCTATAGGTGTCGGAAATAGCCTAAACACCAACTCATAAACAGTGAGTAAGTGGACGTATCAAATTTTGAGAACTTCGGATTAATTTGTATGGAAATTAAACAGAAATTATTGGTTTTTGAAAGAAGCAAATTCAATTTAAAGAGAAAAACAAATTAATGATGGAGCTTATTTAGGGAAGGCTTGCTATCTTTGACTTCTTGAGGCTTTTAAGCATTCTTCCGATTCACAGCGTGCGCATTCATCTAGCCAAAATTAAAGGTGTTATTGTTTGCTAATCGCTTACTTATTTACGTAGAATAAAATATAGTAGTTTTGCATTTGTACACATGTATCTGTTCTAACACTTTTTTAATTCCTTTTCGTTGTTTTATGTAAAAATGAATAGAGTTAGCGATTTTGATGTCAAAAATTGTTGGGTTTGAGTTTAGAAGCGAAATGTGTATCCCTTCATGCGACAAGTAACAAACATACATGACCTTTAGAACTGGTTTCAGTAACTTAACTCTTTTTTGATTTTTTTTTTCATTTCGTATGATTTTTCGTTGTAAATATGTTAAACCCACCTTTTTTCCCCTGGCAAATTCATTTACATTTTTTTTACACTTATTCTAAGAATAATTTATTTTGATCAAGTTAATAGTAACACCGAATTTGATTAAAAGTAGCAGTTTTTGTTGAAATATTTTATCCAATTCCTAACACCAATAGCATGTATAATTTTTTCCGAAAAAAATACATGTACATTCAACAATATAAAATAGACTTTACTTTACTATTAACTATACCGCGTGGAAGATACAAGTATAGTCAGCGAAAGATATTTGAACCTGACCCAAAAAAGTAACACGATAATCGAGCAACGGCAGCAGCGGTTATGGAATCAATCGATTATTAAATAAAATCATTTGTGAGGAACATATCATATTTCTTAAAAATAAAATGTTAATTCAGAAAGTAGATATCAGTGAACCGTGACTGCATAAACCAGGAAAACTATTTGTAGGAGTAGGTATAGAAATAAAGTTATTTTATAGTATAACCACTTCCTATCAAACCAATAAAAGAAGAAAAAATATTGAATTCGTAAGAATTAGGTTCAAAATTAGTTTCGACTGATAAAAATACAGATCGATCACTTCCGAATTGAATAACCTTATTGTCAATATGTAGTATTATATACCGAACCCTTGTTTTAGAAGATATTTTTTTTTATATAATTAAAACATTACATTTTTCGAATCAAAGATTATTTTGAACGCTTACTGATACTATTTATTTATTTACTTTCCTATTTATTTATTTATTTTTTCAAGAATGCTTGACGCTGGTTTAAAGAGAAATTTTATTATTTTAATTTATTATATCTTATTTTACACGGAGAATTTGGGTAGTTTACATAATTATACAATCGTATAGATTAACTTTTTCATTCAAATCGAATTTGCCCTTTACAAATTTTTAATAACGCATCAATTTTACAGTTATTAACTCTATCAGTTTCCTTATGTCTTTATATCGTATACCTATTAAATATGATATGATTTTAGAACAGAATAAATCATTTTAATATCAGCACTTTTCGTTAAATTACATTCAATATACAGTAAAATTAATTAAGAATTAATAAAGTATATGTATCCATATTGGTCACTACCTAGTACAGAGTTACATTGACATAGTTTTGTTAGTGAGTTGTTACTGGTGTTATATAATTTAGTATAGGCGCAGGTCTTCAAATCCCGCGAGATTCTCCAGGGTACTGGATTACAATTCCTACTATTAACATGGACATATATAGCATCATATGAGCATGTTCAGTGACCTAGTAAACAAATTATCAATACTGGAGAGGAATTTACTGTTTCTTTTTTGTAATTTAGGTCAGTTAACAAAGCTATAGTCACCGAATTATAGAATTAAACACATGGTAAAAATCAAAAAACTGCTATCACCAATTCTGGTCACTTCCACTAAAAATCTCTATAATGGAATTAGAATTTTATATGCTAGTACAGATTGAAAGCCTGTTTAAAAATTAGGGCCAGTTTCATAATAAACTCAAATCAAACTCAGCTCTACACAAGGTTTGCACAGCAAACCGTCGCACGAAATTTTGTGTTCTAAATTTAATTTTACGGTAATAAAAAGAAAGACAAAGATTAGTAATATAATACAGAAATTGTAACAATTAAGAAATTACATGTACTTCAAGAGTTACATTGCCCTAAATGTTGAAATTTCAATACATAGTTGTAGTTTTTACGATATAGCGTAATTTCCAACACTGAAGCATTTATTAGTTTCCTCATTTCGTCGGCATTTAAATTAGGTGCGGCATATGCCTTTTCTTTGATAAAACCTCAAACAAAAAAGTCTAATGTATTATCGGGGGACTCAGTGAGCCATGATATTGGATCACCTCGAACAGTCCATCTGTCTGGAAAATGTTCATCCAACCACATTCTAACATTAAGAGCAAGCGGCATTCATTGGCACGTTATGTTAACTTCTTTCAAAAGGCAACATCTAAGCGGTTTGAAAGGGAATTGGTCCAATAACTGTATGGTGTATTATGCCTAACGAAAGGTTAACATAAGACATCTTTGGCGACTATACTCACGACATTGGTACGAATTTTCCTTTGCCCAACAGCGAAAGTTATTACTGTCAATGATTCTCTCTATTAAATATGCATTCATAGCTTCAAAGAATATGTTCCAGAAAACCGCCATCATGAATTCTATTTAAATTCGTGTTGCAGAAATTCTATAGGAGGAGTTATCGGTTTCATAAAGAGGTTGAACTTTAACAACGTGATATTTATGGCTGCAGAACGTTTTACTTTAAAATTGAATACAGTTTTGTTGCTTTGGATATTCATTGCAACAGTTAGCTGTGTAGTGCTAATTGAAGGATCTCCGTTTACTAAGTCGGAAACCTATTAACTACTTTCGAGAGTTTGTAGGCGCTAGATATGAGAACGAAGTTTTCATTTAAGGTAAACGGCTAATATTACATTAAAAACCATGATTTGCAGTAGATGGCCAGCAGAGGCTATCAGATTTTTAAAGTATAAAAAAATTAAAAAAAATTCAATAAAGCATTGTCAACGAAAAATATATAATATATATTTGATAATGATCTAGCATAACGAGTATCATTTACTGTGCCCATAACCTAATTGAAAAGCAAAATAATTAATGATGTTGAAGGTAAATCAAAAAAGCTCAAAAAAGAAAACCGAAAAAGCTGGCCACAAATACGACCATATTTTTTTATGCTATTTTTGTGTTTAGCATTTTTTTGGTGTGTACTGTTATTTTGTTTATGCGTAGAAAACGCATTCTGAATTATAACAGATTTAGTGATAGTCAAAATTCTACATTTGACGATCGATTGTTATAAGAAAGAAGAATAATATCATTAGAATGACGATAAATCAAAACGATAAATCCATATTGTTCGTAGAAGAAGTTACTAATTTTACCCTTCAGACAGTAATCCTTTTATTTATTATTATACTATATAAGTACAACCCAACCTAGTATTAATGTAAAGTACTAACCTATTAAAGTGTTTCTTTTCTCTCCTACACCGAAGACCTAGAGAAAAGATTTGCTGATTTTCATACATCAACCATTTTTAGAATTTAAATACACTCAAACTGTGAGTGTTTGAGTCAAATTACGCAGAATTGATTGCACAAATGTCGTTAAATCAATCTGCAATCATAGTTCATTCAATAATCTTTTAAATGTTGTTTGAAGGAATTAACCCCTTTAGAACTGTTTCTAGTCAGTAATACTACTTTGCTACAGCAAACTATACGGGCATTCAATTCGCTTTGCAAGGAAGTTCAGGTATTACAATATTACATATTTATCACCTCATGTAAAAATGTAAAATTTTTAGACATGACAACATTGCCATTGCATCGGTCACCAGTCGCTTCTTAATAACCATGGCTTCCATTAGCAGTTTACCTGGTAAATATACCATGGTAATATTTTATTATTGTGTTTGGCATGCTATTTGTACTAAATACGCAAGGTTGCTGGAGTGATATATGAGAAACGCCATCTTTACGATAGTTTCTGTAATGTAATAGGTATTTAACGAATTTGATATTGTATGATTAGAAAACTGCTATAATAATGTTTAGAACAGAGCACTTGTTTAGAAAAATGGAAAGTAGATTTAAAAAAAAAAGCAATTTCCAGTAATAATTGCATTACATTCACTGCAATTTTGGTTAGCTTAATCCTTATTATCTAATTACGCTAACTTTGTTTGCGTACATAAGTATTCAAGATAAATGATTGTTTGAAATAGCAAATGAAATTCAACAAAAATGCAAGAAAAGTCAAAACAATAATTTTTGTTGTGCCTACATTTCCATTTTCTCCGTGTATTTCATTAAATTTTAGCATGGTCAATTAATATAAGTAAATTTATACAGATTTCTTGTATACATTTATATATAGAAAATAAAATTTAGGATTTTTGATGGTGGACAGAGCTCCACCTATCTAATTTCTCAGGCATTTATATGGTACATACCTGCATTCGACGTTAATTAAAATGAGGGTGTTACATGTTTTTTAAACGGACTGTTAAAGGCGATACCAACCTAAGAACTGATCCTCAATATCACAAGGGAATATAGCATTTGTTTATTTTTTTTTTAAATAAAAATCCCTATATAAGATCTTTGTTTTAGATTATTATTATAAAAATTTACAATTACCAATTGTACCAATTTGTACATACACTAATTGGCTGATCCGGAAAGTCATTTTTAATACATAAAATTTTTCCCTGACCAACTAAACTTTTATAAGATATTCAGTCATTTATTTTAGCAAAAAATCAATTTATAATTATAGCAATTTAGATTTCATTAATTGTCCAAGCTTTTGTAGACAAATGAAAGTTACAGATTTTTTTTTTGAATTAATGTATAGATTAAAATGTTTCTCAAGGTTAATCAGGAAAACATTCAAACGAAATACTTTACGCTAGGATAAAACGTATGAAATAGCATAACATTAGGTTATATGGACCCGAACGTACTATTTGCACATTCGCACAGCTATAAAACAAAATTAATTACCGTTTAAACGGAGTGGCGTCGACCGTTAAACGTTTAACGAACCAAAAAGAAATACGTATACTCTTTCATACCTTGAAATCGTCGCACGTGCTAATTGGACCCGTCACTCCATCGTCGCCGTCGGAAACGTCTTGTTCTGTCGTCTTCTCGGCGCTACGGAAGTATGTGTTGATGAGATTTCACTCGATTTTTTCCCCAAACAACAATCGCGCATCTTGTTGACAGAAACCGAAGCCGTGGCCTGTGACAGTAGGTTGTGACACGGTCGGGATCCTATAGAGGAGATGGGTGGGGATTTGCAGGTCCCTGATGCTCGATCGATCGACTCACGCCCAGTTTTCCCGCGCACTACTGGATGTTGCTGCGCGTCGTCATTCTTTCTCTCTTCCGCCTCCACGTTCTCACCCTTGGAAGCAGCTAAACGGCACCCTCCGAATGTTCGCGTGTCCCCGTGTATGTGTGCGTGTTACGTGCGTGTGCGTATAGGACAGCTCCGAAATCGGAGACCCTCGTCCTCGAGGCTAACGCAGCCGCCCGTACTGCCAACAACCACCACCACCACCACCGCTGGCGTTGCTTCTCCAGCGAGCCTTTGAGTAGTCCTTGGAGAATCCGGGTCCATGGATTCTGTGCACGCGTACTACGCACACATATGCATTACGTCGTGATTACCTGAAATTTGTCATGTGATAAAATCGTGCCGACCGTTCTGCTACACGAGTTCTACAAGCGCAGCTCTTGTCTTTAGTTATACGGAATGATAAAGCGTCTTCGCCACTAAACGTTGGCGTTGGTGGAATTTCTTTCTCGAGGTTTATAAATCCCAACTCTAACTACCGTTTAGTGCCGAACTTCCCTTTATGCAATTTATCTTACATCTTTAGCTTTACTATTCTCACGACTGATAAGCCTAGTTTATACAAAGACCACCATTATGAGAAATAGTGTTACTTCGTATCATATCAATTCAACGAATTTGTTGAAGTCAAAGATAGCATTTATGTGAATTAACAATTGGCATGTGCCGCCAGAACTTCAACTATTCCAAATTAAGGACGACTGTGTCCACGTTATTTTTTAGAATATACGTATAGATGCAATTGATTTTTTTAGTAATACCATATAGGTCAATAAGCATATACTGGAGTCACCAATAGCATCTCCCTGAAAAGACCCAACATGTTCGAATATACCTAATGCCTGAGTAACATAAACAAGACACCGTAAAAGAACAATTTATGGTTACTCGTTAGGATAAGTGGGTGCAATGGTTGTTTACTCTTCAGAAAGGTATACATACATATATGCGCGCAAATTGTAGACATTGTGCACTACAAGAATTAATTTTTTCAACTTATTTGTTTTGAAACTCTCGACCCATTCTGTCAATTTGCGTTCTTTTGATTTATTGCATTAAGTTTTCTCTAAGTGCAAGAGTATACAAATGAAGCTTTCTTTTATCACATTATGGTGCGTTTATTAATAGTACGAGTGTTCTTTGCAATATGCAGTGATAGTGAGATCATTCACTCCTTATGGGTCAGTAACTTAGGGCAAAAGAACGAATCTGGCCATCGCGAGTATTAACTTCTCCAAAGTGCAAAGATTAGCTGTGTATGCATAACTGAGGTTACGAGAAGCTGTCGATCGAGGTAGTACTAGTTCTTACACTACTCCACGTTGTGGTGGGAGGCGCGGCAAAAAAGAACCACCCTCAAAATGATCAAGTAAGGAACGATTAGACATATGCCTCAATAGCTTGTTGTTGTGAAAGAATTTACAACAAAGCTCAACAGCAAGGACGAGTAAACTCAAAACGACTATCTTGATATTGAATAAAAAGGTATTAAATTGAAATTGGGTAGAAATACCGTCAATGGTACACGGATAGCTTTCAAAATGGCAGATGGAACTAGAATGGGAATATAAGAGTCTAAAATCATTGAGAGCTTGGAGAAATACCTAAGTATCTTCCAGGTAGAAATTACCGAAAGCAGAAAATTATTAATATTATGTCGGATAGTCGAACAGCCATCAATACACTGAATTCATACGTAATCAGCTCCAAAACGATGTAGGAGTCTCTAGGAAAATTAAACCAACTAGGCAAAAGGAGGTTCCTTTTCGGGATTTCGGGGTACAAAGGAGTGAAAGGAAACAAAATAACGGATAATCTTGCGAAAAAAGGCACTGTAATACCATGCCAAGGCCAGAACCCTTTTGCGCGATAAGTAGCAGTACAATACTAAAGAAATTAAAACGGAAATTAGAGCAGAGGGAATCCCATTATTGGAAAAATCTCCAGGGAATTCCGCAAGCTAAAACTCTTTAGAGGTTTACAGAATGCATCAACTTGAGTAAGGTAAGGGCAAGGTGATCTGAAAGAACATATGAGTAAACTTAGATAACAAGGACATCTGAATCTGAATATAGATTTTGTGTGCAGGACTGTCCAATTCAAAAGCATTGCAGCTCGAAATACGTGAAACCCAGGAGGAAGACTTACCTAACCTGCGGTGTTTTCACATCCTGCAGTTTTTAAAAGGAATAGAATTGGACGGCTAGCTGTAAAACAGAAATAATAGAGGACAGAATAGATCTTTCCGGTCGCAGTGTAATATCATCCTTCAATAACTTGACAAAAAAATCATATGTATTACACATTTTTACAACGCACTACAAAAAGTTAGTTCTTTAAGAACTGTGAGGCGGGTGGATCTTAAGACTTTACTAAATTGCTTTTTTGTAAGCAGAATTAAATTAAAAAAATACCCGAGTCTGACGAAGAAAATGTTTTCTTCCTCCAAAGTTTTGCTTCGATCTTATGGAGACGAAAAAATACTTCAAAGCATAAAACAATAGTTTACTGCTGGAAGAATAATAGCGGGTTATTGGGGATGGATGTGTGAAAGAGGTCTTGAAGAATTAATAAATGTTATACCACCTTGTTTAGTATCAGAAAATTATGTCCAGATATTTGAAAAAGAAGTTTGTGAGAAAGCGGAATTTTTCTGTTTTTAACCTTCGTAACTATATTGCTCGGCTAGAATTAAAACTGGATTATAAGCAAGTCTATTTATCTCCAGCATTTAATTATTCAGGGTAACTATGCAGAGTATGTTTATAATATTTTAATATATAATTTAAATAAATTTAAACAAATCTATAAATTGCTGGTGTGTTATATAAATGGAAATCTATGTTAACCTTTGTAATAAATTAGGCCGAATAGTTTTTTTTACAATCAGAAAAGATGTTGCAATAATGCATGTTCAGTCTATTAGTTACGCTCAGCTAGCGGATCGTGAGTTGTGTTCCACGCATTGCTCAAGGAAAACGCAGCCTTTCTTGCTGCGAATCTGCAAAAATAGGAAAAAGTATTGACATTATTTAATATATCCTTGAAGTATTCCGTTTTGTTTATAAATACCAATCGAATTTCTCTATTGACATTTCGCATATTTGTAATAAAGTTTAACTATTTTAGGATGTAAGTTATAAAATATCTCTCTCGAATTTAATTGCGTAGAATTCGCATTAATACTATTGCCATTGATAAATTAAGGAACCGTTCAAGGTATAGTCTTTGTAGGAATTTTGAATTGTTATGTTGATGACCTACGCGTTATGTAAGATCTAAAAAGCCTATTGGCTTAGAAATGAAGGAAATATTTCATTTTATAATTTAAATTTATGACTTTTTTTATCTACGCGCTTAATCTACGAGCAAGAAAAGGATCTTTATTGAATACGGTATTTCCAAATGAATATCTAGTATAAGCGCTAAGCGAATAAATTAAGCGATCAAACTTTCAACTATTCCTCCGTCGTTGTATTACTATACATTATTTCCATCAATAAATTTTGATAATTCAGTTTTCTCTAGCAAGTAACTAGCAATTAAATAAAAATAAGAACAAATTCAAAAAAGTTTAAAGGTTAAGTGTTGCATTAATATAAAATGCATAATTAAAAAGGTATAAAGCAGAAATGATTGGAAACCTTAATGTCTGGTTAATGAGGTAAATTTGAAAAATAGACCTTATGACTTAAAATTAGACTATATTTCTATAGTAAAATCTAAAAACTTCCAAACGTCGCAGTTACGAGCATATTACTTTATTTAAAACTAAATTCCTTAATAAGTAAACAAAAAAAAATATTTTATTTCTGCTGTATTGCCTATAAATGTAATCTCAATGGCGTTTTCAATTTCCAAAAAAAAAAAAGAAAAATATTCACTCTTGAGCACACTATGGATACACAGTGCACAAGACCTTCAATTTTATTGGCAAGAAAATTGTAACAGTGGGAAAAAACAGTGGCGCCAACTAAATAAATCTGAAAAATTTACGTGATTATTAGAAATGCCAAAGTTAACTGTGTAGGTATACAATATACATAGGTATACACAGTGACATTAGAAGTGTTACACCTAGAAAGAATAATGATTTCAACTTGATTTTTTTCGCAATGCGATAGTTTGGCATAAAAAATGAAACGATGATATTTACAAGTAATTTTATTAACATGTAATACGAAAAAAATAATAATAATATGTTTGAAGACCCCACAGCTAAGTAGACTTCTATACATGTCTAGGCATCGACAAAATGAGATGGTCGATATCTGCTTGTAGCACCTAATTCCAAGCAAATTGAGCTTCGTGGATTAACTGTGCTAGAGTCTGTGGAGGATGATGCAAAGTGGGTAGTTTCCTCCTCATGATATCCCGCACAAGTTCAATGGGGTTTAAATACGGCGAACGGGATGGTCACGGCAAAACATTAACGCCTGCTTCTTGGAGAAAGTCCATAGTTCGACGAGCAATACGGTGACGTGCGTTGTCTTGCTGAAAAAGGACGTGTGGACGGCCAACTAGATAAGATAGTAAAGTAGTTTGTAGGGCATCATCAACATAACGCGCAGCCGTCATACTGCCTCGAATAAAGGGAAGTGGTGATCGGCTACTATAGGCAATAGCCACCCTAACCATTACTCCAACAGCCCTGTGTAGATGCCTTTCAACAGCAAACCTAATATTGCGTCGCTCTCAACACCGGCATTGAACCCTTCTACGGCACATCGTACGTAGCTAGACAGAATCGCGATTCATCGCTGAAGACGACATTATGCCATTCTGCCTTCTAATGCTGCCGTTCTCTGCAAAAGTTCAAACTTTGAAGACAGTGGTCCGCAGTCAAAGGAAGCACTAATCGTGGACGGTATGAAAAAAGTCCAAAGGTTCGAATGCGGCTGTATGCGGTTTACGCATAGTGACAGGTCCACCTTCTTCTTCAAACCATTGGTCAGCAACTTGACGCGTAGTAGCAAAACGGTCTCGTCGAGCTAGTTGTCTATAGTGTCTATTTTGATGTTCTGTGGCATTCCTCGGTTGACCAGTTGGTCTTCTTCGTGATCTTCTACCTTCTTCTGTTCACACACGACACACACGCATTACCAGTCATTGCAGTACAATTCACATTCACACGACGACCAATTTCGCGATAGGACAAACCAGCATCTTGATAGGTAACAATTCCACCCCTGTCAAAGTCAATAACACGGTTATAGTTTTGACTTCAAACTCTAGATATTTTGTTACGCTTAACACTGGTAGACGGATGCGCACTAACTAAACATTTCTGCACTCGTCAGCCTTCATAAACAGGTGAAAAAAAAAATTAAGAGAGAATTTTTTTCGCAAAAATTTATCAAACATAAAAAGGTCACATTCTTACCACAACTTGCTTTAAATAGGTATAGTAATTCTGATGCTAAAAAAATCAAGTTGAACAAATTATTTCTTCTGGTTGTAACACTTCTAATGTGCTCCAGTTTTTTGATGGATACGTTCAATTTATGTGGATTCATGGATACTCATAATGTCTAGTCCATAAGAGAACACAGCTAAACATTTAAATATCCCAAAAGCTTTATAACACATGCTGCTCATGTTGTTATTTCATGTTTTGCCGTGGCCAACATGCGGTCAATTATATGTTAAGGTATGTAATTTTTCATTTCTTCCACATCTTTTCTACGCACTTTAAACCGTCTCATCACAATTTTTACTAACCTGGACGCACGTTTCAATAGCAAAGCTATCATTAACAGCAACAATATTTGCTCTGTATTTTAAAGTATGCAGTGCCATCAGTACCACAGTTGAGTATTTTTGTCACAACATCTCTTTGCTTTTTGGTTTGGTCCTTTATCAGCACAGGCGCATTCACTTTCTTAATAGTATTTGTACATTTTATAAATTTTTATGATGTATTTAATCTCTGTGAAACTGAAACGTATAACAGCTTAATGCAAAATACCTCTCGGAACTAGTGCTGCATTCATTTTTCAATTATATGTGGATATCCATATATGCGTTGCAAGTTTATATAACCCGTTTGTCTGCCATTTACACTCCCGGTAATTATTCACTGTATGAGATATTTTCAACTTAATAACATAATTTACACTGGTTACATAAATACGTATGTCAACTCCTAACGCCAATTATTTTCATGTTATGGCGATTAACAGACCACATAATCATTGTGTCGGCACAAACTAGTTATGTAGCTGAAATGTCGATCGATTATTCTGATTTAAATTCCGCAATTTGTCGGCAAACGTTAGCAAATTGTAGCGGTTGCAATTTTGATATTCTACTCCCGCTATTTTTTATTTATGTGGAAGAAAAAAGTTCGGAAACAGGTTTTTAGCAAATGAGATAATTGTGTTTACATTTGGATGTTAGGTATATTACGTAAATGAATCACAGGCGATGAAAAAGAATAATAAGTGTTGAGCGATTTTTGCAACTTTAAATTTCTATGTGTACTAAAGAAATTTTTGAATGAAATAAAAGCAAAGCCCAGTAGTTTTCGTGTGTTTCTCCAGAAACAATAGACTAAATAGTAACCTCGATGAAACATGATTTCAAATAATGTGACTGACATTCTTTTATAGAACCAGTTGTGTTGCGTCACAGCCGGTGCTATATTCGTATATTTTTTGCTGGTCTACAGCTAAATTAACTGTTAGACGCTAACGTTTGTTGGTAGTTACGTGTTCGAACTAATTCCACGTGTTACTGCCGGCGCATAATACACATCTACGTACGGTTCCCATTTAATGTTGAATTGCGGTTTTCTATCGTTTAGCGAAGATCGCATATCTCGAATTCTTGATCGGTCAACCTCGAGGGGCTGTGAAACCTGTTTGGTTCGTCTGGGGCACTTCCCGGTCGGCCAAACGGGAGGTTCCATCGCCTGATACGATTTCGCCATCGGCAAGTCGAAGGTAACCTGAAAATGAAACACCAACGGAGTTTAATCCTAACCGAACAACCATAACACCTAGCGAAATAATAAACAAGATAATTATTATAGGACAAAATCCGTTTATTCCGGTCATGTATCCGTGAAAAGAAAAATAAACTTTATGTGTATGAATCATTATTATTCGTGATCATTATCGAAAAGGATATTATAAACAATTATTCTGTTTGATATGCGCCGTGATAGTCGAATTAGAATTGTAAATGAATCCATGGTTAAATTACAATGAAAGAACATGTGTGCACACGTTGTCCGAAATATATTTTCATGTTTAATGAGAGCTAGCAATATATAAATAAATGCATGAGTATAAAATTAATATGGTGGGATCAAAAAAGCACATTTCTTTTAGTCCATTTTCTGTTTAATCATTTCAGACGTGAATTGCTAAATAGCAACTTGCTAATTTTGAAAACTGAATATAAATAGCAGTTTAACTAATGAAATGTAGCAACTAAAAGTTGCTGTGTGCTTTATTTCTCATACATATATAACCAAGAGTAAGTATATTTTGTAAGTATTTAATAAATAAGTGAGGTTTGGTTGCAATATCAGCGGTATTTAAACAATATTTAAGGAAATAAACAGGATTTAAGGATTCTTTAATTGGTGCAGCTTTTTCGTTAGGAAGCAATGAAGAATGGCACTTCTTCTTAATTTTTTAATTTTCCTAACAATATTTCTATTTTGTTACGTTAGATAAGCACCTGTTCACATAGAAACTTCAGTAATATTTTAATTAATTTTCTACTATTAAATTTCTACACCGAGATTTGCAAATAAAGCAATCTACAAATTGATGTGCTTGTTCTCCTTTCGATATCGGATTCCGGTTATTCATACTGTCTTACCTTCCAACTGAAAACGTTTTGGTGATGATATTTATGAGTCACGAAAACAGTTGACCTTGAGCTTGTTAAGTTTACATTTTACTAGAGAATGCGGTGTTCTATATTAGACGTGTTGTTGTAAATGACAATCAGATTTTTACTTTCTTACGGATTAGATTACAGTCTTTATTTACTTGATTTAGCTCGTAACGAAACTAATATACTTGTCATAATGAAAGTGAAAGAAAGGTGAAGTAAAGAAGGATATTGTAAGGGAAGAAATGAACAAATTGAAGGCAAAAAAAATAATGAAAGAGAAAATAATGGTTCATGAAAATAATAAATATTTTGTCAATTTGAACAAGTTTATTACTTATACAGTGTCCGGCATACATATTGCAACGTATGGGACATTTTTTATTATTGAAATATGCTGAAACTTTTTTTGGGGGATAGCTTGTGTATGTCTAGAAATCCCAAAATCTATTTTGACACACGTCCCGTGAGCACTAGTATGGCGGTAAATTTAAAAAATGTGTCATTAATCTTCAAAAAGTGGAGTTAGATGACATGATATCCAAAATAGTTATTTGAAAAAGTTGCTTAGAATTCAATTTTTGGGGGCTGTATGCAAATTTTTGAAGATATTTTAAAAAAAAAAAAAAAATCACAATTTTTCCAAATATCGATTAATCGAATTACATATTTGTCGTTTTTAGCAGCTGAACTACACCAATTTTTCTAAATCTGGTTGATATTCAAACCATTTTTGTAAATTTTTGCATAATTAACACAGCGAAAACTCAAAAGTACGTTTTCGGTATGATAGTTGTTGTTACAAGAGACTTTATGTAGAAGCAATAAACAAAATTTTAGAAACATTGTTACTCTAAACCACTTAGCAAATATTACTTTCATTGAAAACTATAGCACTTTTTTTGTTTCTGCATTAAGGTGGAAACCGTTAGTCTAAAACTGATAACTCATAAGACTACATGTATGCACCGAAAGTGTTAAAGTAGATTTTGAAATTAGAGAACAAGGAATGAATAAATCGTAGGTAAAATAAAAATAGTTTAATGTCTAATAAAACTCAACAAGAGTAACGATTAATAATAAGGTAGATACTTACTTAATTTTAGTGAAATTCGTAATACTAAATAGATAAATACACTTAAATAGACAATAACTAATAAACATGCTCATTATTATTAGTTATTGTCTATCGGAAGTGGAAACTTATCATGTCTACAAGGAAATTTGTTTTTTTTTTTTTAACATAAATACTTAAAATTCAGTGTGTCCACCATTTCTTTCCATACACAATATGGTTCTTCTGTACATTTCTTTATAAACATTATTAAACATATAAGGATTTATTTCAGATGTACAGTTTCGAATTACAGTTTCTCAATGTTCTATATTTCTCAATGGTCGGTGCTTATATACACAATTTTTTAAGTAGCCCCATAAAAAAAATCTAATGGTGTAAGATCCGAAGATCTAGCCGGCCATGGATTTTGAGAGTACCTACCGACTTATGCATTTGTTACTGATTGTGTAACCACCTTCTTATACATTAACTGTGGAATGAACACTGGCTTCGTCTTGCTGAAAATACAAACTCCTTCTTTCTGCTAATGACGTATTATCCAAAACGTCGGTGAATGTTGTTTGTAAAGATAACAAGTAAAGTTCGGAATTTAAACTATTTTTAAAGAAAAAGGTCCCACATTTAAAAATACCGCACCACACATTCACTTTAAAACTATATTGGTCTCTAGTTTCAATAACGAATTCCGGATTTTCGATAGCCCACCAATTGCCATTAGGCGAACTAACAATTCTATTTGACGAAGATGTTGCTTCGTCCGTAAATAGAATGTTTCTCGAAAAATTGAAATTTTCTTCGATCAATCCTTGAAACCCAAAAAAGACAAATCGTAATCGCGGTCTTTTAACACTTGAATAAATTTTGACCTATATGGCTATAATCTGTTTCTTTTTAAAATTCTTCGTACAGATCTTCCTCAATATTCGTAGTTGCTGCAATTGCACTTACCTACTGCTATTTACGGAGTTTCTGCGACTGTTAAAAGCACCTTTAAAGCACCGTCATCGCCAGTCGCTAGCTTGCTATCAGCGGTTTTATTCTTGTTTTCTGCGGAGCCTGTTTGTTTAAACTTTTACATTAACCTGGATACTGTAGAATAATTGATTGATTTGTTGGAATGACGTTCATTAAATATTCCTGCCATTTCCCTGACGGTCTTATAATTCTCACCGCAAATTAAAATAATTTAATAAACGACTGTTAAAAATTTCATAAACCATTTTGTACAATTAAGGTGACTTAAACTCATCTTATTTAATCTAGTTATCTAAACAATATTAACACTTGCGGTTGTTAAATTTTTAAAATACGCTTGTGAGTGTGTGCTGTGTATAAACAACAGAATTTATCCAATTTTGTTACTGCGTTGAGGACTGAGTTAATGCACAGTTTTAGGTACCTATTACACAAAAACTAAACTCACCGAGTTTCTTCCACCTTTGGCAGTAGCTAGTTAAGTTAATTCATTCTTTAATGGTTTTATTTTAAAATATATAATTGATAAATCCAAAAGTTAACACACTATATTTCATCTGCATTTTTGGTAACTACAACAAGAAACACCATGAATATTGAATAAACGTTTAATTTTGATTAATATCTAGATCTTCTATGAAATGTCCGTGCCATTATGTACAATAGCCTCTTATATATCACGAAGTAATTCTGTCTTCTCTGCTTATTGTATAAGGATTATATTATTTTTTGTACAGCTGGAATGCATCAATAACCTAAATAAGTCATGAAAAAAAAAATGCTTTACTAGTATACGAAGAATGTGCGCATACATATGTTCTATATATGTCCATTTTATCATGCACCGTAGAGAATTTTCTTCAAAGTTGCTGCTGAATTGATTTTACATTTCAAAATTTCGCCTCACACATCACTCAAAGTACGGGGTGCTTGCTAAGTATGGGAACACGAGATTGGAAATACTTTTCACAAAATCCGCTTTGGTCACGCCATTATCAATATCTACTCCGAGGAATGTCAGACATTTTGTCCAGTAAAGAACTTTACTAATTTGCATTTACAAGCTGTGTACAGAGCAAAAACGAGAAAATGTTGAGAAAGAAGTAATTGGTTCTGCACGCAACCGTCTCATTAATAACTGGCATCTTGCAATATTTTTATGATTAACTTGGCCATCGTTTTATTGGATTTGGCGTTCTTAATATTTTTTCAGATTAATTAATACTGATAATATAGATTTGTATAATAAAAAAAAGAAATATGAGAAAATGTATTTGTTTTCTGGTTTGTGCTTGTGATTACTATATTTTGCCTGCTGCTATTAATTACACTTATTGTTAGATTTATACTTACAATCAGATTTAGTTTATGTCACTCTAATGAACTTCGCAAGTGTCGTTTCTATTTTTATTTATCGGTATTTTTTATTGTTTGTAAGTATATGTTGTTGTTAACATAATACAGTGGTACATTACATAAGCTCTCATTATCAGTATTATACCCTCGATGGACATTAGTTTCTTATTTAACAGGTTAAAAGAATTCTTACTTACTAAAGCGAGCTTTGGCAAAGGATTACAATTCATTAAAACGGTAGAGAAATAGTGGCTACCCTTCTGTATATCTATTTAGGAATATAAAGAAAGTTCAATACAATCATTGTGTGAGATGCGCCAACTTTTTAAGCGAAAAATCTAATCTTACGAATAATCGAGCATTTACAAAATCGAGTGCGGTAACAGCAATGATGTTTACCTTGGACAGGCGAAACGTGATATAGCAAGATTTAAAGAACATATAGCAATCTATCGCTATAAGAGACTTCAATCATCCAGTGTCGCACAGCGCATAAATGATATCAGACATAATATCAATACAAACATTTTTGAACTAATGTAACTTCACTGAGGAAATTAGACATGCACGAGATCATAAACATAAGAAAACTTATAGTTAATAACTTATTAAACCAATCACATGTGTCCCTACATTATTCTGTGTTGATAGATTTATTGGAATAGGGAAATTCCTTCGTTTCACAATTGTCCTGAGTTTCTGATATTTTAACAGGTTAAAGTAGGCGTTAGAAAAGCACTTATAGGTATATTTTTAAGGTAGCGATAAAGGTAGACATGTAGGTCCTTGTCAATTCATTCGCTCTCCTGTTGAGATTCACGAATTTCTGAAACAATTGTCTCGAATTCACGAACTAGTATATTACTACGCCACAGTTCTTGTTATATCTTTGTACATTCTCAATATGCAGTAAAAATTTACCATAACTTGCAGATCTTCAATCAGCAAGAGATAAAAAAGTTATTAATGAAGAGTAGTTACCGGCCAATATTTAGAAAATACAGGTTGTCATAAAGAATGCTACAAGTCTTGCAGTCACTGGTGTTGGTAGGGGAAAGGATTCCATACAACTAAGAAGAGAAACATGCTCAATCAAGGTCTTGTATGGAATCTATATATCTCAACTCACACGACAACAACATTACAATTTTGGCCAGATCCACGGGAGTAATGTTGACGAACCTAAAGTCTCAGTTCTAAGATAGCTCCGTGATGTAAATAGCGGCATATAGAGTCATAATATATGGCCACGAAAGACGCAATCGCAATGGAAGTAAATCCAAACCTTCCACCGCTACACTTTAACATCCAAGAAATGGCAAGATCTACAGCTCATACACAACCAGACGCCGATAAGCAAATCTCAAAAACTGATTTCGAAAACAGATAACGAAAAAAACCTTTTCTCAAGAACTAAGGCGATTAATTCCACAAGAGTTTAGGATGATATCAGGGCTCTAAACCAGGTGGGTGAGTTTCCAATTTTTTTTCTCCAGTAACACAAACAAGGGTGCTTAAAGGAAATTAATATTGGACTTGAGACCTAGCCACATGGGTGTGAAGAAAATGGTGGCAAATGATCTTGCCAGGCGAGGATCCTCAAATTTTTCGATTGGTGATCATCTTCCCTTCGGTACACCAAACTCCATCAGTTTGGTTGTACAAATTATTAGAACAAGGATAGATGAAACAATGTCTATAGTGGCAAAGACATAGATTGGGCAAAAACGAAGATTACGTAGATTCGCAGAAGATCCAGTACCCAGATCCCATAAATAGATATAGAAAGAAAAAAAAAAAAAAACAAATTAAATTGCATGGATTTCAATACCAAAATTAGTCACTTTATGATCCCTTTGCCATGAATAAATTTCACTGAGTTTATATTTGAATAACTAGACCAGAAACGGTAGTTTTGCGAGTATAAGTATGGTGTGAATAAGTCATTCTCGATAATTTTTCTCACCGCACCTATTCATCAGTAGTAAGTATAATGGAGACACCAGTATATATTAATAAGAGGTTGCGCAACAGTTTATTGACAGATCATGACCCGCAAAATATTTCTACAAGTATTGGAAATAATATTAATTATTTAAGATATAGTGTAATGAAAATCCTGTCGTCTCTTATAAAATCTTCTACCAATGAAAGAAACTTCAATAACTAGAATACAGTGTTGCCATTAGATTAGATTAGATTGGATTAGGATTGGGGTGGGCTATGGAACTGTTTCCCCGCGACCTCTTCAGATCTATTGTGATCCCCTTTTTCCTAGAGGACGCTCTCATAATTTTGCCCTCCTTAATTAGGCCCTATCATCTTTGAGAAGCGGCTTCTTTAAGTAGGCTCAACTAGCTTGTGGTTTCTCCTCTCCCCATTACTAGAAACATTGTCCTCCGCTAGGCCTTCACGATTGGCACAGCACATGAACTGGATGTTTCTTCCTCCTCTTGGCATTATCTGCAGGTTGCATCATCTTGCCAGGAACTATGGTGTACATATACCTATTCAGTCTACAATGACAGTCAGCAACCTACAATCATTTTGACAGTCTTACCTGTCTTTATTTTCAGTAGATCTCTCGTGAATTCAGGCCTCTGCCTCCTTTAGGAACTCTTTTGCCTGTCTTTGTCCCGGTGATATTTGTGGCCGCACCGACTCTTTGGACTGATTATGTATTCATTCTTTGATGGATTTTTTAATTTGCGAGTTTGGTCTTAGTGCCGAAAGAGGGGTCGGCTCCAACGAATGGTCTTGACGAACCTGGCCAGCTCGTTCGCCGCCTCATTTCCTCTCACGCCCGAATGGCTCGGGACCCAGGCCAAGGTTAGTTTCGTTTGGGTGCCCACCTCATTTAGGGCGCTTAAACAGACCCAAATCAGCTTACAGTCTACGCTCGTGGAGCTAATCGCTTTAAGTGTGGACTGACTGTCAGAGAAGATAGCGACGCATTTACCTGGCTCGGTACATCTTTAAATATTTAAACGTTATTCATGCAAGGATTTTTATTTTAATCTTCCCAGCGTATTCGAGAAACAAGGGTTTTGCTTATAGAATCTTAAAATAAGTTTGGCAATCACGCAATGCGATAATTCTTTGAACTTCAATATAGTAACACTTTTGAGCGACAATTTGTATTCATTAAATTAGAATAGTAGTTGCACTAATAAGCAATACGTCGTCCTAAACGACAAAATTGAAGTTATAAATTATTTTTAATGTTTTAATAGCGTATATTGCGACGTAGTGTTGCAATGATTTACATCCGAGTAGTGTTGTCAAGTAGATATACAACGAAGCTCCTGCTTATGCAATAAATTTTAGTTTCTAAGGATTTGGTATTTTAATTTGTATAATTTCGTTACGCTGCAATGGCGTTAAATTAGCAGTGTTTGTTTCTATGAGTTATAGCATACTATATACCTATTTATTATTTTTAATGGTATACCTGTCTAAATATATATATTATGCATTAGATCTGGATGCACCAGCGAATTCGATGTCTACTAGTATTAACAATTTATAAATCTGCTAGAGTATGTTTGATGACCTTTAAAAAAGCACTCTAGATGTTTACAACCGCCTCGGATATTCTATCTTAACTTTCCTTTTCATTTGAATTTAAATTATGTTCAACAAACGGCCCTAAAGTTTAATGGAGTCGTAAAATTTTTAAAGCTCATCGTCCTGATTAATTCAAAAGTTTAGGGAAAATTTTATTGGACTTAAAACCTCTAGTTAGCTTCTTGGTATTCCTTCTCGCTGAAATGTCTCCGGAAGAAAGATCATCTCATCTAATTGGTCTTTAAAATTTCGCTGCCGTTACGACAGTATCCGAAAAAATAGATCTGGACATTGTTTTAGTAAAAATGTTGTTGTAGTGGAACGGTATTATTGTTTCGCAATACAAGTTATCAATAATTAATCATTTAATGAGGCTAGCTTTCTTGATAAGAATTTACTAATTTAAAATTGAAAAAATCTTTAGGCACTTTTCTTTTTAGAATAATTTCTTGAAAGTAAAATTGTACCTTAACATTATAGAGAGCTTTAACATATAGGGAGACTATGTAGATGCTCAATATTCGGATGGCAAAGGTTCGCAATAAAATGTAAGGGTGAAGCATCTACGAATGAGGTCACATGACATGATTTCGACATACCCTTTTAACAAAAGAATCGCGGAAATCAGGGGTTAGATATGAGCTAGAATACATTCAACTTGCAAGTGTTGAGAATGAAGTTTTATTATCATTCACGGCAAATCGTCGGTTTTATAAATGACTTCAAGCAGTTTGATTTCATTCACTGTATGAATGAAGCGCTTGTGCATGAAGTAGTTCATCTTTAACATTGCCTTCAAGAGAATGAACGTGAATGTGTTTGTATGTACACAATTTACTATTTATTTTCAATAAGCTATTATCCGTGAGCTATTTGTACACAAAATTAAAAATGTAACCTATTGTAAAAACTATGCCGTGAATGAAACTGCTTGCTCCTGCCTTTTACGAAATGGCTCACGTCGTGAAAGGAACCTTGAGCATTAATTTCATTCATTCTATAGGCTTTACACTGCAGTATTCACTGATAACTACATATATACAGACGAATGAAACTAAGCTCGTTCCAACACTAGTTTTTGCCACTTCTTGTGATCGTTTGCACATGAAATTTTGTATTGTGCCGTTTCATAACTTCATCGTATCGTTATACTTCGCAAATATTTTCCAACCTACAGTATTTGAAACTCCTGATCTAAATCTAACCGTAATTCGAGCTACAAGTAGTTAAGGCCACAGTTGAATTTATTTTGTTGTTTCAAGATGATACTTTTACGTTTGAAATATACCCACAGATACTTCCACAGCGCATATGTATGTAAAGAAGAGTATATTAGCGATACCCGAAATAGCCACGCCTGTAAGAAAAAAAAAATTGATGTCACATCCGTTAGGGTACGACATTAATTTTAGAGTAAATTGTACCTATAAGTATGATACAAGGCTCTTAACTTAAGTGTAAGCATATAAGTTGGAGGTGGTCTAAATACACAAGTGAAGAGGTACTTGAATCAAGTGCTGCATACATTATGTAAAGTAGTATTCAGAATGTGAATTATAAGGGCGTTAAATATTTCTTTTTAGGTAACCGGCAGGTAAATTTTGTTGCAACCGTTTAATTTGTCGCTTCATTTTATTTTATTGGATAACATAAAGCTGTTTATAGCTATTTATATAGACTATCTTAAATATAAACCAATTATCATCATAAAATTCATTGCTATGATAATAAGGCCATCTTTCAATTTAATTTTATTGGTACAAATTTAAATATTATAGCTGAATGTATACATTACAGAACAGATTGTATGTACAAATTTATATTGCTTTAATAATTTAAATAATCATAACTTTATTTCAAAACTGATGTAATTGTTGTTAAAATACAGATGATTTCTTTAATCCTTATGGCTTATTCCCTACAAAAATCATAGGTTATATTGTTATCACTAATATAACAAGTGCTTTATGCTAACGATCTGACAATAGTCGCCCGAGGACGCTTTCTAAATGTGGTGGTAGAACGAACACATGTAGCTCTGAATGCGATTGGCAACTAGCGTATACAAGAGCAACCCAGTCATTGACAAGAAAAAGTGTGATGGAAGATTTACAATCACTAATGTTGGGAGGGGAAAGGATTCTATGCGTCAGAGATGTGAAATACCTTGGAAATCGTTTAATCAAAGCTCTACATGGAATGAGAATATACGAAAAGCTACCAACAACATCGCCTTGGGCAGGTGTAAAAGGTTGTGTAGAATAAAATTCCGAATTCAACTTGAACTGAAACTGGTGATAACATACGAAGCAGTAGTATGGTGGCCAAAAGTGCGGCAGGCGCGGGTCATCAGAACGCTAAGGGATATTTAAAAGCTGGCTTGCCTGTGTGCCACGGAAGCATGAGATCGACAGGAAATTTTAAACCTGTCACCGCGACGAATCTATATACGAGAAACAGCGAAGTCTGCTGTTTACAAAAGTACCAGTAAGTAAGTTGCTCGGTGCGGACTATCAAAAACTACTACTACTGAAGTATTAGATTACAATACTAGATAATATGCGGGGAAGAAGTTCCGGATAAGCGATAACAGAGTAGGAAGTGAAATACATATGCATAGAAAGCCCAGAAGCAATATCTCGGTCTTCAGTAAAAGTAACGAGAGCGTTCCACGCCTGTGGTTGTCGCAATCGATTATTTATTTGTATCAGGGAACATGGACTGTGTTGCGCAAAAGCATCGCTACTTTTTCTGAAAACCACTTAACCTTAAAGTGATCAATTCCGTTGACTACAAGCTGATTTGAGACTGCATAAGTAACCTAAACGAAATCAGTATCCAAGGGAAAGTAATAGGAAGATCTGGTCAGACGTGGATTGCCAAATCTTTTCGTTGGAGCTGGTCCATTCTGTGATATTACCAAATCGAAAGTTACAAAGTCTACCAACGCATAAATACACTAAGACTAGGGCTGGCCACACGGACCTGTTTCACCGCGACCTTTTCAAAACTGTTGTGATCCCTATTGTTCTAGAAGGTGCTTTCTCTAATTTTGCCTACTTAATTAACCCTATCGTGTGTGAGAGTAGCTCTTAATGTTTCTATTAGCTGTGGGGTTCTAGTGTCAGCAATCTTCCTCACGAGGTCATCGCAGTGGCACAGTAGGTAAGCTGAATTCTTCATCCTCTTGGCAGGCTTTTGTTATACATATGGCTATTTAGTCTACAATAATTGGCACTGATTGCATTTCTGTTTTTTCTCAGTACATCTTTAGTAAATTCAGGCTTTTGCAATTTTAGAAACGCTTTTGCCTGTCTTTTTACTGCTGACTTTTCCATTAGGTACTCGCTGGACTCATTATATAGCAATTCATTGATGGATCTTTTAATTTACGATTTGACCGAAGGAAGGGCCAGCTCCAAAGAATGACCATGATGATCTTCATCTAGCCAGATCGCCTGCTGCTTTATTTCCCTTCATGGTCGGCTGAGAATCCACGGCAATGTTAATTTCCTTTGCGTGCCCATGTCATTTAAGGCGCATGCGCAGCCCCAAATCTGCTTAGAGTCAAAATTTGTGGAACTGATCGCTTTAGGTGTTACTTGGCTGTCAAAGAAAATAGCGACGTATTTATCTAACTCAACTAACCCATCTCTCCATTTTTCTGTCTCAGTAATATGGGTACACTCTAAATTCCAGGAGTGGACACAAAAACACCTAAACTAAGACAAGTAAAATAGTCTTTACAGGAACAAAGCTTGAGTAAAGAGAGGAAGACTCTCAAAGTAATAGTAGAACTGCCGTCCAATCAATGTAAATTAAATAATCGTTTGCGTAACGTAGTTCTGGCAAAAAGTGCTGGTTTCAGATTCTGTCAATGGAATGAATAAATACTGGTCCACTTTTGTATCAATTAGGTGGCTTTGCAACCGCAGAGTTTCCACTATTGGATTCAGAGAATCCTAGGGAAAATAGCCTTGTAATGGAGTCTCTCCAAGTGTGCTAGATCGAGTTATCAGATCTGACAACGACATGGTAAAATAGATCTTCATAGCCACACTAATTCCATTCTAATCCTAATTTGTGGAGGTTTAAAAAGTCATTAACTTAAATGTCTCTTGTTTAAATACCAATTAATCAATCATATATGTAATTATACAATTCTGCTTTAATATTTGTCGGTGCTTGGTGAATGGAACCATTCTTATTTTATTCAATATAACCCAAATTTATTGAGAGTAACAGCGTACTCAAATTTGCAAAAACAACCAAACTTTAACACACGTGCAGTTCCCAGAAGCAATTGATTACCACTGCAAAGTTATATCAATTGCGCTTCATGAATGAAACCTCCGTTCCGTCTGTTTACGTTTCACAATTCGGCGTTCTGTTCGTGAGAGAGAACACAACGTAGCCTTACGTTACGTTACTTCGCGTTTTTAAGATTGTTTGCTTGCCATGTTTACTGAACGTACGTTACCTACGATCAAATTCTTGACCTGCGCAAGGTACCAACAGGAATTACCACACGGCAAATAGATAGATACGCAGATAGTGTGTATATGACATGCTCCGGCATAGCATGACACAGCGCAATTCGACGCCGACCTGCCCCAACAAACACCAAGATTAATGGTACCGAGTTTGAACTGCACAATTATTCGATATTGTGCCAGGATGCTGGCCATTCCAAGCGGACAATTGCAGGTTTTTCTCTTTTGGTCGAATTACGTTGTATGTTTGGTGTACGTTTCAGGATTTTAGAAGAACACATAACGAATAAAACTCTATTATGAATTACACAAAATTAGTATTCATTCATGCCGTCTCTAAGGTAACATTTTATTTCCATTCAAAGATTTTGAAGAGAATGCGATCTTTTCTTTCAGTTCAAGTTATTCGAGATTGTTAGGTATCTTTTAAAACTGTACAACAACTAAACAACCATAGATGATACCTGTTTTCTTTAGTTTTAAGTGAAGGAGGTAATAGAGAGTTGCACTTATGCAGATGTACCATCTTTAGCAAATTAAATGCGAATTTAAGCTCCACAAAACTTCGATTATTAATGCAATCAAGCCACAACATACTGCAATAGTAATTGAAACAATATTTGCAAACAATTCTGAATTATGCTTTGCTTGGTACGCAGTACCTATAGTTTCGGTTGCACAAATAATCGAAGATTTGTGGAGTTCAATTCGCATTTAATTTGTTAAAGATGGTACATTGCACCTGTAATTTCAAAAGCCTTTTTTGTAGTTTGCCATTAGTCGAATTGGTTTTTATAGATTTTTTATTGACCGAAAAAAAAATTCATTACTGCAAAATGTTATCTTTAAATAGCGTACCAAGGTTTTAAGGTGCGTAAGTTGTAATGAAAAAACCAAATAGCAAGTGGATATCTTACAGATACAGGCACTTTGATGAAGTTATTTCGAGCGGAACAGTCATCACATTCACCAATGAGCGAGCACATTTTTCTCTACCATTTTCAAAATAACGTAATTTTATTTGTGTATATATTATAAGTTACACGTAAAAATATACAGCAGCATGCAATATGTTTCTGATGCATGGGTAACAACCTATGAATTTTTCTAAATCAATTTGGTAATATATTAACTGAGGAATTTGCACGAAGATTGATCGTTTAAAAGACTAAAGTTTTACTAAGTCTTTTTTTACTGAAAATTAGCTTATGTTGGAGATTTAAACATAGTTGTCGATAGTTGTTTTACAAAATACTTTTTTAATAACCCATCAATACATTATACATGTGCCAACTTCACACTTGTAACAAATTAAACAACAGACGTGTTCATTCTTGCTAATAAATCTGTAATGTGTATTTCGCCTTTAACACAACATTTAAAAATGTGCGTATACAAAAACTTAGAAATTGACAAAATAAAGGAGTAAATCATATTCTTGTGTTATTAACTGCAAATATTTGCACTATTGGGAAAAATATTGACATTTTTATGAATTAGTATACATATATTTTAATATCTCAATTGAATTTTATGAAATTCTAATCACGTAACGGTTAGTGATAAAAGATCGTTGCCACTTTTATAACAATACGTCCAGAGACAACGGAATGGCTGCGCCAAATAGATTTCAAGATTATTCGCTTATTTGTAGCAAGTGCCAAGACAATGACATCAGTTTTATTCTCGGTCAGTGGGAGTAGGTAGACCGACTATAAATTTGTCCCATCCTCTTTGAAAATTAAACTTCTCTATTGTAGAAGCGACTCGAAATTGTTTTAGCTTCAGGTTCAACTTTTATTGCTTTACAGAAAATTGCACCCGCCCATTATATGAAGATTCCCGACCGTTATGTCCTGCAGAGTGTTGCTTATCCTTGATTTTCCTCCTTTTTTTTTCATGTCTCGCTCCGCGGCGGAGAATGACGCAATGGAGACGTATTTAAAGCGAATGTTCTCTTCGAGTACGTAATTTCATAGGCAACGCCTACTAATTATTATTAACGATGCAGATCTTTATATTAACCACGGAATAGTTTACCATACTGATTAAATTACATTTGCGGTTAATGATGTCTTTAAATACAAAAAGCCAAGAGGCTGCGGTGTTTTCGGAGACTCCATGTCAGACGGCTCCAACAATAAAACAAATGGTGTATGGTGATTACTCATTTAGTAAGTCGTATCAATTTTAATAATAATTGGCATTGTTTGTATAACTGCATTATACATGTACAATCGCCGACATTAATATTTAGCACTCGAACGATTGACTCGACGCTTTGATAGTACTAAATATTAATATCGGCGACTGTACCTACATAATTTCAACGAAAGGTATTTCGTATCATTTTATTGTAAGATAACCTTCCCCATGAATAGATTTTTTAAATCGAAGATGTTTTGGAACATTTAATATAAATTGTAAATATTACCTTCAGTGTTAATTTTGAAAAACTTTACGAATTCTGAAAGGTAAGTGAAATAAGTGCATTACTGTAGCTAAATAACACACAGTTCGTTTAGAAAATAGGCTTAGATATATGATCACATTATATTTTGGACATTTATTATTGGCTAATAAATACCTAAGGCATGTAATATCTTGCTATATAGGATAAATCGAAATATTCCTAACCGTTACGTTTTTGTAGATTGTTGTGTTTTGAGTACTAGAAATTTACAACGGTTATGTAGATTTGTACTAACATTCTACTTTCAAGTTACGTACTATTAATTAATCGAGTTAATTTTTTACAGTGTTTTAGGGACAGCGATTGCAACGCCATTCTCTATTTTCTTAATCTAGGGTGGACTATAGTTATATTGTTTAATACATAGGGGAAGGACATATGGAAAAGCGAAGATTATTGTGACTTGCTGTTATTATCGGCAAAAAGATATTATACTCTTACCACCTCATTTAGTATTCGTTATGTTACCATGCATATTTTTATTAAAACTTCATTAATAAACTTCAGACATGCTTTCGATTAAGGAACTGTGATAAAAAGTTGCACTAATAATATTTGAATGACCCTGCGAAATGAATTAAAGCTTGTTTGAGTATTTATACAAATCTATCAACAAAACAAGTAATTTTCTTTCCTTTCTTGAAACAAACCAGAATTGTAGAAAGTTGCTGTATTTTGTCAAATTAATTGTTAGTGGAGAATATAAGCCGCATTTAAAAAAAAATCGGCTCCTGTTCGCATCTGCTAATAATAATAATGTTTGACAAAACGTTTAATTAAAAACCAAGGAAGGTAATCGAGAGAATAAACATCACAAAAAGTAATAGTTCACCAATGATTTCAAAAAAGTAAATATGTAACAGGTCCATACCGTTACAGTTATACCACTTTTAAAATATATATTGTAGTTCTATCAATTACATTGCCGATGAGCAATTAGTTGAAAGAGTTATTAAACCAAGAAATATCTGAATTTACAGGACTACGATTGATCGGTGACTTTAAACTAAAGGACAATATATTTTCGTTTTCTCCAAAAGTGTTCCTCAACGCTCCAATTTAGGTCCTCTTTTATTCAGCCTATTTATAAATGATCTTACTTTCTTCTTTCACCTCCCTGCTCTTTCACCGCTTCTACTCAATCTTATTCTGATGATATTAAATTTTATCGTAACAACTAACAAAAAACTGACCTGGACACCATGGTGTTATTAATGTAAGCGTTACACAGATGCCACGTCGCCTATGGCTTTCTCATACTCTGTTGATTATTTCTCCTTTGAAAGAAAATTAGTTATTGCTGACATGAGTATAGTGTTTCTTAGTAGCTGTTCATTTAAATATTGTGTATTATATCGCTCAGATCTCTCCGAATCTTTGAAAGTACTGTGTATACGATGTTCATTCCGTTAGAACCTTACATCATTCCTTCGTTCTTTCTAAACTAGAATACGCTACCTTTATACTGTATTGTATCTATGGTAGTGAATACCTACAAATTTGTCGCAAATTTTTAAATCCGCTTCCCATAAATTAAATGGTATTTACCCTCCCAAACATATCCCCACTGATCTTTTAACTCGTCATGGAATGTCTTCGCTAGTCTTGAAGCTCCATAATTTGTGTCCAAAGCTTTCAAGCAACCTATTAAACAGTACAAGGGATCGTCTTTTCCTAATTCGAAGTACACCATTTCTTGTTCCACGTACGGAGAAAAATATCGTTGTCATAATTACAAAAGTATTTTTGCAATTACTTCAGTGAATATTATGCATTAAAGTGGTATGACCAAAAAATTTGTTTATATCCCTCTGTTGCACTGCTCACTGCAGTGGCAATGATTTTCCATTTTGTAGAGAATGCTTGCTTCAGTATAAACTGTAATCTTAACATATATAGTAATTTTAACCCAACAGAAATACAAAAGACAATGCAATATTTAAAAAACAGAATACAAGGACACAAGTCATCTAATCATCTTACAGCATTAAAAAAACATGAAATAAACAATCAATACAAATTTGACTACGATAACACTATTATTTGGCCAAGGAAAAAAAAATCATGCACGATGTGTTTTGGAAATGATATACATAAGGAAGGATAATTGTGCTATCAATGATAGAGCAGATATATCTGGATTATCTAAAATTTTCTATTTCATGATTTAATTTAATTTCATATTTTCACATTTTCTATTAAACCCACTGTATAACTTTCAACCTTTTAAATCTATATAAATAACATATAATAATAATAATAATAATAATTGTATTTATTGGCAGTAAACACGTGAACACGTAATAACAAACATTAATTACAAAATAATTCTAGTGCTAAAATATGGTATATAATATATAAGCACCCAAAACAAAACACATACTTAACAAAAAATAAAAAAAGTTATACCCGACAAATAAACATTTCATTCTATCCACATACACAAGTATTATAAGATTTAAATACAATGATCGTTCTATTTGAAAGGGTTTTTAAAATGTTTGTGCTGTCTTGCAATAATTTTACTAAATTTACTATTTTAATCTTTATTGAAAATTTGACTAATTGACAATTTCTATACAATGGATTGATATATGTGGAGGTAAGATTATAAAAAATGATGATTATAAAACTATTTTAAATAAATTGTTTGTATATATTAATTAGATATGTGTGATGGCTACTGAAGAAGACCAAATTTATGGTTGAAACGTTCAGATAAATAAGAAGAATATGTAAAGATGGTGTAGAACGATAAACATAATAAATAAGCCGAAAATATCCATTACAAGAAACTTTAATTTAACTTGTGATTCCTGGTTACTAGAACTATATAAAGGATATATTAATAATACCGTTATTAAATAAGCATACGTATAAGGGAAGTCTTGCAGAGAATACCAGATGTAAATGCTGCTAAGGAATAAAGAATCACTTGTCAAGGCTGAAATTGCTACTACTGCGTTTGAAGAATCTAAAGGCTGATTGTTACCTAATGGTGATGCAGTCCAGGATGAAAGGTGTGAGCGTCTCCAAGAATGAAAGAGATCACAATAGATCGGAAAGGTCACGGGGAAAATAGGTGTATATAAGCACTCCAATTCTAGATTAGGTAACCAAAGTACTGCAAATACTGTAGTGGGGGATAAGAATATTTTTATTTTTTAAGTATTATAAGGGAAAGAAAGTTTCTAAGTTCAAACCAGAGGTAAATTTATTCAGTTGTTAAGGGTATCATGATTTGATGAATTGCTTTCCAGTCCGTCTGCTGCTGGAATAAGATTTAATTAAAGAGATTGTAAATATTATTTTTAATTATTTGCTTGAATTGCTTCTAGAATTGTTTAAACTACTGAATATATGGACCATTAAATTTTACTGCCAGTGCTATTATGTAATTGCTATATTACCACAATGATCATTACTTCTCTAGCTGAAAACGTTTCTACGTTACGGCTATTGTCAGAAGCATGTAATATAGTAATAAACCATGCATAACACATATTATACCATGTGCTTGTTCTCAGAACAAGCAGCATTTATAGCTTTCTTATGCTCCAGTAATAAAATCAAATTGAAACATAAATACAAGAATGGCTAAATTGCAGAATAGTAATGTAATTTAAATAATCTGTGCGGTCTGTGTATGTACTGTAGCCCCGAATGGGCGGAACCTTGCAAATGCTCATTATTTCTATATACACTGCGCTAAATACCCACCTATCGATTTTCCAACCCACTCATTTGACTAACGCCGCAATTAATTACCGAGCTAATTAGATCGTTTTCTCGTAAAATTCCACCCACAAGCCGACAACCGTTTCGAAACTGCTAAGAAATGACAACCGAGGGAGAGGATAATTTATTCGCCGTTGATCTCTGGCGCCCAAATCCGTGGCCAAGTTCCAAATAGGCTACCGCTTGAGAAACCGAGTTAATAATAATTTTGACAATGCATTAGCTTTCGCAACGAATGTATTTCCTCCCGCGTCGCCGATTGGACAATGCGAATTTAGGAAAAGACGCGTCTCTGTGGAGACGGGCTGCCGTAGTCGAAACAGAATCGCGCATGGAAGTAATGGGGACCGAGGAAAAAAATCCAAAAGCCCGTTTAAGAACCCGATTTTTGATAATTGGATGCGTCATTGTGTCTAGTGTCTGGAAGTGATCGAACAAAGGACTGTATTGTTTTAATGTAACAGGTTTTTGTCTGTTATAAGAATAACCAATATCCTAGAATTGATTTAAACTCTTCTATTTATTTTATTGGTTCCTACCCCAAATAAATAACGTTTATTGCATAACTTAAAAAGACTTAAAACTTAAAATATGAATCTGTTTTTAATGTAAAAATGGTGTGAGAACAGTGATATGAGGGTATAATATGCAAATATGCGTGGCAACTGAATATTTAATTTTACATTTTATAAGTAAAAATAAATAACTGAACCATTTTTCCATTAAAGGTTTTTGTACAGGTACAAAAACGGATCAAGGTTATATTGCGCCCTAAACTCAACCAAAATTTAAGTCTCTCCTCGCCCTTTTCAAATTCTTTGTCAATTTCAATGTAACTTCAATGTTAAAATAAATTAATCGCTCAAAGATAAAATTCAATTTTATTTAAAAAAATAAACTAAATATGAAATAATTATTGGTGACTAAAAAAAGCGTTATTGAAACAAAATAGCGTTATTGAAACAGCTAGCATAACATGATTGCTAAGAGGATAGTTTCCTAGCTTTCACCAAAGTAAATTTATCCAAAACTTCCAACGTGAGCATAAATTCGCTTTCGATGCGTTGTATCTAATACTTTTTTTCTGGCACCATGGATTGTAGATAATTTTTCACTCTCACTCTTTTTTTACTTCTTTAAGAGGATGCTTTATGTTTAAGTTTCTATAGCAGAAGCAAATAAACCTTGACATCAAATTACACAGGCACTCTACATTGACAACAATAATTGTCAGTTATCCAGATCACATCCAGATTATCTGAGTTGTGATACCCCAAGTTTGAGAACCCAAACATCTTCCACCCGAAAATATACGCTATTGAAGGATGCGTCCAGTTCAATATTGATAGAAATTTTTGAAAGCAGGAGGTTATCATCATATTCGAAGCCATCAAACAGCCATCAAGGCGCTGAGCTCACATTAAATTAGTTCTAAGATGCTCTGGGAATGCCTAGGGAAATTAAATGAGCTAGACAAAAGGAATCCCCACCACATGCCTAACGCCCAATATTGTTTCAACATTGGCATAGGCGCTTATTGCAAGGTCATTTTAGGCATAGATATATAAGATTCCTACACTGAAATTAAAATTTGTGGACGGCGGTATACACTGTTGAAAATATTACGGTGTTGGCGTTAATTTTGCGCTAGTCAAATATTTTAGTGTTGATTTTTCCAAACTTGCCAGACGAGTTGACTACGCGTATTTAATAGAACGAAGTGACTAGTATTTCGTGTGAATTCTTTGTTTAGATATGAGGATTGACTATTTTTATAGACATTCAGAAGCGTCAACCAATCAGAATTTTTCCCTCGGATAGAAATATAAAAACCCCACCTATTCTAATACAGTATTGCATTATACGCACCACCTGCATTGCACGTGTATCTGTTTTCGTGTTTGATTCTCCGTATTAACATATCCAAACAAACCATCAAATGTGACTGACTTGCAAAGTGTAACCTCGTGTTATTAAACGTTAATTCCAGTGGGCATAAAAAATTTCAACATCTTAAAGATGTATTGGGAACATCTATTTACGCAATTAGTTTAGACTTGAATCAAATAGCATAAACATTCACTTTAATGTTTATAATGGTTCTCAAAAAATCATTTTAAAATTGGTACGTTTAGTTGAAACCAAAAACTGTGAATGAGTGGTTTTGCATATTTATAATTGAGAAAACGTCTTAAGAGAGAATATTATAGCCACTAAGAAATAGGAAGTTGCATATTAAAAAGACGTTGTGTTTAGAAAATGGTGTTAAAACACCAATAGATCGCATTTCATTTAGTTAAACAGCTAGTAAATTTGTCTAGTCTAGATCAAATAAAATGTGACTAGAAGTATTTTATAATTCCACGTGTCAGTTGGACAAAATAACCCCTTAGCAATAGACAATACTTGACTATCTTTGCTCGTCAAATTTAAACTTCTATAGTTCTCGACAAAATAACACGAAAAGAGTGTGGACCTCTCCTGACTATTAAATTAGTCAAAAAAGTGTTAAAATTTTCAACATTGTAGCATTGGAAAGCTTAATTGTGACTGCGGCGAGTTTTTGTACAAAGGTTTATGTCCCTATTGAAAGGCGTGTTCGTTCCGAAATTAGAATATGTTGCGCTAATTGTATTTGTTTTAGATCGACAATATTAGTGTTTAGCTATATACGAGCACTTTAATTATGTTAAAATAACATGCCACTTACAGCAAACAATACACACAGTGAATGGAAGAAATTAAATTAACAGAACATATTTTGAAGAAGAAAATTCGGCAATTTTTGAGCACAGTTTATTCTATTACACAATTCCTAAACAACGTTTTGATCGTTACATCGATCTTTTTCAAGCTGTTTAAACAATTTTAATATAATTAATTAAGTATACATCTAAAATTAATCTTAATAAATTTACCTTAAATTATTTTAAATTAAAATGAAGTTAAATTAAATTTTGACAAAACGTCTTTTCTTGGGTAAAACATAATATTTGGAGAAATTAATTTTAAAATTATAATAAATCAGCTGTTGTATGTTAGGAAATTCAATAGCAAAAGTTTAAGGTTACAGATTTTAAGGGAAACAACAAGTTTTTGTGTTACTTAAATAAGAAAATGTAGTGAAATTTAAATAGGAAAAAGATACAGGGATGAATGAATGGGTACAATAACCAAAATGTAAAGTAAGGTCAAAAGTAACATCTAAAGATTAAAATTTTTTTAACAAACAAATTAAAAAACATGAGTATCAACACAAAAGTAATGAACATGTACGTCCTCCTGGCAACACGGAACAACTAAAGGCGATTTACAGTTTCGCAATTTTCGTATTGCGTGCAATACAAAACAGCGCATGCGCATTCAATGGATTCGATGAGCTTGCGTGCAATTTCTATATCCACGCAAAAAAAAAAAATTGCGAACTGTAAAGCGGCCTTAAGTTTGATTATAAAAAAATAAAACATTGTAAGAGTTACTAAAATTCCCTAATAGAACATATTTTGTTAACTAAATAGGCATTGTTGAGCTAACGAAAATAATAGTTAATCAAATAAGGAAAATTTAGTGGATGTTATTTTGCTGGTTCTATTTTAATAAATTTAACAAGCGCAATGAGTTCATTTGAACTAAAAGTATGTCTATTTAACAAAGTGAACGTTATTAAGAAAAAAAGGGTCAAAATACGTGTTCTGATCTAAGCTAAATAGGAAATATTAGTGTGATTCCTCAAGTAAATATCTAATAGAAACTGTGAAACTGACTGGTGGCACACAGTGACAGTGATATCAATAACTGTTGTTTTAATTTTATACTTCATATTATAAATGAGATGATAAATGTATAATATATAATATTATGACACCTAAATAATACCCATTTCAAATCGAATGAATGCCCATGCTCGTATATTTCGCTGCATCAATAAACTAAGAAACAATTCTTCATTTGGCTTATATAATTTTATCATTTAACACAATAACAAAAAGCACTTGAAATAATAGATAACACTTTTTTATTTAACATTCGTCCTTTACTGCGTGTACACTATGGATTGAATAAATTCAACCGAGATCTTCTTTTTCATATACAGCCCAAAAAGTGTGCGGAATCGATCTATTTTGCGTTAACTAAACACTTCTTTTCTAGGTATAAAAATTCTGATTATAAGAGGCAATGGACTACAACATACTGGAAGTATATTATGCGGGTATTTATATTGACGGTACTTCTTATTTTATAAGTGGTGTAATAATATGGTATCAGCTCTCCGCAGACAGATACCATCTGGTGTTATCCAACTAAGTTTGGGATTTAATATTGCTGTCATCATTTTTACATTTTCGTAGTGATGCGAATTAGTCTTGTTATTATTCCATAATTTATGCATGTATCAGCCATAATCATTTAATATGATGGTAATCTAAGTACTGATATTGCTGCATTACTTTACTGCAGCACTTGATTGCATTGATGTCTAAAAAATTAACTTGTTCGCTAATATATAATACAAATGGTGACGGTCCTAAAACTGAACACTGACGATTCCTTGCGCTATGGAAAGACTATCCGAATATGTAAGTTCTTACGCCTGATGCAATCGCTGCAATACTGACGCTTTTACTTCTATTAGTTAAGTGGGATATTTTTTTTACGGTATTACACGAATACCATATTTGCACAAATTTTACCAAAGTCACGTTTTATGGTGGAGAAAACCTTCCTTAAATCAAAGTAAACTTTACACATTGCTTTTTTTTATTTTTATTGATGAAAGTAGCTTTGTACACTGAACCAAAAATGGGTCCTAAAACAATGACAGAAATCATTGTTCATATGAAATAATGCATTATAATTGGTCCAAAGAACGAGTTTATCAAATCAATGAAAAAGATTTTATTAAATAATGACGGTGTTTATTGAGTAATAAACAATTCATTCTATTAATGAAAGCAAAATCATTGAAAATGAAATTGATTGGCTCAATGAAATATGTTATTGTTGTAACGAACGCCAGTTTACCTTTCATTAAGGTATGCTATCTATTCGTTCTTGCAATAATTACAAACATTGTACTAACGAAGAAAGTGTTATTTAATACTTTATTGCGCTTATATCGAGAATAATTTTATGAACACTTTACGTAAAAATAACACATTATATATTCGTTCATATCCAAAATTATTTATTGTACATGTGAAAATATAGTTACCATAACAAATATTATCCATGGACTAATGTGCAATGATTTGTTATAATAATGAAAGCCAATTTATTTCACTAATGAATCTTGTTATTAGTTAATCAAAAATTGTAAATAATATTTCATCATAACAATGACACATTACATTCCGACGATGAAAATTCAGTCAATGAATGTTATTTGTATTATAGTATTTTTCTCAGTGCAGAAGCACGTGATTCAACGCCTGCATTTAGTACCTTTATTGATATAATGAGCGTTTTCATTGAACCTGCGAATATACGTTATTATAGAAATGTAAATAACTGCACCTCAATGATTTCTATTCGTTTTCTTTTATACATATATTTAATAAGTGCGTTAGCTAACATGACGTACACTTTTCATCAAGATATGTTATTTGTTCCTTCTTGCAATAAATTGCAAGAAGGAACAAATGCTTAATTAATTGCTTAATCAACGATTGTAAATATTTTTATCATAACAATGACGCATTTTTCTGTCCACGAAAATTCGCTCAATAAATGTGGATTATTGATATTACGACCAGTATTTTTCTCAGTAGTAGAAGATTCTGCTAATCTCTTTGCTATATTCATAGGGATATTGTTGATGCCAAAAGAAAAGCTCTAATTTTATTAATCTCAGTAACAGACATTGGTTTGAAGTATGTATATGGTTACCTTATTCCCTATTACTTCCTCCTCCAGTTTCTTGAAATTCCATTGATTGTGAATTAAACAGATCGTACCTAACGTGATGATAAAATGCCAAATGTTTTTTAATCTACCCAAATTTCTGTTCTTTTTCATTATTTCAGTATTCAGTAATTCAGTATATGACATAATAATTTATCATACCTGTTTTGTACTTTATTGACATGTTTTATTGCTAATTAAATTTCGTTACTATTGACGTTATGCATATACCATCCAATCCTTTCCATACTTTGATTAAATCGGTGATTTATTGGTAGATTCAATTTTCAACACTAGTATTCTATCAGTTACCAATGTAAATCAAATTAGCTCTATTTACAGATGTCTTTCAGTCGTTGTCATTAATTATTTCGAATGAAATACTTAGTGCAGTATTATTATTTGTACAGTATTTAAAATTGAGTTATTTCACAGACGACGTTATACTGAATTTATTAAATGTGGTGGGTGGTAGTAATATTAATTTGTCGGAATCTATAATTGCCGATATATCATAATTTTGTGCGCCGACCAGTTGGTGGTGTAAATTATCTTTACTGACGTTTATTTTTCGAAAGATGATCCGCAGAATTTGAATACTTATGTATTATTTCTATTCGTTGATATTTTTCGGTTTAAGTCACATAAATAGATGTTCAAACGAGAAAGAGTTTTATAAATTATTCCGACTCGAAAATACGTCTTGACAGGATGATAAAGTAAAAAGAAAACGGTCTCATTTAAATTTCGGTCGATAGATTCGCCAGAGGAGATAAAATCAAAATCCCCCATACACGCTCGCATACAGCCACTCATACATATCTTACACCCTTCGTCATTTTATTTGCCAAGAACTTTCCGCCTACGTTCTAAAAATAGGATTTTTACTCTTCGCAAAGGACTTCTACTAGATTATTGATTCAAAAATTCAGGACGCATGCGTTGTGCGTAGGGTGCGCGCTAAACACTTCCCGGCGAATGTATATCACCCCCGAAAAATGGCGCGCCAATTGGAGATGAATCGATACAGCTTTTCATTGAAAAGTTCGCCAGACAATTTTACCGTCCAATTATTATTCTTATTACATTCGTAAATTTATGAATTAAAACTAACGGATACGCTCGCGTCTGTATGGACAAGGTGGCTTCGCAGATGACTAAATTCATTTGCAATTAAAATTAATCCCAATTTGAATAACAGACGCTCACAGACGTTTGTTAACAGACCAAATAATTACAAAAAACACGCAAAAAGCGTCCTAATAATTAGGCTATTATTTTCTATATGCTTAAAATTTATTACTATAAATTCGTCAGAAATGCATGTATTTAACAATTAAAAATAATCAACTTACCCTTATTTTAGTCAACAGAATAAGATGAGGCAGGCTTCTTTCAACATTGTTCTAACAAAAAAGGAAAGAAACGATACTAAAATTCAAACTTCTACGCATAGTATTTGGACGTGAAACAATATCGAGTGTGTTACGGCTATAACACAACTATACGCAGGAAACACTTCCACTTTTCACAGTGTTCTAGTACCAACTGTCGGGCTTTCAGAACCCTGCTCGGCTCTCAGGCGTGCCGGGCCATTAACATAAATTATTATTGGAGACAGTTAATACTGGGTCATAAACCTCATGGGTTGACACTCCAAGGGGCGATACCGAGACCCTTTTGTAAAACGGCTAGCCCCGTGATATTCGGTTGCATTGTCGTTTTAAAAATTTTCGCAAGGACGTTCTATTGGAGGGTAACCGGAAAATGTTATTAAATAAATAGCTGTTCGGTGCTCTGTAGTTTTCGAATGTCTGGAAGGCTATTGTTCGGTTTATTACCGAACTGTTTCAACTAACGGTTTCGGAATTTACTGTCTTGAATGAATAGAACTTATTTTATTTCATGGACAAATTCTGATTTTGTTCTTATTTCCAGCATTCCATATTCCGACGACATATTGAAATCTACTTAAGTTAATTGCGAAAATTAAGTTAAAGAGAAAAAAAGAAGTATACCGAATACTTACTCAGTGTAAAAAATTATTATTGTTTATAATTTTGCTAATAAAGATTTGCTAATTTTGCTAAAATAAAGAAGAATGATCTCAATAACGGAGAATTAAAGAATTCTATTCATTTCACATTGATAAATCAAGTAAAAATAATTATGTTAGGTTAGTTAGCTTAAGTGGGTCGATGCTCATTGTTATTTACTAGGCCAAAATTATATTCTTTAGGTTTCTTTTTCTTCGAAACTGCTCGATCAAATCGATTCAAATTTTCCGGTTACTTGTTATTTGATATCAAAGGATAATTTATAGCCCTTGACGAAAAGATGTTACAAAACTTCAAATATAGATTTTTCCTTTTTCAAATTCAATTTTCTTTCTAGCCCTGCCGAATAAAATTTGAAAATTGTCAGTCTTAATTAAACCTGATGCGCTTATGTACATATTAAAAAAGGAAAATGACAATAATTTAATTAAAAGTTGAGAAAAAGGAACATAAAGAATACAATGTTTCCTAATAAATAACAATGAGCATCGAGCCCCTTAAAACCAGACTTTCAATATTTGACAAATCAAATGGATTCTGTTATATATTTTAACAAATAAATACCTCTTTCACAAAATTACGGTCATTTGTTCCTTCGATGTAAACACTTGGATAATTTGCGGTTATAGATGTTTCTGTTTATCGTCGTAGAACCCTTTTTTACTTTGGATACAAAATTAAATAATTTTTAAGATCTGCTGTATGCGGCAAATAAAAATAAAATAGCAAAATTTCAGGATATATAATAATAGTCATCTCAATTATTCCGGGACTAATTGTCTGGTTGTTAGCTTTATTGTGTTAATAGTTTAGAAGTAAATTATATATAATAAACGTACAAAATCGGCAACAGTTAGTAATCATTTCTACAAAAAAAAAATAGAATCTGTAAATTTTATTTTAACGCAATGAAAATTTAATTTTAATTTTTAATTTGATATTATTTGCATTGTATTGATATCTATATCTGATATTAATTTAGAGAAAACTCAAATCTAATTTAAACTAGAGGTGCGAATGCCTGAAGCGGTTTTTTTTATAAGCAGACAGACGGCCGTCAAGCCCGCTCGGCTTTCAAGCTGGTTTAAATGAATATTGTTTGTAAATCAGTTTTCAGTCAATAAACTATGACTATAGCATCGAAAATTTTTAAGATAAGTTTTACTGTCTGTTTTTCGCAACTCATTTTCTTGCTAATTCTAATGCTAGACGTAGCAAATATTAATTTTTGGAAACTACCTACCTAGTACCTACCCTGAAACTAGTACCTAAATATAAAATATCTTCTTAGTGAAATATATAGTTCTATAATAACGTATAACTCGTACGCTTATTTTGCAAATCTGTTCAGCAGCTTTAGCTGCTACAACTCGTTATTTAACTAATAAGACATTCCTGCTAAAGTAGGACACTTGGAGCAATAACCAATGAAATTGACGAGCGTACGAGTGGGGTCGACCAACAAATGTGATGCGGCAAGTCGGGCCATGCCGACAAAGGTCTCGGGCTGAAATAATTCTCAACATGCACACCTCTAGTTTGAAATATTTAAATAACGTTTTGTTTGATTGGATAAACCTTATTGCTTTATTTATAATTACCGATTACCCGTATACCAAACTTTTCGGTCACCAGCCAGAATAATCGAAAGTTTATCCTATGAAAATTTTAAAGAATAAGTAAAGGTAATCAACAACTAAGCAGCTAGGTATTTTCATTTTTTCTTATGCATCCTGAAAACTGACGATTTGTGTTTTAATTTCCAATTAAAAATGTAAGTTCACGCCAATACTCCATCTTGAACACAGCGTTATGGACGGTCACATTAAAGAAGCCATGCTTTAGCTATAAATATACAAATGCATATAAAGAGCTGGCAAAAAGCTCACAACAAGCCAAGAAAAAGCCCACATCCATCACACTCTATAAAGCATCGGCACAGATAATTCCAAACAGCTAATTAATTACTTACGTAATCGCTGTCCTATCTGAGAGTCAAACAGATCGAGAGATGAGGCACCCTGAAATGCCTCTAAAGACTATGATTGCCTAATATCACATGGAATCATAAATGTCGAATTGTAGGTAAACTCTAGTTATTTGATAAGAGTACGACCTCTTAATAAATCTTGTGTATTGGTGGTGTAAGCGTGCCCTTAAATCGGATACATTTAGGCTTATCGGTGATTATAACTTGATAAAACAAACATGCAGATTGGAGTAACCTACTGAATTTTCTAAATTTTATAACCACAGAGAAAATCTGTGTAATTGGTATATAAAAATCACAATAACTTTCACGCACGAATCTCTTTAAGTTTTCATTCAAATTACTACAAATACAAACGTTACCACAAATTGTATTTTACCCTTTCTACGTACATTTACGTATATAATTGTTAAATTTTAATATCTCATCTGTGATAAGTTAGATACAAGTGCCCTTGTTTTGCGCCCCAAAGAGAATTAATTTCGTCTTGGAACCATTAGTTTTAGGTCATCACGTCGTGTGAACATAACGACGAATCCCAAAAAACAATATGACATTCAAGTAAACACACGAAGAAAAATAGATGTTACAACGTATTATAAATATAATCAATGGTATTAACTCGGGGATAATACTACTTTATCTAATAAATAGTATGCATTCATATATTACTGTTTATAAGAAAAAATATTACAGTTATTATAATTATAATATAACTAATTATAAAGTTTGGTGTCACTATTTTTATTACTTATTTTTCTCAATGCACCTGACCATAACTATGACCCAACACTGCCTTAAGATTTCTGATTAATGGTATTGGTAATGGATTAATGTATTCAAATAGGGTCCGGTTCCTTCAACGAGTTATACAAAAAAATGACTTAATATACTTAATTTTTGCGTTATACGATAACGAATGTGTAAATTAAACATTTAAGTTTCATATTTACCAGTAAAATCAATTCAAGAAATGATAAATTTCAAATTATGTCCTAAATCATCACAATTGTTTTGGCCAATAAAAAATTGATGTTTTTTGCATTCGTCCATTGTCACATATGTCAGGTATCATTTAATAGTTTCTGGTTAGTGTTTAAGTGCCCTTTAGTACGATTATTTAATTAAATTGTGTTTATATTTGAAATGTATTAAATAGTCGGTGAAAATGCGAAGGTCCTATAACAACAATGGTCTTATATTGTTCTTATAGGGTTTATACAAGTCAAATAGGTCATTTGACACAGACAACTTACATTAGATCCTTTGAAATAGTTACTGGCCAACATTTACTATTTATTGATCACATTATGATTATAGAATACATTTTTCCAACAAATCTAGATTTTAGGGACAATGTCTTCTAAAAACGGGATAGAGACACAATTCCAATCAAACACAATGTCGCAAGTGAAAATTTTACACATTTAACAAATTAAAAAAGAAAATATACATTTTCAAACTTCTTTTTCCTTTAAAACTACTAACTTATAAACGAAAACCTGCAAATCCCTAGCAATTTGAAACTTTTTTTCGAATAAAAACATACAAAAAGTGATTGCCAGTCTTATTATGTGTAATTGGAGACAGCAGTAGTTTAAATCACAGTGGCTCGAACTTTTTTCCATAAAAAACGAGTGAGGATAGTTGCTGTATTGTGATTTTATCTCTCTGAGAATGGAAGACTGCAGTACACAATATGGATGTACTTAACATTTGTACTCAGAAAAGGATTGATTCCTGATTTTGGAATTTGCTGAAAGCCTATTCTTTGAATTGAAAATGGTGGATGATATGGAACATCAGTTTGTAATACGTTTCTATTAAAAAATAAACAAACTTTGTATAAAAACATTGTTGTACAAATTGTTTTATATTTTATGACTTATTTACTATAGATGTCAAAACTGTCTATAATCTTAGTATAAATAAATAAAAGATAACCAAATCGTAAATAATAAATATTTTTAAATCGTCAGCTAAAGAATTCATCGGAATTTAAAAGTGTTTATCAGCGTTATTTCTTTTTATACTTATATATTTTATATAGATTGATCTATTGCAGAATTCCTAGCATGTATGTAGTATCATATACCTGTTTCACCTGTTCTATTTGTTTCCGTTTTGTTTTAATATTTGATGATACAAACTGCATTGATACTTTTAACTAATTTTAAAAATTAAATTACTTCTAATTCCAAATTCCGTAAATTAAATCTTCATCTAAATATAACGACGAAGGGGTAAAGGATATATATTCCATGCCAAAAATAATCTCAACCTGTAATCATTACATTTGCAAGGCTTCACTAACATCTGCCAAAGTTTTTAAATAATGTACAAGTAAAAATGAACGAGCAATTGATCAAATAAATATTTAATAAAAATATCTGTTACTACCTATTACCAACCAGTCAGAGTCAGTAATAAACAGGGAAGGTTGAAAACGTTAGATCCGCGTAACTAAATGTTATGCAAAACCGGAAACTGAAACACGTTGAGAGTGCTTAGCAATTTATTCTTACCCTAGACACCAGCATACTCTTTCATTCAAGCAAATGAGAAAGCAGATACTACTGGCAACATAGGTGCCACGTAGCTGTTTCAGTGAACAAAATTTGCTATTGGTATTCACAGCTATCTATCAGAAAATCAATTTCTAGCTAATAGAAGTAGAGTTCTAGTGTAGTCTTTGCTGTAGTACTGTTGGTACCTGCGAGAAAATGCACCTTGCTAAATCATACCAGAATCAGAGAAATGCTACAATTTGTCTTTGCCACTGCAAGCTGCTGACAAAACACCGATATTTGGAATAAATACCGGCTATTTTTGGAGAAAGAAAAGATGCATGCAAGATCAGTAGGCATTTTAGCCGTCACGGAGTCAAGCACCTTTGGGAAGCTATCAGTTCTCTGGAAGACCTGAAAGAGTTCTTATTAGGCAGAATTCTGAGTTGTTTTAAGGACATGGGATATGTTTAAAGAACTAACTAATATAACATCCGTTTTGCAATAAGTTCTAGAAACTGCACTGGGTGGAACAATTAATCAAATAAAGAAGATGTTGTCTCAAGTCAAGTCCAGTTAATCAATAAATCGAGCAATTAATAGCTCAAAAATTCATTTTACGAATCAACTTGACTTTCTTCAATAAGATTCTAACTTATACGTATTATTGCTTACTACGAATGAAAGAATACTAAAGCTAAAAACATATACCGACACTAAAAAATATCATCATGTTTTGTTGCAAGTAAAGGGAATCAGGCAATAATGAAATTAATAGAAGCGAGAATACAGTATTCGGCCTCTACATAAGGGAAACTTATAAAATTTAAAAGTCCCTTTAAGCCGGGAATTAGTGACCTTATTTTTAGAATTTATTTATAATATTTATGCGAAATTTTAGTCCTAGATGACTAGACTTAAAAGTTTTATACCTAAAACTGGCTGAACGTGAAAATAAATTGCGTAAACTCAACTTAATTTCGTTTATCTTTATTACCGCTCATCACAAGGGTTTATACCAAAACAGCCGCTAGCTTACGCTCGAGGTAAAGCAAAAGGTTGTTTATTCGCTTCTTATTTTAAAGGTGGTGGGTACCTAAAATTAGCACTCTCTTATAAAGTTTATACTACTACAGGTTAAACGAGACCAGGTGAAGTTTTTTTGGAAAAGGACTGGCTGTAAGTTCTGTTCTGATTAACACGAAATACACGCTTGAAATATAATCCTAATGGTATTAATTCAAAACATCATTCGTCAATAATTGGGCACCACCATTAAAAATATGTAAGGAATATTTTACCATCTTAAACGACAATTCGCACCTTTCGAAAATTGTTAACTTTATAGATCTGCAGGTCGTGTATTTGACCTCTAATAGAAAAAGATAGAGTAAGTTTAAATGTAAGAAAACCTTGCATGCATGCAAATACCTTAAAAAAACTTCCTACATAATAACTGCATAAGTGCTTAAACGACTTTGCTTTCCATGAAACCAAATGCTGTGCATGACCTAGTGATATTTACAGAAATATTAATACGCACATAAACACTAAATTTTTGCATATATTTCTTTAGGTAAGCAACTATTAATATTAATGTAATCATAGACCGATTTGAAATTTCTGGTGACGTTTAAAAATACGAGTTGAAGGTAGTTACAAGCTACTGGCAACGGAAGGTGTTGAAAAACGGTAAGCTGATCTACTAGATTATTAATAGAATTTAAAATTGGTTGCATGATTTATGCAACTATTAGATATCAAAGACATGAGAGCGGTTATTAAATATTTCTCACTTCCTGTACACGGCAGAAAATCTTTCAAAATATGTGGATGCTGATAAACGACTGAACTTGAGTAATATATTAAGATGTAATGGGAGTCAATTTGCTTCTTTGCATTTATGTTCTTGCGTGAGTGTGAAAAGAAGCTCGATTACTTGCAAAAACTCGTCACTTTAGCTTCGTAAAATGTACACAACATGTGATAAAACATGCGATGATACCTCTGGGATTGTGGCTGTTAATTCAAAATGTGTCGATGATGTAGTCGGTGTAAAGGAGCCCTATATTAGTTGTGATAGATCGAGTGGATATAAGTTTATATCAACGAAGCACAAAGCCAAACCTAAAATCTTAATAGCTGCCGATAGTCATGGTCGAAATTTCAGCGAAGCGATCAAGAAAGCCTGTAGTACGGATCGTTACGACGTTGTCACAATATTTAAACCTAACGCTGGCTTGGACGATGTGGTTGTCGATTTGGATTCTTTGGCTGCCGATTATTCCAGGGAAGATTGTGTTGTGGTACTTGGAGGATCTAATAATGCATTACATGACGGTAAAATTGACCTAAGTAAACTTCAATCAATAAAGAGAGTTTCATGTTTTACTAATGTGCTGTTGGTATCAACTCCTTACTGGCCTAGCAGATCTGTCTTAAACAAATTCATTTATAATTTCAATCAGCTAGTATTTGAAAAAATTGTTAGCGACAATAGTAATGTTAAGTATGTCGATTGTAATAATATTTTAACACGTAGAGATTACACTAGACATGGTTTACATTTGACATATAATGGAAAATGTAAATTGGCTAAATTCATTTTTGGTATATTCGAGTATAGTGTACAATTATGTAAAAGTATTAACAAAAAGAATGTTTGTTGTACTAGTAATCTTGTTTATATAAAAGAAAATACTTTCAATTGTACGGACTCTTCTCAAAAATTTGAATATAATCACAATGTTCAAGACTGTACTTTTAAAGACAGGTATGTTTTAGATAGTAATTGTTTGGGAACGATTTTTATTCGAAACATCGACGAACTTTCTGTACTGAATCCTCATATCTTTTTACTAAATGTACAAATGTTTAAATATAGGTAAGATAACCCAGTTGGAGACGGTATTACACTACTTAAATGATCTGAAATTTGTGTGTTTATCAGAAACATGGTTAAATGAAAATAATGTAAATTCTTATAAAATTAATGGTTTTACTTTGAGTACTAATTTTTGTCGAAAAAATTTCAGGGGTGGGGGTGTTGCAATATGGTCAAGGGAGGGTCTTTCAGTTGTACCGCTGGATTTTCTTCTTTAATAACGAAAAACATATTGAAGTTTGTGGTATTCAAACTGATATTAACGGTTTAAAAGTATATGTGGTTGTGTGTTATAGTCTCCATCTGGTGATTTTGACGTATTTGTTGACGCCTTATGCCGTTTGCTAGATGTTGTTTCTAATGTTGGTCATAAAATTGTTTGTGGAGATTTTAATATAAATTTTATGTATAATCGAAGCAGGTACGTTGTGTTAGGGATAAATGTCTAGTTATAACTTGATAGAATTTGTAAGAACTCCAACTCGAGTTAGTAAAAATTCTGCGACTATTATTGATAATGTATTCACCAACATTGTAGATGCACAGAATATTAGAGTGATGGACTGTGTAACTTCTGATCACAGGGCGTTGTTATTTGTGCTGCCATGTTTGAATATACACGTTTTAAAAAAATTTACATACTCAAGGCATTTTGATGATGGGGGGATTTTTCGTTTCATAGATATAATGGGCGGAGTATCATGGGATTTGTTATTTGAATATAAAGATGTAGATCAAGCGTTTGATTTCTTCTTTCAAATTTTTATGGAATGTTTCAATATGTGTTTTCCTTTGGTCAAAACTAAACTAAATAGAAATTATGGTAAATGTAAGTGGGTTACAAGCGAGGTGCGACTTTCAAGTGATAGACTTAGGGATTTATATAGTTTCCAGAAGAAATTTCCTGTTCTGAAGGACACATATTTGTTGGAAAAAAGTAAACATAAATTATTACTTAAGAGAACTAAACGTGACTATTACGTAACTAAAATCTTCAATTGTTCTAATTCTACCAAGGCTGCTTGGTCTGTTATTAATGACTTATCGGGTACTGTTGAGGGATATCATAATATTACTTTGGAATGCGATGGTGAATTGATTGATGATCCGCATAAGATAGCTAATTCTTTTAACGATTTTTTTCTGAGTTCGGTTCGCGACATAGTTTCTCAAATTCCTGCATGCAGTCTTGCTGATATTCTTACAATAGTTTTCTAATAGCATGTTTTTAGTACCGTACAATGAATGTGAAGTGAGGAATTGTTTAAAAAACTGAAAATAAGCTTCCTCTGGACCCGATGAGTGCCATGTAATTTATTAAACGAGTATCTACTGTTTGATAACCCATTAACTTTTCTAATTAATTTATCTTTTCAATGTGGGTGTTTCCCCAAAAACTAAAAGAATCTTATGTTATTCCGCTGCATAAGAAGGTTCTAAGTTTGATATTAATAATTATCGGCCCTTACATTTCTTCAAGTTTTTCAAAAGTCTTTGAATATGCGATGTTGCAGAGATTGATTTCCCACATCGATAAGTACAATATTTAACAGAACATCAACATGGGTATCGGTTAATCACTCACCAATGACGGCTATTCATGCTTTTTATAGTCATGTTATTACGGCTTGATACTGGTGAGTTCCAATAGGAGTCTTTTTGATTTAGCCGTGCGTTTGATTGTGTTAATCATGATTTATTAATTAATAAATTGCAGTTGTGTGGCATTCGTGGCGTGTTGCGGGTGGTTTAAATCGTATTTAGTGGGTAGGAGTCAGTTTGTTAGAATTCAGTATCAATCGGAATTAAATGTCACTCAAATCAAATCTTCTAACTTGCAAGTTGAACATGGGTTCCTCAGGGTAGTGTATTAGGACCTTTTATTTTAATTTATATGAATGATATTCAGACTTTCTATCGAATTATGACGTCATTATGTATGCGGATATACTAGTGCAGTAGTTTCATGTGATAATATATTAAATAGTGAAAATAAAGTAAATTCATTGTTGTGTGACATGAACAATTGGTTTGCTCGGAACGGGTTGCTTTTGAATGCTGACAAACACAAATATCTTATTTTTCACAATGCTCGCAACAAAACGCAGTTTAGTACTCATGTGTTTTCAAATAATGTTGAAATAAATCGTGACTCTGAAATTAAGTTTCTAGATTATATATTGACGATGAACTTACATGGCGTACACACTGCTTTAAACTCATTAGTAATTTGAATTCCACGTGTTATCTGCTGCGGAACCTGAGAAATTTTATTGACATGAACAGTTTACTGTGTTATTATTATGCTAATGTTCATAGTAGACTGGTTTATGGTATAACAATCTGGGGTACATCACGCGTTTGTAATGAAGTTTTTTTTGGCACAAAAGAGAATTATTAGGTGTATGGCTGGTATAAGCAATATGCAATCATGCAGGCCGTATTTTAAGCAATGGAAAATTCTTCCATTGCGTTCAATATATATATACGAGCTATTAGTATACATATACAAGAATAAAAATCACTTTATTTGTAATAATGAGATTCATCAATATAATACCAGATCTAAGTTTAACTTCCATATACCTTCACATTCATTAGCATTGAGCGGTAATTCACCCCGCATATTTGGGTTACGTCTTTTTAATGCGTTACCATATAACCTTAAATCAATTCCAAAGGAAACACGTTTTAAGTCTGAAATTAAGTCTTTTCTCATACGAAATTGCATTTATTCAACTGAAGAGTATTTTAACGGTATTGCACGAATGGCAGCGACTAGTGACGGCTAAAGAAAGTAATTTTGTTTTGTTGTAATTTTATTGTTCTTTGTTTTATTTGTGTATATATGTATTGTCTGACGTTTCATATACACCTTTTTGTGTGTCGAATGAATAAAGCTTATTATTATTATTATTATTATTACACAAATAAATTTAGACCATATGCATATCGTGTCGGCAATTTTACGTTTGGGTGCCAATGAAACCTAACGCAACGAAGTGCAGTTACTTTAGCAAGCTAGGATACATATGCGCAGGCGCATAGAATTGAACAACTCTCTGTATATTATGCATCTAAAGCTCACCCAATACGTGAATTTGCCAGCATGGTATAAATACTTATAGGACAGGTAGATTTAGTATTTTTGTTAATGGAAATTATTATATAGAAAAAATTAAAAGATGTTTTTAGCTTTTTTGCAGTGCAAAATACTCAGTATTGATATAATCAATAAATGTTGAAGTGAACATGAATTAAGTTGAAATTAAAACTCGCTAAGGTTAAATAACGTATTGCTTGTATTAAGAAGAAAGCGTGCGTTGAATTAACTGTTAAGTGCTTAACTCAATCACTTTTTTTTCAATGCAGGCTCCATCATTTAATTGATTGGTTTGCCGTTTATATCCATTTATTGTATTGCCTTGTAGTATCAGCTAGTTATAGTAATTCACATAATATCTACTTTTAGCCTTTCCTATAGCAAATTTTGAAGCATTATCGTTATTGTTACTATCGATATTGTGTATAATATTATATTCAATACCGATCGTAGATAAATACATATAATAGCCGTAGTTGTCCTATTGTCCATCTTAGATTATACAGCAAAAATATTCTAACAAATTGAAAAGTAAATCCGGAAAGGCTTTTTGTAATAAATAAATTTTCATAATGCAACTTGAAAATAATGATATTATCCATGTCTTCGCATAATTCATTGCATGATATATCAGATTTAGTCTTGTAACGTGGTTTATAATTCCATGCCAGCTCCTGTGATTGATTTAATTTTGGAAATTCTTTGAAATTATTCAAAAAAAATAAAATACTATACAATTACCTTTTATATAATACAAAGCTTCCACTTAATGTGACCTAAGCAGTGTCTGAGGATCGCTGAGTTTAGTTTTGTTCTTCTTACACAACGCTTCTTCTCGTTTAAGATCTTTTATGATAGTTTTAGTGCTTTTCAGTAATATGCAACTATAGGTTTTTTTTAATATTACGCCAAGTAGGTACAAGATCTAGGTATAAACTTGAAAGATTTCATTTTTAACACGGCAAACCATTTGCATTAATATAATAATTTGTTTGACTATACAATTACCTTTCATATAATACAAAGCTTCTACTTAATGTGACCTAAGCAGTGTCTAAGGATCGGTGAGTTTAGTTTTGTTCTTCTTACACAACACTTTTTCTCGTTTAATATCTTTTATGATAGTTTTAGTGCTTTTCAGTAATATGCAACTATATTTTTTTTTTTAATATTACGCCAAGTAGGTACAAGATCTAGATATAAACTTGAAAGATTTCATTTTTAATACGGCAAACCATTTGCATTAATATAATAATTTGTTTGACGGTACCAAAATTTGGTAATGGTTACTAAATAGTAGTGCTGTTGATATTCGATAAAATTGAGATCCGAATATCCGGATCTGAAATCTCTGATCCAGATCCACTATCCGGTTCTCAAATCCGCATCCACTATCCGGTTTTCGGATCCGTATCCACTATTCGGTTCCCAGATCCAGATCTACTACCCGGTTTCCGAATCCGGATCTGGAAAAGATATAAATTATCGGCTAACTCAATGTTAGAGTACTTACACATGGGCACATTCACTTTGCATTACATAGGTGTTCAATAAATCTTAGTGATTATTACATCAGATATGAGGTTTCGGATAGCGGATCCGGATAACGTTAAGATCCGGATATCCGGAGAGTAAATTATCCGGATCCCGATGACAGCACTACTAAATAGTAAAGTTAAATATCAGAAAACAAATATGTGTTTAACAAATTAATATATTTCTGCTTTTAACTGTAATAATTAGGAGGAATTTTTCCCAAGAAAAAGTTTTCTCCTCACGCAGGATTCGAACCTACATACCCTCGATTTCCGGACGAGCGCTTTACCAATTAAGCTAGTAGAGGATGATGACTCGAACGTTTAACCGAATATACGTCGATATCAGATCTTGAAAGGCCCGGCAAGACGGCAAAGCGCTCGTTACAACAAAGTGATATTGTAGTTGTATATTCTTTACGCAATAATTTGGATAAGATGATTAAACTTTCTGACTAAATATTTTTGTTGCTGCAATATTGGGTTTAATCTTATGTATTTGAAACAACGAAACATCTTGTTGAATCGACTAAGTTTTTTTTTACAAAATATATTTTGTTGCCTCAGATAAATCGGTTTTTCTGTGCTTTCCATACTTCTTCGTAAAACTTTTAAAACACCAATTCTCTCTATATTCCATGTCAGTGAGTGGACCCTTAGAGGAACTGTTTTTTTTTTTTCTCTGCACCAAACCCGGCATAATGTATTCTTTTTGAAAACATTTCTATGGCATTTTGTATTTGCTTCCTTAACTAATATTTTTGCTAATTCTATCTTGCGTAAACTGAATATCCATAACGGTTGAGAAATGCGACTTTATCAAATCTTACAAGCAAGGACTTATACCGGTATCTTTTCATAGAAATACATTTTGTAGAGTTTTACGAGTATGCCTACTATTTTTAAGAAAGTCAAATCCAGAATTATCAAACTTTATTTTGCATCTGGTAAATGTGTATCTTTTTTGTTTATCTTATTATATTTTATTTTCACATATACAGGTTTTACGTCTAGTTAATTTATCTCAATTGTAGCGCTTATAAGTTATTATCACATTGATGCAAAGATATAATAGATATAAAAAAGAAACGACTTTTACCACTTTTTCTAAGTATAGAAAATTATGAATCTAATTATTTTAAAAGAAAGAATAATGACTTACATTTTATTTCTAAAATTTGACTGAATTTATCCTTTTGAATAATTCTTTGAATATTATTCTTAGTGAGTAGCTCATTTTGTATTATTTTTTGGAAAACTTACCAACCTAAAACTTGAGGATCATAAAATTGGCCGCAAAATAAATATTGGTAATTTTGGGTTTGACTCCTTGTTGATATTTCCACCTAGAGTTATTTTCAACGACATACTATTGTTATTATTATTGATAAACTGTTTTCCTTCGTATAATGCATATTACGACAAAATTAGGTTTATGAAATTTTACTTATTCCTCACATCATTTTTTAAAATATTCTCCATTTTTTACATTTTTGCTTTTTCCGGATCGTGTTTGACGCCCTTTCTCCAGGTGCCCGTGTACTTCACCTCCCTTGTGTGCCCTGCATAGAACGGCTCGACAAGGTCAAACTTTTATTGTGGCACTTCAAACTGTTACTCAACGTTATTGCACTTATGACGTTGAGATTTTATCGTTAATTCTACTACATACTATACAATGTTGCTTGCACTTTCAGAGTATCTTCTTTATGATATCTTTCAGAATTTTCTATTGATTGCTACTGTTCAGCAATCTATCAACTTAGAAGACAAAGCAACTAAGGACAGTAAAGAACAGAATTAGAAGTATTTAAAAATATGCATTTATTCTAGGTTTGAAGAGATGGATCCAGAACTACAAAATCAATTAATTGCCTACAGGAAGGGTTCCACCTTCACTTAAGACGCAGTTGATTTTTTGTTATGATTCTTATTTAGTTTAACTATTTGTTTAATTTATCTTGATTGAATGGTATGCACTAGTATAGGTAATATAGTAATAGAGATCAAATTAAAGATGCATAAACAAATTTGTTATCGGTATACATTCGCACGTGAATTTTGTAAATTTAAAAAAGGGCCGGTGTCAATAAAATAAATTTTCGACAAATATGTCGTGATATTCGCCTTAAATTTACCCTACTTTTATAAAATATTTTGGACAATTCAGTTTATCAACACCCGTCTTTCCATTAAATTTACCAAAATTCGTATGGATCCATATAGACAACAAATTTACAAAATATTTCTTACTATACAGGCCGATTTTTCTCTGGAATCTATTAAAGATAGCTAGTAGCTTTCAACTTGGCAAAATTGCTAAATTTTGTGATTATTTTGATCCCAACAGAAGGTAGACTAATCTTCTATCTAATCGTGCACAAATTTTTAGACACATTTCATTTCTTATCAGCTATCTTATTTCTGCCACATTGGATTTTGACACCGCCCGGAAGAGCTTCTTTTTTGTAATTTCAACCATGTGTAACATGTTGACAAAATTTTTTGATATTATGCTTTAAATCTACCCTTGATTGCAGAAAGGATTCATGTTTGTTAACTTTGAAACCCTCTAAGTTCTAAGCAATTAAAGCAAAAAGTCTGAAATACTGTTGTAAAAGATAGTGTTTCATTATATTTTTGATTTGTATTTTAAGTTTCTTCAATATAATACACAAGTCTCAAAAAACAGTTTTTTTGCGTTTTTCTCGAAATTGCAGTTCACTGACTTATACACTTTCTGCAATCACCGATGCAATTGATGTTGAACCAAACTTAAGATAAATAAGGTAGCCATGAAATTTCGAACTGTCAATCTCTTCAATTATCGTTCCATTAGTAATAGAAAAACGGGAAAATATCCATTATATTTAGACAATAGTAGCGTTCTTTTCGCCGTTTGGCTCAACTTGCTTAACCTTTGTTAGCCGCTTCTTGCAAACCAGCTGACTAACTGAGCTTGTTTGTGAGCAGCTTGTAGTTTAACTCACAAAAGTGAGAGACGTGTTGCTGTGGGCACCGACATATATGTATAACGCAGAGTATATTCAAGTGGCCTAATAAGGGAAGTTACGTTGGTAGTACTTGTTAATACCAATTCAATTCTCTATTAATTGGAATACAGCTGGCATGTACGATTCAAACTTTATTTGTTCTTGTTTTTCAGAAACATGCATGACTTAATTTAATTAGTTACTAAAATGATAATGTACTTGCATGTCAAAGATTATTTATGCAAAAATATAAATAACATTTTGAAATTATATATGCGACATGACACCAAATATATATAATAAGGAAATTTATATCGAGGGCAAGAAGACCAACACGAAAATGTTGATAATAATATTTTTTTTTATAATGTATATTTATGTGTGAATGTTATTTTTAAAAGAATTACACAAGGATCAATTTGCATGTCAAAATAGTAGTAAATAAATTCTCGATAAATTTTCTAGGTCTTATTGATACAGTGTTTATTATATTTAATGTTAGTCATTTATTAAAATATTGCATGTATAATAATTTCTCTATTTTCTTATCCGCAAGTGACTTTAGAAGAAACTTTAATTCAATTATAATTTGTTTCCTTAGCTAAAATTTTGGTATATTCAAAATAAAAGTTATGGTTAAACTAGGATTTAAGAATAAGAGGTAGTGCAGTTATATTAGATGATGATTTATGGTTCTCAATCATATTTTCCAAATATTTCGTTGTTTCGCCGACAGACAATTAAGGCCGCTTTACAGTTCGCAATTTTTCTTGCGTATAATAAAAATTGGCCGCATGCGCATTCAGTAGATTTAGATCAGCTGGGTGCAATTTTACTTGTATTGCATGTGCAATGCACGGAATAGATCATGCGCAATTTTTATTGCACGCAATAAAAAAAATGCAAACTGCAAAGTGGGCTTTACAATCTTAGTGTATTACATTTTTGCGTTTTTGTTGAGCAGTATTTGATGTTGTTGATTATGAACGGTCTATATTGCACTTATTTTACTGCCGTTTTTGGGTCTTTGAATCAAAATGTTTAAAATAGTGAGTAGATATGTCCTAAATTTCTTGGGTGTCATTAAAGTTTTTTTTTTACCATATGTAAGCAATAGAACTTTTAAAAAAGTTTGTACGTCGATGAGAAGAAAGGCAAGTATGTATACAGAGCTCGTTTTTTTTTTTTTTTTAGCAAATATCTCGCAGGTTTTCTTACATTAGCTCTAAAGGTGTCCTAATTCGATAAGAAATACATGTATGTAGGTACATATGTTCGCGAAATAGAATTACCCAATTATTTATTGTTGCATCGTTAAATCAAAAATAAGTCTATCTATCAGTTTGTTAGGGCATCTAATACCTAATTTTGTTCTTTAAATATTTAAATAAGTAGGATAACTTTAGAATTTATTCTATATCATCGTTACCTTTGTTCATGCTCGTGAAGGAAAAACAAGAACTCTTAATTAACGTAGCTGAGTTTTAGTGTTTAATTATACACGTTTATATTTCTCCTACCTTTTAGTTTCTATAAACTTGTGAACCGGTTCTTCGAGAGTAGGCACTTTGTGCGCATTTTTATATTAATTAGGCAGGTGAAATATAATCTTCCCTATTCTAAGCAATATATCTCACATTAAAAAAAGTAATAATAATAAATAAAGCCACAAAAATGTTTTTTGAAAACAAAGAAATATTCAGTTCTTTAGTGTAAACTGCATTGCTTTGAATCAAACAAATATCCTTTCTTTGGTATATAGAATTTGAAAAAAACCTTTTCTGGCAATACAGAACAAATTTCTCTTTTGATTTTGTAAATCTTTCAGCGTTTGGCAAAAACATATTCTATATGATTGCATTAAAGTTTATGTATAGGTAGTATCTATGAGTATCAGAAAAAAAAATGTGAAAACGATGGGTTAAATATCTGTTAATTCACTAGTAAATGCTTTCAAGAGAACAATTTGATTTTAGTTTGTTTTTCAGGTCAATTATGGATTACCTTAAAATAATCAGCAGTTTACGCAAGAATCGAGAGGTTGCAGAATTACAACTGTTCAACTCAAAACGGGACAGCTTACAAACTTAAACCCAAATAGGATACCGATAACGCTCTGTATAAGTTGTTGAATAAGACACAAAGACCCGGATTCTCCCTCATAAAATGGCCTGTGATCTCCTAATAAAAGAAACCGAAAAGAAGGGGAGGTAGTCATATGACGTCACTGGAACTACTCTGCAGCTGTCACAAAACTGATCCCGGTCCAGAATTTGATGAGGGAGTTGAACAGTGCAATCATCGCCGCCTCTTTCATAATGGCCGTCTTCCGCTGCTTCAGTACGAGTGTTTCGACGGGGACCGTCCGTATGTATGTATGTATGTTCCAGCCTGATAAGAAGGAGCAGGTGATATACGACATTGTTAATTCAAATGCTCGTCTGGTGAGCGCTAGACTATGGGAATATAGAAGTTTCAAGTTAATAATAACGCTTATTTGTGTTAAAACTGAGTGATGATTCTTGATTTGATAAAATCTAGAATTATGAAAATTGCTCTAGAAACAATTTGTGCTCCGCATATCCTAATTAACGGAATGTGCTTAGCTGATCATATTCATATATCATGCAGTGTACCTAAGTTATTTAGGAAATGTTTTCAATAATTTTAGTATATCTAATTGTAATTATACTTCATTATATCATAACTATGTACATTTTGTAGATCAAAATTAAACTCGTTTTGTTAATTAAATTAATTTTGTTGAAAAGTAAATATTTTTTATATGGTTTTAGAAGTTATATAAAGGGAAGTAAGTATTTGAATTTCAAGAACACCTCACACCAAGAGAAAAAAATGGTATATGACCTATAGAACTACGATATGAACAACATTCTGGCATTGAATACCAGAAATACTTTTGCAGTATTATCTCGAATCGTAAAAGAATGTTATTGTGGTTAGCTCAATTAAAGTAAGTATTGAAGTCGTACATGTTTTATAGCTTATCCCACTGGTATGCAATATTGATTATGAAAGGCGATGTTACATTGGCTTCGTGCTGTTACGTATATGAACAGTTTAGTGATCTTGGATTTACGAAGGTAATTGCTGCAACAACTTGAAATGTTACTTTAGTGTTGGTCGACTGCTTAACTAATCCGCCAAGTTTTTGTTCTGTGTTTCCAATACATGTTGAATAAAATTTTACTCTTTGCATGTCTATTATCTATTAGTAGGCACATAAATTAAAGGGGAGTAGATATTGCCGCTACAACATTGCAAAGGAATACTCGGGAATTCGCAATAAGAATTGATATACGTATGAAGTAGTTTAAGTTTAGCTCAGTTTAACAACATTACGAGATTAAATACAGTCAAAAAAGGAGGTTTTGTTGCCTGAACAAAACACTTTTTGTTTCCCTTTTGGAGCTAGACTGCACAAATACTTAAATTGAAATGAATACGTGTTATTACCTGATATCTCTAGATAACTACTTGTGTTGTGCTATAGCAAATTGTGTCGAGTCATAAGCAAAATTGTTTTTCGATTAATAATATTACTTTATTACAGCCGGAAATGTTCAATCCTTGCCACTGCGGCTTAAAATCAACCTATATTAACAAATTTCGATCTGAAACAAAATTATAGGTGTAAATTGACTAATTTTTTTTAAAATATGGTATTACTGTAAACGCTTCACATTGCATTGGATCGAAAATTTTTAATAATTAATTAAATTTAATAAATTAGCAGACCATATGAAAAATGTCAGAGGTATTCATTCATTTAAAAAGACGACACTCAGGGAATATCTATCAGGGAAGCGCCACTAGACCCTAAATGAGTGTTTTAATTAATTTTATGTGTGCGTGTCTAGTCTTTAACTGTAAGCGTAACTGATGATTGCTGTATGTAATTAGTTTTATAATAATTGTCTGCAGGAATATGAATAAATAAATAAATAAATATCATACCATGTCTCTTGTCTGTGATCAAACCGAGAAGATGAAGTTCTCGACACATTTAAGATTTCTTGAGACTTAAAGTATTTGCGTGTTAGTCTACCTATATCCGATCATTTATTACAAAGGTTCATAAAAATGGCTATCGAATTTGTCTCTCTCGGTTTAAAAAGCCATGGTTGTACTGTGCTTTACAGATATGAGATTTCGCGTTCAATCGTTGCAATTTTTTGTGTTATATTTATCGTTTAGAACATTATTTACTGCTCCTTTAACAATTGTTCAAATAATTTTCAAAAAGAAAGTCATGCAATTAACACCAATTATACTCTGACGAAATTTGCGTCAGTTATATGTCCCTTAATTGTGTTAATAAATCACAACAATACTTTGTGATTTCTAATTTTTTTGTCGAATTTGAGACCAGCTGTAACAGGTTTGAAACACTAATGCATTTCACCTTAAAATAGTGTGCCTTTTTCGCAAAATGTTCATAGCTTATATTTTATACCAAATTATTTAATAGATAGAAGCATTTTCAGAAAGTATTAAGAAAGTTATTTTAAACACCTTAGAGATTTAAGGTAATTAATTAATGTTGAGAATATATGTTTTACCGAAATGGACCAATTGATTCTTTGAAATCATTTATTCTATTAATATATGATTGGATTAATTAAATTAAAATTTCTATGAGAAAATTAATTCCAAGTATATAATTAAAAAAAAAAAAAAATACAGTCAGAAGCTTTACAACTTGAAAAACTATTGAATAAAAGATCTTGTTTCCGTCATTTCCTAATTCTAAAATTGGTAAAACTGAAATATTGAAGTCCTTTTCTATCGTCCTATCGGTATCAGATACCATTCCATAAAGCCATTATTTATATATGTAGTATTTCTACTAAATATAGAAAGTAAAAAAGATATACACCACAAATATTTTTATTTTACTAGTTTTGCAATAAACTGACACAGATTCATTGGGACATCGTTTATATAAAATAAATGATGTTGATTATTCGCTAACAGTTGATACTGTCAGTTGTAAAACGAAATTTATTATTATTTATTTATACTTTAGTTATATTTGCTTTAAATTTACTTTCAGGCAATTTCAGCGATTCAATTCAAAACGTTTTTGTAAGTATGTAATAAATCTAGTATTTAAGACGCTAAAAATTAGTTAACAATGATTTGTGTTGCATTGTGTTATTTTGTGGCGAAATAGTTCATATCTATAGTCAAATAAGTTACTTACAAATAACTTAATTCTTTATTTGTATTATGAACATAATGATAAATCGGTTTACTAATTTCCGAGAGAAGCAGCAAGCTTATGCAGCGACCTCTAGTTTACAGTTGCGTTATTTAACCCAACGTCTAGTGTGCTGATTTCTGTAAAGTAATAGGCAGGTTGCTAGGTGTCTACCATCATTTAGTAAAGAAATCTACGACAGTAAAAATAAACGTTCTATAAATCGTTCACTGGAAACGCTAAAAATATGAATGTCTGGAAAAGTAACCCATCCACTTTCTATGTAGTAATTGTCAGAACCACGTTTTCAATGAATCACTTTACTTTTACTGTTTTTAACCGCCGCTATTTTAATAAAAAATACTACTAATAAATTTAAAAATAAAATATGCGGGAAAGAATTTGGATTTACTGCTAAGCTGTTACATGTGTCTAAGAGATGTACCTACTATTGAGGTTTTTAAATCAAAAACAATTGCAATACACGGATTTTTAATGCATCTTCACATATTTATATCATTATTTCATGCTTGAATTACATATTCCGCGCTAACAATAAGTTACACAAAAGAATCGTTTTCATCTCAATTTCATATTCCTGTAAAATAAGAATAGACAACTGTATACAAATTTAGTGACATCTGTTGCTGGTTTTGTGCACCCTTCATAGTAATTGCGCTTTTGCCGTGTAAATCTAAGCTTTCAAAAGAATTCTACTGTCTCTCCGAAGAGGAACGTTGAAGCTATAAACTACGTAGTAAGACTGTAGATCGTATTTTGCATCTTGCGCTGAACGCTGGAATATAAATGAAGATTCTTTTTTAAATAACCACTAGATGCACTTTGTATGTAAATGCCGCGCAGCCTTGTGACAATGACTCAAAAGGACATGTAGATTGACAAAGAAGAGTTTAAGACTTTATTTTGATGTCTGACCACCGGGCATCCGATATCCACTTCGCCTATACATCCTGAAAATTTGCATATAGCTCTCGGTAGCTGAATGCGAGTTATGCGAATCTGTCTTTATACTTCAAGAGAAGCAGAAGGTTCGCTTTGCATTTTACCAAATGACAGGCAGTGGTCGTGATATACATATGTTTTACGTGCACGCATATCTCGTACTGATTCTAAAGGCGAAACCTCTACTTCGATTTAGTTCAAGTTGCACGCTGCATACGGATATACATAGGATATCAACTTGACTTGTTGTCGTCTGGAATAACAATTAGCGATTTACCACGTTCAAAATTCAAATGACAAGAAGATTGATATCGTCCCGAAACGTAATCACTACATCATCCGACATTTAAATGGAATTTAATTCATAATCAAATGTCATTCAAGCGGACCATTAATCTTTTAGCAAAGGCAGTTCAAATATTTGTTGCTGCTTTTGTCTAACTGGTACCTTTTATCTCAAACTTGTTTAGGTTTTATAGAAAACGCATTTTGAAATAAGAGTAATTTATCATTGACGGTGAATGTGAATCACTTCTTCCTCTCTTTAGAAACAGATTTAGTAATGAATAATGCCAACACTTCTCGTATGGTTATAAAGTGAAACGGTGTTGCACTTTACAATACGCTCACTTTAACTGTATAGCACAAGTTTGTCAAAGAAGTAAAACTAACGAACTATAGTGTCAGTTTGCATAACTAGCATTTGATTTATTTTGATACTTTCTATACACACCCTTTTGGCTTTGTTGATAGAATAATATAATAGAAGTGGTTACTAATTGTCGCTAATATTTTGCAAATTTCCGTGTTTCAAGGTCTATAGCACATTACTAGTAGGATATATGTGGAGAATACCAATAATAAGAATTATTTTAAATGTTGTGTATGTCTGTTACTTGAGATAAGTTGTATTTCTACAATATTTTCACTCACGCATTGTTGTGTCTCCTACTCAAACGAGATATTTTTACACATGTTTATCCACTTATCATTTTCAAATTATTAAAATAAATCGTAGTTTAGGCATACATGTATAATTATTACGCTAATAAAGAAGGTAATAAAAAAATTAAAATATCTATTTTCTGTATGATTCCACATCCGCCTTTGCGCAGCTTCTCTGAATAATAACGAAAAACAAATATATTACAGTTAAATTGAAATATCGAAAATAATTCTTTTTTTAAATAAAGGTTCTTTGGTCGGCAGGTTCCATTAAAATCAACATGCAATGTTACAGTAGATAACATAGATCGCTCAGTGTTATGAATATGTAGCTTGCATTTGGCTTTCGTGTTGGCAACAAACAAAAATTTCTGCAATATTTTGAAACATCCTGTAAACCTTTAATAATGTGGGTGAAAAAAAGTGAACCACAAAAACACGTGTTCAAATAATGGCTTTCGATAAAAGTAACAGAGAAATGCCAAACTTAATGAACTTAAATCGTAGAACTGGGGATTATAATATTATTAAAAAGTACTGAAAAGTGACAGTGTAGCAAATAAAGAGCGCTCAGGACGACCAAAAATAACAACACCAGCGGAAGATTGTGCAATTATAGTGATAAGTAAACGAAATAGATGAAAAGCAGCGCCAGAGATTTCTGGCGAAATCAACATATTTCTCGTCAAAATTCTGTTGTATTGTTACAATAGTAAAAAGGCGTTTGCGCGAAGCAAGCTTGCACCAACAATTTCTAAGGGAAATTCGTTAACATGTCAGTAAAACAAAGTAGCATGGAAAGAAACCACAAGGACTAGACGTTGAAAGAGTTGACCGATTAATTTTACGTCAATTCGGCTTAAACAGATCAGTAGGGAAATCAAGCATTAGATCCACAATAAAGCATGGAGGGGAATCAGTGATGGCTTGCAGTTGTTTTAATTTTCGTGAACGATTTAATAAAACTAAATGGTACCTATATTAAGGAAAGACTAAGATAAACTTTGGAAAAAAATATTTCACGGTGCCTTCTACTTGGAGTAGTACAAAAAATAATGCACTTTGTTTTCAAGATACTTGTTTTCTTTTGTTTTCTCTTCAATTTCCATCAACATTGTAATTTCGATAAATTTGACATATACACGTAAATTAATTTTGCGTAACGAATTTCTGTGTTATGTTATCCCATCGGCAAGTGAAACTCATCTAATTTTGAAGAGGAGGTATATATAGGAGATAATTATGGTTTCTAAAGGAAATCCTTAGATATTAAATATGTACGATAGATTTTATAAAGTGTTTTTGTAGAGCAGATTTGAAGTTCCTAACATTCTATCGGTATTTTTAATGCCCCACAAAGTAGAGTCATATGTTATACAGTAAGATTCATTGGACATCAAAGATACATACAAAAACGTGGTGGAAATGCTTGTCTTACAAACATTGGCTCACCGCAGTTAGATTATGATATTGTTATTATTATTATTATTAAACTTTGCAAGAATGTCATTATCTGATTCAGTGGCGGATCTAAGTAGAAGAGGACATCGGTGCAAGAGATGCTTGTGGGATCGATAGTTTCCATGACTTTACTTTAGGGGCTCTGGGGCCCTATTAGTGCCATAGGTGAAGCTTCGTGTACTTGGAAACCCTATACACCTGTTCTATCCAGTTTTTGTGAACGGCATAATTGTGTAAAAAGCGAACATGGGTACAATTACATCATTTCCTATATAACCATACCATTTAATCACAAAAGTTCTGCCAACGAAGCTATTTACATAAAGGAATACTTGTATATGTAATACTATTGTACCTTGCGGTACCATACTTTATTAATTTGATGATTTTTTTAACTGAGTGCTAGCTTTTATTTTATGTTTGTTGACTCAATCTCTCTTGTTGATATTTTAAATGAATGAGTTCGTTGTGTGTACCAAATTACATGCTAAGTGCATAAGTATGAGTATATTTGGTATGTAGCAGGCTAATCTAGTAATTCTTATTTTACAAGAAATTAAATAGTATTTGAAAGAAAGAGAAAATGTTGGCATTCATTCATAATTATAATATATAGTATACCTATAACTTTGTTAATATAACTATATACAAAATTCTAACGATACTGTTGTTAGGGCCATGGCTGACAAATAATGTGTCTTGTGGTTACTACTACTAGCGCAAATAAAGCGTTGTAACATTCAATCCCACTATTCCATATGTAATTCTACTATTATAGAAGTAATACCATACTTTATGATAAAACTTAAATAATAATTTTCCTGTGCTTCTATCGTTTCATGTAATCTCTTCTAAATACTATTAAAACAAAGCTTAAAATAAGAGATTGTGGTATTAAATAAAGCTATTAAATACATCAGCCGCGCATACCCATGACAATGAGTATCGTTGATATAAAATTATTTATTTTATAACAGTATGTACCTATATATACAGCTGTATACAGGTAAGAAAAAAAGCTATTTTTTAAGTGCATCCATAAATTCAGTAATACCTTATCACTGTTTATTATATTTATTAAACATTGGTAAAGCAGTATCCACGGATGACTTCCAGAACCCACCGGAGAAGCCAGTGAAATCCGCCTTATGTTTATTTTTCTACAAATAAAGGCAAACAAAATAAAAGACGCCAACAGTTTTAATAATAGTTTTATTTTGCATGGACAATTACAACAGTAAATATTAAGAATTTCTCTTGTTTTAAATCTAACCAGCATTCAGACGCACGCACACATGAGTACAAAGACATAAATAAAAAGAAACAAAGAATGTTGAACAATATTTGAGCTAAGTATATGAAATATACACAATATATTACAATTATACATTCAACCTCAGTACGAGCTTTAGATAAACATAAACAGCGTTGTCAATTTGTTCACTCTATTTTCATCGGGGTAAAATTCTATTTCCATTGCTTTTTTAGACAAAGAAAGATCGCCTCCTCACTTTTTTTCGTTTTAAGTATACATGCTATAGGTATAATTTACTTATTGTATGAGGTATTCTATACATAAGTGTTCACATATTATCTTTTCGACATATTTACATATAATACTATGTTTTATTATTATTAGCTTTTCCGCCATAATATTCGTTATCTATTTACTGTATCTTGTTTTTCCTTTATCTTAGTTTTAATATAGTTATAACGTAATATCAACACTTTTTCATTTGCTTTCCTCTTTAATGTGTATTTACAAAATTATAGTGAACATAGTACATGGCTAATCTACGATTTTATGTACACTAGTAATCTAGAAATCTATATTCATTAATTTATTAAATCACACTTTTTTCATTTACGCTCCCAGTTTTTTCGCTTTTAAAAACGAGTCTGTATAATATGTATACAATAAATATAACGGTTTCAATAGTCTTAACAAAACGGATAACAAAATATTGCACGTGTCATCATCGTTCCAACGTTTATTCTTCATTTCGTCAATTTTATACTTTGGTAAAGTGTTCTTTTCGGTTCTATTGGCGTTCGAGGAATTATTTACCAGTGACGTCGCGTTAGAAACTTAATGGAACTTTAAAAGGAAATTATGCCAATACGAATCACAGAACACTCAGGAGTCCGTGGTGGGATTAAAGGAATAAGGAACTTGCGATACATCGCCACGTTGCCCTCGATCCTTCGACGTTTATTTCGAAACTCGCAGCAAGCGCATCGTCGCGGTATCGCAAGCCGAAGACTGCACAGCGATCCGATTTGACCTTCTACGAAGGTCCGCAGTCTCCGTTATATGTGGCCCAGGGCTAGCTGTACGGACTGCCGCACGCGTAGAGACCACGCTGCATGGGACCCATTCCTCCCATCCCCATGGCTTGGTGAAAAGCATACCCTTCGTCTTGCAGTGACGCCAAGTGGAAATCTGTAACATCAAATGAGATACAGATGTCTGCTGGTCAAGTAGCAATAATTGATCAATATTGCATACTATAGTTATGTTATTTTCGTCTAATGAAGATCATCTTATTGAAAAGTATGGGGATGAGAGAAATGCTTCAAGGTGTTTGTATCACTACTTACTAATAACATTTAGGAAATTTTGAATCATAGTTAGTGGTAATGTAATTTTACATAAACAAGCTTCATGTTTGAACTATTGTAACAGATACTAAGCAAAGCAAATATGCATTTAATGTGGCAACTAATTATTTATTTGCAGCTTCTTGGTATGTATCGTGGCAGAAAGGTAAACTTGGACGACATGCAGTAACTTGCATGAAAATGGCCTTGTTTATAATATATAATTTACCTGTATGCATAAATGCGACGTCTTAAGAAAAAAGATCCACGTTTTAGACATGTACAGAAAAACATTAAACTTATAAAACAAAGAGAAATAAAAATACTATATCAAGCGCGTCTTCGATATTCTACCGACATACTACGGTTATCACAATTCGAAATTTGTTAATTATTTAATTAATTTAATTGTTGATGAATGAATAAAATAGCATTAAAATAGCAGTAGCAGTTGTCAACTGCTACTGCTATTTTAAAATAACAGTTAAAGTTAGCAGCTAAAAATAACACTAGTTTCTCTTTTCTTTTATAAAAGACCGTTCTAATATAGTTCGATTTTTTCAATATAATTTAAATATATAGTGTTTTTCTTTTGGTTTTGCTCTTTTGTCGAATGTATTTCACTATTTCTCAAAACTATTTCCTACCTGCATTGTTTAGACATTAACATATCGAATGAAATTCACTATTTGTCAAAACTCTCACGTTGTTGCAAATCATTTTCCTCTTTTTTTTAATTTTAAAATTAAAAGACAAAAAGAAGTTGGTATTTTATTAGGTAAAGAAGAAGACAACAATTTACTAACTATACTACATATATATATTTTATGAATGTAACGCAATTCTTTCAGAAACATATTTACATATATACGTACATATACCAGTCTTCAAATTTAATTTCTGTTGAGGCAATCTCGTAAATATGATTCCATATTTTTGGCAATGTTCTTGTGTTACAATTGTTCATTCATCTGTAGACTGTTTTCCTTTTATGATAGTTTTCTATTAATTAAACAGCTCTTCAATGGGGCTTAAAAAAAGCTGTATGGGGTCAGAAATAATAAGAAAATAAGAATTTCATCCGTCCAATGAAATCGGACGTAGCCCATGACAAAACATGTACCTTGTACATTATCTTCGGAAGAGGTCAATCAAAGATGTCAAGAATTCTTCAAAATATACTACATTGTAAGGCCTGTCTTGAATGAAGGCTTCTTGTTTCAATTGGGCCTTAAATTTGTTGGATCTACTATTTTCCGCAATCTTACGTAAACCTTCTAGAATTCACTTGAATCTCAAATTCGTCAATGAAATATATTTTTTTCTCTATGGACTGTTATTCTGTTATACAGAGCAGCATAATCAAACTTCCTTTGGATAATATCTGATACGTTATATCTTTTTGGTATAAAAGAAATGCGTTTTATAGAATAGTGAAATATCTTTGTCGCTCTGTCAATTGGTTGATAAGTTCACCTCTAGTTGTGGATTTTGCTCTAATAATTTGGCTTTTATTTTTAGTTTTAAATGCAATCCCCATGACTGCAAGTTGCAGATTTTTTCTTGCTTCTCTTGAGTAAATCATAGGACAACGCCCAATAATCCTTCTTTAAGTCTTGTAATTTTTTCTTACGTGTTCGAAAAAACACTAACTTATTGTCTATAGTGGACTGGCAAACTAGCTTCGTTCAATCCTTCGATTATTAAAGTATGTACTTTGTTCGAGATTTTGTTTGTTTTGTTTCTTTAAGCATTCATTCTTACATACCTGTCATAACAATGTGATACAGTTTCGACAAAAGCGGAAATAATTCGACATATACAGCTTCCTCTTTAATTAACATGTTAAAGTTAGAAATGGTGAAATACATTTAATAAAAGAGGAAAACCAAAGAAAAGTATTGTAAGAATAGGTAATGTTTAGTGATAACAAAATATATATTGCGCTTTTGAAAAACCGATTAATTAATAGAAAAAATATATCAAAGTTATATATCCAGCAGTACACATATTACGGGACGTATTGACTTGACAACGACATCGAAGAGGATAAAGAGGCAGAAAGCCTTTGGATTGTAAGTAATCAGGAAGGAAATAATAATTTATACCAGAGGTAAAAAAAATATTTGGAATTAGAGAGCACGCAAAAAAATTTATAAAAAATCTTTTTGGAAAAAATAGCAGTGAGCAAAAGTAAACAATTACCTATACAGAAATCAATAATTTGTGAATTAAGATTTGAGAAGAGCGTTGTAAAAAACAAAAGCTATGAGGGAAGAAAAGAAGTAGACATGAAATAGAAAAAGAAGCTGTGAAGGGGATAAAAGACCATGTAACTATACACACACCATTCAAACAAAATACTAAGGGAGGTTAAAAATTAAAATAGAATTTTATCGAAGTTATCAGAGCTAACCATCTAAATACAGCGTATTCCTTTAAAATATATTTATTTGGTTGTTATTTTATAACATAATAATATATACATGCGTTAGCATTAATACCCACAGACGTATTTAATTAATATTAAATCATGATTTAGATATTATTGTATATTGTCCAGTGATTTTGTAATAATGTAACAACTTTTAAAAGTAGAAAAAGCGTTACAAAGATAATGCGATTATTTCCAGAACTACGAGAACCGAGATATGCGTTTAAAGTTATCCGCATATATATTATTTGACTGCCACCGATATACAGCCTCGTTTATTTATTAGATACTCATTAAGATACACTTGCTTACCCATGTTATTTATACATGCTACTTTTTATCAATCAGCTCATTAAATTATCTCGTTTAATTTATTATAGCATATATACTTTTGTAATCACTTTGACAAGTAAAAAGAAATTTGTTGTCAATGAAAATTGTTTTGATTTGATAAGTTATTATTTAATTAAAAATAAAATAAAAATTACTACATCTATTGTACAAGCTGCTACTTTTAGCTGTTATTTTCAATTTTCTCTAACAGCTACCGTCTTCTATTTGTACTTAGCTGTTAAAAACTCGCAGTAGCTATTTAATAAACAACTTTGTATAAGTAGGGGCTGATAAAAAGTTTATCTTGCTCTTAGACATAATTCCAGCTTTAATATTTTTTAATCTCATCGATCTGGGATATTAAACTTCATGCTTAATATTTGCGAATTCAATACAGTTTACAGTTAATATAGAAAATATATCATCCATTTTAAATTAAATATGAAGCAAATTATGAATCAGTTTCAATAAATATCTCTTTCAAGTTAATGTAAACAGATATTGATGGCACATTTACAAAAGATAATTGGGTTTCCCACCAATTAGAAAGTTATTGTATTTAAGTCTAACGAATATGAAAAAAAAGATTTGTTTTTTATTATTATTAGATTGATAAACGAAATAGCCGAGAGATTATTTCAATTCCGCAAAGAATTTTGTAGTCATACTTGAATAAAAAATTTAATGTCTAATATTCATCGGTGAGTGAATTTGTTATAGACTTCGAAAATATCACTCAAGAGTAAAACCATATATTAACAATATTATCTATTAATAAGGAATATGTGATATAATTAAAAGAAAATAGAGATATGCACTTACGAACGATTTATTATATTACTATCATAGTAGATAATGTGACGAAATTAAGAGACAAATTAAATAAAATAATGTTTGGATATATTGTTTATTTTGCGAATAATGTTATAAATACCTTTGCTAGTGTCTGCTTTTGTTAAGGAAGTTTTCATTTTCTTATAGTTTCCACAAATTATCGCGTAAAATTGAATTTTTAGCAACTGTAGATGATCATTTAATTTATGTTATCCTGGAATGTTTTGCAGACTAGCAGGAGACTTATATTATTTAATTTTTGTTAATGTAATTTTTTGTTAGAAGTCTCTATGAAGATTCTGGGATAGTGTTTTCAGATAGGTTGTTTCAATAAAAATTCCCCACCGAATAGCTTCAATGTTACTTGCAAATTCAAATAGCCGTTTTCAAACTGTGAAACACTTTCATTTCTGTTTTCTTTTTTACTTCAATTTCACTAACCAACGAACTATTATCTATTGGAAAAGGGCATGCAATTTGCAAAATTATTATATTTAGAATTTTCTAAAATGTGTAATCTTACTAGACGACGTAACGCAAAGTTACCGTTTTTGTGAAATACAACGAACTAGTTCCTATAGTCATTCAACGAACGTTACATTTTGGATGGAAAATTCATATTGGACGTTGGTCATGGCATTCGGTATTGAAATCGATACCAAGTTTGTGAAATATCTAGAGATATGAAAAGACAGTATTTTGTTACTGTTACATTAATAATTCATAATTTTGTAGTGGTTACTTAAGCAGTCGTTGCATTTTCTAAAGAATGTTAATAACATTTCGGCCATATCGTTTTAGACGCCACCAAATTGCTTACGCTTTATCTACCCCAAAAAAAAACAACAAATATTATGGATTTAAAACGTTTTTATCTTTTGATTATATTTATCGCTATCTTTTATTTTTAAAATATCGATGGTATCACAAAAAATTTATCTAAGTTTTATAACTATAAATCATTTATTTATTTTATTCAATATCAGAACTCAAGGTTTGAGACTTTTGATCATCTTTATGCAGTTTTTTATATTCTAAGATTAAGCTGTACTTATGATCCGATGTTAGGATTGAACATTTTTTGGATGTTGCTGTAAAATTTGTAATGAAATCACATAGAACATATTTATCCAGAATGTCTTTGAAATTACATTTTCTCTTCACGGTAAAATGCTATCGGACTGCAATTTGATATCGGAGAGAAAATGGGAGTTTTTTCTAAGAAAACAAATTTAAATTACCATTCAAAACAAAAAAAAAATAAAACAAATTGAAAATGTTTGTGGGAAACGAACAGGAAAATATACGTGCCGATTCTGGTTTAGTTGAAAATATTCCTAAGTAATTAAGCATCGTTTTTTGTCATCATATTCAAGATAAATCTTGGCAAACTAGTGAGATTATTACAGCAATTTTCTTGACTGCAAATTTTTTAAAAGGTATCTGAGTTTTTCTTATCTTCTTGATAAAATTTTGGACTTACAATTGAGGACCCTGCAGCAAGAAGGAGACAGCTACATTTTTAGGAAGCTCCGCGTAATATCGCTCTTCTAAATAAAAATTCGGACGTTTTAATATCGTCAATATATTTGTTTAAGTTGATGGTACATTCACAAAAGGAAAAAATAATTTCTTAAGGAAGATACACGCCCCTAAAAATCACTCCTTTTCAAATTTTTACACAACGTGTTTTTTTGGGGCTGCCTCCTTCTTGGTGCAGGGTCCCCAATTAGATTATTTGACTTAATCCAAATACTTCCTTCAACCAAGCTGGTTATTTGTAATCGTAATGGTAGAGGATTTTGATTAAAGGACAACCTACACTAAAAGTACAACAAGGATTAACCAATAGTGTAATATTTAATATTCTTCCAACTGCTTCCCTAGTACCTAATTCCTTCCAATAGTAATTATGACGTATTCCGATTCCGCTTTACCGTACAGCAATCATTAAAAGTTTTTATAGATTAGCAAACTATTCTTAAAATCTATTAATTAAGAGTTAAATTGAGGGTCGGAATAAACATCTATGTAGGATTTTAGGCAACATGCATAAGATATCGATCTATTGATATTTTCGACTGATTATTATGTCGTGGGCAAATAATTATTATATATTTATCAAAACATTAAATAAATGCTGATATAATTCTCAATAAATAGTAGTTTTTAAATCCTCATTCTTAGACGATTTTACATTCTTCCAGTATTAAAAGGGAATTTCGAGCTAGGAAAGAGAAGTAAATAAAAGTTGGTTTCAACTAAACAAAAAAATGTTTTCTAAAGGAAAGCAATGCAGATATTATTGTTAGATAGATATGTATGAAAAATGTTTCAATTCATAAATATGTGGTGAAGATATTTCAACCATCTAAGTTAATTACATTTATAAACATAGTTGCCAATTTAAAAAATAGAAAACGCTCTTCGAAAATTCCAATTTATTATTTGCCACATTAAATACTATGCATTATATATATCATGCACATTCAACATATACATTTAATTCTAATCTTGTCCCCTGTATACTTCCGAATTTGTTTCATCGTTATTAATGTGATTATACATAATACAATTGAGAGTCGTTAAAAAGCATAAGTCTTAATATTATTTACAAAATTAACTACTATGAAACACGGAACATACATAGGATGCGGCACCTACAGTAGAATGCAAAATTTTGAAGTAGAGATGAGGTAAATGAGGACTAGAAAATCGAAAACAAAAAGAAACGGAACAAAAAAAAATACCTATTCGATATTTGCAACTCATCGCATAGGAAAACGTCCTAAGTGGCTAGATGTGCAAACTGACTAGGATGCAAGTCAAATTGATAGGGATGTCCGTATGGGGACATATGATAGGGAACGATATTCATACTGGCCATCTTATGTTCCTTTTTCCACTTCATTCGACGGTTTTGGAACCATATCTTGATCTGCCTTTCGGTGAGGCAAAGTGCGTGAGCGATCTCTATACGCCTTCTGCGTGTCAGGTACCGGTTGAAATGGAACTCCTTCTCTAATTCCAACGTTTGATATCGGGTGTATGACGTTCTTTGCCTTTTCGTCTCACCATTAGCGTTGACAGTACCTGCAAATTAGAATGTATTTATTATTTTTTATTGATTTTCATTAAAAAAAAAACATACATCAGAGTATAGTGCATTTCAAGATATAAGAATATCGTTTTTAACGTCCGTAATGGTTTTGTTATACCCCCTTGACGATAATTACCTTGACCCCTCATTCAAAGGTAGGGTTCACGTGCTTACAGCGTATGAATGCGAGAGCCATATTGACTACTAATTACAGGCAGGGAATTATTTCTACAGATGTGCAATGCTGCAGACGTTAAAAATGATATTCTTAAATCTTGAAGTGCATTGTACAATCGCCGACATTATTACTTAGCACTCAAACGATTGGCTCGACACTGTGAGGGTGCTAAATATTAATGTCGGTGACTGTACATCACACACTTTTTGTAAGGAAATAATTATCCTAAATAAAAACTCAATCCAAAGTCAAGGTATATTTCTTTATCAAAAAAAAAACGCTCAACTTTAGGTCGTTATACCTATGGGTATCTTATGTCTTGTCACTTCCGCGCCTGAAATTAACTAGTAATAACTCTAGCCACTTCCGAAGCCAAGTTTTCCATTTCAGCGCTTTACGCGCATTACGGGTGGATATGCACTCTGGATACTTTTTAGATGTTTACCAATCAGAACAAGAAAAAGAGTAATCGTAGCAAGTGAGGGAAATCATCCCCAATATAAGAGCTTAGGATGCGTTGTCATCACTGTTAATGGAAACGTATTTTGACGTCACATCTCACCGGCGTACGGCTGAATATAAACTGCACGCGCATAGGATCGGTGGTCAGTGTCGTTTGGTCGATCAATGGGATCATAACAGTCAATACACTACGTTGCTATCGTTACCTTATGTTTCGTTGTTAATAATAATTGGTTCGAGTGCCAATCTTATTTATTTTAAAATGTTTTTGCTACATGTTTCGATCAGCGATCATCCTCAGGCAAAAGACGTCAAAACTTTGTTTAATATAAATGATGTGTCAGTGTGTCAACACAATGATGTGTTATAATGTGATGAGAGAAAAATCTTAAGTAAAAATCAACAATTAAAGACAACACACATTTACAATAGCACATTAAAATCTATTAAAATATTCGAGAAAAAACAACAGAACCGAAACGAATCTATTATTTTTTTCCAATTCCCTTAATACACCAATCTTTTTGGGATTTTGCTTACTAAAGACTGTTTTTGTTGGTGCTTTTTTGTCTGCAATGAGGATACCATCTATTCAAAATTATGTGAAGCATTTGTTGCGTCTAACCTTTCTTTATCTAAATTGAAAAATTCTGTTCCACATAAATTTTTAAATAAATATGTCAATAGGCACATCCCTCATGAAGCCAGACTCTGCCAAATATATTTCTCAGTGCCACATCAAAGTAATTGCTTCTATAAAATCCAATATGGCTAACAACTTTATTTGGATACCTGTGGACGAAACAACTGATATTTTAGGCTTTTAAGTTATAAATATTATTGTCGAAATATTACATAATTTCCAGATTTGTCTTTGCCACCTGCGCCAGTTGCAACAAAATGGAGCACTTGGTTGGAAGCAAGTTTTTTATTGCAAAAATATTGGCCATATCTGAGACATAGTACATATTTAATCTAAAGGGTGACTCACGTTCAATAGCAGAATGAAGAGATATTAAAAGCCTCTCTTTAATTAATCAGCTAAATTTTATACATGTAAATTTTGCTAGATTGTTAATTTCTGTATAAAATAAATTTTTTGAAGGCGAAGCATTTCGCTAAAAGAAGAATATACTAATTCGATTCCGGGTGAATTGCAGCAAACAGTTCGAAGAATAATATATTGATAGAAACTATATCGATATATTAAAGCAATTTCCTCTGGGATGCTTTACAGACGGAGTAGCTGGACAAAAAATATGTACCCTATATTTTATATAAAACATTATTTTGATCATCCTCCGCTTAGCAGTACTGATGTTGAGCCATCGTTTCTCCATTTTCAAAGATATTTTGCTCCCAAAGGGAAAGAGACTTATGGAACAAAATATAGGACGAATTGTAGTAATTAATGTCAATAAAGGAATCTTACAACATAAATGATAAATTAAGTGAAGTGGTCGCCCAATTCAATTTATTAAAATTAGATTTCTGTGCAGCCTATGGTCGAAGCGGAATTGTGTTTACAAGACGTACCCGCACGGTTGTTTTCGATTGCGCTACAGGTGTTTTGATAAATCGAACTACTATTTACATAGCTGCAACGCGGCCTCTATGCAAAATACTTTGCAATTCGGTGCCGCTCCTCGATAAATGTATGAAGCTAAAATATATTTCCACTAACACTAGTTCTCATAACAATTAATTTACAAATTTAGAGTTACCAATAGTGTTTTTGTACCTGTTCGTGTGTATTTCCAAATTTACTTATGGCGTATATAGAAGGTGTTGCTTTCTAACTAAATCAAAGGGATTTAATTATTGATTGAATTAAATATACGCCAAATGATAAATGCTTGTAATAATATAGGTGCGGAAATGAGAAAATTCTTAATAGGTGCGAAAATGGCAGGCGCGGAAGTGGCATGCACTTGTAATATGCAACGAAATAGAGCGGTAGTTCTTTGTCAAGTGAAAGCTAATCTCCTGTTGATGTATAGGTTCTAATTTAGTTGTTTTCAATAATCTCGAAAAGCCACTTTGTCAGAAAGAGTTATTGAGTACGCACAATGGTTGCATTGGAACAAGTGAGACTATATCATCAGGCTCACAACAATATGCCGCTTTTAAATAACACAGTAAAAAGTATTGTGATGTGAAAAATGAGGCGGTGGACGATCTGGGCGATTGCCAAATCTCAAATTAAAAAGTCCGTCAACTAATGGATGTACAATGAGTCTAGGATGTGGTGGCATAGGACAAAGACGGATAAAAGAGTTCCTAAAAGAACAGAGCCTTGAATTTACTAAGTAAAGACAGAAAGACTATCAACATTATAGTAGATCCGTTGACTGGCCATAGGCCTGGCAGATGACGCTATTTGCAGGTTCTGCCAAGAGAAGGAAGAAAACTGCAGTTCACGTGCTTTGCGATGGCTAATAGCTACATACAGCAGCCCCTATCAAAGACGATAGGTCTAATTAAGAAGGCAAATTTAAACAGGGCTTTCTAGCAGATGGTATTCGAAAATAACATAATTTTGCAGTTCGATGTGAATTTACTAACATAAGGCGTGAAAAAAAAAAAACCTGGAATGTCGCTGTTTTTTTTTTTACTGTGAATAAGAAAAGATACCAGATTAATTTACTTTCAAAGAACAGTATTATCATCAACATAATCTCATAAGTGTTTACTATTTTGCATGAAGTATTTCTATAATCCAAAGTTTTTGTAGTTTTTAATTATAAAAATATTAGGTATAACCAAAAAAAATGCAACACTTTGAAGGAGCTGAATTTACTATCCGGATATTTGGCTCTCAATGTTACCCGGATCCGATATCCGATACTTCCATTATTCGAAACTTCAGATTTACTATCCGGCTTTCGGATCCGGATCTACTATCCGGTTTTCAGATTCGGATCTGCAAAAGATATAAATTATCGACCAACTTAATATTAGTGTACGTACTACATACCAAGAGCGCATTTTGAGCCTGTCGATTGGCGTAATATGATAAAAGAAGAATGAAAAATATAATTTCTATCAGTTAACAAAGTCGAGAAATACGCATGCTATTCTGCTAAGCGGTTGTATGCTTCGATATACGCTCTCCAATCCGTATGCCATCGCTGTGTATCACTCACCGCTATTCTCTACCCTTGTCTAATTACCCCATATCAATTCTTTCAATTTACATCAGTTCAACATAGCTCTCATTTCATCTACCACAAGGCGAGGGAAACGATTTGCTAGGCATGCGTAATTCACTTCCAGTGTAGCGGGCGTTCTATCCATTTCGCTCATTGCTTAACAAAACGTTACTGGGTATTAGCGTACGGGCTACGGTTTTCAAATTTTACAGGAAATTTTGATCGCGGTCAATAATTTTATAAAAAAATCGGATCGAAGAACCAAATAGTAGATCTGAATCGGAAAACCGGATAGTGGATCTACATCTGAGAACCAGATAGTGGACCCGAATACGAGATAGTAGTTTCGGATAGTGGCTCCGGATCCTATCCGGATAATTTCAGATCCGGATATCGAATCTCAATTTTATTGGATACCAATAGCATTAGTAACTACTAGTTCATGATGATCAACAGCATCTTGTCAGATCTCATCCCAGGCTTACTATAGATGACGGCGAAGTTCCTGCAAGCTGTTTGCTGCTTGTGGTAAACGCCTTACGTGGCATTGCATTATATGCCACATATGCTTGATTGGGTTTAAATCCCGAGAGCAAGCAGACTAAGAGAGAATTTGTACTTCCTCTTCGTGTATGAAGTTCTGACGGATGTGGGCGTTATGATTATCAGTGACTTTTTACATGTTACCAGTTGTTTTGTTAAGATTTCCGCTATTCATTCAGGTGTTGCATTCTTTGCAAAACATTCGAAAAGAATTCGCAGTAGATTTCAAACAGAGAAGACTTCATTATCTCAGCTCAGTTGATTCGTCAAACAAGTTCGATGTCTTTAGGAAAAGCCATAATTTCTTTCTGATAATATAATTGCTTACTATTAAATATTTATTAAATTCGAACGTTCCTTCTTTATGGGTTTACTAAATTTGTAATATAGATGCTGTCTTTATGGCAATGGTTTTTAAATGTTTTGCCGTTTGCATAGGTAAACATTGAATATTTATATTAACTCATTTGGTTTTGTAAGCTCTAATTATATAGAGGGTATCTATACTTAAAAATAGTAATAAAAAAAGTATCTTTAATTGAGAATAGTGTAATCAGAAGTCAATTTGCTGAATTAAACCGTTTTGACTTTTACAGTTCTTGTACACACTCACCGACACATCTTTATACAGTGCATCTACATATATAAGAATTCACACATACCGTTATATAGACAATTCTACGTTGAAGAAGTGATAAAATTTCACACAAGTAAAGTTGAAGCAAAGTTGTGTCGTCAATATGCTTTTTGTCTGTTTCCGTTTGCAATATTATATCCAAGATGACATACCGGCAATTTAGGCTTATTTGAAACATAATCTAAAACGCACATTCATCGTCCGCACATGTTTAAAGCTCTCCCGACAAAGAGGCGACGACTTGATGAACAACTCAATCGAAATTTTCGCATCGTTTATAATTGCGCCTACGAGAATTTATATCGACACCGCAAGCGCTATATACCCCGATAAATATATTTTACCGTAGCGAAGAGGAACACCCACGCGTCGGTCGTCCGTTTATTTCAGAGTTCTAGGTGCAAATCCAATTATAACACGGTTAAAACGTAACATAAGCAATCTTCAAGACGACAAGGAAATCATATACAAACATTTCGCAAGCGGCGTACACGGCTAAGTGACATCGGCGGTCGTAATTCACCTCTCCGTATAGGTGTTTTGTAGTCGGTCGCTCCCTCAAGGAAGCCGCTAGCTGCCACTGAATAAATCAGGCGCTGGACGAAAGCCAATGATGTAGTGCAAGGCATGCAGTTTATTATGTACACACATAAGACGTAAAAGTGGAAAAAAGCTTAGGTTTCGGATGTAGTGATCTCGAAGGCAGTGGCAGATTTTAAGAAAGTTGTGCTTAATTGAAACAGTTAATATTTAATTAATATACTAATGGAATAAAGGTTTATTATCCAGCAAGGGTTTGTAGGTATAGTCTGTCCATAGATATAACGACTTGACTAATGATGTTTACCGGAGATTCTCCACTACCTGCTGAAGCAGATACTGAGAAATTATGCCAATGAGATAATGGGGCTTATTAGGGAAATTGGGCTTTCATTATGAAGAGTTTCAATGGATTATGTTTCATTTTAACATAATCCATTGTTTACAATTTCAATCTTTACAATTATTCCAAAGTAAACAATTATATTTTAACAGATCCTATATACTTGTAATTGTATTAAAGAATGTTGATATAATGGTATTTTAGATATTAAAAATAATAATAATAATAATAATAAATACAATATACAAAGTACTTTAGGAAATGTCAATACATATATTAAATGCAAAAAGACTACAGGATAAGAACCCAACAAAGTACAAATAATAGTAAAATTAATGGAACAATGATTGACAAAAGAATACAAAAACTAAAAAACACGAGAAAAAAAAGTTATGTAGTGAATAGTAAGACTTCTGTAGAAGGAACTCGTTTAGTAATTTTCTAAAAATACTCAGCGGGTGTAGTTTCATGGCAGACGGCAAGTGATTGTAAATTTTAACACCAATTGACATTCAATTGCCTGTCTACAAGCAATATCATCGTATCTAGTGCTATAGTTATGGCGTATATTATTTTGTAATATAAGTTTATCTCTATGTTAGTGAAACAATAGTTAGCAATTGTAATTTAATGAACATATTTTTACATGACCGCCGTGGCCCCACAATTACTCGAAGAGCTCTTTTCTAGAAAAGAAGAATTCTCTGAAAAGCAGTGCTGGAACTCCGAACTATGATTTCATACCTTAATCTTGATTCAATCAGCTATATAAACTAATTCTAAGGTTTGTATACTGATTATATTTTTTAAGTGTCGAAGTTTAAAGATAAATCTACTTATGCCAGAGAATTATATGATCAGTTTGTTCTATCCACTTCAAATCATTAGAAAAAAAGATAGCCAAAGTTTTCATATTTGTTGTTCTCTCTATATTTATATCGCCAATTTCTAATTGAAGATTCTGCACCGCCAATTGAGGTGTAGCTGAAAACACATTGAAACTTGTTTTTGAAGTACTTAAGAGTAGTTCATTACCAACCAACCAACCATTAAGGCGACTTCGAACACTATTTCATACATTCCCAATATTATTTTTATTGTCGCTCACAAAAAGAGTAGTGTCATCTGAATTGGATGGCCAAAAAATGTTCCTCAATGAAAGTATACCACAATATGCACAAGGCAGAACACAGCCCGGATAAAAAAACATATTCTTTTTTTAAATATAATGCTTTAATTAAATTAGTAAAATCCAATTTTGAATATCCTAGTGTTTATTTTACTACTTTTTAATCATAAGTATGCCCTCTCAGATAGAATTCGGGGTAGAATTTCTGAATACAGCGGTCTAGAGGTCGCTCTGACATTAAAAAAATTACAAACAGATAGATACCCCTCTTAATCTTTAGTGTGACCGGAGACGCCGTGGAAGGATGTTGCCCAATGTTTTCTATTCTAATATTCAAAGTTAAAGTGCTTAGTTTAAGTGAAATAGTGTACATGAGATTCTGGTACATAAATTATGATCGACTTTGTACGATAAAGAAAACATTTAAGTGCCAAACAAATATGATTTTATTTAGTAAACGGTTCTAAATGTAAAGCAGTGAGAAAACAACGTAAAAAAAAAGTAAATATCTCAGTTAAGCCAAATGAGTGTTCGCTTATTAAATAACAATTACGTTTGTAATTAGTAATTCCACTTTTTGCAATATAAATTCATCGTAGAAATAAATACGTTTAAAATTTACTTTCAAAATTCCCGCGTTTTCGAGACATTTATCTGTGTAATTCTTTGCTCAAAAGACGGGTATATCAGCATATGCAACATTAGATGGTAAAAATTACTGCATATTCGGTTCGAGCCGTCGCTCATCAGTTCTGGAATGAGACGTTGAATGACGCCCTGGTATATCGAATTACGGAGAATGGCTTATGGACAGGAACATATCTCGAGAATATCGTAGTTGCAGAAAATTATTGTATAGGTAAATTGTGGATAATATACTAACATGATAAAGCTTGTTTAAATTTAACCATCATTTTCAGATTGGAATTTAGAATAAATAGGATTTTATCAAAATAGCCATTAAATTTTATAAAAATTACCCGAGATACGTCCGGTTTTCACGGAAGTTGGCTAGTGAATGTTTTCGAATTGAAATCTTCTAACAGGCATCGATAGTGGTTGTCGTCGTAAAGAAAAAGACCGTTAATTTCGCCGATGTGAAGGGAATATTGGATATTTAATATAAGAGAATGCCCATGTGACCAAATGGAACATGAAATGTTTAAACTAAATTGAAATAAATAATTATTGCAAAATTATGGAATCATCTTACATTCATTATAAAATAAAGATAGGTGGGTGCACATCTTGGGAAAAAAATACATTTGGAAAATTACGTTATAAATCACTACGTTTAATTAACAATCATAAAAATACTACTATACAAAGAGTATGCAACCTCGCATACACATTAATTTTTGGCAAAACCGAATTCCAGCAATTTTTCCTATCTTTTTGATGACATATTAATGAACTTGGATTGCAAAACATATAAGCATTATTAAACTAAATTTAAGCAAAATAAAAGTACTAAAAAAATAAAAATGTTCTTTCGAACTGAACTCGGTCGAACTTTGATCTGTCAAAATCAGTTGTAAATATATAATATTCAAATTCTACTATTTGATTTCAATGTGCTTTCTACTGATCATCTTTATCTCCTGAATGAACATTTTATTATTATAAAACAGATAAAAAGCAAAAACAGTTATGGTACAATTAAATAATATCAATTTATTCAACCACTACAATATATGTTATTTATGATTAAGGTGAACTCCCATTGGAATAGTAAGTGAATTAGAGCAAAATATCACCTCGCTATTTTGCTCTGTGGCAGAGATTCTGATAAGTTGTCTTCTATTAAACAAGTAAGAGGCGAACCACCGGAATGCAACTCCTCGTACTCCGAGTACTTCAAACTTATCCAGCAAAAGACCATGTTGAACACAGTCAAATACTTTGCTTAAATCACAGAACACACCATTCGGCACTTTTCTTTTTTCTATTTCTTGAATGACATAAGTATACATAGATAACTAGCTGTTACAGTTGATTTCCTTGTCTAAATCCATGCTGATTATCTGAAATGATTTTACGTGTATGCAAAAATTCAATCGTTCTATCATAGTATATTCTGAAGTTTACTGTGACAAGAAATGATTGAGAATGGTATATAATTGGCCATGTTATTGATATTATCTTTCTTATACACCGGAACTATAATAGAATTTTTTAAGCAAGTTGGAAACATCCTCTGTGAATGAATTATTAACTTAGGGAATTCTTTAAAGATTTCTGTGGATAAACCATCAAGACCCGGAGCATTCCTCCTGTCCAAATTATTAAATAATGTAAGCATTACAGGCTCAGTAAATGCATGCAAAAACATGCATTTAACATTCAGCTCCTTTCGCTCAATTAACTAACTTGTACAATCAACATACATAAGAAGGTAATAAGTAAAAAATATAGTTGAAAGACAGTTGCCTCAAAGCGTAGATGTTTAAGCTTGAGAAACAAAAACATGTAAGGACCGTGGTTTACCGATGAACATTCAAGAAACGATGTATTCGCGGATAGTAATACTTCGATAAGTGGAAGTGGTGATGTGATAGAAGGCGATGTTGATGGTGCAAGCACTGAAACACATAATAAGAATTTTGGGGCTAAAACAGAGACGATTGTTAGGACATCGGGAAATGTTACAGTTAAAAAAATTTGTTCAGAGTGGTGACAGAAGGGACACTCGAAGAAAATTTATCTAGTTTTCTTTGCTTATGCAATTCTTATTTTTTTTATTTGATTTACATAATTATTTAGCAGTACTTTTTTTAGTTGTTTCCATTCTTATTTTCACTTGATATGTATGTATGTTTTCCTGTACTTGGGTCTGTCATCTGCTGGAAATTAAAATACTACTACTATAATATATACGAGACGAGTACTTTTAGCCAAAAGTACAATTACAATTAGGAATGCACTAATCATATAGTATTTAATTTAAGTTTAAAGTAAAACATGTGTTTACTTTAAAAATGTAAGCCTGTATGCATATAAATATATTTTAAAATCGAACATAAATATTTTTTTATAATAGACGTATAGTATAATAATCTTTGTAACCACTCGTGTTTGACAGATTGGGTAAACATTTCTTTTTTGAAGTTCGAGTGCTAGTGAATAAGTTAAATCGTTATATCTATGGACAGACTATAATGCAATTATTACAGCCAAGAAACAAGTTATAGTCTATGTATGTAATACCTATGGGGCTATATGTAGTTAGACGCAAATATTCCACCTGAGGTGCCAAAACTTTTCCAAAGATTTATTATAAATCAACATTTTCGAATTACTATTTTATTAAATATTTTGAAGCTTCCTGTCATTACATGAAAAAGAATTGTTTACTCAAGCTATGATTCATATTTTAAATAAACAATTTCCTCATATATCATACCATTGTAAACTTTATTCAAATGCTTTTCTCGTATACAAATACATCATGGCTCAAATCAAATTAAAAGTTCTAGATAAAATATTTAAATTTGAATAAAATCTTCGTTGCGGCTAATTGCGTCTAAAGAAGTATCATATCCTAAGTGGTAAATCGTGTATTTAAATCGGATCTGTATCGTTTAGTACCGCAACGTAGTCAAGGCGAACGCCAACAGATGTCGCTACGACGGTATGTGACCGTTGCTGATTTGATATATTCAAGAAAGTTCGCAATTTGTTACGGGAAGATTCCAAGTGTACACTTTATGACAAACATGCGGGTCTACGATAAAAGGGTGTGAGTTATTAGCGGTGACATGTATGCTGGGCTGCGAAAAAAGGCGTTTTTACTTACGCATTTTCAAAATAGGAAAATATTTAAATGGCCTTTAACGCATAAGCCGTCCAAAAATAAAGCACGATGTTATGACAGTCTAGGAGATTGCCTTATGTTGCCTTTCTTTTTAAGAATTAATGACTAAAATGCATAATTTAGAGTATTTTTTGGATTGCATCGTAAAGCGGAACTGGATATTGTCTGAAAGTAGTTCCAGTAGTTAGAAGAAAGTAAACTATTTATGATCACATACGTTTTGTCTATTTTATGTTTTAATACGCTTCATTATTTTGCGGTACGAATAAAGACAATCTATTAATATGAATGTCTTTCTAATAGTATTACTAAAAAAGTAACAGAATTTGCGCCTGTTGCACAGCGAAATATGTCTTCACTTAATTTGACTTCATGAGAATTCTTTGCGTAACGCGCTGTTTACTTACAGTTGTATACCTGTCAATAATGTCAACGATTGTCAAATAGCACTCATTTTTTGTGGACTTGGCTTATTCCTTGCGAATTTCTTTCCTCCTACGTATTACAGGAAAAAAAAATTAAAAAAAAATCGTTAGTGTTGCGACATACTTATTTTGGTATGGGTAATTTATAATTACCCATAATTTAATTTCATTCCGAGGTAGTGACTTGTGTTACGCAGACAAAATCGGTGACACACGTGAAAGCTTTAAATATACACTATGTAGGTACTTTAATTTATTATTAAAAAGGTTTCATCATTGCTTGAAAAAAATCTACTTTACTTTGCAAACGTTTCTTTTGAGACATGTCCTTCAATTTTCTTTCAATTTTAAAATGTCAGTCTTCAACTAAGCCTATCTTTAAGAACGGAACACCAAAATAATTTTTAAAAAAATATCACCCTATCTGTTCACTATCTGTATTGGCTCAAACTTTTTTTGTATAAATACTAAGTAACTTTGAGCATGTTCTAAAAAATTTTTTTTTTTTGCTTATATAATATGAATTCTGCTATGAATACATTCACCGAAATCTCGATTTTTCTAAAGAGTATGTATGCCAATTTTGAAACCCACCTTCACCTCCTATAAAGATTTGTAGACCTATTAAAAGTCTTAGACCTAGTAAACCCTGAATTACTTCTCTATTAAATTTCAAAACTTTACTATGGAATCAATGGAACACTTGTAAATTTGTTTAGATCATATTTGGACAATACAAAGCTATTTTCTAAATAGCAGTTAATCGCCTATTCAAGCTAATAATACTGGGGCCCTTCAAGGTGTAGTCCTAAAGATCAAGCATGTTTTTATCATACAATAATGATGTATTAGTTAAAAAAATAGTAAGCTTTTTTGTTCATTGATGATGTTAATATCATTATAAATTTTCGATGAATGAGCAAATCCGAATGCAACTTTAAATTGTGTGCATTATAATGATTATGTGTGTCTTCTTTCCAAGACTGTCTAAATGTCTGAATCTAATTGAAAAACTTATATTTTCCTAGCCACGAAGAAAAAAAGTGCTGAAAAAGTACGTAACTATAAGTATAATACCAATACGTGAAATTCCTGATTCTTCGCATTGTGCTGTTTTCTCCGTGTACTCTCTAAGAAAAGAAACTTTCAGTTTTATCTGAAGAAAAACGTTGTCCTCTTAAGTGTTTTTTATCTTTTATTAATTTAAGCCAGAAAAATAACAAGTCCGGGTTATAAAGCGCATGTCACACATGCTGATACTTTCTAGATATAGCAGAATAATCTTTGGCGCAGGAATTTTGTCATATCCTTTTTGCCTTAAAATCCTTAGATGCATATCTACCTTGTTATTTTAGTGATTTTCTGCATATATTCAATTAACAACATCGTTTTATTCCAAAATATTGTGGCCACGAGTTTTCCAAAACAAATCTTGTTGTTAGTTATTGCTTGTTTCTTTTATGGAACAAATCTCAGGTTCTTGTTTCATTGGTGTATCTACACTCACGTTTTATCACCACCAATTACAAGTTTTGAGAAGAAAACTGTCAGTTTTTCGTCCACCCTTAAACGTTCATGTAACATAGGCCCTGATATATTTACCTCAGCATCAATTATGTTGTTGGTAGCATCAATTGAAATCAATAAAAAATATTAATCAATCAGTGCTGTAATCACTAGAGGCGCATAAATGCGACTTGAAGTACAAGCTGTAGAACTGCATTAAATATTTTTAGGACGGCTAAAAATCTATGTCTAATTTGCGTACCACGGTACTCGCTCGTTCAGGGACATGAGAAAGCAGACACTTTTGCTAGAAAAGATGCTGCTCTACGGTGATTAAACAGCAAATTATTTTCTGGGAAAATCGGAAAGGACTTCAATATTGGAGCAATTGTACTAGTTAGATATGCACATGTGAAGGTCTGCAATTTATCAGATCATGCCAGAACTAAAGAACTACTTAAGTTTGCCCGTAAACGTGTCATATTGTGTCTGCTTTACACTTTACTGCCGACTCAGCAAACACATACACAGAACCCTTTTCTGACTTAGTATGATGGACGAAAAAGCTGTAGAACAAACCTTCTGGCACTGTGTAGCCGCCATTAAAATTAGGTATGCGATTTTTACGAAGATTAACTTCGTCCTGAAGACCTGAAAAAGATTTTATTCAAGAAGATTCTGCGCTACCTTTAGTGTCAAAACTTGTTGGGTGAACTTAAGCATAGCATCCACTCCATAATAAACTCCTAACGACCTTACAATAGTCGTTAGAGGGCGGTTTCCCAAGGTTCTGGTGGAGTGTATGCAAACCGCTCTAAATGTGGTTGGCAAATTATGTAAACAAGAGCGACTATCAGTCCATGCTCAGGAAACACAAGTTGTCACGTTCACAAGAAAAAGAACGCTAGAAAGCCTACAACCACTAGTGGTAGGAGATGAAATGATTCCATAAATCAAAGAGGCGAAATATCTTGGGGTATGGTTTGATTACAGACTTACATTTAACCCACATATCCAGAACAAAGCCACTACCGCTCTAAGTAGGTGCGGGAGGCTGTGTGGAAGGAATTGAGGCCTTAGCCCCCAAGATGACTGTGGTTATACACAAGGGTAAGTAGATCCGTACTAGCGTACGGAGCTATAGTATGGTGATTCGGCAGGCAGGGGCCGCCAAAACATTAAGTGGCGTACAAAAACTAGCATGTGTGCAATTACACAAAGAAGCCGCTGTCAAAGATGATAGGCCTAATGACGAGGTCAAAATTAGAGAACGTCTCTTGAGAAAAAGGGGGAACTAAAAAGGTTGTGGTGAAACAGGTCCGTAAGCCATCCCAATCCTAATCTGATCAAACGTAGCAATTACCTGAAATTCTTAAAAAATGAATAAGTACATTAAGCATTACCTGGAGAATATCAGATTCATATAATAGATACTGGATATGAGCATTACGATCAAATCTTGATAACATCAATTGAATCGCCTGTGAGTGACATTCTTAACATAGACAATGAAGAATAAACCGGCTTCCTAATAGAAAATAAAAATAACACAACAATCTATGCGCAAACGCCCGCAATGACATAGACAACACATGTTATATCTATACGTATGTATAGGAGCTATGAGCTTCGTTGCACCTGAAGAACTCGTGTATCTGAACTAATCGGTGAACAGATCTACAAACTCCACAATATGTATATGAATAATCCTACACCTACGCGATATGCAGCTGCGGATCGCGGCTCTTGGTCTCCTAGTCGAGTCGGATAGTCTTCAGAGGCTCCTAAGAAACGAGAGGCTCTCTCCGCTCTTACGGTGACGTCTTTCGCCCCATCTAATTTATGAGAACTGTTCGGTATTTATACATCTGTTCGGGTGAGGGTGTACGGGTCTATAATTCATCGTATAACAGGTGAGAGAAGGACGGCGAGCTAGGAATTGGGTCAGTGAAACGAAAATTTGCTTAAGACAAACATCTAGGAAAAACATTCATTCTTTATTACTAGTAGACTGGCTCCGCGTGACGTAAGAGTGTCTCTCTCCAAGACGAGGTCTGTGTTCGCGTCATGTACCCCTTTGATTAATGCGTTCCGTGTTAGATGGAAAAATCTGTTGCTAGATAGGATTTAGAATTCCATGTCGGCCGCTTCTTAGGTGTTCTACTGGAAAATGGAACTCTAAGATTTCAAAACGGTTATGGTTGAGTTAAAAGCTGATATATTTAATGTCAGCGACCAACCTACTCAGATATATTTCAACTTTTTGCGAAAATATAATCAACAATTTATAGAATATATATGAAAATAAAAATAGTTGAACAATACAGAGTATGGGTAAATAGTGTCGGCCCCAACTAATTTTAAATCTGTGTCACGTAAGAGTAATTTACTCATTCCCGCATGTATCTTCTTTTCCAAATTTGTGTAGTGGGAGGAGATACGGAAAGCTAACAATTATTTATGCTACCTTTAGGTATTGTTTTAAACAATAGAACTTGACCTTTATTACGAATAAGTATTATAGAAATAATGAAGGCGTCGCCTTTTTATCAAAGAAAAAGCATTTTCTACGTCTCCCTCAAATATCAACCAAGCGAGGGAGAAAATGGCATCAGTGTTGTAAATTACGCCAGATATTCTGTACAAGTGATTAAAACTATACAGGGAAAACCGCAATTAAGTATTTATGGAAACCAACGCCTTTCAATGTCAACATTTTAGGCAATAAAATAAACTCTAATTTTGGTTCACGTATTTTTTTAATTATTACAAATCGTGTGTTGAATTTAAAAACTTTGTTTTGCCGTTTATTAGAGCAAAAGAATGAATTAAGAATAAAACACTTCATTCGACGGTTTTCTGTGCACCCTCAGTTACCACGCTAATTAATACAAACTTGAGTAACATACAAGAAGGTTGCCACTTACAGGTTTCTTTATTTTCCTTCAAATTAGTCCTGCAAACGTAAGAGGCAACGTATAACCGTAGAATATTAATATTTTCGATTAAGAGATATATAGAAAACATCGCTTCGTAATTCTTCCACAAATTTACGTACAATCACCGACATTAATATTTAGCATCATCAAAGGGTCGAGCCATTCGTTCGAGTGCTAAATAATAATGCCGGCGACTAAACGAATTCTATAAATAAACACACTTCTCAAGGGCAGTGAAAGATATTGATTTAAGTATTTTAAGATTAAAGTAAGACTTAGTGTTTGTTTTTTATTTATAATAAAAAACAAATGAACATTAAACCACAACAATATACACCCTTAATTAAAAGTATTTACACATAGTAATCATTTTTAATTATCAATTCTTTCAGGTACATTTCTACCCTCTTTTGCAAATGTTGGGGTAGTTTTTCAACAGTTCTACGAAATGGATAAAAATGCTTCTCTCATTCTTTTCTTTTTATTTTCCTATGTGGATCCTCTTTCTTAAACACAAATTTCATTAAGTAGCCCAAAGAAAAAAAAAAAAGAAATCACGAAAAACGTATTACATAACACAAATAATTTTGTGATAGCTTACACTACCATAGGCTACCAAACATCGGTAATATAGTTTCTGTTAATCATAGATGCGTACCGCACTACATCGGCAGTCGCCTTGCAGGTAATTACTGGAACGCTTCCCATCGACCTAATGGCAAAAGAAAGAGCTCACATTCATCAGCAAGGGGACATAGGAACTGGATCTCGAAATTGCCCTGAACAACAGGCAAAGCAGATGGACCAAAAGACTGATCCAGGATATAAAACCCTGGTTAAATTGTAGACATCGCAAACTGGACTACTACCTGACCCAAGCATTCACTGGACACGGCTGTTACAAGGCGTACGCCAAACGCTTTGGCAAGGACAGCGTAGATGACTGCGTTTACTGCGGAGCGCGAGACACCGTGGAACACACCATATTCGAATGTGGCAGATGGCAGGAACACAGAGAGCATGCACAAGCAATAGTGGGACCTTTAATACTGGAGACACTGGTGCAGAAGATGATTGAATCGGCAGGCAACTGGAGTAAGATACATGATATGATAAAGAATATAATGACACAGAAGGAAATTGACGTATGGGCAAAACAGAGCAATTAATGCCCTGATTTCGTGTTGTCAGCGGCCCGAACCCCTAATCATCCGAGGATGGAAGGGGGACGTAGGGATGTACTGCGGAGGAAAGGCAGCCCAGCAATCTGAAGTATATCTAGAAAGATGGTTCCAGTTGTTGTTTGGGCGGTTCAGGCGGGCCACTTGACCGGTCGGCAGACCGGCTACGTCCGTTATAAAAAAAATTATAGATGAATCACATTAAATTTCATTATATTTTCAAAAAAACTAATTATTTGTTTTGTATTTTTAGATCTGATGCTGATGTATGCTTACTAATTTGCGGCTTTATTTACTTATATCGCGTTTATATATAAAGCTGACTTGAAAATCCATTGGATTTATTTAGGAATAATTATGTACAATATCCTGCATATGAGGCGTCATTCTGGCGGGCTAATATATATTCCCCTTAATTAAATTTAGTGTCAATATAAATTAATTGTATTCAACTGCAATTTTGGCCAGTCTAACCCTTATTTTCTAGTAATGCTCACTTTGTTAAAGAAACAATACTTATTGTTCAAATAACTCATTGGATTTGTTAAATTAAAAAAAAATCACATGGTCTGTTATTCGCATATATTATTCATAAATGTAAAAACTAAATGCAGGTCTGTTGATTACTATTACTTTTCATTTAATTTCTGCATCGCTTTATATTTATGCTGTAGCAAACCACGTTACGCAAAACAGTAGGTACACAGTGTAAGTTGCATTAAAATTAAATTCCGAAATGCTTTACCGTCACCTAATATTTCTCTACGGTATTAAGCAGCCACAAATTGACAGGCATCTTAAAGCGGGACGAAACAAAAATCCCATTGTCCCTACTCTCCAACATAGTGGTATTCACTGCCTAGTCTAACTGTCACTTCTGGCATTCTACGCTAAGTAACAACATCTGACACATTCTCCATATTTCCCTCCTTTCCCGGATCACTCCAGACGTTGTCGTTGCTCATCCAGCGCGCTCGACTCAAATATCTGACGCTGATTGGCACTTGTACCTATTTCTTTTTATTCTGCCCGACTACAAAACGCCGCCTAATCACGTCGGCCCGGCTCTTTTCGTTTGCAGTATTCTGAGTAGGGAACACGTATTTCTGCCATCTTGCCGTTCGTAATTACAAACACGTTAACGTATTTTAAGATGTTCACGTAATTCACAGTATACTTATCATAAACTGGTAATAAAGTTGATAAAGTTTAGCAATATATTATTTTTAAGTTAAGATTTATAAACAATGTTGAAATTATGACGAAATCAAAAGGGTACAAATCTCTATTCAATTAGATGGGCGGTTGGATAGACAATAAATTTATTTCTACTAAAATATTATAAATTGAAAGATGAGAAGCAAAAAGCATATCTTCACTGTAATTACAATTATCGTGAGATACGAAAAAGTAAAACATTGTTAAAAGGTACGGAAAAACACATAAATGAACTTAGGCGACGATTGTATTTACTAACTTAGATATAAAAAGAATTTTGGAGCTGATTTAAATTGTTTAGTAGTGCTTGCAGATTTAATATTATTCGAAAGCGTGTTGTAAAGTCTACAGCCACCATTCTTTTGACAGCATTTTTCTAGGAATGCATTATAATTATGGATTATCAGAAATAACTTCTATTTGAAAATTTTTGATGCTGCTTAATACTAGTTATTGTACAAGATTAATAAAATTCTATTTAAACTAATTCTAAAGTGGAATAACCATTGTTTAAATTTAGCTAACAGGAGTTATTGAGCTTATCATGAACGCATTACAACTTGCACGTTACTCCCGCTACCACCTTGAATCTGAACGATCTGTAGAGTGAAGTTTCTAATATAGAGGCTTGATTACTTGCTTTAAGTCATGTAGCACAAATCAGTACGAAAGTAATGTATTTTTACTTATCGAACAGAGTACTAAAAGCATAGATATGCTTGGTTAAAGTGAAATCAAATAATCTTAAGAGAGGTTGGTGAAAATTATTTATATATTGCCAATGTTAGCTAATCATAATTTTTTGCATATGGGCTTGTAGAACATTAGTGCTTATAAAACGAATCTATAATTGCACATTATATATAATTTTGTGCTGATTGACCTAAACAGTTTTCCTATTTGAGTCGTGTAGTTTCAAAATCAGACACATCCGATTTTTATCAAAAATTATATTAGATCGTAATTGAGTTTGTTTTATAGCTATACACATAATATATGAACTTTTTTGGCTGAAAATTTTCATCTGTGGGATTTTGAAAATATACGACAGATTTCCTATCAAAAAAAAAAAAACATTTTTGTTAGTATCATCGTCTTTATAACAAATCGTATATGATCATTGATTTAATTTTTTTTTTGTTATGCAGCACTTTCAGCCTGATTCAGCATCTATCAGCTTAATTTATACATATATAATGCTTCCTAAATATGTATCTCAATTGCACAGTGTTCTTAGCCTCTAATATTATCTGCTACTTTTAGGTCATATTGAAGGCATCGGCCAAGAATTTGGTTCTTTCCATATTATGCTCAGTTTTCGTGGCGACCCTCTTAAAAGCTCGTTTAATTTCGCTCCATTTCCAGTTATATTACCATGGCAATATGGAACTTTAATGACTATTCAACTATGCTTCTTTGAACAAACCTTTTAGAAGGGCTTTTCCAAGACTTTTGATGTCTATAAGCCTCTTGTTAAGATCACTTTAGCCTTTTTCACATTAAAGTGGTTTAATTGTGTCAAAGGTGCACTGGCTAAACTTGTGGTGCCGGGATTTGACGTAGAGTTTCACATGAATGTGTTAACTATGTAACAATAAACATCCTGATTACGAGAATACTTAGGTACAGTAGCAAAATTGCAGCTAGGAATTGGTACCTGCAGAAAACCAGTTAGCCACGGTTTTGAACACTTCCGAGTTCTGGCACTTACCACATTAATGAACTATTAAACGTTTTAATCCAGCCAACCACGCCAGCCATTAATCTAGCACCAACCTCAGATATAACTATAAAACATTACAGTTAATACTTCTTCATTATTCTAACATTTCATATAGTTTGAATTATTTAAATCGCAATGCTTGAATTTGGAAACCCTTTATTACCTGAGCAGAGTAGACGACCTTAATTAACATCTGCCAAAAGAAGAAGTTATTTAACTTAAATCTTCAACTTTCTTTTTAGTTTTTAATAATTTTGACGGCAATCAAATACATTAAAAAATTTGCATTCACCCAGAAAAAAAAATACTCATCCATAAAGTATAGATTATAGCAAAAATAATTACTTTGGTGAATACTTTTGGTACTAATAAAGTGTATTTCTGCCGTTTATTGCCTTCACAATAAAATTTCATATCAAATCGTATTTTAACGGTGACACTTCATTATGTCATGAAAACCATAGTTTCCTGGTTTACATGTCTATAGTATGTAGATATTATTCACGAGCTATTATGTTCAGACGGCCATCAGAGGACGAGGTCTTTTTGCTCCACAGTCAGAGTGAACCCTGCAATCGCCCCCAACGTCAAGACAACTCGCGTGTAGTAACATTGGTTATAATGCACGCGATATAAGTTAATTTCTTTAAATGCTACAGCACATTGGTTGACACTTTTCCTGCCTGTTAAACAGTTTTTTTTTAAATTGGTACCTTCCCACAACCGCCAGTTTCGGTGGTTCGAAATACTTTGTAAATGAAATTTTAATTTTTTTAACTGATATTTGTAACTGCTTAGGCATTACTATATATGTATTTCTTAGTGTTTTATACGTTCTCGGTCCTATTACCAATAAATCTTCAATCGTTTCATTTATTCCAAAATACAATTTTTAGTCTTTTCCAGTGTGGCACGGTTTTGCAATACCTTGTAAAAATTTCTTCTAAAGCTGGAAGGAATGGCTGTGGTAGGAAAATTAAAAGATCAAGCCCTTTAGAACTTCTTTCTTCGCATTTTCTATATCAGCCATTTCCTTCCAGGTTTTTAATTGACACTTGTTTTTAACAGTTGTCTGATCTTGTTACCAATTTTATATATTCCTACACATCGTTGGATTAGAAGAAGGTAGCATAGTTCAAAACTACAGATTTTTCCTTTTAATGTTAAAGCATCTCCAAAATGTGCCTAAGGAAAACTAATTTACAACCGCAAATCGGATATTAGTCGAAGACCTGCAAACAATATTGCAACTGTTTTCGTAGCACTACTTACTATTGCTCAGTAAGCATCATGTTTGTTAACAATTGTAAATAACTTATAAATTGTAAATTATATAATACAAAAAATATAAAACGACTATTAGTAATAACTTGTATTACACCCGGTAATATATAACGGTCATTAATAGGCTATAATACTTTGTATGTTGGATATTAATTCTCTTTAAAATATTATATCTTGAGTTATATTTATAATATTCTGTATTATATACAGTTCTCTGTGTGTGCCTTGAAATGGCGACAGGACGACCCCAAAAAAAAACGTTGTCCTTTGTTTGTTACTTAGGAACTTAAAGAAATATCACTGCCTCTATGAAGCCAGACATTATTCAATAATAGCACTAATTGAAATAAGGTAATCAGTTGCTATTCTACCAAACACTTCCAATCCTCGTAATAATTTATTCAATGAAAGCGGAGGTCTGCATCCTAAATCAAACGACTGACATTTTTAATTAATACAAAATTTATTAAACGTGCTTGACGCGAATTAACATATTTGCGGTGCGTACAAATGGTAAATTAATACAGCCAACTGGGCTCGCAGCCAATTATAATCCGAGATTGTTATTAATTACCGGTAGATGTCGCGTTTAGAAAGTGCGTCCGATGGTCGTCGGCAGCGCGCCTTGCAAAAGGATATAAGAATGCAAATTTTATCCTTTAGGTACAATACGGCCCGATTCTGTTGTTAATAATCGATGTACATTCCTGGAAACAGAGCGTAACAAATTTGGAAAACCTTTAGTTACTTTTACTTTCCGAAATATTCAAATAGATGCGCTTTGTGATTTAATGGTTGAAGGTAATTCGTGTAAAAGCGGTTAAGTATCGGCACAATACTCGTTTATCTCAGTCAGCACCCAAAAGAGTTCGACCTTGTTTTCTCAGCATGCTAAATGTCTCATTTTTGCATGCGATTTGCAATACTTTACCTAAATTTTAACTTCAAGGCTTAACATGACGATAGTGGAATTTGCACCGACAGAGAATAAATCTTTTAACGTTCCATAGTATCGTAACACTTATATAGTAGACTTATATTTTGCTTCACTATTCCCTATGTATGAAGGTAATTTTAAAGTTAGATAACCCTTCAAGGAAAGATCTTGCATTAACTCGTCTTTACTGTTTCAATAATCCGCTCTGGAATCCTCTACTGCGCAGCGAAATAATAGAAGTGAAACTATGCTAGAAACTGTATTTTAAAGTAAGCGTGGATTGCGCAGATTCATTTATTACACACGTCTTATCTTAGTACAACAGTGTAATTGCCCAGATTCAACGTTAATCAAGTGACAATGGCATGTAAATTTTGATCGAAAAATAATAGGTTGTCTTCAATTAATTAAACATATTCACGTTGACGCTTGAAATAATAAGATTTAATAATTAAATGTACAATATTAACTTCTAAATGACTTTACTTTGCTATGGCAGCCTTCCTTGATTTCATGACAGCGAATTCTGGTATTTATTCGTGATAGTCTAAATTTATTAACAATTTATAGTTATATACAGGGTTATTATTTAATCGATGTCCAACACATTATGACTTAATTTAAGTTTACATTGAATTAAAGTATGCATGTGTTATCTGTAATGTTATTATCAAAGTCCACTTTTCCTCTTTTATTAAGGAAACTTGTCAAATACGTTACATTTTCTTCTGCTTTCGTCTTTCGCATTTTGTGTCATGTCGCTTTTTTCGACTTACAAGGGAACACCGGGGGGTGTCCCCCTCCGATTTCGATGAAACTTAACAGATCGAAAGAGTACCTTAAAATAAGAGAAACGTATTTTTTTTTATCGGCGTATCCGCACGATTTTGGGGTACAACCCCCTCCAAAGTTTGGACGATTTTTCAATTTTTACAAATATTTCCTAAATTATAACAGATATTAATTTTTCTTCCTAACATAATTTCTAGCATATTGCATGGTCCTAAGGGTGGCTCGTCTGTATTCGCAAAAAGTTAATAACTGGGGACGGGGTACCCCATACCCCGCATTTTTTTAATAATAAGTTTATTCATTATTCATCAAAAAAGATCGCTTTTACATAGAAAACAATGGTAATAAATTTGGAGGATTAATAATAAAAATAATTGTAATAATAATAATATAGCACATTAACAACAATTATTTGTTGTCGTTACCCCGCTGCTCTCTTTACTTAAATATTTCTTAATTTAGAATTGTATCTACTCGACAAGCTATGGTCAAACCTTTCTATGCCTACTAACTTATACTATATACTATACGAAACTTTTATCGGTGGTAGCAATATAAATCGTTTTATCAACTGCAGTTAGTAACTGCGTTTTATATACTTCCTTAATAAAATGTTATTCATTCTTGGAATACCATAATCCTTTAGTGCGTGAACAAATTTGCTACACAAGACGAAGGATTAAAAAATATATATTTTTTAATTTATTTCAAGTTTTTCGTGCAATGTAGGTGTACAATGTAAGTATTCAATGGAGCATAAATATAACTAATGTGTTTGTAACGATTATACATTTCGGAAACAATAGAACAGAATTAGAAAAACATTATAATTATTATGTATTGCAATAGCGAACAAGATTGATATACATACAGTAATTAAGCCATGTAAGTATTACAGTAGTGATAGTCTGTGTAAAAGTGTTTAAAACACAGATTTTGTTTGCACCATGAAACACCGCACAATAGCTGGTTTATTGCAAATACTACACAAGAGTGTAGACTGCGCATCTTTTTTAAAACAAAACTCTACAGGATTTTTAAAGGGCCCAGGTCTTTCCTCAACGTATCCACTCTTATACCACGAGTACTTGAATACGCTTGCTTGTCGAGTAGATACAATTCTAAATTAAGAAATATTTAAGTAAGGAGAGCAGCGGAGTAACGATAACAAATAATTGTTGTTAATGTACTATACTATTATTATTACAATTATTTTTATTATTAATCCTCCAAATTTATTACCATTGTTTTCTATGTAAAAGCAATCTTTTTTTGATGAATAATGAATAAACTTATTATTAAAAAAATGCGGGGGTATGGGGTACCCCGTCCCCCTTTATTAGCTTTTTATGAAGACATCTACCCTGAGACCATGTATTATGCTGGAAATTATGTTAAGGATAAAAACTTATTTCTGTTATAGTTCATTTGATTTATATCAATAGACAAGTTTATTAATTTTGAAGCTTTATTATTATTTTTCTATTTTTACAATTATTAATTTTCTAAACTTGTTATACATCATCGTATTCTATATAAAATCGGCCTTCTTTTGAGGAATAAGAAAAAGAAAAAATGTAAAAAAAATGGGAGTACGGGGTACCCCGTCCCCCGTTATTGACTTTTTGCAAATACGGACGACGCCACCCTTAGGGCCATGCAATATGCTGCAAATTATGTTAAGAAGAAAATTTAATATCTGTTATAATTTAGGAAATATTTGCAAAAATTGAAAAATCGTCCAAACTTTGGAGGGGGCTGTACCCCAAAATCGTGCGGATACGCCGATAAAAAAAAAAAACGTGTCTCTTATTTTAAGGTACTCTTTCGATCTATTAAGTTTCATCGAAATCGGAGGGGGACACCCGCCGGTGTTCCCTTGTTAGTAAAATACGCATACTTCATATAACGCTAACTCATTTTCTCTTTCATCACTTGCGCAATATAATCTGAAGCAAAACCACTATGTTCTGTAATATATCGAGTTCCACATTATCAAAGGTTTCCTTACATTCATAATTACATTGTGCAATTTACTTCGAAAAGTTTGTTCCCGGATTGCTGTGCAAGGAATGCAAAAGTAAAAAAAAATCGTGTTAATTTTTTTATATAATCCTACTTGTTGCGTTTTAAACTAAATTTACAGTAGTTATTTGGAAAGAAAAATATCAAATTCACTTATATTTATTGTCAAAAGCAGTAAATTTTTATTTTAACTTTCATTTTTCATATTCGATTGTTCTTTTTTAGTTCATTTATTTCGTTGTTTATAATAGGAGTATTGAAATATATAATCAAAAGTTTAAATTAGGGGATCATTGCAGTAATTTTCAGGCAGAATTAGTTGCAATAAATCAGGCAGTACCTTTTATTAGACTGGTATTACACTGTCAAAGTTTTGATAAAAGATAATATAAAATATTTTGTCACAGTTGTCATTATGGATGAACAAGAGCTCTGTGCTTATATGGCTTCAATTAGTTCCGTTGTCATAATTTGTACAATATTAAAAAATTGAACAATTGAGAGTAAAGAGCAAAGAAGACGTGAGTGGATTAAAGTGGAAAATAATGTTTTATATTTGTATTTTACAACCTTTCTGTTTCAAAATCTAATGTCAAGGTAAATAAAATAAGAAATGTTATATCGAATAATAAACATACAGAATTTCTAACGCCTGCAATCTTTTGTTTCTATTTTTGTAATCTTCGTGTTGAACCTTATTCAGAAATTAAAGTTTTAACAGCATTAAGTGACCACGTGAACTTAGTTGACGTCATTTTCTAAAGTCATTTTCTAACCTTTTATCAAATCTGGTCGAATGTAGCTAACTTTGATAAAAGATATTTTATAAAAGATATTTTATAAAATCTTTGATAGCGTAATACCAGCTTTAGCTGCGAGTGGGAATTTATACGGGACGTGCGAATTATAACTGTTAATGATAAAATCAAAATATTTATATTATTCCCTCTTGGAGTGGGGATGAAATAAGAATGAATACTGTCGAGTAAAATCGTAACGCCTCGTGTTCATTATTTCAATCTTTTAATGTGCCTGACATTTTGTTACGTGCCATTATTTACGGACAAGTTCACTTTCGTTTGTGTGTTTGTGTTTAATGCGGTAAAAGTTTATTATTATAAATTGTTATGAAAAAGTCCAAGACAATGGTAAAAGCCTGCAGTGTAGGTATATCAAAAATACCACAATGCAAATGAATGCTGCAGAATCTCCTTTTCTTTTAATGGCAATTTGTTTTATTTTGTTTACCCTTTATTCTCTGTTGCTACTTGTAATAAAGGAAACATTTAGTTAGAGTAGGAACATCTCAATTGTTATGGAATCCATATAGGACTTAGAATAATAGGTTAGCCCTGTGTAGTACACCAAGAGAAAAAAAGTATCCGCGCAGCCTAGCAGTAAAGAACTAACATCCTGCGGCATCTATTGCCGCCAACCGAAAAAAATACCGAAATTCTTTTCATTTATTTTATTCAATAAAGCCCCATATTTACAACATATCCCGTAAAAATTATGTTCACGTCCTTTCCTTCCAGTGCGTGGTGCCCTGTGAGGAGACCTGTTACTGTACGAAGATGGCTACTACTAAGCTGCAGTAGTTTTTTAGTCCTATTCTAGGATGGTCTCTTAATAAAGGTCTATCCATGAATTTGCCTGGTTATTTTATCGCAGTATTCTGAGCGCTGGATTTCGGATGATTTGTAATGAATTAGCTTTTCATAAGTAAAGTGATACGTATTGTAGATTTTGTATTGCTTTATAATCACACGGCATCTTATGAAGCTAGTTTTTTTGTGAAGATTTTATGGAGTCAGCCCAATTGGTCAAAAGTGTAAACATTAATGAAGTATTTGTTACAATGCAAATACTATGCAATATCCTTTTTACGACAGGTTATAATTATTTTTTTTCCATTTCGATGTGTTAGTGTCAATCAGAGGGTGCGTACTTTCCTAATACGGTTAATTAAATAACGTAATTAATTTAGCAATTATTATATTAATATTTTAAAATGGAAATTAAAGTCATTTACGCTTTTGCTACTGCTTAATTATTATAATCAGCACTAACTTGTCGCTAATTTAAATGGATACTTATAACACCTCGTGTTTAAACTTAGGCTGGTGTAAATTAGAAATTCTAATATCAAACGGGTAAATGACTGTATAATTAATAACAATTTGTGCGCATAAGTAAACAACTCGGTCGGGACTTACGCAATCCTCGCTTTACACGTAATATTTCATCCTACGCGGATAAAAATCACCGCAAAGGATCTCGTAATTGTAATAAATTAAAGGTGCATATATTCGGTAGTGTTCGGCTTCGATTTTATCATCGATGCCCGTATATCTCTACGCGGACGTTTAAAGGATACTTATAAGTTATAACATAACACACACACACACGTGTTTATACAAGGAGACCATACTAAAACGTATATGAACGAAGTCTACAGGCCGGGAAAAATCAAGTGTGTTTTAATCCGAAACGTATAAGAATCCAGCGCCATAAATCTCGTGTTGACCTCGTAAATTAGTAACAGTTGTAGTTAAATATTCCAGATTATAAATAACTGGATACGATAGGCTGCTTAACTTATACGTTTATACGACGCTATAACCCCGGCTATCTTGTGCGTTTGTATACGTGACGAGACGTGAGACACCGCCAGCTATAAAAGTCGCTTTTACAAAAAGCATTTTCTAATACCTGCGCGAGCGTGTGCGTCCGTGTTCGCGAAGAGCAGAGCTTGTTTCCATGTCGGATCTCATCGCTTTAAGTGTCCGTTTTATTTTTCCCTCCCGTCCATTCCAGTTGGCGTAAGCCGCTTTGCAAAACATAAAAATTAATCAATTTCTAATTATGCGACAGCGACTCATAAATCCCGCATGGAAGGAGTCTGACATCGTGGAATTATCGTAGCTGAAACTATTCGTTAAGAATCCGTGGCATTTTTACGCGGAGAAGGAAACCTGTTAGTCTAAAAGATTTTATATCTACACAGTTGTGTGTGTGTCCGTAAAATTGCATCTTTAATATTTATTACGGCATAGATTAGTATGAGAGATTTTCCAAAAATTTTAATGGCCGCTTTGAGGAGTAGAAGTCGGTTGTACCGATGTAGTTATAAATAATATCGAAGACAACGGACTAATTGCTCGAACTCCGGCACTGAGATGCGCTCAAAGCCAACCGCGATCCTCTCGTTTACCAAACGACTCGCTCTTCGAGCATTACTCACGTTTTGATCTCACATTAATATTATGCACTCGTTTGACGGAACAAATCGGAGTGAACTTCGTGTAAAATTTGAGCGGAAAAGGTTGCAAAGCAACTCGATCCAGTTGACTTGAATCAACAACTAAGAAAGCATGCTTATTAGTACAAAATGGTGATTAGATTTAACCATAACTGTATACCAATAAGATGTTAGAAGGAACAAAATATTGGGGGTTTTACAGATTACTCTATCATTTTAACGGTTATGTCACTGCTATGTAATTCTTTTCTCTACTTTAACTATGTAAAGGCGCCAAGCTTTGTTGGAATAAAGAATTAACGCTAAAATTAATTGAATTATATCATTATCCATTATTATATGTGATGAGACACCCAAATAACAAAAATATAAACAAAGGATTACATGCAGTGAATTACATAAAAAAATAAAATTACCAATAGAAAAAAAGTACATTCACAGCTAACCAGTGCTTAAGCAACGATGATATTAAGCAAAAAATATACAATTTACGTAACCAATTTTCTAAAGAACTTGCAAATATACTTATTGTCATTGTCACTATTTCCATTTTCCTTCCACAACCTATTGCATTCATTTTAAATTTTATATACCCGCTATTACATCTAAATAAACATACAACAATATTTTTAATTATTACATTATGTAGGTTGGCATTACATACAAAACGTAACACTGAGTGTTAGAATCGCATCTACAACAAGCATAATGTGGATTGATCATGCAATTTGTAAAGGTCGCAGCGTGTTTAGTATAGAATATCAGTACATATAGTTTTAAATTAGAAAATAAAGTTCTTGAGGCAGTGGCTATCTAGTATGTGTTTTATTTCTGCATTTTATTTATTTTACTTTACATCTAACGTTTCGATGGTATTTTTTTTCAAATATAATCCATTTCATCAGCTATAACGTAATAAGGAATAAAATACATCTATAATAATTAACATAGATTAACATTTGATCAATCTTTGAAAAAAAAATGGAAAAAAAAATATTACAGAAACCTAAACCCTAAAATAATAAATAAATAAAATTAAATTTAATACCTCCTCCAGAAATGAAACATGTAATCAAAAACTACTATCTCAAGAGTTTTATTTGCAAGTTCACAAAATTATTGGCAAAATTACAAATACATATATTTTCAGGAATGTTAAAAAACCTTATTCGTATTTAATAGAAAGATGTACCAAAACTAATTTTTGATACGTGCTTGGTGGGAGCTATCTGACATCCGGAAACACTGTAGGCTCTTGATGTTGTATTTCATTCTCTCATTGTCGTGCCCTTTAGATTAAAATCTAGTTCTGCTATAAATATTAGCTCCCTAGCCAGGCCTTGGTTGGTGGTAAGTAATAATCATCATGTTAAATATGTCAACTCGATGATTGAATTTTTCGACATATCCTAGCTCCATGGCCTGCCTTGAAAGTTGGGTAACGTCAGTATTTTTAAGTATGTCTGGGTTCTTAAGACCTTCTACTATAAACCAACTTACAGCTGATACTCCTTACCTTGCCCCTTACTAGTTTCTACTACCCTGGATTCAGGACTAGTATCCTTGGCTTCTTTGGAAGGTCATTGGATTCAATAGTAATTAATTCGGTGCCCTTCCAAAGATTCGTTACGGATGCTTTTGACTTCAACTCGGTTCTGGTGTCTGGGCTGAGGAAGAACATTTAATTGTTCCACTAAAGATTTTCACATGAAATTGATGCTTTCATTGGAAGAAATCGTATATCGCAATTATTAGTCGTTTTTGAATCAGATGCAACTGCTCTTGATTCATTGTTTCTTTCAGATGACGCTTGTTCATATGTAATCTTGAGCTTGCCTCGCTGAAACTTTCATTCTTCGATGTTTGCGGTGGTGATTTGGAGACTTCGTCAGATCTTTCTAATTCTCGATACTCTTGTCATTATTCTTAGGTTTGGTTTGCCTCACGTCTCCTATGTTGAGTTTGTTTTTTCCCTTCCTTTGCGATCTAGCTTATACTTTCCTTTTCATCGGGATATCTGTAGCTCTAAGAAAACACCTTTTAACGAGGTTGATACTCCTCTCCCTACTCGTTTCTCATTCTGGCTTGGGACAGGCATTGGTAAAGTTTCAATTTTGACACATTAGGTGAGTTTTATCAACAGGGTCAGATATATCGATTGCCCTACTCAATCAATAATCTTGTAATTTTTCTTATTCTTTCAGAAAGAGCTAAAACTTGGTCAGATTTACTATTATAGCAGAGAATTACTACTTTTTGTTTAGTGTTCAGACAAATTCTAAGTGAAATTTCATGAACAATAAGTGTTAATTGTTCATGAAATTTCACTTCGAACTTTGTTCCAGAAAACTGTATTACCTCACAAAATCGAAATTTCAGGAGAAGTAGTTAAAAAATATATTCACATAATTGCTCATATAATATAGTTACAAACATTTTTTTTAGTAAACTGCCCTATGTTTAGTGTTCTACTTCCAAGTATTTTTATATAATCTTGCTATTCATCAAATTAATATCCAGAAATATGCTACCACTATAATTATGTTCCTATTTTAAGTATGTTAAGGATAATTGTTAGACGAAATCGTATTGTTTGTCAATGTCTATTTTGATATACTGGAGCCCATTTTATTTGCTCCACGGCTAGATTTGGATTCGTTCCACAGAGTACATGTAAGGTCGTATGCTGTGTAATTATAAATCCGTAGTTAATTTATTTTCACCAACTATAACCTATGGAGCAACAACTTAGCGACAGAAAGCGCCAGACTTACGTCGATACAAAGGATTAAAAGTCTAACAATTATGGGAGCAATGTCTTCTTCCTTGTAATTGGCTTTGCCGTGGAAATTAACTATATTTCGCTTTGGAAATGCAGCAAATTAATCGCACCACACTCATGTTTGTGTGGACAAAAAGGTGCTGGAAACGGTTATTTCTGGCTTCTGACGGTAGGCTAGGAATGGTATCGAACATGATCTGTACTCGACCAACCCTATTAGCTTCGAAATAGTACTGTCAGATATGATTTCTAGCATTTCGACGGACTCTCGTTTTTAGTCCCTTTCGCAGTGCAAGTGGTGTTTTTTATTTGAAACTATAAATTGCATCTTTGTCTCTTGGTATCGTTTTGGTTTTAGTAGAAGTTATAACTAGTGTTCGTATATCTCTCAATATCTTCCCGACCCTGAAAGATAAAATCGTCTTTTTGAAATTGTACAACGTTCTGACACCTATTTGACGCAAAACTATTTTCTTTCTGTTTATGTTTAGGTTAATCGCTATGAGGAGAAAATCCACTGTGCTACTGTACTTGAATATGGAAAACTGCAATAGTTCCCTCTAAATGAACCATTAAAAAAAAGCGCAATGTGCCTATGCTTCATCGAAAGGTTACATTTGTTTTCCGTTTTATACAGTTACTCTATTTTTATTTTTTTGGTAAACAGATTTTGAGTTAAGTCAATCATAGCTTTCTTGAGTCCTAAATGCGAACACTCTTAATAAGACTGACAAACATAATTAAATTATTAATCATTGTTTTATGACCACCGTATTTATATGAAAATAATATTTAATACATGTAATATTCTTCATAACATACAAAGAATGTGCTAGGACTGTGAGACCGCTTAAGTGTGTAGTTCGGGGTGTAGCTACACTTTGGCATCGTAACCAATTAAATAACAAAGCTTTGATATATCCTCGCCCTCTAGGATATCATTATGTGAAATCGGAAGATGTGTATATCTTTCGTGAGTAAAGAAATAAGTATCGTATATTTGTGTTCATTATCCTTTAAAAGCTTAATTGTGACAATTTTTTAACAATGAAGCGGTAAAGCTGATTCTAAAATAAAGATAAACGCTTAGAAAAAGGCTTAAGTGGTTTAGCATTTATAAAATGAAGTGAAGGAAATGCCTCAAATTGCAATCGCTGCTTTTAACCTACGCCTTTTTTTAACACTTAACTAGAAATTCCCACGTTTCCACATATATTCACGTATTTGTAATAATAAATGTCACATATTTTCAATATAGCATATAGTCGATTACTCATAATTATTTATACAATTAATTAATGCCATTAATTAAAGCTATTTTTAACGTTTTATACGCCAACGTCTTACATCTTGATAGTAATCCCGACCGTGCAAATAATTATGATCTAATAAGAACGACTACTAGCTAATAATACTATTTTTAGTGATGAACGAGTTTCCAAGATCATACCAAGAGCTCGTATCTGTTGTTACTTATGCAAGTGAAATGTGTATTGAGCAACAGTGACACAAACACGCTGCGGATAATTAATTTTGCATCGAGTTTCTTTTATATAGGAGAACTTGATGTGTGCGATAACTAAATCATAACTGTCAATCATTCGAGAAGAATTCCGTACAAGTTTCTACTAAGATTTCTCAATCAATACACAGTAAGGTTGCTAATGTTCGATTATATTACAGGGTTGTAAATTCAGCCCCTGTTAGTGTAAGAATTTATTACTCGCGAGTATACAAAATCCGTTTGTGAATGCCGTAGTCCTACAGAATATCAAACACTGGTGCATATATATTAACTTGAAAAAAAAAAAAGCTGGATATATCTCCCATTTGCACGAATAACAAACTTAAATTTGGAGAACCTCCTGTGCATAAGATCAAGAGCTAGCAAGCTGCATGATAACGTTTAACCCTTGCTTATCACTTTGATACATGAGGATGAGGTGTATTATTAATAATCTGAAGTAACGGAAAAAGACTGTTTCTGCTAAAATAAGGTAGAAATTTCCAATCGACGATCATAAAAGGAAGTTTTCATTAACTTACTTATTATTCTGCATTGAAACCCAAGCGTGTAAAATTACACTTCAAAATCTCAGTGAATGCAGAAACCCCTTGCACATAAGCATTAAATAACCTTTGAACCTCCAAAATTTTTAACGGAATACGTTTCAAACGAGTACAAGAAATTTATATTATATTACAAGAATTTTTATTAAAAATAACGATCATTGACTTTTTTTTAAGAAAACAATTGTATTTTGTGAGCGGAAAATATTTGAAAAAATGTGCCAACTAAAGTATTTGTTCATAAGAAAAGTTATTCATTAGTAGATAAAATAATTTAATAAACCTCCTTTTGAAGAAACTATAGCAAATATATAAATGGTAATCAGTTAATTGAATGATTATATTGATAAACGTATTACAAAAATAGAAAGCAAACTATGTCATTCTCCAATATCATAAGTAAACAAACTAACATTTCTAAATAGCTTAAAGACAAAAACCCTTTTTATATAAAATCTGAGGAAGATAATTTAGTCGCGTCGTATAAAGGAGCTTAGTTTGGTCAAGTCACCTTTTTATCTTAGGCCTCTTATAAAATGCTAACTACAATTCTGTTATCAAAGATGATCACCGAAACCAAAAAGCCATTACTGACATGTAAGGATATTATCAAAGGTATAGACTAGTATTACAAACCCAGTGTTGTATATACTGCTTACATAAAATACATATGTATGGGAAAAGCATTCATTGTAGTGTTGCATAGAACGTGGTTTCATTCATCTTTGTAGCTGTAAGTAAATATTGCACTGCAAAGCCACATAACGAATGAAACAAAGGCTCAAGGTTGATGTAGTGAATGTAGTGAAGTAGACTGCTTGAAGTCGCATTATGAAGCGGACGATCTACTGTGAACGATGATGAAAGTTTCGTTCCCAACACTAATTCATTGTCTCCAACATCAACAATCCAACTTACATATTAACCAAAGTTATTTTAACCACTTACCTAAGCAATCACCGGATTAAAGCTCAATGAGAGTGGAGTTTTAACTAGATGTGATATAGCTTCACAATTTTTCAGGGTACTAGTTTATACTGGTCTGTTGTTCTGCGAAACATTCTTGGAGAAAACCACTTGGTCAACGATGAAGTGGATAACTTGATTTCTTTGGCAAAACTTTGTGTGAAATTTTGTTTCCAAACCAATGATACCTCTTACCAACAAGCTGAAGGAACCAAAAATAAGTAACAGCTTGTCCTCTTGTATCTTTAACTTCTCTATGGGGAAATTTAAAAAACCAAGTACATATTGTTTCATACGTTACAAAAAAAAATTAACGATTTCATAGACTTGAAATTCGCTAATAACGCAATTACTTCAACCGATTCGGCAACATTTCTGGGCTTATCGTTTACCGCTACTCTGAATTGGGATAATCATTGTCGATCGTTGGCAACTAAATTAAATAAGTCAATCTTTTAAACTTAGATCGTTAAAAACCGTAGTTGACTCTAATAATTTAAAAACAGTATACTATTCAGGATTTCATTCGCACCTGGTATACGGAGTATTGTTGTGGGGATCAAGCTCCTCAGCTATCGACATACTTATCAAGCAGAGAGCAGCTATAAGATGTCTTGCGGGGATTAGTCAGCTGACTTAATGTAGAGGCTTCTTCATTTCACTGAAAATTTTGACATTACCGGAATTGTTTATATTGGAATCCTGCTGTCATATCCATAAACACAAGCATCTACTGCTAACCAAAAATAATAATCCTAATAATTATAACATCAGAAATCAGAAGATACATCTTATGAAGCATCATTTAAAATTAACGGCTAGTAGTCCAGATGTTTTAGGCACTAAGGTGTACAACCGTCTGCCCAATAGTTGGAAAGCACTTACGCTGAATAACTTTAAAAGAACTCTCAAATCATGGCTAAGAACAAAATGTTTTTACTCAATCTCTGATTTTCTTAACTTTAATGAAGATATAGAATTCTAGAATATGTTGTAGTATTTTTCTTTGTTGTATTATTTGTCTTTGTAGTTCTTCTTTGTAGTGGCGTGTCTCATACCTATTCTGGTAATTGAAATAAATCTGCTACTTACTTACTTACTAAATTTAAAACTGATTCGGAAAATAATTTGTCATATTATCCACGGGTTCGGGTTAGATATAGAATTAGAAACGTAAGTGTATTAGAAATTAATAGCAAAGCGAATAAGAAATATGCTAAATTGCCCTTCTATCCAAGTTATACGAAGGACCCACAAACAAATTTTCCAAACTCACTTTAAAATTCTATCTACTCTAAGAAACAATGAGACAATTGAAAATAATAATAATAGTATTCTTTATTGTATAAAAAACTTAAGTGGACAATATATTATGAAAGCCAAATAAATTTTGTAGAAAAATGCTATTTATTGAAAAATTCACCCAAGCTATAGGGTTCCAATTAAACAACTTTTTTCTTTTACGATAAATTGTTGAAAAACTTAATTCCTGTATAGCTTGGGTGTCTTTCTGTGCCAACTAAACTAGGATGCTATAAGCTAGTAACCTAGCAGAATGACACCGTTCATCTAGAAACTCAAAAATATATTTACTGTTAAGAAGAAACATTACGTATTCATAAATATACAGTGTGTATACACTAAGTTAATGCTGAACCCGGTATGTTTGCCAAAGTGGCATATATTTTATTAAATCGTATTGTCCTTTTTTAGGTAACAAATATCTTCTGAATTTGATGATGGATATCCCAAAATATAGTACCACCGCAAAGTAATGATTCGCTTTTGAAGTAATAGAATATTTTAAGAAAATCATGGACCATATATTTCGACACAATTCTTAAGGCAAATCAAATATAGTTGATCTTTTCCGGAGATCTTCTGCATGTTGCAGAGCAATCTGAAAATTCGTGAACAATTTTATATTTTCCATTTTTCTGTTAATGCCATATTATTTTTCCGTCTAGCTCTATATTAGTTGGAATCGGTAGTTTTTAGTTCTAAAAGCCACACAATCAGGTTTTTCTTCGTTTATTGTCTGTTTTGCAGAAACTATATCTGAACAACCACTAACACATCTTTGGCATGCATTTGTAACATGGTGATATTTTTAACTCCTACTACTAAATTTGTATTGTAATCATAACAGTACACGTTCAAATTAACGTTTTCTTTATATGTAATAGTGCCATTCATGAATATTATAAAAAGAAGTGGGCGCAAAACACTGCCTTGAGCTATACCAGTATTTGTTATTAGTATTTGTGATTTATATATGGTATCATTTGCCAATACATCACCACTATGTTGTTTATTCAACGCTCTAAAGACTCAACTTATACATATGACGAAGAATCTACATTAACGCAATCATATGCCCTACTTAGATCAAGGCAGAGAATCCTATCTCAACTATCTTTTTTATAAATAATCTAAATAAATAAATAAATAAACAGTAATCGAGTAAATTGAAATACAGCTATTTGCTTCACTGACAAAGCCATGTCGATTGTTATTAAACAGATATTTTTTTTATAAAGTTAATTAACAAAGCAATAAGTAAATACCTTAGGAAACCCTAAAGATCAAGTAGACGGGTTAGAAAATTGGAGGGTCAAGTAGAAAGATTTAGAAAGAATTTATAAATTGTAAGGATAAGTCAAAGTTGGGATCAAATATACATTATCTACAGATGCACTGGGTAAACTAAAAAATCAATCAAAACTCACTACAAGCAGCATATGGCTCATCTAGAACTGAAAAGTTTCAACATAGCTAGTATAGCTCTACATATGCTTGAAAAGAACCCTAAAGTAGATATTGCAACATTTGTTAAGATTTAAACAGCCACGTACAATTTAATTGTTATCAAATTAATATTTAGGACCTTTAAGTACCCTCAAAAGAAAAGAAATGCAGGATAAGATATAGGTTCGGATTGTGGCCGTAGCCACCGTTACTTGAAACTTAAATATAAATAAAAATAGCTTTAGAGTGGTTATTTGGTTCACCCTTACTGCAATATGTGCAAGATTGATAGCTTTGCTGCTGAGGTGTCGACTGCTGTAAAGTTTGTGATAGTATTTTAAAATATGTAATAAAATTAATGTGTTTCAGCGTTCTTAAAAAAAATCTTTTCATAAATTATGAATATAACGCGTTCCTTTATGGACACCTGTATGTTGGATATAATAAAGGGAACTAATAATTCAATTTTATTTAGAAATTAAGTCAACACCACAAAGCTTAATTGCTAATTCTTATATTTCGTTGTCTAGGACAAGTTACATCATTAATTGTGACATTTTATCTTTGTACGCACCAGACGGCAGTTCCTTCCTTATTATAAACCTAATTAAGGCGACATTATTAAAGCCGAAAAATAATAACACGGACAAATAATAATGGGCTCACACGATAAATCTTTAGAACGTATGCGCGGTAGCCTACACGTGCTTTATGCTCTTGCGAGTCGGTAAGCGGTGCGTATTAGCGGCTATTTCGACAGTTCAAATGAGGTTTTCGACGTTAAACGCGAGCGAGTGTGTTGTCTGCGCACATTTTTCAGTGAGTTTCAGAATAACTTATGGCATACGTGGCCGTAAGATTAATAATATGTTAATGTTTTCGGTATAACAATTTGTATTTTTAATCTCTATAAATCCTTCAGTTTCTGGGAAATGAATAAGTTGCCGTTTATTTAAAAATAATTAATCTCGTCCATCTAACGCACTTTCCGTGTAATAAATTTAGTTTAAATTTTGGAAGTGGAATATTTTCTTTACATTTCTACTTTATTTTCTACATTAATCAATTTATGCTTCAGGTGTACCTCAGGGCAGTGGTTTTTGGCTCATTATTGTTTATCATTTCTAAGGGTCATGCTCACATGGATGATAGCTAAGTGTATTTTACATTTCATCACACAAATGCTGCACATGACAATGCAATCATTAATCTAGATATTCGGTTACTTGCTTCAGCTTCGCCCAGCCTTAAAATAAATGTTAATAAATCGGTAGTCATAGATTTTGGCAATAAATACAAAAATTTGCATTATAAAATCACAAATTAGTCATCAAAAAGCTTTTTTCCGTAAAAATATCGATAAATACACGTGCACACATTTAAGTACAGAACGAACGTTGCTATTCCCATGATATGATGTGGGTAAAACATGCTTTGTCTTTACTTATTATACAAGCGACGAGCGGTGCACCACTTGGCAAAAAATCCAAGTGGGAGTCAAGAAAATGTATTTTTAGACTCATGTAGCAACCCATGGCTTTATATGAGGCCAGTAGATTGTTAACAATGTCTACGTAGATTTCGGCTTTATTTCCCAAGAAGCAGTCGCAAATCTCCTTAAAAGACAACCATGCTGCTTTTTCAATTCAATTTAGCGCCTCAACAAATTTTCTATCTTCAAGTAGCTGTCAGATGTGTGATCCCACAAAAATACCTCCCTTTACCTTAGCATCATTGATCTTAGGGAACTTACTCCTCCATATGCAAACCCACTGCAACAAGTGGCGTATTAATGACATTCTTATTTCCTAGTTTCAGTGAAGTTCGTTTTGGAAACTCTTTCTTTTTATAATGATTTTTCCTATCCCAACTGTCTCATTCACAGAGGAAACAATACTTTGTGTAACCGAGTTGCATGCCGAGCAAATGTGATACAACATTAGAAAGAAGTTTCATGTTGTCATAACATCTTTTCAAATCGCTTGCATGAGCCAAAGGAACAGAAAAGAATTTATTTCCATTGTGGAATAGTACCGATTTCAAGCTTAATTTGGAGTCAACGAACAAACGCCATTCATCTATATTAAATCTATGACCAAGGGCCTGCATAACAGAACGGACGCCATTACAAAATACAAGTGCTTCATCCAAAGAAAAGAAATTCTCAAATTCTGCATGGCGATTACGGAAAGGAGTAACTTTTATTCCACTCTGAAAAAGATTCGCTAGCAGGTACTATGGTATTTTAAATTTCAAGCGTGTATCATTCAGCCGTCTAATTATATCAAAACATAGCTAACAAAATAGCCTGGTATGTTATACACATTCAAAATATTAATATTCGGCATAAAAATATAATTGTACCACTCCACAGAATTGCCACATATCACCAAGGTTTCATGTATTGCATTGCCTCGTTTTGGAACAACCTCCCCACCACTTAGTGTGACTTATATATTTGTCAAAGTGACAGATATAATTTTTTGGTTTCACATTTAGAGGACTTTGGAAGTAGAAGGAAGAAAGATGTTAGTAAAATAAGTTTTGAAGCAGGTTTTATGCAATAAGCAAAAAAAGGATGTCAATTAAGGAAGAAGAGTGCTTAGAAGGAAGGAAGGACAAAATTGAGACTGTCAGGTACAGGAAATGATCGTTTCAGCCAAAATCTACGAAAATGAATGAAGGCTGACGGAAGAACATCATTAGGTGTTTTAGTTTTCTTGGCCCTTATACACAAAATTGAAATTTGTAGTACTTGGTTTTCAATTTTAAATTTTAGGCATCACACAAGGAAAGTATAGGTACTTAAAAATAGGAGCGTACATATTTATGTACAAATTTAAATGCAATTGCGATAACGATAAGATATAATAAATGTAAAAATATAAAACAAATTTAGCATTACAAAATGGCAATTTGCAGTCTGTGCAGAAACCTTGGGATCGCCTGTTGTCACTTCTGTTTATTTCGCGATTTTACATAATTATTTAATAACTTAGAATGTAGAAATAGTAACACCAAGTAGCAACATAAATGTGTGAACTCTTCGCGCCTTGTTGTTTTTAGATTTTACTACGACCTTATCTTAAAATCTGCAAACGAAAATGATATATGGCGGTATCTAAAGCCGAATATATAGGTGAGATCTTTTCATGATTTCTTATATTCAATATAGTAACATATTTATAATATATTCCACAAAAATTATATACAGGTCATTTTTATCACAATCGTAATCAGTATCGTGCATGTATCATAACGTTATTAAAGGATGCCTCAGTTAATTGTTATTTTAAAATAAATAAACTCACTATTAGTTGATGTTAATATATTTCATTTAATTAATAATTCCATCTCGTGACTACTCAGAGTACCTACTATATACGTTATACCCGAAGTCTCAAGCAAACTATATTAGGGATTTTGTTGGGTCCAAGAATTTTATTAAATTCAAGCAATTAAATTTAAATCTGCTTAGCAATGCATTACAAATCCCGTATTTTACACATGTGAGTGATTATCGCTAAATTCCTTCTTCACATCTGTTACATTGGACTACTTGTGAAGTTTACCGCTAACGATACAGTTTAGTGTTAGACATCAATTGATTAAGCAAAACATTGATTATGATATTAAATAAATGCAGAAAAATGAAAATTGTTATTGGTAACATTGGCCTTTGGCGTTATCATGAGTAACAGCAAACAAAGTCTGACTAATAGTTTAATTTTCAGCGATTATTTCATACAGTTCTGTATGTATGAGTTTGTAAAGAGCGATTTTTAAATTATAATTTTATCAAGTATCGTAGTATACTTTTAGTAGATTGCTCATGTTCATGGAATGATCACTTTTTTTCCCAAAACCCAATAAAACAAATTATTTGTTTTGATTGCGCATAATATTAAATGTTTTCGATGTTGGAAGGCTAATGCAAAATAGCAAACAAAAACGCTACAGTTAAATTACAGATGCTGGTCTACTGATAAAATAACCATACTGCATAGTAGTCGCAAATCCTTCTATTTCGTAGAAATGCAAACCCCATAACATCCAAGATGGCTGCTGAAAGTGATATTTTATTGCTCCTAATATTTTTTACCCTTTTTCATAGTTTTCTCACACATCTCTTTCATATTTTACTTTGTTTAGTTAGTTGAAATTCTATTGTATATCTATTCAATGAGTTATTGCCAATAATATTTTTGTAAAGATTATATGTTTCTTACCGTTTTTGTCTTCATATTTAGGGTTAACTCTTAGCAATATTATCAGCCCCTTCTTTAGCTGTTTGACCAAGCTATATCGCAATTCGTTTGCAAGATAGAGCCTATATTGAAGGTGTTACAGACAATATTTTGTTTCGCTACCTTCCAAATTACACTGGCCATTCCGAAATTCGAATTTGTTGGTTTGTTCCCGGGCGAAGCTGTAGGTTGTGGAATACACTTTGACAGTTCTAGGCCCTGACGCATATACTGTACCAACCGCACTGAAATTTCACCGAACCCGGAAGGGTTTCAGCCTCCGCTACGGATTTTTAATATGACAAACATCGCATCTCCAAGAAGAAGACAAGCTCCTATTTTTATCCACAATTAAAAATGATTAAAAATGAACCGCTTCGCTCTGGAATCGCACCAGCGCCTAATAGGCTAAAGGTGAACATGTTAACTTTTCGACCACCAAGACAGTATATATTCTAGCATCTAATACTAATTGGTATATGATTCTGGTCTGTTAATCGAAATAAGCGTCCAGATTCACTTGTAACTTTCCAAACATTGCTGGATTGCTACTGTATTGTATGCCATGATACCTTTGCACAGTTCGCACTAAGAATATGCAGCGTTAATGCAAAGGTATCCTTTCAAAACACTAGAAGCCTATCACTGTACAAAGATAATTACTGCTAATTCAGTAGTTTGTCAGTCTTATTAAAGTTGTATTTTACCAGTGCTCTCCATGTTGGGTGCAACCTTTCCGCCCTCGGTTCAGGTTCAGCACATGCATCTTCGACTTGGAGTCGTATCAGAGTCAATAATACACTAGTATTATACTGGCATGTGTATAGATTGCAAAAATAGTAGGTAAGAATATGTAGGTATAATCTTTTAAAAATTACGTTTATTCTATCTCCCACAACTCACTATCTCTTTAAAACATGGCAGGTAATAACATTAACAAAAATACTCCAAACTATGGTACTGGTAATGCTGTAAACTTCTCCTAGACCCCTCACCATAAACTGCACTAAACTGGACGTACGTTTCGATAGCAAAGCTATCATCATCAGCAGATACACACAGCTTTGCTATCGAAACGTACGCCCGGTTTAGTGCAGTTTGTGGTGAGGGGTCCAGGAGAAGTTTACAGCATGGCAGGTAATATTAGTATAAAAATATCCGGTAATGTTAGAAAGTGCACTAATCTGACAAAATGGTAGTAATAATTATATTTAAGTAACTGAAACCACTAAATAAACTCCCGAACGCACAAAATTCACATTTATTTTTCTCCCACTAGCAACTAGCAATGTTCTTAAAAAATGACAGGTAATATAAATGCCAATATTGCGAAATGCATTGCTCCGAAGAAATGACAGTAAAATTACATTCGCCGACAACTTCGACATCCCCCGAGATTTTTGAATTGTCGTTATTATATATTTTACGTTTCATAGTAGATATCTAATATTTATGTTTACTGTTATTGCCTAATAAATACTTTTTTCTGTACTATTTTTTTTTTATTAATTTATTAATAGTTTAGTGTAACTTTTCTTTTAACCATATATCACTTTTTCTTTAATAATTATTATTTTTTATTAATTATTAATTATAATGTGTACTAGATGCTGCGCATCTTCGCCCAGCGAAGATGGTGGCACTTTTAGAATGTGCTGTACGTTTTAAGTAGTTTTTTGTTTTGTTTGGTTTTTACTTTTGGAAGACCCTGTATAGTCGAAAATATGTTTAGGTTGTGCAGCATTTAATTCTGTACAACTTTTGTAGAAAAGATTTGTTCCTAAAAGCAAAAATAGAGCTATAATGAAAAAACCCAGTCTTAATTATAATGTGTATTATTGATTTCAAATATGTATTATGTTTCTTTAAATATATATTTTTTTTTTCGATAATTTTAACAGGTAAATAGTGTCTGCCTAAGCTCATCTCTAGTATTTACAAGACAATACCAATTACAAAACAAATTGTAGCACAAAATTAAATATTTGTTAGCATCTATAAATGAATAAATTAGGATAGTATCATTTAATAATTTAGATTAAATTATTAAATGATACTATCTACATTTTTTTGTTTTACAAGCGCTGTATTACATCTTTTACTAAATTTAACAAAAATGTATGTACTTGATTAATTTATATATTTAGTGGAATACGAACTAATAAAATATATTAATAGATGAAAATACGAATGTGAAAATTATTTCAGAACATTACGTCACAGCATACATTCTCAGAAAAAAAAAAACCACTTAAATAAGGTGAATATGTATTTCTAAATGTGAGCCGCTTATTTAGGGTATTATTTTATTCTTTTTTTGCCATCTTATTATCAAAAGGCACGCCCGGTCGTTCAAACCAGAGGTTTATTATATTACGCTCGCACAGTTTATAGATGGTCTATACCTTTCTCTTTTATTTATATCCCTCTCTAAATCTCATGTAAGACTTTTGTCTTATATAGTACCTATCTCTATTTCATCTTAGATTCACGAATCATTATCGCCCGGCTCGAATCCATTGATGTTACAAATTTTAAGATTCATTAGAATTCAGGTTGCACGTCGTTAGTACAAAGAGTCTTGATTCACGAATCGGCATGAATTCTTTACGATATTTCAGTGCGAATCGTATTATGTGACTCTTCAATTGCAGCACTTTTTATAGTTCCATGGTTAGTTGTTCCTATTTCTTTTTTAAAAAGGTTCATCTGTTGATCACAATTATTACTGTGTTTCACTTTCATTCATTGTTATGAAGAGTGTTATATTTGATTATTGAAATGGTAACTTAAGGTACAGATAAAGTTAAGCGATATATTCTAGCTTAACCGGCTCAGAAATGTCATCTTTATTGCGTTGTGTGCTGCGTACCTACGTACAATTTACGATATATGTCACTTCAAATAAAGTTATTATCGTTCCATACTAAGTTCATTGAATCAGTAGACATAGAGACGTACGCGCACTCGTATATTCATCCGGTACACAAACAGATACACATAACGTATACGAGTGACCGTTGAGGCAACAGAATTGAATGCGAGTTGCCGATTCCCGCGCCTGTCATTCACTTGTCATTCTGCTACGACAAGATGTCTGATGACCCTTTAGGGATATTGTAATATCGAGGTCATGAAAAATGTTCTCCGCCGTAACGTCTAAATAACATCCATGGACGTCTTGACTGTTTCTGTAAAAAAACTCCGACGTAATGGAATTTTCTAAACGCGTAGCTAATCTTTTATTGGCTGTTGAATGGCCGAATCGTGTTTACAGTTAGGTGTAATTGATGACGTGAGGTGCATGTCCGGATATTGATTGCACTCAAGGATATATAATATAGCCACCTACCGTTAATGAAGACGCAATTAATTAGGACGGTGATATTTAAAGGTGTCAAAAAGATGCTCCAACAATCCCAGACTCAGGCACTACAAGAGATGCTTTAATTCAAATTTTAATAATTTATTAATTATAATGAAACCTTTACTAATAGATCTTCTTCTTCTGAATAGACATACCAGTTAAATTATAACGGAATAATTTTCTAATTTTGGAAACTGTTATATAGTATTTAGATCGAATATTATGGACTACGCAGATATCAATTTAAACCATTTCTAATGTTCCTTTGTGGCCGTTAAATGATTTATTTTAATCTTAAATATTTTACTATTAAACAATAGGTAAGGTGGAAGTAAATCCACCTTTACTTCAAGAAGGAAGGGACACGCAAAAAACAATTTGCTTTCCTTATGTCGGTATATTTTGTGTTCAAAAGGGAAGTGTTCAGTGAGATTCAGCGAAATGTTTAGGAAACATGGATATACCCAACGGAAAGAATCCACACCTTAATTAATGCTGAACTATTAGAAGTTATATCAAAAGAGCGACACCTCTGCAAGAGAAATAATATGAGGTAAGATGTATAATAACAGGCACGTATAAACCAGAACTTATAAAATTTCTTTTCTAAATATTACAAAATACTGTTCCCAGAAGGTACTTTCCCTCAAGAATCGAAGTGAATTAAAATGTCTATACTAGCGGAGAGGCTCCTGATGAAAATTTTGTGTATTGAAAGGTGGTAATTTGGAGGCCGCTTCTTTCAAACCCAGAAGGATTTTATGACCTTTTGCTGGCTATCAATAACAAGTCCTGGGGCTTTTTCCCAGGTTCTACTCCCAGAGTAAAGTTTCCGCGATTTCGTTTACTCCTCAGCAAATGCTGGGAGATAACTTAAGTCGCTCCACAGGTCCAAACATAATAACTAGAGAGGTCGGGCGTGTCTGTTTACACGGGCCGCACTCGCCTCGCGCTATGCAGAGCGTTTAGCCATGGCATATCTTCAAGACAGTAAATCACTCCCTTCGATTCCGTGTGCCTAGTATCTAGATACTAGGCACTCGACTAACACTGATACTAGTATCAGTGTTAGTCGAGTCTACGCATTACAAATGTGATACAATGTCGGACGTAGAAAACCCCAGAAAACGACCATTCTTCCATAATGTAGAAAAGTATATCGGTGAATTCCAGGATTTACATTACGGCGGTGCCAAAATAGTTTGTACAGTGTGCGATAAACAGTTATTCTACTGGCACAAATCGAACTACACATTGGTGGTGGTGCATCTGATCCATTATCTACCTATAAAGATTATTTTACGCGTGTGTTGCATTCGTAGATATTGAACGGTCTTTTTCAAAATATAAATAAATAATTTTGTTCTTTTCCGACACTGCACTGTATACTTGTGTTAAACGTTAATCTCACATATATGAAACTTAGTACTGACTTGGCGCGCAGATGAAAGCTGACCGCTTTAATAATCTGATAGCTGGTCGATTCATTGTATTATTGTTATTATTAGGGTGGGGATATTTTAATTGTTACAGAATGAATATAGCACTACAATAAAGAATAAGTAGCCTTGCGTAGTACCTACCTTTAAGTGAAGCGTTGGGTTTAGGATAAATTGTAATCATCTAGCTTCTCTTATATAAAATGTATAGTGGTTCGCAATGAAGAAACTAGAATTTTGATATTTGCTTTTGCAGTCGGAATTGGTCATATTCCGGCTGAAGCATCGGTTTTAGCTCTTCATTTGTTGATAATTTTATAAGCTGTTGATTCATTTGAGTTTACAGCTCTATTTACAAAGGGTCCACACCTAATCAAGGATCCTCAAAAGAAAAATGTGTTCAAACGTCTTTATTGATTTTATTACTTAATTTTAAGTTAAATTTAACTGTTAAGTGTTGTGTAAAAAAAAAAACAAGTATATTTTTAACTCGTTTTTGTAATTTGAATGTTTTAGGAGTTGACAGCATACTCCCGTCGCTAAGCCTTGCTTGGGTTCGGCAAGTTTTCTTTTCTTGAAATAGAGATATTGTACGTTTAGTTAAATGTAATTGATCACTTTGTAACAAAAAGTCAGATAAGCAATGCCATTTTTAAACTATTAAACAATTAAACTGAGTTGCAAAAGATTGTCTTGCCACTGCAAAATAAATAACACTCAATTTACATCCAACCCTAAACAATATACCTAATGCAAATAACTGTAACATGTGAATAGTATTGTAACACAAGTGCACGAAAAAATCTAGCCGCTCTTATTACATGTTCATTCTTGTTTGAATGGCGAGATATGCAAAATTTTAAATTTTACTACTATTAATTACATACACATCTTCACATCATATTTAAAATAGAATTACTTTTCTTTTTTTTATATGCACAATCCCCGCAGTAGTCCTTATGGAAGGGGATCTCTAGGACTAGTGATGAGCAAAGCAGGGATTTATCAGTAGCGCTGCTATGTGCTATCGCTATTTTTTAGTAGCAGCTACTTTAAAGCGCTCTCACGATTGCTGTTTGAGTTGTTCTTGGAGTGAAAGCGCCTAGCATAAGATAGGTGCGAGTAGCAACTAATATGTTATTGCGAATAACGAGTACACTCAGGTCCCAAGTTATCATCGGAAAAATAGTAATTATTGCAATACAAAAAAAATTAGGTATTCGTTTATTCATATATAATAGAACATAAAATAAGTAGGAATCAAAGTAAATAACAAAATTAATAAATAATTCTCATTTTATGAGCAAGGGAAGTTAGAAAAATGTAAAAAAAATACTTATTCTAGGCATTTTAGGCAAAGTTCTTTTTTTTTGCAATTTTTGACAGATTTGAGCAGCGTTATTTATATTCGCGCTCAATTATATAATTGTTTCACGAACGAAACGATTCCTAACACAAGAATTACGTCTCGCGTATCAGACTGGTTTTTATAACCCCGGGGTCCCAGTGTTTTTAAGTGAATCTCCTAATTACAAAGTTGTATTTTCAAACTTTTCACAAGTTAGAAACAGAGAATTCTCATAAAAAAATGCTATTTTGCTACTTGCTGGTAGATGGTTAAACCGCTAAATTTACCCAAATGCATTACGCTGTGATGGTGAGCCAGGTTATCTGTATAGTGTGATTGTCGTTCACTATAAGTAGATATAAACTGCTGTTTTTGCCGCTATTTTGCACGGCTGATTGCTAAAGCGATTTTTCAATAGTGGGGATTAAATTGTCGATAGCTACATATATATTGCTCATTACTACCTAAGACTCTCTTTGATAGATATTCTTGTAGACAGATGCTATAGAAATGGTAGTGTATGCGAATGGTTTGATCCTAATAGTAGTATGAGATAGAAAAAAATTAAAACAAACAACTGCCGCTTCTATAAAATGAAATAAACACCAGAAAACTTTTTTTTTCAGAAAATAAAAGCAAAATACATATCAACTTATAAAAAAAAAACAGCAAATACAAAAATCGGTCAAAACGCTTTCAAAAGAGCGGATAGCTTCAAATACCTGGGAGTAACAGAAAATGAGAAAAACGGAAAATAGGAAGTAATTGCTGACAGAAGGTCAATTGGAAAATAAGGGCTATTGAAAGTACCTGAGTTCTCTGAAGAACAAACACCTAGACAGAAAGTAAAAATAAAAATCTACAAGCCTGCAATACAAAGCTTGTGTTTCTTTCCTTCCTTTTATCTGTACATTTCCTAAGAAAAGTTATTAATTTTTTTACTGTATATATTTGCAAAAATTTAGCATTTCATTTTGGCAATCCACAAACTAATTCCTATTTTCGGACAGCGAGGCTGATTTTTGAAACAAAATGCAGCGAACACAGAAAGTTGGTATTCGTTCGTTTTTTATCTGTGTATTTTAATGCAAACTTTGATTTTTTTCCTTTTAATGAATAAAACGTTTTACTACGATTTCCCCATGCGAAGTTCTAATATCTTCTACCTACAATACGAATGCGATTTTTATTATCAATATAGGGGCAGTGATATCAATGCAGAAATTAATAAATCATTGTATTTACATATAATACCAACATTAAAAGAACTGTATGTGAGAACCATAGAAAAGTGCGTGGCATTATTCAAGTTTCACCCTTGCAAAGCGATCGCCAACCCCGAAAACAGAGGGTGGGACGACGAGGGAAGACGCATCAAAAAGGAAATAGACAGACAGTTATAAATGGTTAGAAAAATTATCGGAGCATTTCTTATTCGATCCGAATACTATACAAACATTATTGTGACCGACCCTTGCGCGTTTACTTCGCCAAATTGTACTTTACGAATACAGAGACATGCGATAGTAAGATTTACCAGCTAACACACTCCTTATGAACAGCGGAATTACAATGAAACTTGTTTAATATAATAATAGTATTAAATTTAATTAAATCAATTCATCGTAGTGGTCGCCCATAAAATATTTTTGCTGTTATCCTCTTCAAAACACAATATTTGTTAATTGTTCGAACAAGTTTTACCATTAAATGCATGAAAATGATTATACAGAATAGCAACATGTAAACATCACTTTTCAAGAGCGTATCACCTTATAGGAAAAGTTTGCGAACCGTAGAATTTAGATTCTGATGAAATTTTGTCAGTTTGTAGACCTATTGCATGTTACTCAAGAATGATCTCTCTCGCAGCGAAACCTCAACTTCAGGGGGCGTAACCTGCCGTTGAAATTCGATAACTCTTAAAGAGGGAAGGGTAGAAAAAGTTCTAATAGCGGACTTGCACCGTTTAAAAAGCCCTTTCGGCAGGCATAACTATTTCTATACATGGTGATACAATAAGCACTGGACGGCATATGTTCATAGAATCCAGCATTTCCTGCAATTTGGAATGCTTAATTTATGCCAATTCCCAGTGTTACTAAATAGAGACGTTTAGGAGACATTCCATTGCTCCTCATTGCCTCTATCGTTTCTAAATACGCAGGCTAAATACAAATGGCTGAGTTTATTTATAGTAATTTGTTGCTGCAATTTTGTCCGTCACAATAGAGATGCATAAATGATGTGACTACCGTAATCCGTGTCCTGTAGACCATATTACATCTTAATGCGTATGGTTTTCCGTAGGATCGTCTAGCCACTGTTTGTTTACACCTTCGTTTTAATTCTCTAAAACTGCCAATTCCCAGTAATTTTAAGTCGACAATGATACCAAGGTGTTTCACTATCTAGCATGATTTTTTCACTCCGGAGCTCCTTTCGCGGTTTAAAGCCTTTTTTTCTTGTATGCCACTGTATCCGTTAAGTGTCACCTCCTCGGTCAATTCTTGTGCAAGTTGCAAAGGGTCTTGCATTTTATCCATTACTCTGTTTTTGAATTTGCCTCAGGTTAGAATGACAAGATGTGCATCCCAAAGTTTCATGCCCATCATTATCAGTTTTATCAGTAGGCCGTCCGCTACCAGGTTTCACAACAGAAAGCACAAAATCCCATCTTGTGGAAATTCTCTTATCATCGAGATTTCTTAATTTAATTTTTAAGACATTGAGCATGAACTGAAATGATGATTTTTATTAAATTAATCTTATTTACTAACCAAAAAAATACTTTCGTTTTCAAGGGTATCCGATGAATATAAGAATGCGTGTTATAGGTATCTATGTGAACTTGTATACGTGATCTTGTCAAGTTTCTTTGTGGTAAATAAGCAGTATGTAAATAGCTCATAAAATTCAATTGCAAAACAAAGAAGAAAAAATGCGCCATATAAGTGAGCAGTTACGATGGTTCCCGTCCATTGGAAACAATAGCGAAGGTTTCATAAAACATTTATAGCTCATAAACTTGCAAATAAATTTCGAGTTTCTGGTGTGTTTTATTGGTTCAGCATTAGATTTGCTATAACCGACAAAGAATGTTCGCCCAGTGTGCTACGATTATTTTTCATGCAACTATCTGAAACTATTGCCCCAATATTGAGAAAACTATACACAGCAATGTTGCTGTGAATGTGATTACTATTTTATCGTTTTTTGGATTAGAATGTTGAAATGCCAATGAAAACATATTTTGATGAATAATCACACCAAAAGTAGCCCTTATTTCCCTCACTCACACGAAAATAATGAACCTTTGGGATCTGTTACAACAAATAGACACCAATCATATTGGTCCTACGACCACAGGCTTTGCAGATTGTAATTTTAAATTCTATCCGTAATCCAAGAAACGAATTTCTAATAATTTTTCGACCTCTTGAAATAGATAATTATAATTTACTAGCTTTACTAGTTTTACAGTAAGTCGCTTTTGCCCCATGTTTTTTGTGCAAAATTTTAAAATCGAGATTCCGCGTTCTTAACGTGCTCAACGCGAAACGTTCCTGTTCATGGGACGTCTCCTTCTCTTTATGGTCGCATGAAATGTAAATGCATACCGGTTCATTAGCCACAGCAGAAAATTACAGGAAGTATAGCATCTATCGTCGACCTTTCAGGTATGTAAATTTACTTATATATACTTGCAGTTGCTCATGCGATCTGCGTCAAAAATTAGCAGCACGAACTCGAAGTAATGTAGATGAAGACAATCATAATAATTTTCTCGTGATTATTAAGTATATACTTGTCTTGATTTTCAGTTACATAAGGTAATATAGCTAAAATCAACAGATTATGTGTAATTAAGACATAAGGGCAGATCAGATGAACGGTGCAAAAACATTGTTGCCTGTTCTTCCGCTGAACCATTAGGTAAACAATTGAAATAAAATTCCAGAAGTAAATATGTCAAAATCTAGGTCTATACTTGAATTATTTGAACTAAAAACTACTACATTTATGAAGTTGACACCTATATAAAACACGTCCAAAGATTGAGTGTCTCTTGACTTTAAATGATAAAAATTGTAATATACAGGACGTTACAGGAAGATCCTCTATAACTCGTAAGCAGTAACAGATAAGAAAAAAGTTTTTATAAATTGTTGTAGCTTTACGATTCATCTGTAACATAAAGTTATAGTTATTTGTACAGAGTGTTTCGTAACCTCGTTACAGCCTTAAATTTCACTTTTTTAAATGCAATACCTGCAACATTATTTGAGAAAAGCAGTTGCAATTTAATTAGAATAAGTTAATAAGTGAACGAATTTTGAAATATCGTATCTCTAGTATAGATCTACTTACAGTTTTAGATGTGCTTATAAGTAATACCTCATTTTTTTGGTAATAAAATACCCGGTATATGCTTGCATCATTGAATTCCTATTAATAAATGCTTTGATTTTTATTAAGCACATCCTATTTCTCTCTGTTCTACTTTTCGAGTTATTTACCATGGTTTTCATAAAGTGTATAAGTACTACTTCAAGAAGTCCAGTGAAAAGACAAAATTATTCTTTTTTCTTATATTAATATTGTATACCTCATTTCTACTTACTCCCTCTGTCCAGAAATAAGTGTTCGATTTTCATTGTTTTTAAAAATTAAGAAAAGGTGGCGTTGCTTTCAAAAATTAACTGGCATTTTGAAAACAATTTTTATATGTCAAGTTTTTGACAGTAGGTTGAAAGTTTTGTAGTTTTTCAAGAATCTATGTTTTTAATCAAAAAACCAGATTTTCTCAAGACTTTATATAAATCTCCGGTTTAAAAAAAAATATGGCAGATGTGGTAAAAATTTTGGCGAGAAACCATGGTAAGAGACCTAATTTGACTCCAAACACAAGGCAAGCAGTTTACCATGCATTACTTGAACTGAGCGACAATAATAAACTGAAGCAAGGCTCAATCAAGCCGACAGCAAATAAATTCAAAATTTCTGTGAAAACTGTAAGTCGAATCAAGGACGAAAATCATTAGCCGATGGTGCTGAAGTAGCAGATGTCCAGTCACGTAAGAAAGGACGCGTTGGTCGAAAACCAAAAAGTTTCGACCCAAAGCTAATAAAGTCACTACCGCTCAATAATCGTTCGTCGTTGGCTACTTCCATTAACTTATCAAATCTACAGTTCATAATAGACTCAAGTCAGCAAAATTACAGCGACACTCAAATGCAGTTAAACCTTATCTCACAGACGCCAATAAAATTGAAATACTCAAATATTGTTTGTCAATGTTGAAACCTGAAAGTTTAAACGTTCAAGCACACGAGTTCATTGACATGTATGATCGGATTTATGTAGACGAAAAATGATTTTACATTAGCAAAACAACTAACACATACTCCTACTACCCTGTAGAAGATGAAGAACAACTGTTCAGGACCTGTAAAAGTAAACGTTTCCTCACAAAGATGATGTTCTAGCCGCTGTTACTCGTCCACGTTGGAATCATACCGAAAATAAGAATTTCGATGAAAAACTTGCTATTTGGCCATTTGTTTTTTCAGAACCTGCTAAACGGAGCAGTAAAAATCGCACAGCTGGTACGATTGTTTCTCAAGAGATTACGAACTTTCGAATAAGAAACCAAGTAAGTGGTGCCGCAGATATTGCCGCAGAAGCCATACAATTTGTCAGAGGTAGACATTGTTTAATATCTGAATATGATTTAGAAAATATCTACAACACTACCAAAGTGGCTTTAACTTACAAATGCATAGCGGCCTAACATTGGCTGAAAGTGGTTTTACAAAGGTAGAGTTCTATAGTTCAATTAATTGCAGCAACCACGCACAGTTATGCTATTCAAGCCACAATATCTGCAGCTGGAAAGCTACTACCTCTACTGTTTGTATGCTTGAAGAAGGAAGTGGCACTTAAGGTCATTGATTCAACAAAGTATGTTCCGTCCACCAAATGTTTACATTGCAACCACGAAGTCGGGGAAACTGGCAAAGCAATTAGTGACAGAGTAGGCTAATAAAGTATGCGCCCCTCATGTCCGCCGCAAAATGCTTCTACTAATGTACTTATGGTCAGGCCAAAGCCCTGAAGACGTCGAAGATACTATACCACATACTAAAGAACTTACAGTTAAGGCAATTCCAAAGGGAATCATCGGTATCATGCAACTTCTGGGCGAATATGGTTTGTTTTTGGAGGCAATTTGTTCGTCGATTGTCAGAAACCATTGCTCTGTCATGATTCGGTATTCAACTGCCGCAAAGAGACAACATTCTGCGTTTACACAGGTTAACCGATTTGCAGTTCTCCATACCAAGGCATAAAGATTCCATCATGTATGCTTGGTGGTTTCTTCCAAGACCGACTAGTAACCTTTAAAACACTAGTCGATTCCTCCTTCCACAACTCACAGTTTTCTTTATCCAATATCTATGGAGCACCGGCTATATGTGGATGGTGTACAAAATATTTATTCATCAAACATTTCTTTCAAGACTACCACAATTGCGCAGATTATCAAATATAATGTAAAAATTCAAGAGCAATAAGATTTGCATGAGGAGACGAGTGATACATACAGAATCAAATACTAATTGAGAATGATCGTAAATTAATCCGAAAACGTTTATGTAACATGAAGAGTGGCACATTAAATACATAGGCCGTATGTATCGTAAATTAAAAACTTGCTGTTTGTTATTGATGTTACATTTATATAATTACCGCTGTACAACAAACAGAAGTTAGCGCAAATCAACAACACAATTTCTTAATATTGTTCTACAAACTTAAATTTATTAATACATCTTATTTTTTAATGGAGTTTATAGATTAGAACAGAAATACATGAATTTCTCATTTACGTAGCACGGGATTAAAATTGCTTCTCCTTTTAACCCCTACAAACCCCATCATGCACCACTAGATCTCCATATTAAACCAAAAATGTGCGAACTATCAAGAAAAATATTTTCCTTTTTAGTTCAGTTCGATATCTCTTCTAGCTCCAAAGATACCGTTAAAAATGTGTTTTAGGGGAGTTATTTTAGGGGTCTCTGACCCTCGCTACAAGTACACCAGCAGCTAACAAAAATACGGGTCGATTATTTTTCACTGCCCTACATGCCTTGATGATTTTGCTTGAAGGTGAAGGTAAGCGACGTAAATCTTTAAAACTAGTAGGTGAAGATAGCTTAAGTAAGGACAACACTATAGCATGCTTATAAATAAATAATAAATGTTTATGCGATTAGGTTTTTTTTTTAGTTATTTTCGTTAGACTATTTCACTACAATTTTTCTTTTCAGAAGTATTTATAATGTTATGGATTACGTCTCACTTAAAGGACAATAAATTTTCTTTAGTCTTTGTTAAACACGTTTTTGACGTCAAACTATTTTTAAGAAAAGGACATTAAAACGTAATTCTAAATCCACTTGAATATTATTTATAGTCCCTACCAAGCAAAAAGAAAACGCTACCTACAAGGAAATTAAAATTATAAATCATTTAACGTTGTCTTAGACGAAATAAAATAATTAACTGCCAAAATGATACGCTCTAGTATGAGAAAATATTCCCAGCCAACAGCCAACAGCCTGCTTTCAAAATTCCATTAAGACATAATCAAAACAGGTGCATGCTGCCCGAACGCGCGTACACATGTCATATACGATACGAAACACATAGTCGAGAAGCGATATTTCTTTGAAACAAATTAGTCGCCGGCAATATAGTGTTCATTTTATCAAAATAAATTCGCGCAAGTTACTTACGGCCGAATTTAAAACGACGGAAGTTTAATCAATTACCTTGTTTCATTTTTTTTTTTCGTACGCCACCCTCTCTTTCCCCCTCTTCCTTCGAAACAATACGTAGCGGCGACCACGCTGTTCGGAAAGTAATTACAGATGTACGGGGCTCTTAAAATGACCATAAATTAAATTAAATATGTAGCTTGTATCACGTGACACGCCACGTCGGTCGGCGTTAAAAAATAGCCGGATGATAAATTTAGGTGCGCGCATCTATAGGGAACGAGTAGTTCTTTTTGCGGGGAAAACCATGGAGGGTCGAGGTTAGATCATTTATTTTGTATTAATCATTCAATGAATTGAAAATCACCCCACATTTAAATTTAAGTATTTCATCCGTGATGATCCTGTGGGGCTTTTAGCGGCTTACCCCTCCACTTTATACTCGGTGCAAATGTTTACCCTTGAAAAGTCAACGGCAATGGCGAGTTAGTTCTATTTTGTTGATTTTCCTCCAGACATACTCTTAATATTAAATTTAACGCTCTACAATCGATGTTCTCACAGAGTTTGAGAAATCGATTTGGAATAAGCAAAACGTGGAAGATAATTTGAAAGTAAGAACTTAGAAATAAAAAAAAACGATTAGTATGAGTATACTAAAATTAAAGAGATAATTGTATGTTGAAATCCATGATTGTGGTATATAATGATGTATAAAGAGAAAAACGTCTTTTCATTCACTAAAAGCTTTTTATATATATTTAAGACAACATGTTTCGGCTTACAAATGCCATCTTCAGGTCTTCTATAAGTCAAAAAATAAAATACATAAAAGTATTGACACTTGTTCCTTATCAGCACGTAGAACCACCAAGGGGTCGGCCCTCTTGTCCCTCAGAAACCGCTTCGTTTCAAGAAACAGACAACCCCTTAGAACCGAGGAATAAGGTTGCCGATGGTGGTCACCAAGAAAATAGTTAGTAAAGATGTTCAATATCACAGAGTAAATGAGATACATAAATATCCTCTTTTACAGGAATTAAGCCAAATTTAGGATCCAAAGAAATAAACTCCTTAAGATTACGTGGTAATTCAGTATCAGACAAGTTGACAAGACAACCATCTTTGGTGGTGATAAAATTGTCTTGGTGATATTAAGCAATAAGTAATAGATAATTTAAGTTAGTTCGTTTAATTTTATGAAATAATTTATTAAAGGCTACAGGGACACGCCTCTCAAATTCAGAAAAAAAATATAAAAAAGAACAATTTTGATTAATTCAGAGTTTAATAGTGTCAATTGATTTGTTAATGGAGGTAATATCGTTATAAGTAATAGAAATTTCAAAATTCAATACTTTTGACCCCCACCTGACGGACAAGAAGGTCGATCCCTTGGTGTTTCTATAATTAGTAAGGTTGATGATTAATACTTAGAAAACGTCATAGTACGAAATCTAAAATTAAAAAACCAAAAATGGACATTCAATATATTCGTTATATTGCGATGCCTTCTTTAGTAAGATTCCATATCCGTGTAAACTGCCTCACAGTTAATTTTAATTTTAATCTGCTGTTTGTTTTTGTTTGTCTCTTTTGCCTACCGTGTGCTTTTTTGAATGTCCATTTTTGATTTTAAATTTTTAGATTTCGTACTATGGCGTTTTGTACGTATTAATCATCAAATTTATTAATTGTTATCACTTATTTTAATTTGTACTATATTACTCAATATTTTAACATTTAATTAAAATTTTCAAAATTTAAAAACTGTTATATAATTGTAATAACTATATGTTATCAATACATTCTATTTTAGTGAATTTTATTGTTTGACTTGTAGACTGTAAGACCTGAAGATAGCATTTGTAAGCCTAAACATGTTGTATTAAATATATTTAAAAAACTTTTGGTGAATGTAAGGATGTTTTTCTTTTTTATACATTATTAAAAAGGTAATGTTTGAAACTTTTGAAACACGAGAGAATATAAGTAAAGAACACTAACCACAGTTAATCGACAACTAGGGACTAGTAAACAGCAGTACGTGTTGACTCAATAATTGACATAGGCTTAATCTACAAAACGTCATGTGAGAAATAGTGGTTTTGGATATTATAGTAAAGTGTGAATGAATAAAAACAAAATATTTGGATCTACAATAAAAAATATTATTTTTTTTTCTGAAAATTTTGCTGTTTCTATATACAATTTTAAAAGCGAATAAGTTCGAAAATGATAAATAAATAAGTTAACCTTGCTGGTACACTCTTACACTTTTAGTAAAATTTTTAAAACATTTATACAAATTTGTCGCTCTATTTTACCAATGGTGCAGCTCAAACTCATACAATTATTACATACATTGTTTGTAATAGGTTGAATGTTTGCAATATGCATGAGACTTCACAGATCGCCCCAATCAAAAATCGCATGACGTAAGATCATATATAACACCTAGGAGGGATAATGGTTGATACTGGGTGAAATAGCACGGTCCGAAGATCTCTCTTGCAACAAATGTGTAGCTTCTAGTGGTGTATAGCAGATTGCTTCATCCCCACCCAAACAGTCACCTTTTATGGCTGTGTTATGTTCTTATGAACTACTCAAAAAATCTAAACAGCCCAAATATGTAACACCCCGCTATTACTAACGTGTTGTTGTTTTATATATATTTCATCTTATGGGTTCGAAGTGAGCGAGGTTACTTGAGGGAAATTAATAAAACATCAATATATGAACTAAAGTTAATTTAGAATATACTAGCTTCATTACAATACGACAGGGTTAGGTATTCACATAACCATACAGAAAGAAGTCCACCGTTAAACACGACTTTTTGTACATAAAAAAATAATAATGAAGTGCATTAAAAAGGATAGCAGAATGCAAACAGTTCCGAAGATACGTGGGAAAAAACCTAAAGTGTAATAACAATTTTTCTATTTTAACCTTCACTCAAATAATTTGCCCTAAATAAGGTTGTCACTTTTCTCTTAAACATATCATTAGCCATGTTCTCATGTATTCTCTCCTTAAAGTACACAACTTCTACCTATCTTTCTCATATCTGCATCTTTTATACTTCCTGAAGTAGCAATAGTGTCCTTATCAAAGCCCAAATTTTATCTCTAAAGTGAGTCAGTTGCAAGCCAAGGTTCGTTAGTGGTTTTGCTCAGAATTGCCAGGTATCTTTATACTTTGGTCAATTCACTTCGGAACAACCTATATTTAGAATTATATTTATGTAGAATTGAAAAGGTTAGTGATTCGCGTTGTGCATATTTTTAATATTTTGTTTGAATATCCACTTACTGATAAGTGGCGGTCGGGTACGGAAGTTGGGGTATTAGCTAAAGGTCTAAACTGGCGCGATGCCAAACAGATATCAGATATCGAATTGGTCGGAATGGTGAAAATTGTTTAGTAATTACTTACTAAAGAATTAGAATTGCGACATGATATTCAGAGAGTTAGTAGGGAAGTACGTATTTATAAATGAATATTTAATACTCTCTTATAGTTATTAGAATAGTTAGAGTGTATAAATAAATATTTAAAATATAAATCTAATTTAATTACTATTGGTTAGAATAATTAGGATTAAATTACTGTTAAATACTAGAATATGTACTGCTGTTGTTTTATTGATTTTTAGAATATTGTTGGTCCATCCTTCTGCCGTTTCAATTTCAAATTCATGATTTGCGAAAAATGGAATGCCTACCCGAAGATGGTATGGCTGTCGGTATTGAGGGACGTGAAGGCTGCTTCTTCCAAACTCAGCAGAACAACAATAATAATAATAATTTGCTAGCTATCAGTAACAAGGCCTGGGATTACTTCCCAGGTTCTGCTTCCTGAATTATTTTTTCCGTCATTTTCCCTTATTCTTCGGCGAATGCTGGTAGATAACTAAAGTCGCTCCCTGGACGAACGTAATTACAACTAATACCTAACCGATTTATTATAGTTTTGTTATTATTATCAATAATCACAGGGAAATTATTTAGTTAGAGTAGGGACAACTTAATTGTCATGGAATCTGTATAGTATTATCGTCTTTCCGGGAGATTAAATTGTTACTAAAGACTGCCGTAGCTAATATAAGTACTAATACATACAGCATTCAAAATTAAACAAAAATAAAATAATGTGAAGCACCAAAGCAATGTTAATTTCAAAGAAAGGACAAGGTAAACAATCACAAGTTCATCCACCAGCATGTGTAAACTTGTGCGTGTAAACTTTTTTCGTCACTATTAATACTCATAAGTAAAAATAATGAGTGAGTTTTAGCTGCGTATTTCGTTTAACGTCATTTGTTTAAATTTTAAAGAAACCATTGAACTTTGAAATACTCATGGAACAAATTTAAAAATACGGATGACTTTTTAATAATACGTTATATATTGCCTCGTATTATATTAAATTATAACTGCAAGAGGATCTCTAAAAGCACTGGCGTAATTAAACAAGAATGCCACTTTTCCTATATCGCGACAGTAAGTAGATTATATGCAATTACATCTTGTCGAAGCGGTACATACGTTCCGTAGCGTTACACGGAGAACCTAAGGGCAATCGACAACGAAATGAATTATTTTTAAAGCCGTTCACCGCATGCAAATGACACACAAATTGCCCCGACGCGCTCAGTGGATCTCGTGCAGAAGTAATTCGACCAAAAATGATTAACAAAGGACGATAGTGAAATCGCATTAGAATATTTCCGACACGATCCTTTTGTTTTGTTTCCTTTTCAAACTCCCAGGCTGAACTCTGATTAATTACCAAGACCAGTCAGACTTGCGGTGAGCGCCGGTTGAAAGGATAAATATTTTCTGGTTTTATTGAGTTGCAAGACGTAGAAGCGGTATTGCATGATTCCGACGCTCCGCAAACTTTTTCTAACTTGCCGACGACGAAATAACTTCGAAATTAAAATCGGAAAACAAATCAAGGGACAATAATGGTGAATGGGTATATGATGTTGCGGTAAGTATTTGCGTACAGAAGAAAAGTTTACGTAATATGGAACTTGGTACAGGAATTTTACCTTCCTAACTATTTCTTCTTGTTTGTAGATTTCTTATAAAATAAAGTGGTAGATATACTATAATCTGCAAAATATAATACTTTCTATATTTATTTTGAACAACTAATAAAAGTAAGCTAAAAGATTACCGAAAACATGAGTATGAGACAAATAAATGTAAAGTTAAAATACCTTATCTCAAATAGTAATTAAAATACTTTTCTAACCTCGTCAAATGTAAACATAGCAACCCTTTTTGACGACAAATTCATCATCAAATTCAGTTGGAGGTAAACTTAAATCTGCATAGTGAAAAATAAAGTAGTCATAAAAGCTAATTGCAATTAGATAACCTAACAGTTGCTGAATCACCTAGCTATTTAGTTTATTTATATAGTCTATTAACATTTATAAATTAAGTGATATATAAATAGTTAATTTAAATAACAGAATATTTAAACTGACTAAACTTTAGTTATTGTACGATGAACTTTTAGAACATTACTGGTCCATCTTCCTGCCGTTTCAATGTCAAATTCTTGTATTCAAAACTATACTATAGATACTTTGTCCATGCTATAGTTAGACCATCCACCTACAAAATAGAAGGATTGTCTATAGAAGCCGAAAAATGTTCAGAAACATATTTTGTTTGGATAAATTAACTAAAGTAAATAGATAAAACAAAAAAGTCTGTCTTCCAGGTTTCTACATTGTTAATTGTATTTATTTTTTGCATGCGCGCGCAAGAACTTACTCTGCACTATCCTTTCCAAATTCAGTGCTTACTTGCGTTGTTAAAGTTAGTGGCTTTTATTAATTGTGAAGAAAAATATTCATGGCAAAAGTAGATAACAGCTTATTACAAGATTGTACTATCTCATTTAATAGAAAATCTTGAAAGTAGGTGAAGCGGATTTAGAAGTTAAGGGAAGTTGGTAATATTTGTTTTTGGCGTTTTTTTCGCGATGCAGCGATACAAAAGCGCTGCGTAGTATTTCAAAACATGTAATTTTGGCGACAAATGCGCTTCAAGTAGTGACGTCAATATTGAAACTGGTTCAAGCGTTTTTGAACCAGTGTTCAAGACCGCTTCAAAATACGTTTCGAAATGAGGGAGGCGCTTTTTGTGTGACGGTAAGTTTGAAATGTCATGATAAGAACCAAAAAGGTACAATTGCAAAGAAGGCAAGAGGTGGAGAAGTTTATGCCACTAAACAATCTGAACTCAAGACTACTTCAAGTCTGCACATAACTCACTTACATGTAAAAATACGCTTTTCTCTTTTTGTTTTTTACCCTTCACATTGTTTTGGTAAGGTTATCCTGCTGCGTGTATCTCTGTTCCTTTATTACAGGTAAATTAACACTTCAAAACAATATTTCAAAAGTATACATTTTAACGAACGTAAAATTGATGACATATAACACGAAACCGCTTCAAAAACATGTTTTAAAACCCGAAGTTTGGAAAACACGCCTCTACTATAATCAAACGTTGGTAAACCATATTTTTTATCACGGTTGTATTTTGTATATATAGTATACTAATTTTACTGTTAATATGTTTTGATCATAAGTCTTTTAAATTTTAATTAAATAACCAATTCCTTGATCGTTTGCAGTCCCTTGTTCATGTAGCACAAACGCTTATTTGTTTTACTATAGTTTCAAGCGATTCCATTCAAATGTAGGTGATTCTGTCGCGTGCTTCGAAGCAATATGAGAATTCCTACTCGCATTTAATAGAACTGTTGGAGATTCAGTCGATACGTCGAAAGCAATTAAAAGTTTCTACAAATATTTTTCACTTAATTCTGGTGCACAAAGATAAAAATAGCAAGTTAAATTTAGTTTTCTGATGTGTCTTCTCGCTTATTCTCCTAAAAAGTTTCACTTAAAAAAGTGAGTTAGTTACTTAATTAGGTTTAACTGTTACTGTTTAAAAGATAATTTTTTTACTTAAAAAGCTCTGTAAATATTTCTGCACAGGCCAAGGCCTACACCCAAAAATTGAATTTAAAACTTATTTTCTTTTTTGATATTTGAAGTTATCAAAGGTGGAAGTGCTTGGATTAGAAGTTTTACCATACAAATACATACAATAGTATATAATTTCTCTAAATGAAACAGTTTTTGAAAAAAATAAGTGATGGTTTCAACACGATTGCATCCCAACTCACTACAGCAGTCACGTATTTCAGCGGTTAAATGCACATTTTCCTGAATGGTAGACTAATCGTTGAGGTTTGATTGTTTGTTAGATATCCTTAATTTTTTCATATTTGAGACCATTTGGAGCAGTTGATGGTTTACAGTGTCAAAATAAATACGTCCGAAAAATTATTGACGAAATAAATTAATGGTTCAGAGGTGTCATGCTTGTATTTGAGGTCGAGAAGATCGATTGAGAAAGCTGTCAGTTTTCAAGAGAAGCGTTTAGAGTCGCAACTATAAAACTTAATGTTTTGAAATTTTGGAAATATGCGGTCTATATATTCAACAAATTTCATAATCTTTATATTTTCGGGGTCGGGATTATTTCTTGTTCGTTGTACATACCACATTGAATGGAAAACTTTTTTGAAGTAGTAGGTATCTAATTTTAATTTATTGCCTTTAAATTAAATTAAGGCTGGCATGTTGTTCTTTCTGTACGTTCAACATAACAGAACTGTTACCCAGTTATTTTTAAAGTTTTATATTTTTGTTTTCTTTTCTCTGAAGATTCTGCCATTGCCTTTGCAGAAATATTTTCTGACTTTAAGCAAATCGTATTCGAAAATGATGTCATTACACTGTTCTGATGCAACAAAAAAAATCTGTAAACTTTTAACCTTTATTAAGATAATATTTCGTGTAATTTTGAAAACTTTACGCAGCACTATAAATATAGAATGTAAAGATGTATGTAACTGTAGAGTAATTATACAGATCAAACTCTAGAATTTTAACAAAGACATTAATAGTGGTAGTGTACTTTTACATTCATGTACCGTAATTATAAAATTGTAAATTTACTTAATGTAAATTTTCTTAGGGAATTGTAAAATTACAGTTAGATATATCCCAAGGCTCACATGTGAGGAACTGAAGGTACTCGCGCAGAAATATTTCGGGAGAGATCTATTGGAGCCCTCGAAGGTTCTCAAGTTCCCACTGGGCAAGATACAGAGAACACCAAGCTCGAGTGGAAATAAGAGAATTAATAGGGATGGTACAATGAGCACCTAGCTCAACTGCCCGGACATTAAGTGCCCACCCTAACCTTAATGAATGAATGAATGAATGAATCCCAGGTTCAAATACCAGCAATATTGTTGTAATCTTTTTTTATGGTGTATTACTATCCAGATTAATATATCTTTTCTTGTTACTTCTTTTGGTACTTTTATGCGAAATCTGGAAGATTTAGTAATTTAAATTAGGATACTACAACTTTGTTCTGACTATTATTTATTTTTATTTTTGAATTACAATAAAGGGCTTTTATTATTACAGTTAAGTTTATAACGAATATATCTATTTCTTTTTGCAACTTGCAATGTTTAGAGTGCTTTAGGTATATAATTATATAATATACCCATTATCATTATGTTTTGTACAGTAGTCGTTATATTTGTTGTAATGCATTATTTCTGTGTCGTTTATAGAAAACTACTTTTGTCAATTTAAATGGTATAAAGAAATAAAAACAATTATATTTTGCGGTAAATGTATTTTCAATCTACAATATATCGTTGCCGTTCCTCCAGAGTGTGATATGACGTGTTCCTTGTTATGTCACTATGTATTTGAAGGAAAGTTATTAAGGAAATGAAATTCATATTGACGTTTCGATTATATTTGTATGGTTTTCCTCTGAATACCTTGAAGCTATAACTGTGGTATTAATCGTATACGTTCTGTGTATCTTTTATTGTTATTTATTTGCCTACTAAACATATAAAACCTACATAAATGAAAACATAATCAAATATATGTGGGAGAAGATAGCAAAACCTATAATAATTTAATTCAGAGTTACACACATTTGTAATAGTTGATATTTGCAGAAGTAAATAATTGCATTTATTGTAGTAAAGGCTGACTAAAAATCAGATCTTTTCAGACAACGATTTGGTAAAAATTGTAGTTACTGTACTTGTTCAGTAAGTGTTTGATCAACTTAGGCAGATTAATACGAATGAAAAGAATGTGACAAAAAATAGGTATCAATATTTTTGGAAATAATAGATGTTGTAAACTTAATCGAACATTTATATGTCCTAATTTTTGTCAATTTTGGTTTGAACAATAATTGCTTAGTAATATATCTTTCATTAAATTTAATAAAATACTTTGTGTATATTCAGCTACATGCATAAAAAAATCAGCTTATATTCATGTACACATTTGGGTTTGGATCACCAAGTACACATATGCATCTGTCAATGTTATGTCATAAATGCCTGGAATAGTCGACCACCCACATGCCTACAGTGAAAGTGTATGACTAAAACGGCAATATATCAAATATACACAGCTGGAAACAACTAAATTATTAGTCTTGCAGATGCAAAGAAATATGAAACAAGTGAATGCGCTTTTTGCATTCATAATATACATATACAGGCGATCCAGATGAAAACCTTTTGTCTAATAACATAGACGCCGTTCCCAACTCCTAATTTAGTCTAATAGGTGCAGCAGTTAGTACATATAATGTAATTACATACATAAATGATTTAGTATGAAAAATATAGAAATAAGATATCGCGTGGAAACACTGCGTGAAAACCAGAAAACATTACCTGAAAAAGATAAATTGCCTTAAAATATTTCTACTTCTGCATGGCCACTTTAATTAAAGCGATGTTCACGAAATTAATACTTTTAGCGAGTAGCTCATGCACTGTTGTGAATGAGTTTACTAATGCTCAAATGGAAACATGAAAAGATGCTGTTAAAAATATAAACAAAGACGTTATTTGAGGAACTGAATGCATTATACCAATACCTAAAGAACGCCAGAAGAAAATCCTTTAACATAAGAATATATTCTGGCAAAACATTTCACTCGTTTGAGTTTTTATGTATGTACTTCTTTAGATATCATAAAATCTGTTCTCACATCTTTAAGATTTATATCCGACATTTGCGCATGAGAAAACTACTGTGGAAACCATAATGAGCAGGTATTTTCGTTTAGGTAACTAGGCGATTCCTTATAATTTAAATTATAAAATCCCATTAAATTAAACTTATACATATATCTTCACCTCGAAATTAAATTTGGATAGACAAGGAGTACGCTTTAGGAATGGACAGTTTTACTACTTTGACATTTCAACACAAGATTTACTGTTACGGTGCTCTCACAACATGATTTAAAATATTAATCGTGCCTAATTAGCATAGCTAGAACTTAAAAAAAAAGTAATTGGACACAAAAATTCGTCGAGGACATCACCGAACTATAGTTCGTCTACGGCGTTGATTGGTCAAGCTTGGATTTTATACAAAATGAGAGCAAAATCGGAAACCAGTTTCCATAAACTAAACGAATCCCATAATTTTTAAAAGCCGACATTAATCTCGTATATAGATTCCTCGCTTTGATCTATGTCGTCGCTATTTTTGACTAGGAAATGGGTTATTTTATGCGACAGAGATCAAAGGCTTATTAATTATTATATTAAGAGTGTAAAATAGAACGTTTGGGTATTAGCAGTTTGGCAAAAGTTAATTCTCAATCCTTTTTATTGCTGCTGCGACAAAGATAAATGTGACACGCATACATTTTTGCTAGGTCTAAGATAAAATAGAAAGGTGAGTTATTCTATAGTGTATACATAAAAAATTAAATATACATCATGTAATATAAATCCCTGTAAATATAAAAAATATATGGGCAACACCCGCTAAATTAGAATATAATTACCTCATTCTTAATAATTTGAGGTTTTGAAAATAAAAGTTTATATTATGGATTAAATTGTGTCTATTAATTAGCCAAAGGCACCTTAATACTTGTTATGTGTGATACCATATGATTTCATTTCTTTAACTATGCTTCCTTAGAATTTAAGGTACGTTTTCTACTACCTTACAAACAATTCATTTTCAGAGACTACTCATATTTTTGTTTGGACTATATTAAAATTATGTAAAGAAACCAGACCAAATGTAATGCTTTGTATAGAACTACTATTAGCGACAGGGTAGAAAATGTTTTAATATTTTACAGCCACATAACAAATTATATCAGTTCGTTCGCAAATTAAGAAAAAACTAATGTAATATTAATGGGAATTCATATGCATAGCGAGGACAAATATTTTAACAATATGAATGTGGTAAAGTATGTGTAAAAAGTGTTGTTCATCCTTTACTAGTAAAATTATCCACATATAACGATGAGTTACGCATCGTTATTCTGTAAAATATTTGAAGGTGAAGCCGTACTAGAATTCTAAACGTTCATAAGTTGAACAGTAAATATGTTATTGTCATAGTTTTGGAGCATTTTCATAACTGCAGGCATGAAAATTGAGAACTCCATTACATGCTATAGATATTAAAACTTTTTATGCAGTTTGTGGATATGCAACATTACAAAATAATTATTTACAGAATAACTAGGTGGTATGTTAAAGGGTTCACGGTATTTTTATTGCGAATCTTACTGTAATTTAATCAACTGGTTATGATAATTCAGCGATGATATTACCATTTTTTTTTTCTTTCAATAATCCAAGAACCAATCTACAAAAGATTTGTCATTATACGCCAATTATATGTTGATTATAATGTAATTAATGTAAGAATAATTGAATTTGTTGAGTTAATAATATCAAATCCAAGAGAGATACTAAAAACATCTTCTTGGGAAACACCTGCAGCACATTGTAAATTCACAACAATTAAGTCCAAAATTTAATATGTAACATAATCAAGTTACACATCGGCATAAATGTTGCAAAATATAGGATTTTTTAATTAAAATATGAGAGTTAGGAATGTGTAACTAGCGTAGAGATAAAACAAGGAAAGTCTGTTCCCATTTTTCGCGATTCCAAAGCACGACCTTAACATTCTGACAGCAGTATCAATTTACAGAAGGGACACCACTACCGTCATTGTTCTGATGTTTATTTTGACAGCCATGCAACATAACTGAGAGAATAATTAAACTTTATTATTGCCGGAGTAATTCTAAAGCGTTTTAATTGAATTCAACTTATTGCTATTTCCTTTGTTTCTTGCTGTTTTGCTATTTAATAATAGCAATAAAAATGCCGTTGTTGCCATTCAGATTCCGTGCAAGATGTAAGTACATATGTTCGTTTAACGCAGGATATGATAAATAAGAGCTATTTTGAGTCGAATTTGTACTTCCTTCTTTGACACACGTTCTTATGATTGGTGCAAATGAAGCTGAACCATCTGGTGCTAAGATAATAAAATAGTGCTAGCGGTCATTTTTTCTGGCGACACAAAATCAAAAGCGCCGATAGAAAGTCATCCTTATTGTCTTATCTCCTCGCAGGTTTAACAACCATAAAATTTATTTTGGCGAATGTCATCTGAGTTCCAGTGTATCCACAAATTTAAAAAATATGCCTGAATCAGCAGAAAATAAGGCTATTATTCCGATGCCATTTGCAAATTTTTGTAATCATATTTAAAATTTTTTTTTTTTTTTTTCAATAAATTACATATTACATGGTAGAGGAAAAACTAAAAAGAAGGTTATAACGAAAAATAAAGTTGAAGTTAGATTAGCATTACCTTTTTTTATTATTCATATGATTTGAAGCCGCGAGGAGAATATCATATGCATGTCTTAGTTATATTATCTCCTCTCCTTGCCGCGGTCCGAGCATACCTCGAAATCAAGGAAAACGTCAAGCAATCGTAATAGCCTCATGCTATTTCGACGGAGATGGGGCTGTACCACCAGCTGAGCTGCAGAGGTTAGTGGAGTACTGCCAGAAGAAGCGGCTACCACTACTCATAGGATGCGACGCTAACGCACACAACACTGTTTGGGGAAGCAAGGACACCAATCAGAGAGGTGAGCAACTTTTAGAGTATATTCTTTGTAATAACCTACTCGTACATAATATTGGGAATACCGCCACATTTGTAACAAGGGTAAGGGAGGAAGTGTTAGATATTACACTCAGTACACTGAACCTAAAGGATCTGGAGGGTATCAAGTGAACCTTCTCTCTCTGATCACAGAATGATTGTGTTCAGACTAGAGACGAAGACTCCAGAGCCACCACTTCGGAGGAATCCCAGAAAAACAGATTGGGACAACTACAGAACCAATCTAAGTAGCAATCTAGAAGGTCATCAAATCCAGGAAGGCCAGGCATCATCTGGATCTGGAAAACGACCTTAAAGAGGTGAACAAGGCCATACTCGAAGCATACGATTCGAGCTGTCCTGTTCAACAGACAAAAGAACGTAAGGACGCACCTTGGTGGAACAGCCATCTGTCAAAACTAAGATCCGATACGCGGAAGCTCTTTAACAAGGCCAAGCGTAACGGGGATTGGCAGAGTTACACCGAGAAACTTACTTCCTACAATAAAGCTATCAGGAAAGCGAAAAGAGATAGCTTCAGAAAGTTCTGCGAGGAAATCGATTCAACACCTACCGCTTCGCGACTTCACAAGGTAATGGCGAAGGGTAGAATCGACTCAGGAATGGCACTAAGAAAGCCAGATGGAAGCTTCACCGAAAGTGAAGAAGAAAGAGCTCTCCTCCTTCTAGAAACCCACTTTCCTGAAAGCAAAGTGGGAACCTCGGAAAATGCTTCCGAGATATATAAAAGACCAAATAAAGAAGCTACTACAATGGCAAGACACATATGTAGCAGCGAACGGTTAAAATGGGCCATTAATACCTTTCAGCCGTTCAAACACCGGGAGTAGACGGGATTTTTCCAGTCTTACTTCAGAAAGGGCAGGAAGAAATCCTTCCTCACATGATTCGGATAAGCCGAAGTAGTCTGGAGTTGGGATATATTCCAGAAGCCTGGCGAAGGGCTAAAGTCACCTTTATACCAAAAGCAGGGAAAAAGGACATCACGCACCCTAAATCCCATAGACCTATCAGCCTTACATCATTCTTTTTGAAAACGGTGGAAAAGACTGTAGATAACTACATCAGAACAGAGATCTTGGAGCGGGTGCCATTGCACCCCTGTCAGCACGCCTATCAAACAGGCAAATCCACTGAGACTGCATTAGTGGAGCTGACGGACCAAATCCAAGATGCCCTGACGAATAAAGAAACCGTAGTGTGCGCCTTTCTAGACATAGAGGGTGCTTTTGACAACACTCCCCACGAGTCTGTCAAAAAAGCATTAATTAATAGGGGGGTAGACGGCGTGACTTCTAGATGGATGTCGCAACTACTGTCTACCAGGTCGGTGGAAGCGGAGGTGGGACATAAGACCATCTCGGTTAGCACGACCAGAGGCTGCCCACAGGGGGGAGTTACATCCCCACTTATGTGGAGCCTAATAGTAGACGAACTCTTATGCGGATTGACGGATCTAGGCATATCCTGTCAAGGGTATGCTGATGATATTGTCATATACGCAAGAGGCAAATTTGAGAATACCCTCTGTGACGTAGTTCAAAGAGGATTGAACTTTACGAGAAGATGGTGTCAATCGATGGGACTCAATGTCAACCCCACTAAGACAACCCTAGCAGCGTTTACCAGGAAAAGAAAATCCAATCTTAGAACCATAAAACTGGATGGGCAAAATATGGACTGAAGAGCGGAAGTTAAATATCTAGGCCTCACCCTAGACAACAAACTTCTATGGAACAAACATGAGCTTGAGGTAACTAACAAGGCCAAAAGAGCTCTGATGGTGTGCAGAAACTTTGCAGGGAAAAATTGGGGATGCAACCCAAAAATACTGCTTTGGATGTATACAGCGATAGTGAGACCGATCATCACCTATACATCAGTAGCATGGAGCAAAAGAACTAATCTGGCCACCGCGAGAATTAACTTCTCGAAAGTGCAAAGATTAGCATGTGTATGCATAACGGGGGCTATGAGAACCTGCCCAACAGCAGCTATTGAAGTACTATTGGATCTTGCCCCCCCTCCACATTGTAGTGGAGGGCGTGGCGAAAAGAACCGCACTAAGAATGGTCAAGGAAGAAATGATTAGGCATAGGCCTCAATCTCCTGACGGTGATCAAACCTGGGATATGCCCCGGGATAACATGTTAAAGAAATTTAGCTTTGTGAAGGAATTCACCACAAAGCTAAGTAACAGGAGCGAGTGGGATCATAACACCATCTTGAATTTTAATAGAAATGCCATCAAATGGTACACTGATGGCTCCAAAACGGCAGAAGGAACTGGAATAGGAATATACGGGCCTAGAACTACATATTTCGAAAGCTTGGGAAAATACCCAAGTATATTTCAGGCGGAAATACACGCTATTGGAAGATGTGTTCAGTTTAATATGGATAAGAACTATCGGAAACAGGAGATTATCATCATGTCTGATAGTCAAGCAGCCATCAAGGCGCTGAGCTCATATGAAATCAGCTCCAATATGGTCTGGGAATGCCTAGGGAAACTAAATGAGCTAGGCAAAAGAAATAAAGTAACCCTCCTGTGGGTTCCGGGTCACACAGGAGTGGAAGGAAACGAAATAACGGATAACCTTGCGAAAAAAGGGGCTGGAATGCCTTTCATAGGGCCTGAACCCTTTTGCGGGTTAAGTAGCAGTACAATACTGAAGAAATTAAAAATAGAAATGGAGCAGAGAAAATCCAGTTACTGGGAAAATCTCCAGGGAATGACGCAGAGTAAAATTCTTCTGGGAACTTATAACCAGAAGAGGTTTACAGAATGCATCAACCTGAGTAAGAACAATGTTCGCATATTAACAGGAATGCTTTCAGGCCATTGTAGACTGAAAGGACACCTGAGTAAGCTTGGATTGGAAAAAGATCCTGAATGCAGATTTTGTGGGGAACAGGATGAAACACCCATCCACCTCCTCTCAAACTGCGTAGCACTGTGCAACCCGAGGGCATTGTACCTGGGAGCATGTGAAATCGAAGAGGGAGACTTACCTAGACTGGGGGCCTCTGACATCCTACACTTTTTGAAAGGAATAGGATTGGAAGGCCAACTGTAAAGCAGCAAGAATGGGGGACACAAGAGATCCTTTAGGTCGCAGTGTAACACCACCCTTCATCTACATACATACATACATAGTTATATTATCCCCGATAGCAAAATAATATTCCTAGACTATTGTTTAAGATTATTTGATTATTTCAAATCTGGACGGATATTTCGGAATAATTCTGAAATATTTGTGATGATTGAGAAAATGTCCGCGCAAGAAATATCCTTAGTTGAATCAGAAAAAGATTCATAGATTATATTTATAAGAATAAGAATAAAAGGGAGTAGCAACCGGACTTCGTAAATAATTAGAGTAATTCGGGTATTCGGTCTGCCAAATCAAACTAAATAAATACCTTGATATTTCGTTATTATTTTATAATATCTTCAAGAGGTATTAAAAATACATAAGATATAAAATTAAAATAACTAATTGCCTACAAGGTTATAAGGTGTGATGACAGCTGACAAAATAATAAATAGTTAAAACATTTAAATGCAAGGCAAGGCCAGATAATAATAACAATAATAATTTTATATCTTGGTTTATTTTATTTTGCACATTTTTAGTGCCTCCTGAAGATGTTATAAAATAGTGACGAAATATCGAGGTATTTATTTAGTTTCATTTGACAGACCGAATACTCGAATATTACTCTAATTGTTTATAAGCATATATAAGCAATATTGCTGAATATTCTCATAACACTCTTAATAATGCTTAAAGAATATTTTAAAAATAATTTACACATACATATACAAATAAGGCATCACTTATTAAATTATAGTAAACACATAACAATTTATCTACAAAATAATTCACAATAAGGGAAATTAGGAATATGCGCTTTCAGTTATAATATTATAATACCGATAGTTACTCGCAAATCGCAAGTCACATCGCACATTAATATTTTTTTTGAACTTACGTTACCATATCTCCATTTATTATTGAAATTGTGTTTGCAGTGAATTTTGTATGGCCAATAACTTATCGAACATGCAAGCATTTAAAATTCGAATTTCTAAACTGACTTTATTGATTTCCAGACTTACAATAAGGTAAAGCAATAATACACTGACAAAACGGTTTCTTTGTCTTAAACAAAAACTTTACTATGATAGTATTTAGAGCAGTACACAAATTTGGAAAAATTGAGACACCTATCTCCAGCACTCTCTCAAACTTAATATAAACGGTAATAAATGTCTCACCGCATGTTATTCCAAAGAACCTATTAATAAAGAAATAATTAATATAAAGTTTAATTTCTGATTGGTTGTTTCAAAGCTATGAAACTTGGGCAGGATACATTTGATGATAAATTACCTAAAACCAAATCTATATGGCGATCGAAACGGTTCATTTATATAACACAATTTCCCATAGAACTAGAATTTATTTGTCTGTAACTGTAGCGACTTTATATGAAAGGAACGGTTTATTTGTGATTGATATCATATATTCAAACAAATATTTCATTGCTTATAATTTATTTGGATAAAGGATTTTTCTTTAAATTAATACTTTGATCACTTCAAAGAAGTAATACGAATCTTAAGTTAGGTACTATATTTATCCAAATAAAATTCCTTTATGTAAAATTTTTCCAAAGATATTATTTCTTTGTGGGAAAAATATTCTTTCTCACTGTAGTATAAAGTTGCTGTTCTAATCAAACCTTTATTAATTATTGATACATCTTTCTACCTAGGCCATCATCAGGCATCTGAATGAAAATATGATAAAGGAGGTCAATAATATTGAAACTTCAAACAGTTGACTGATGAAATGTCGAAACTTTAAAAATATTTGAAGCATTTTAGAGAGAAAGATGTATAATGAACGAAGTATTTTTATATCGCTTATAGATGTTGTAGAGAGGTATTTTGAATCTAAATTGATGTTTGTTAATTTTTTTTATATACTGCAGTCTCTCAATGTCATACTGCATACTCTTTTATGGTATCAAAATAAAGGCATATAATTACTGTTATTGTGTTATTATATTATTCGAAAGAACAATGCGTTGCAACTTACATTATTTATACCAAAATTGCACTTACAATTAGATTAGGTTGGGATTATAAGGCTACAGGTACTTTACAATTCGTTCACTTCATACAAAAATGTACAATTAATAAATTATTTTTTCTGCGTGGTTACTTTTTACAAGTTTAGTAAGTACATTTTAGTAAAGTTAATAAAGAGAAACTACAAAATATAATACCTAGAATATTATATAAGTGGCATAATAAAAGGATTAAAATTCTTTGTACTTTTCAGACACACCGGCGATATCGAGCATTCACAATATCATCCATTAATTTCGTCACGCTTTAATTGTACACAGACAGGGATAAGATTTAAAATATCCCGAAGAAGCTATTTATCATCTACTTAAAGAATCGCAGTTGGGACCGTTTTTATAATTGAATAAAAAAATCAACGTACAATAATAATGCATCTTACGCTAAGTACCAGCTGGACCCTCTCGTTAGAACCTTATAGTTCGTATTTCCCGCTGCTTTTATATCGGCTTTGTTTCAACCGTTCCAAGTCACAGAATGATTGATGGTTTATTTTGTGTTACCGGCCTGGTAGGTCTGCGTTGTCCATCGGACACGCTGGACATTCTTATATCGTATTAAATGTGTTCATTTTACAATATAGGCGCGCATATCGTATGTATATACCGGTTGGCGCATTTTACGTCAGTTACCGCTAACGCACACGCACGCACGTGGAGGATATAAAACGCGTTTACGAGGCGCGGACGCACGCAGCACGCTCGAACATCGGTTTCGGACTTGAGATCAGCGCTGAGAATAATTTACGTCTCGACCCGGTGTTTAATTTGATTTATGCGTCAAATCAGATAAATGGTCGAGCGAAAGAAGTCACTGATTTCGAGAGCATCGATGAAAACTTTAAGACTCATCGGCGTTCTTGGTTTGAATTACGATTTTATAACACAATACCATAAGTAAATGTATAAAACTGTATTGGATCCATGCAACACAAAGTATCCATTTCATTATTAAAGTAATGCCATATTACCACCAACCACCAACTTAGGTATTGGAGCTATTTTTGCCAAAAATAGAAATCGTTGTTTTGCGGCATTTTTTCTTTTTCTTAGAAAAACCCGCGCGGTCTTGTAAATAATAACAATAGCATGAGATACGATCCTACCAACACGAAAAATAAACGAAAAATACTTTTGTTTGAAAAAAAATGCCATTGCCATTCAAAAAAAGAAAAACAAATGATAAAGTCAAAGCTAGAAAACAGGAGATGAAAAAGAAATATTTTTCTTAATTGAGAACGCAAAGCTGCCTCCGAATTTGTTTTGTTGCAATCAGATGTCCTAGTGACAATGAATAAATGGTGGGGAAGGAAAGGTGTCCGTTTGTGTCATTAATTTTTGATTTAAATAAATTATTATATTGTTTTGTGCCAAATACGCAAATGTGCATTGTCGGTTACGAGAAAGTGCCGGTAGAAATTCTTTTTCTCTCTCTACGCTTTTTTTTTCTATTATAACAGCTGTCGGTCACGTAGTCTTTGACAAAACAGCAATCTTTTGATTTTTGGAATTACTTTCTATTTTTTTTAACCATTAAATTATATCAGCTATTTCAGTACCCTAGTATCCTGTACTAAACTATAAACAAATATGGCAAACGGTATCTGCCATTCTATTACACAGTCTGCAATCAGTATCTCCAGCGTTGATCCCAATTTTCTGTAAGTGTCCTTTCGGTAAATACTCTGTTAGGAATATAATTGCTACTGTAGTTCTTCAGTCTTTTTCTTCGGCGATTATGTTCCCATGAATTGCTCAATATTGACTTTTTTTGACCCACCGTAAAATGCGACTACTTTATTGTGATCTATATAGTTTTTGAATGCATTCCCAAACCAGTATTCATTGTTCATTATAATTCACTAGTAGCTCCAGTAAACCTTGCCTGACTGTTGCAGTTTGGATCGGCTTATTTTTATTAAACCTCTGTTTGCTTCCACTTGCAAAATTCAATAGTCTCTGCTTGAAAGACCGTGGCATATTTTCCTAGCAAAAGTGTAAGCATTATGTTGCTCATCTCACTGTAAATTCCTGCTTCACTCCCAATATCGGTTTTTGATCTATCTATAAACCAGATTCAATCCCCAAACCTGTCTCCGTACTTCATTTTTCCAATTCTTTGCACTTTATATTAAATAGATATGTCGAAATCATGTGGTCTGGTCTCATTCTCAAGAAGTGATGCACAACGTTATCGTGTTTCAAGTCTACATATTTGCCACTTAGTTGTTCTTGCACTTTGAGATGTACCATTATTGTCTTCCTCATTATTCCCAAATGAAGAGAGGGGGAGAGGGAGTTTAAAAACATTCCATTACTGTTGCAGGAGCAGTCTTCATCGCTTCCTAAACACGCAAGCCTTTGCATTATTCTCCACAGTATCAGAGATGCATAAGTGATCGTGGGTGATATATATGTCCAGTGTACCTTATAAATAGTGTTGGATCTTATGGAATGTCTTTATCCCTTTTTATTTACGGAATTCACATGTTAGAACATTTCACTTAATCATTCACTGTGTTGTTTTGTTGTTACAACATACCAATGTTATCATACATTCGGCAACACTGCTTGACGTTTCTATAACCTCTGTATATTAGCACATAGTAGTGTTAATAGTTTCCTTCAACCCGCTTTTAATACTAGTAGATCTTGAAACTGGCCTTACTTGATTTACTGCTGGTTGTATTTTTCTTTTTACATATGTTGGGATTTGCTAAACATAGTCTTTTGAATGTCATTGGGCATCATTCGTTGATCTACCCTGCAAGATCTAATTTTCAATTAAAAATTTATCTCAGCAAATAAGCCTACCTCAAAACTTCATGTCTTTTAGACCGAGTCATACCGATATTTTTTTTTTTTAGAATCTTGCAGTTTCAAAAATTCAGGTATTTCCAAATTTAGGAATACCAAGATGCTGTTAGTATAAGTATCTTTTTCCTGATGAATAGTTGAAGAAAAAGATATCGGGGATTTCGACTTGAAATGCCGATTTCCCAGACAATTATGAACCACAAACAAGTGTTTCTGAAATGGCACTAATTTCGTAACTACCGAAGTGTTAGTTTCTTTGTTTCTTTTTCTGCATTGCGTCAGGTTCACACAAGGTTTATTCATATCTCAGGCATTGGACATGGCAGACACGTATCGCAACGTAAACCACAAAATATCTTGCTTGTGTTATTTATGAGAGTATTCATTTATAGAGTATTGTTGCCGGGCAGACATTAGCAGACACAGCACGTGTCAAGTAGGGTTTAGCAGGCGACGCAAAGGCCGCGGGAATCTCCCGATACACCGCAAGTCAGTGTATCGAACGAGCTAGCTCGGGATTCCCAGGATAAATATATATGGCACGCTGAGAGTATAGCGCGAATTAACACGCTAAAACTTTGAAACGTTTTGCTTAATTATCAAGACCCGCTTAGATTTCACTGACGAAGCGTCACCTATGGAGCTGACCAGTTTTTTTATTATTATTATTTTTTTTAATCGCAAGTGGAGAGAGATAATTTACGGGTTAGAATGAATAACATTAAGTAAAACAAATCCTTCTAAGAATTATTTTTCTAACTTCCTGTACATTACTTATTTATTTCATACAAGTATTGAACAACAATAGCATTCTATTTATACCTACAAAAAGCAGTAATAGAAAATAAGATTATGTCGTTTATTGAATGAATCAACCAGTTTACGTTGTGTACGTAATTATTATAATATACACCTAAGATTTAATTTAATTTAAATATAGCTTTTTCAATTTAGAAGTAGACAAGGAATTTTATTTCATAATGTTTATAAACCAGAAATAAACTATAGGTACACGAATTATAAGAAAAAAAAATACCATAACCGCGTATTGTGTGGTAGCATCATTATCAGAAAGTATCGTTAATAGTTATGGCCAGCACGATGGTCGAGGCTTTACTGCAGATCTTGGGAAATTGCGTTAGTGAGATCTTAACAAGGCTCTGATAACGCATGTAAAATGTATGGAAGCCTCGGTGAGGTAGATTACTTTAAATCCTAGTGTCAAGTAAGCGTTTATGCTAGGGAAAAAAATCGTGTCTGCCAGGATATGTGTCTGTCACATTCAATGTCTGCTGGTATGAACGAACCTTATAATCTGTTGCCTGTACTTGCATCCGTAAATGATATATGAGTTATGAGTTATGTATATCTCATCATTCTATTGTAAAATCTGCACATCTGCAGGTCTCAATATTACAGTTTTATGATCCACCTAAAGTTAATATTTATGTAAAGTAGATCTGACTTCATTATTAGGATATCGGATTTCTATGGTACTTGTGTAAGTTGTATCTACGCGTGACGTACACAACGTGATAATCGATTATTTACAGTTTTACACACCTAGCTAGCAAGCGGTTACTAAGGTGGCACGCAATGTTCCTAACGTGTACTATGTATGTCTTTTTTAACCAGAAATTAGAACTGTTAAACTAAGAAGTACAGTTACAATCAGAGAAAAATATCCACTTAAAGTATATTTAAATTTAATAGAGATCATCCACCGATCATAGATGATTGTTGATATTCAAATGGCATGTTACCGGTCGTTAATTCAAGGATACAGCCGATTTGGTCTTCTGATGTCATGTGTATAATTTCTAACTGAAATCAATGATAAATCATCTATAATGTTCCAATTTTACATTCACTATTTATTGTTCCATTCTATCCAATTAATTCCAGAAACTATATCACCTACAAGAGGAAAAAAGTATTCTCCCACAAATTTTTGCAGCCGCCTGCATTACTACACCATATTTTTTGTAGTTCTAGTTACTATAAAAATTCAAATAAAGGTTTATAATGCTTTATACATTTCTTCAATATTATTTAACCGGTGTTAATTTCTTATTATTATTTTGTTTCTTTTTTTTTGGGTATTCCGGTTTTTTTCTTATTAATTATACAATGTTTTTACGTTTCGGAATTTTGTTTATTCCTTTTTCATCTTTTCAATCCTACAATTCAATATATTACACATTACAAATTAAAAATTTGACAAATTTCGATTTTAAAATTCAAATTAGTAATTATAAGGCAAATTGTTTACAACTTACATTTAGGTGTTTTCACATTTATTCACCTTTACGGTGTTGTCAAAAAATTCATTTAATTACATTTTAAAATTGTAAACGACACGTTAATACATTAACAAATATCGACAAACAAACATATACTAAAGCGTAAAGGCCGTTCAGTTTTGTTTTCAATAACAGAAAACAGGCCGTTTTTTATTTAAAAATTTACGCGAAAATCGCCTCTACATTTCCACGATAAGGTGCATGACGACTCAATTCGTTTTTCCTTTAGAATTTGCTATAATCAAATTATTATAAATGTGACTTAAGTTATTTATATCATTTTTATCGTTAATTGCATTTTTATTATTTTTAATATGCCACATTTCTTTGAACAGTCTTTCATAATAATTATTTTCAATATCTAAAATTTCCGTTTTATTAAAATTAAATTTATGGTTATTATTTAGTGCATGTTTTGCCAAAGCAGTAGAGTTTACATTTTCTTTATTTATGCTTGACAAAACATTGTATAATTAATAAGAAAAAAACCGGAATACCCAAAAAAAAGGAAACAAAATAATAATAATGCTTTATACTGCAACAATCCGAACAGAGATGTTTTTTTTTTCTTCTAATAGAAATAAAATAGGTTCTATTAAATAAAATTAAGAAACAGTGAATAGGAAACAAATTTAGAACTTTTTAGTTCTAGAAATAGAGTATAACCTGAATAAAAAATGTTTTTCTTTGGTTTTTGATTTCCTATATTAAAATAAAAATTAGTCCCATACTCATAAATAATGATTTAGCGAGTTTATGTTTGATTCTATTTCTACAAGTGGAACGAACTTGAATAGACGTCAATGAGTGTAATTAAACAAGAAATGCCATGAAAGAAATGTTCTTTTCAAGGTACCAATCCAGTGGCGGTATTAAAAACGAACTCTGTTTTATACACGTAAGTAAAATGCTTTAAATAAATAGCAATTTTGTCAGCACAATAGAAGGAGGCGCAGAAGATGACATTTAAAAATAAAATAATTTTGTTTATGTACCTATATCTTGCTGTTTTCTTTGCTGCTAGTTTCTTTTTCCATTTCCAGCGTTATTAATACAAAAATTAACTAATCGATTATGTAACATATTTGAAATTAAATTTTAACAAAAAAAAAAAATGTTTTTTATGATATTTACAAAAATCCAAAAATTGTGTAAATCTTTGGACGAATCAGACGTCAAAATTACAAAAATGCCAGTAAGTTGAAAAAGTCCGTCTAACCCTTTGCGTCTTTGAAACCCACCAAGATATTCTAAAAAAAAAATGCATTTCAACTGTATAAGTATGTCGTTCGTATTAACTCAGATTAACCTTTAGAGTTACTATTTTCTTGTGAATTATTCAGGTGACCACAAAATGGGTAAATTAAACTTTTTCTCATATAACTTATGCAAGAATATTAAATATGTAATCAGCAATCATGGTTTAATAAATGTAGACCACATGGAAACTTTATAGCAATTGCAGTTAAGTAAGTTTAACAAGCGGCCCGAGTTTAGTATAGTATCCTAGCCGCCTGTGTACATAAATAGTCCTAATTAAAATTATAATCTCATCTATCAATCGGCAATCGAAGCAAAACAAATTATCGCACCGTTCTGTACACGTCTATTGGCAGCCACTGCCGCGCCCCACACGCACCGTCTACAAAACAGAACATTAACCCGACAAGTCTATCAATCAAATGTATCGCCTTTTGATAAATACACTTTGATTGTCTACAACTTGAGAGAGAAGAGAAGAAAGAGGAGATCGGTCTAAAAATATACCACATACACACACGAGTACGAGTACTCGTACAACTTGTATACCACATGACTTGATAAGTTTCACTCTTACAGATTTCGAAAGAAAAGAGACCAGCAATTTTCCCGAACGACAGTCAAAAGAGCAAAAAGTTTAACTCGTGACAGGCCGCTTGGTGATATTTTGACAATTTCAGATTCTCCTGTTTTAAATTGAGCTATGCATTTGACTTTGTAAAATATCTTAATTTTAGAACGCCGAAAGTAGATTCGTAGTAAATTTAGTCTAGGAAGTTCGGATCTAATCTTCATTCTCGCTTTTAAATAAGGTTATGCCTTGAGATTTTAATTTAATGGATTAGCTAATTAGTCGACTAACGTATTACAACAACATTAGAAGAAGTAGATCTATTAATTACAGAAATATGATCAACAGTTTAAGGATTTGTATAAATATTAATTAATTTGTTTGAATATTTTGTGTACTTTAAAAAATAGTTTGGATAAAAACAAAACATCATTTTAATAGGTTCCTTTCCTGCTTGACTTCATTAGAATTAGTTTAGTTTACGTGCATTTACGTAAAATGTATTATATTTATCGATCGTACATTGTCTAATCTGTAATCTTTTTCATTTTGTTCAACTAACAGCACCCCAAGTATATCTATGTACGAGCAACCTCAAGGATATGATATTGAGTTGCAATGTATTTTGTTTACAAAAAAAAAATGTGAGTCCCGGCCTTTAGTCAAGAAAGGTTTTTTATAGTATTTTGCTGTAATTAGAGCTTAATACTTTGCTTTAAATGAAAGAAAAGGAATTTGATAATATTAGGAGTTATGTAGGGGTTGATATCATCTATCAATTATATTTAAAGATAGTTACGCATCTTCATTTTAATCGCATTTATGGTTATTGAATTGATGTAACCAATTTAAGATCACCAAATATTTGGTGTAGTAACAATCATATTTGTTTGAATACTTTAATAAAAGTATTTGCATAGTTACTTTAAAGTTATCATAGAACTGAAATAGGTATGAAGTTTGAAAGCTATGGTCTATCGTGATATGATTTGCAAATATTATCGACAATTGACCGATATTTACATAAATACTGGAACAGATGAAATCTTCTTTTTTATGTTAAAAAAGGTATGCTTTTTAAGAAACAATATAATTTCATTAAAAATATACGAAAGAAGGTGGCACACTCGCCACTCCATAGAAAGCAGTCCTTTTATGTTTTTCGACCTTATAAATTTGTTGCAAAATTCCAGACTTCGAAGGATTCCTTCCACGATAAGAATATAATGAATATTGTGCTTTGCGTAACGGATTTTGTATTTTCCATACGTCTGCGTCAATTTAATAATCAGTCAACTGCAGAAATAGCAAATCTATAATTGTCAATTTTGCTATCTTACGATTATTGTTGATTAAAGACACAATGTTTTATTTACACTTCAAAAAATATCTCGTTTAAGTAATTAATAAAGAAAAAAAATTATTAATGTTCAAAATTATGTTAAATATCTCCATAGAGGATTTGACCAATCGGATTTACTGGAATTTGTCTTGCTAATATTCAAATTAATTCGTTTCAAATCCTGCCAGTTCATTAGCCAGTTTCCCAGAGAGATCGTAAAATTGTAATGGTTTCCGCCAGTTTTAATACTAAACGTGTTATTATATAACATACATTTTTAAAATATTACTGTCTTCCATACGATGGCATTATTTCCCGGATTGTAAAAAACATCAATTTATTGTCTGTCACAAAATAATGCGTATAGGCAACTAAAGTAATTATTCCGAAGGTTACTAAAAATATAGGGTTAACAAAAACCCAACAGGAACTTAATATAGATTAACTTAATTAAATAAACGCCAAAATGTTTGATTTTTAATAAACATTTATTCAATAATCCTTATTGCTGATGTTAAAATGCGCCCAGCCAATTTATAAATTGTACGAATGATGTGATTATATGTCCACTGATAAGTTTTTCAAAATCATTAAAATTTGTTTTGTAAAACAATGTATACTAGAAGATAGAATACAGGATTTCCTTGATTATTACATATCTACTCCGCATTAGTTATTATAATTATATTAATCATTATTTGAATAGTTACGTTTATAAACTTTAATTAAACTAATTATTTTAAATGTATTGTGTGTTTTTAACAGTGTTGGGCAAGTTAGGAGAAGTGAATACATTTCTACAGCGACTAGATACATTCGTGTTTATTCGCGTCATGAGTGGGGAGCAGTGTTAACTAGTGATTTACTGAGAGCCGACAACACACGAGTATGTCTAATCGCTGTAGAAATTTATTCACTTCCCCTAACTTGCCCAACACTGGTTTTTAAATTTTGTTCTTTACTTGAAATTATTATATTTTTAAAATCAAAGGTATGATATTGAGTTGCTTCGTGTTTTTTTTTTAGGCAAGATTTTTATTACAGTTATGTTTTTTTATTCAGTTCTCTAGGTATTGGTTGGTTCATCGGTGTACCTATACACTATTTTTACAATATTACATGCCTTATGTTTCTTTTTTCAAATTTATTAATTCAATATTGTATAGATTTGGCTCTGTAGTTTGTAACTATTGTGAAGTTAAACTATTTAAAAACTTGATTTATTTTTACATAAGGCATTTTTATTTTACTGTTAAAATAATTTGGGCATTCATTAACAGCATGAGATCGAACAATTGGATTTGTTAGAACTGTTGATCTGTCAGTTACGCTAATAATAACACTATTTTTTTAGCGAAAACGATTGTGATGATTTAAATTTTAGATAACATCCAGGCGATATGTACAGCTTTACCATATAATTCACTTAAATTTTTGATATTATTTTTCATTCAGTTTAAGGCTTAAAATGGCAATGCTGGTGTGTTCGATAATCTCAGTTAAACATTCCAATTTTTGAAGTAAAATTGGTACATTCTCTTCTTCTAATGTTATGAAGTCGTCTTATATACATATTTACAGAAAAAAAATATTTCAAAATTTATTTTATTTAAAATTTATTTCTGTATTAGAAGTATGTTTGTGTTAGTGTTAATTCTACTGCATCTATAAATTCTGTGATTGATATTGTTGTCTAATTTTTATTTTGAAATTTGATTCTAATTTAATATGGTTTATAAATTCTCTGAATTTATAAACCATATTTTTGAAGGCAATGTTTTTAAGGAAATTTGTTAAAAATTGTGATAATTTGTAAAAGAACTTTTATGAAGTTTTGGTAAATTGCATAATTTTGAAGCTTATGCATTTATATGTTTGTAATGGTTTAGATTTATTCTTCGTGATAATTTTAAGCAAGTCCAAATTCTATTAACTCATTATTTTGTTTTTGAAGGATAGGAATTAGTTGCATTACTTCTAGTATCTTTATAAATAACATTACCATTTAATAATTGGGTTAATTTACCATGATTTCTGATTTTCATTATTATTGTGCCATTATCTTTGCTGGTTTTAGTATTGTAATTTGTAGATTGTTTTAATAACTTTTTGTTTGTATATTTTCTTGTTTTCTTTAATTATATGATGTCTTATTTTCAATATTATAGCTTTGATTGTAATTTTTGCTCTTATGTTGTTTCAGCTTTCATTTTGTAATTAAGAAATTGTAGATTTCCTCATATGTTAATAATAATTTATTAATAATAATAAGATAAATAAAAAAAATGTGATTTTGTCAGAAACTAAACAAGAAAATTTCATTACGCATATTTCAAATCATATTCCATGTTTTTTACAATCTTATTATTTAAATGTAACAGTTGAGGTATACTCTGCCCTTTAGAATTAAACCTGCGTCCTGGATCTTCTTCTAGCCGATGTTTCGTTCTCAATCACAAGAGACTTTTTCAGGGTAGCTGCTATTGTTGACCTGTAGCAACTTGGAAGATTGCGAACCGTCGCGTCGATCAGAAGAAGATCTAGGACGCAGTTCCCACTCGAATCCCAAGCAATGAATAGTAGCTATAGTACTGACAACGACGGGGGAAATCTAGGTGTAAATGTAACAGAAAAAGGTTAGTAAAGAGTCGAAACGTTTTATACATATTTCTTCTAATTATTATAATTGTAAATGAAAAAAATGTTAAAATTGTTCTTTTTTTAATTTTCCGATAATAAGTAAAAGATGCATGCATAAAATATTTCGGTTTTTACTAAATCTTCTGTTACATTTTGATCAAGAGTAGAAGAATTCTTATTTTAATCTTTAAGTGGCGTATATAAAACAAGCTCATAAAGATGATTGTAGCGCTTTAATATATATATGACCGGGATAAAACTAGGATAACTTGAAATACTATCTCTTCTATATTTCTCTTAATTTTTTATGCTCTAGAATTTCCAAGCGCCCTATAAGGTTCTTATGTCCGGGAGTAACAAAGTACAGCGTAGAAAGTGTCTGTAAGTATTTTTTCCTCTTTGCTTCTTACAAATACACAGATGTAATTCTCAGAATCTAATGTTACTAGCATGAATAATTTATTGTTTTATTTTGTAACATTCATGAGTTATTATCTTCCTCTCCCGTTACCGCAGTTCACGTTCATGCCGCATATCTACATAATCAGAAATACGAAATCAAAGTCGAGCTGCGGCCTAAGTAATCCGGGAAAAATATGGAAAATGACGACGATAAATTATTTCTCTAATGCTGAATAAAAAGTAAACATTCTTCTGGCCTGAAAGGGATTCCGAATGGAGCATGTCTAATTAATCAAGATTATAATTTATTTTACGTAATTATTGTAAGAGAGGAGAGAGCCACCTGAAGGAAAAAAGAAACGACTAAAACAATTTTACAGAGTCAGCCGTCGTCAATCATGTTACGCTGTAAAGGTGGATCGAGTTTTTTTTTCTAACTAAAATTTGAAACACTTTTTCATGACAACGGCAACGAGGTGAAGATATATGGAAATGTAATTAATTTCAATTGTGTCGAAACCCGTTATGATTACTGTTTTTTTGTGTATATCCCAAACGAGATATAGGTAGGTATACATTACCTACAACGCCTATGGATTGAAGCTAACGTGAATAATATTTCATACATTATGAATGACTGTTAACAAAAAGCATCAACTGTCTTCTATTTATAAACAAAATAAAAAAAATGATCACAGCTTTTGTTTTGTTTTTGGGTCAAATATTACAGAATGACTACGTAAAGTGAAAGTACATTATATGAAAAAAAAATTTCTGCCCCTGCTAGTTGAAAATTGAATCACATATATATATACTCTGTGACATAGAAGTCGTAACACCAACAAGGTGTAGAAATTTTTTAACCAAAACTTGACAGAAACGTTTAACTATTAAAAACTTAAAATTAAAATTTTCGAAAAATTGATCAAGTGGTAATGGATTATCTGTCAACTTCTTCTCTATTTTTTCACAATATTGTCAGGTGTATATTTTACAAAACATTGTTCAGTACTTTATTGGTGCCGTTTGTGATTGTTAGTTTTGAGGATGTGATCATGCCTAGAATGTGCCAATACCGAAATTCGATAGAGGTCGCATTGTTGGTTTACGCGAAGATAATTTTTCATACAGGGGCATTACAAATCGCCTTAACTGGAACGAATCTACCATCCTGCGTTGCTATTAAGCATAGACTAAGGAGGGCCAGAAACACTGCAGAATAGGAACCAAGAGGTAAAGAAGAATAAATTAGGTGCAGGGCCGCCATTTTCGACTTATGGCATCAAGAGATCGATTTTTCAGTAACAGATCAATTGCCGATCAATGGTTTGGTAATGAAAGTCGCCCTGTAATACTTCGAGAGCGTTTGGCTTGCATCGCGTAGGCAACGTCTTGTGTTATCACTAACGGCTCAACACCAACAGGAACGTTTGGAGTGAAGAAGTGGTTTAGGTTGAAATTGCACTAGAACGTAGAGTGGCATAGGGTGGTGTTTAGTGTCGAATCTCGATTCTGTTTTTTTTGGGGAATGCATGAAGGCCGTATGAGGGTCAGAAGAAGACGTGAGGAACTTCGTAATGTTGAATTTTCTGTTGCGAGGCATCTCCATTAAAGTGGGGATTATGGTATGCAGAGCTGTAACTTATGGTGGTAGGTCTCGTTCGGTATTCTTCCGAGTCAATATGAATGCCCAGAGATGTGTGGGTAAGGTGGTAGGACCCCATTTCGTCGGCAATTGGAAATCTACTTTTCCAGCAAGATAATGCCCGTTCCATATTGCAAGATGTTTCATGAACCGTTTTGTAGAGGCTAATGTCAATCTCTTGTCATGGCCACCCTGATCTCCGACTTTTCGCCAATCGAGCATGTTTGGGATATTATAGGGAAAAGACTGAGGAACTCATTGCATCCTCCACAGACGCTGCAATCTCTTCAGCACACATTACAGGATGCTTGGAATACAATACCTCACGATGGACTCGACCATCTACTTGTATGGATGCCACGAAAAGTAGGAGAGTGTGTAACTTATCGGGGGGATCAGCATTAATAAAAATTATATTTTGTTCTTTTTCTTTGGAAAATGGATTAAAAATTTAATCGAAGCAAAAAAAAAGGTTCAAGTTATTTAAAATATGATAAAGCTTTTGCATACAAAAGCGAAGCGTCATCAAATTTCCATTGGAATTTCATTTTTGTTTGATATTCAACACAACATTTCGCTAAAACCAAGAAAAGCAACAAACAATATTAACACAAACAGTCCTGTAAGCAGAAGACTGTCTGCTTTTTAATACTCAATTGAAGTAATACTGGAATTTTAGACACCAGTTTCTGCTCTGTATTTTATAGACTGCGTTTTTTAGATCATTAGGTTTTAGATATTTTTATTTGCCCCGAATTTAGAAAGGATTCGTAGGAGAATAGCTCATCAGTAAGAGCATACTTACAATGGTGTAGTCCAAACATGAATTGATGTAAGTGACCGTAAGATAACTGCCACCACATTCTTTGACACCCAAGGAAATCTTAAAGCGATTAATTCAGCAAATTTTTACCACAACTGCATAAGCACTCCGGACGAGGTGGGCATACAAGGAGCGCAATTTTAGCGCACTATAGGTCTGGCAGATGACTGGTTATTTACAAATTCCTGTCAAGACAAAGAAACATCAAGTTACATGTTTCCTACTAATGCGAATAAGATTTAGCGTGCACAAATTTTCTACTGCTGGGCTCGGAGATTACCAGAAAATATACTAAGGAAAGGGAGGACCTCTGATAGATGATTTCTAATTAAGAAGGAAGAACTACAGAGGTACCTTCTATAAACAGAATTACAATAGATCTGAAGACGTAGTAATGCAATACATACATATAGGTCTATGTATATGTCCGCCTGTATCCTAGTTTTATCTAGCTTAGGGATTCTCGAGCAAGATTAATTTGCTTAATTTACTTTTGTCCCCATGTTTCATTTTCAACGATTTTTTAGAAATTCAATCGTATCCTAAATTGGTAGAAGTGTTAGCAGCACTCATGATTTACGTTCGAAACAATCATTGCATTTTTAACTAGGTAATATGTAGCTTTGTAAAACCCAAGACATTTATACCGAAAAATAGCATTTTGGAAAAAAAATTTTAGCGAAGATTTTTCTAAGAAACTGAACTGAAAACACAATCTGTACATTTGTATTTTTTTTTATTTTCTTATGTGAAACTTTTTAGCACTTTACATAATGCTAAACAGTTAAAAATAAGAAAACGTTTCGTAATGATAAAAAAATTTAGATTATTCTGAAATATCTACACACGCATAATTAAAATAATCTTTATAGGTAGAGAGTGGATCAGATGCACTACCGCCAGTGTGTAGTGATTTCTGCTGCACAAATAACTGTTTATCGCACAATGTACAAACTGTATAGCACCACCATAATATAAATCCTGGAATTCACCGAGATACTTTTATACGTTATGAAACAATTGTCGTTTCCTGGGATTTTCTACGCCCGACATTGTATTACATTTACAATGCGTAAAACGCTAACGAAGAAAAAATTGTACTATCTCGCATCAAAACTCGATTAATATTGATACTAGATACTAGGCACACCAATCGGAGGAATTTTACTGCCTTGAAGATACACTATGGCTAAACGTTCTGCATAGCGCGAGGTGAGTACTTGAGTACGGCCCGTGTAAGCAGACACGTCTGACTACTCAAGTCATTACTTGAGGATCTTGAGACTAAGGTATAGATGCAGTATGTTTGGGATATTGCCGCCATTGTATACTGTTAGCTTCTTGTTGCTACTATATATATATTTAATTTTGGTTTATGTCAATCTATCTATCTCTATCTATCTATCTCTATCTATGATCCTTAGCTGGCGGCTGGCGGAGGTTGCCCACGCAACCAGTACGCTGCTGTAGGTGCCGCAGGATTTCGGACTTGTTCTATGATCGCTCTCCACGCTTTCCGGTCCATGGCGGTAGTCCTAGCTTGATTGAGGTCGAGACCCCGGTTCTTCAAGTCGTCTTCCACTTGTTTTGTCCACGTTTTCTTTGGCGCGGTGCGTTGTACTTTCCACTGGACGGGTCGCTGTTTCCAGAGAAGTCTTTGTGGTATTCGGTTTGCGCCCATTTTGCAGACGTGGCCAAACCACCTCAATCGTCGTTGCAGGATCACTTCACCGATGGCTGGTTGTTGTTGACAGATTATCAGAATGGTTTCGTTGGTAATGCGATCGCGCAATGAAATTCCCAGGATCTGTCGCAGACATCGCATTTGGAATAACTCGAGTTTGTCCAAATCCAGTTTAAGCACGGTCCATGTTTCTGATCCATAGAGGAGAATTGGCAAAATCAGCGTCCGAAAGAGGCGAATTTTGGTCTTCATGGAGATGTTAATCTTCTTCCACAGGCACCATTTGAGAGAGGCAAACGCCGCGGCTGCCTGTCCAATCCTGCTGTGGATTTCTGCTGTAGAAGCCACTTTCTTCTCCTGAACCAGTGACTCAAGGTATTTGAACTCCTGCACTTGTTCGATCTGTACACCGTTGAGGTGAACGGTGGCCTGCGATCCATCCGTTGTCAGCACCTTGGTCTTGTCCACGTTGATTTTCAAGCCGTACGATTGAGCTATGCGAGCAATATCATAAAGAGTGTCCGTTGCGTCGGCGTCGTTGTCTGTGAAAAAGGCGCTATCGTCAGCGAACATGAGGTAGGTCACTGAGTGATCGATGTCGAACTGTACTCCACGTCTGTCCTCGAATGTTTTCCTCATAATGGCGTCGACTACGATGTTGAAGAGTAGTGGAGAGGCCACGTCGCCTTGTCGTACTCCAGTCTGAATAGTAAACTCCTCAGATAGATCGTTCCGGATTCGCACTTGGCTGGTTGAACCGTTGTATGCTTTTCGAAGGAGTGTGACGACTTTTTGGGGCACGTGTTCAATCTCCAATGTTCTCCATAATGCAGGCCAGTGCACATAGTCGAACGCAGATTTGAAGTCGTTTATGTCAATAGTGTAAACAATAAGATGACTGTCCTATAAACTTTGAATAACCATTTAAATGTACAAAATAGTGATAAATCTATGATATTGACTTATATCTGATTTAATAAAAGCGGAAACACTCCATTAAAATATATTTCATGATACTTTTCAAACCGGGTTTATAATATAATAATTATTTTAAAAACGTTATTTAACTATATAGCCAAGATAAACGGTTGTTCAGAGTTTATGGCGCGGACATTCTACTGTCTATTACATAAGCATACAATGTTGTTTATGTTATTAATTTCGTTAGTCTCTTCTAGTTTGTGCATTGCAACCATAACGTAACACATTAATATATTTGGATTTTTAGATAATATCATCCATTTAAAAGCGTTTTTTTTTGACATTTATAATTCAACTTTGTCTCAAAATAGACGACATTATGGGAATGAACACAAGTATGCATTTAGATCTGAGCGCACAAGAAAACTGCATTTGATGGCATGATTTATAGATTAATAAAATACAAGTTAAAATTTCCTTTTGGCATTGCCACTAGTTCTCAAGCAGTAGTAAACTCAAAGTTACACAAAAATGAAAACGGTGTAACTTGAAAACTATATTTAATCGCGTCGGTTTCCGTATGATATATTAGCTAAATTTATTATGGTTACAGTCCAAGTGATTTATTAGGAACATCTAAAAACCAAACACCGCACACTTGCTGCCAAAGTAAATATATATCAGCCTAGGCCAAAACATGCGTGTTGAAAGTAAATGCACAATTTAATAAAATAGTTATTGGTGCATAGGAAAATTTCGTTTCAAGTCCGTTAGACACTGGTGCCAGAAAAAGCACATAAATCAAAGGCAGAACGTTTATGTAATTGAAATTTCTTGTATGAAAGTTTTAAAATTTGATGTTTCTTAAATGGGAACGTACATATTTTGAAAACTGAGGAATATTAATTGCAAGTGTACTATCGTTATGCGTTTTATAGACATATAATTTAAATTAAAATTGAACGGCTACATTAACTTTAATCACACGGATATGTATTATTCTACCAAGAAAACTTATACAAAATAAATAATAGCTTTGGAAGTGTGCCAATCATAGAAAGGAAAAAATAGTTTGAATTGCCAAATATCACTAAATCAATGAACTGATGGCTATTTCACTTGAAAGGTATTGAAGACAAAATAAAAGCTGCGCAATTTAAGACGTGTTGTAAAAGTAAATGTAATGATGTTTATATGCATAACTTTTTCTTTTTTTTGCCTTAAATTGGTTGGGCTACATTCTCAATTTAAAGCATCCACCAAGAAGATTGTTATATACAATCTTTTATTACCATGCAAGTAAGTAACTAACTATCTTAAAAATCCCGCTACAAACTAAAATCTCTTGTAATTGTTGAAGTAAATAGAACAACAAATACTTTAGACTGTGTAAAGGAATAAATTATATGTAGTAGTACGTTTCAAATGTTTCTTGTTTCATAGTATTAGTCAAACAGCAGGCTGTATTTTCTGTTGCCATAAATTGTTAGAAGATGTATAATCCTACATAGTTCTTACAGATGGTATGTCTCTAAGTGCTCTCTTTCTAATAACATGTCATACCAACTTGGGTATATACCTTTTATTTTCCGCTAGAACTGCAATTTTCAAAAAATACTAAACTGTTATTTTCGCGTAGTTTGTTGAATCATTGATGAGAGAATAAGTTTTCGCTACAGTAGAATCTAACTCATTTGATTTATTCAAGATATTACAAGGAAACCTGTGCATACTGCGGACACAACATAAAAATTTAGGAAACTATGAATTCCGAAAGTAAGCTATTGTTTTCTTTGGCAAGACATGTTACTGTTGTTTATCTTATTCGGCGAAACTAGCACTTGGTTATTGACCCGTTACAAAGCATATTTCTTTTTGTGCAAGTTTGCTTTATTATATTTAGTATAAAATTCTAATATTTTGCGAGAGAAAGTACTACTTTCGCCAACTTCATTACTATTGTTTATGAAAGTATGAAGATTTTCCAATTATTTAATATACACATATGATTTTCTTTTTCCGATTCTAAATGTCTTCTATATAATAGCGGCAATAATATTTAACCAAAAATATCTTGTACTTTATGCGACCGACATTTTCGAAGATGTGATCATTATTTTCAAGGCTAAAATGTACCCGTTTTATTACCATTCTATTCCAGGGCATTATACATATATTTTACTCATATCTTAACATTTTAGAAAACTTAATTTACTATCCATTGTATGCAGAAAAAAAAATCAGCTCCACGCGTCTAGTTCTATTTAAAAAAAAGCAACACAAGTGCGAAAGACAAAGCGATTTTCTATTCGTGTTTGAATTTTGTGTGTTATACAACGTTTCTGCTAAGAAACAATTTAAAAGACAAGATAATCATTGAATGGATGTTCTCTTGAGATTTCTTACAGTCTACGCATTAAAAAACACATTTTGGACTAGGAGTTCCTATTTTATTCGCTTGTTGTAATTGATTTCATGTTTTCAAAAATTAATTTAAGGCATTTCTCTCATTTCGGAAAAAATGCTAGATTTGAGCAAAATGTTTAAAAATGTATTGACGTTTTCTTAGAGATCTCTCTGTTCAGATAAAGAATACTATAAACAGAACTTACATTTATATTAAAGGTTTTTCCTTAAAGTATGGATTTTATGTTTAAATGCATAAAAGCCTTCGAAAATAAATTTAAATTAAATCTTTAAGCGATACACAGACTAAATCTTACAAATATTTTTCTCGAGAACAATCGACAGTTAATCGCACAATTGAAATAATTAACTATCCGAATGCAATACATACAAAGGCTAATTTGAAGATGCTACTTGATGAATTTGAAGCCAGAGTTTCAAGTGCTTGTCGAGTTGAGATCTAAACTTGAGAATCTTAAAAGACATCGTTTGAAGAATGAAAAAAAGTTCAGCTATCAACATGAACTTTGGAGGGCTTACAATCGATCACTCCACATTTTTAGCAGCTCAAATACCCATAGTTTTATTTACAATTTTGCTCTATGCATTGAGAGAAACGAAAAAAGTATTTCATAATTCGCTGTAGTGTTAGTTGTTACGCATTGAGCTAATTATTAAATAGTCGAATGCAAAGCTAAATTAAGCTACATACCTGTAAGATCAAGATAGCATTTTTGAGCGTAAAAATACCTTGAAGACGCGTTGCTTTTATTTATACAATAACAAAAACATACATTCAATTAGTTGAATTATTTCTTTTGTCTATGTATTTTTGTAAGATTTTATTCGCGCAAATAGATAATATTACAACTAATAAAAAATCGGACTCATAGATAAATTTAGTTAATTTGGACTTAATTTGGTTCTGCAGTGTACATTCAATTGAGGCTTTAGCAAATGGAATTCAACGACAAGAATCACTAACGTAAAACATTTTGTTTTTAGTAGCGTCGCAAATATCACAAAATTATGATACTTGAAGACGTGGCATGGCATCCTAGTTAAACTAGGTTTTTTCTACAAATTTTGACATACTGAAGTTATACAAATGACGTAATGGATTGCGGAAAACAGGTAAAATGAAAACCACTATTGCTTTACTTAATGCTTTATTTATGGCTTATATATGTATGTATTAATATTCAGTACAATTGTAATTTACTATTCCATTGAATAGGAGTTTTATGTAAATTATTTTAACAGTTTGCGTTTTTATTGGCTTTTACAGCTGTTTATAATGTATAAAATATTAAACCAAAAAAAAAACTACTTACAGTTGCTTAAAACTGTAAAGAAGAGACATAAAAATTCTTACTAGTATACAGAGTGTTACGAAATTTAGGCATACGAACTATAGGTGTCTTTAAATATACAAAATTGAAATGAATGTTTCTCTACCATTTTATCATTCGACCAGTACGAGAAAAAAAAAATTTAAAACTTCACTCATTTTATTTTTAATTTTTTGTGTAAGTCAGAAAGCGTTGATCGGATTAAAAAACGGCAGAGAAATATTTGTTTTGGTTTTTGACAGCTAATATCATACAATAGACCTTTTCCGCGAATTTTGTAACACCCTGTAGGTATGACGAAAGAAGCAAGTATCTCCAGAAACGCTATAAAAGACAAAATATTGAAATAATTTAAATAAAATGTTTTGTATTACGAACAGTAATTTAATATTGAACAGCTTTCGGAAGACAATCATTAAACTTCCACAGGAAATATCTACATATGTATTTTTAATATGCATTTTGTTCACCTGGCTTAAATTAAAAGTGACTGGAAGAAAAATTAAGTAAAGTTCCATAATTGATGTTAAGAAGGCGAAATAAATAGTCTAAAAGAAATCTAGTAGAGGACTGCATGAGCAATACGAGTATATACCATACAGCTATGGGAGAAATGTCGATATCATACAACCACATACCGGTTTGGTCTTTCCACATCTTTAGATAGGGACGCACTGTTAATTTGCCGCTCATGGAAGTATTACATATGGTATAAAATTGGAAGGCCGAGCTTATTTATGACTGCGACGAGTTTTTATACATAGGTTTATGTCCCTATTGAAAGGTGTCTACGTTCCGAACCAGCATGCATGTAGACGTGGATGTTCAGTTGTTCGCGATAGTACCGCCTTTGTACTATCTAAGTACAGTATTCTAAGTAAAAAATAAAAAAGTAAAGAAAATGGAATAGTAATGTCCTTCCTATAAATGTCGAATTTTGCGATAACACATGATGCACGTGCGTTGTAGGGTGGGGTTATTGTGATACACATAGGCCTGTATGCATATGTGGGTACATTCAATCATTACTTTTCCCAGTCATATGGTATTATAAATTGTCGCCAGATACATATTCTAATTCATACTAATGAAAATTAGCAAAGAAATGTTGAACACAAAAATGGTTGAAGCACAATATCAGTTTTTTTTAGGAACTTTACAAATTTATGTAGGTTTGGCGACAGGTTCGTGCATATACATACATGTCTGCAGTTTGGCAAACAGTTGCTTGCCCTCCTGAGGGTCAGAAAGTAAGGTTGTTTCCGTCTTTAGAGTTAGCGGATGCAAAAACACATAGGTAAACAATTTTTAAATATTTCGGTTGATTGCATTTCGTAAAAAGGTGGGGTGAGATTTACTGTAAAAGCGTGTAAAAAGAATGGTGTGGGTAATTTGGTGATCCTGCTGGAGGAATGTTTAGTGATATATACGATTATTTTCTTTTTCTTCAAAACAATACTGTAAATTGCAAGAGAAATAAAAATCGTCGAAACTTCAAATGTAGCTTTCACCTCTTAAACGTGAGCCTACACGCATATATTAAACTGATTTTGATTTGTTAATATTACGAAAGTCAGTAACTTTTTGCAACATACAGTTTGTAAATTTAAACCACTGAATTTAATGCACGTCTGTTTATAAGGTGAATAATATTTATTACCACCAATGGCAGGTATTAGGTTACAATAACCTACGTGAATTCACCGACGAAGGTTTTTTGCTTTAGGGGTTATACGATCACGTAGTAGGCAGTGGCGGATGTATGAAAGGGGAATTCACACTGGCCAGATGGCTTTTAATTGAAAAAAAATATATACTTACTACCGCACAAGGTTGTGTACCAGTAATAATATGTACGCACATGCTTTACATACATATATGGAGCCAAAGAAACGGGTGTAAATTTATGAGGTTAGGCAGCACTACAATGAATTAGGGTTAATATATTTAACGTATCAAGCTTATAATTGTGTTATAGAAGAAGATATATTACCTTGCACGAAAAAGAGTTACGAGGCGAGTTACAAATTACCTTTATAGGTGTGTTATTACAGATGCTAACGCCACATTATGTATACCTACAAATACGTCTATTTTATGGTTTCCTCGCAGTATTTTATGCAGCGTGTTGGGCTCACTTTATGGAATTTTATTCGTATAACTAAAGGAAGGTCATATTGTAATGCATTCCATACCATTATCTTCTTATGCGCAATACGTTTTAAAGTTTCTACTTGCAAGTTATTATATATTACTCTCATAATAATATTTGAAGTAAAGGGTTAAAAATGTTGGAGGGCATTGATTTATAGAAACAACATATGAAGGAGCATTTTATACCTAATTATCAGACAGGTTTCAGAGCTGGTTGCATTGATTAATTGGTATATATTATACGCTACGGGTAAGGGTAAAACGTCAACTCTCATCCTTCTTGATTTCAGCAATACATTTGATATAATAAATTTTTAATTAATATATGTCATATTACACTTTTTAGATATCCTACACTGTTGAAAATATTACGGTGTTGGCGTTAATTTTGCGCTAGTCAAATATTTTAGTGTTGATTTTTACAAACTTTGCCAGACGAATTGACTACATGTGTTTACTAGAACAGAAATTACTAGAATTTGGTGTGAATTCTTTGTTCAGATATGAGGATTTACTATTTTCTCTAGACATTCAGAAGCATCAACCAATCAGAATTTTTCCCTCGGATAGAAATATAGAAACCCCACCTAATCTAATACGGTATTGCATTATACGCACCACCTGCATTGCACGTGTATCTGTTTTCGAGTTTGTTTCTGCGTATTAACATATCCAAACAAACCACCAAATGTGACTGACCTGCAAAGTGTAACCTTGTGTTATTAAACGTTAATTCCAGTGGGCATAAAAAATTTCAACATATTAAAGATGTATTGGGAACAACTATTTACGTAATTAGTTCAAATAGCATAAACATTCACTTAATTTTATAATGGTTCCCAAAAAATCATTTTAAAATTAGTACGTTTAGTTGAAACCAAAACTTTTGAATGAGTGGTTCTGTATATTTATAATTGAGAAAACGTCTTAAAGAGAGAATATTACAGCACTAAGAAATAGGAGTTGCATATTAAAAAGACGTTGTGTTTAGAAAACGGTGTTAAATCATCCAATAGATCGCATTCATTTAGTTAAACAGCTAGTAAATTTGTCTAGTCTAGATCAAATAAAATGTGACTAGAAGTATATCATAATTCCACGTGTTAGTTGGACAAAATAACCCCTTAGCAATAGACAATACTTGACTATCTTTGTTCGTCAAATTTAAACTTCTATAGTTCTCGACAAAATAACACGAAAACAGTGTGGACCTCTCCTGACTATTAAATTAATCAAAAAAGTGTTAAAATTTTCAACAGTGTAGGCAACAATGTGCCGTAAAGGGTTGGTATGCAGTGTAAGCCTTAAATAGCAGTTTAAATAGTGGAACAAACATTTAATTTGGTTTGTACTTCGTATAATAAACGATAAAATATCCAAGGTATAAAATGTCGTAATGCAGTTTATCACATACCAATTTTAGTGTACGTATTAGAGAATGATACACTTTAATCTTAGCCTTGAATAACTCTGCTAAAATTTGCAGTGACGTTTGATGATGTTATAAAAACTTTATAATTGTCTTTGGGATGTGAAATGAAGAACTCTTTACTTGTTTCTCATTGAATTACTATGGAGAATAAAACAAAATTTAAGTACCAAATTACGATGGGCTCTCAGTTTTACATTTAGTTGTTTGTACTTGACGCCTTTTTATGTAACAATATTTTGGTTTTCCCTAATTTTGGAGCTAATTAGTTAAATCTTCGACTAGATATGTAAAACACATTAACATCTCATGTTGCTTCACTCCATAATAATAGTCGTATTCATTTTTGTGATTCAGAAAGGAGTTCTTATAAGAAATAAATTTATTATCAATATAATTCTACTTGCACGAAAATCTCAGTTAGTTTGTTGTACGTATCGGAAAGATATGACATTATCAAATACGTTACCGAATTAGCAACGATTTACGATTGTTTGTGTTTATGTAAATGCTTTATAAAACTTGCACATCAAACGATGCGTGTATAATTATAAATCATTCCGAACAACTTCGGGTAAGAGGTTATCATGCGGTACTACTTTCGTACAGATTCTTTTGCTAATTTTTATTTCAACATGTAAAAAGACCTACAATAAGCGTATTATTATTACATTTAATTGTATGGAAGTGAATTTAATAATTAAGGCAAATAATTCATTTTGGTGTTATGAATGTTATTGTTCTTACTAATTATAGAATTTTAATTTTTTTCTATATATTGTATACATTCATGTCATCCTGCAGATATAAAATATTAATATTGCAATAACTGTAGTATAGTTATCGATAGAAGAAGCAATACACAGAGAAAAATAAAGCAGTTGAATAGCAAATTACAGTTAGATGTGTAGTTCCGCTGGCGTAATCTAGAGCGGCGCCACTGTTGTTTGTCCGCGGTGGGAGTTATAAAGCAGCGGGGCAAGGGACGTACAAAAATAGGTAATGGACCAAGGGAACTACTTGATATAGAAGCACTTGAGTATTACAGCTGTGGGTAATTAAGAAATCTATTCCTTTTGGCAAAATTCAAATTTCCCACCATAATTTTTGGTAACTTAAAACATTCAAGTCTGAATTACCAACGATTTTGTATTACATTTAATACGATCTTGACATTTTCAATAACTATAAGTGATCGCGGCAAATTTGAATTCTACCCTCTGGCATATAAATAAGTGGATGGTCTGAGGATCGGATGTTAGGTGTTTGTTCTGTGGTTTATATTTATTCAAGTCATTTTACAGAATGAATGTATGTTTGGAGAGTTATTCTTCTATGAATCCATCGATTATACTTTATCGCTATTGAATTAACGTATTAAACAGAGGTACACTATAATCGATGATGTTATAAATAGTCTGTATTTGCACTTTATTGCATACCTATAAAATTTTCTAGCATTATGTCTCATTTTTAAAAGCAACCTGGAGGTTTCCTAAAAGCAGCGAACGAAAACGAAATGAAAATTTTTCCTAGAAATATATGCGGGAAACTTGAATCTGCGAATTCTCCAAATTAATTTCAATATTCATTCTACAAACAACGAAATAGAAAAAGTTCAAGAGCAACAAAAGCTCATGACCTGATGCTAGTGTACTACCGGAGGCTAATGGTGTACATACACTTGGGTAAAAACAAAATTGAGAAAATACCTTAAAAGTGCAACCAAATAATAACAATGTTGCATATTTTTTTTGTAAAGACCCCTGCGATTGAAACTTGTACTGTAATGTTTTAAGTTACATTTTAAGCAAAATGATAAAGACATTTTCTTGTTCGATTCGCCATCAATTATCCTATAAAAACAGTAAATATTTTATGGAGACTCCATTTGGAGTTGAGGCGGCGCTCAGAACCTCAAAACATTTAAGAAATTAGTTCGAAGGATTTGCAACAGAAAAACATAAATTAGAGATTTTAATTTCTCCTATTCTCCGGGTCAGTTTTTGAGTGCACAAATTTACCAAGCCAACTTCTTAAGCTTCTTCAAAACGGCTGTTTACCCAAGAGGTGTTTTACCTCAGTAATAAAAAACCAAAGTGCCAATTTACCTACAAGACATGTTGGCAGCTTTGGTGGGACAGGTTCGTACTGGACACAAGCTAAATAATATTTCAGTGTGAGTATATATTTAAAATAAATAATTTCCTAGAATTTGAAACTATTTGGAAATATTTTTTAAGATCTCATAACAGAATAAAGGAATTTTCAAGGGTATCAACTAGTTCCCTCTACACGAAAACTTAATATTCACACAATTCAAATGTATGTGCATAATGAAGTTATGTGTTTTGCAAATAGTCATTAAAGTATAATGATAAGAATGGCAATCCTTCACCAGACATCACTGCATACATATGCAAGGAAAAGCACACACTGTCTTCAGCGTTTACAAACTAAAGTTATCAAATAATTTTGAGATTAGGGTGTAGCAGGATTCCTACCCATCTTAAATGATCTCAAAATAGAGATGGTAATGGACGTAATGTCCGTAAAACCTAACTTTAAGCAATCACTCAAAATATTTCTTCCCAACCAGACGCATTCACGATAGAACAAGGCCAAGGTACCGCAATTACTGGTTTCGTCATTTGATTCCCAATAACTTTAGGGTAAATTCTAATCACCTTTTCAGTGGAAATATCTAAGATGTATGCCTACAGGAAAATCTCAAGAAAATCGCTGTGTAAAAGAAAATTCCAGGCAACGAACTGATGAATCTACTAACACCAATAAAAACTGCTGAGACTTTATAAGCTGGAATAATGACTACTTGCTGCTTGCTCAGAATTGACATATGTCGCTTTCGCGAATGCTAATCTGAGACTGAGTAGCAACACGTATTTTGCAACTACAGGAATTGCAACGGTTGTGTTACATTTTCGGCAGAAATCTATAACTTCGGAAATGGCGGCACTAAAAAGCTCAGGCTTGCGTCAAGCACTGTGATTGAACCTCAAATCAGAGTATACACAGTAGATTGACTCGATCGCGATCAATACAATACAGCACAATTAGAATTATATTGAGAAAAAGATCTCTAACTAAGCTATGGGTTTACATCTATTGCTTGAAGCAACTGGTGTAAGACGTTGGAAAAATATATATTGAGAAACTAGCTGAATTTAAGTGTTTGTGAACCTCGACTTAAGTAATGGGTTTTGCAAAAGACTTAATTCATTTTATATGCTAATATACTTTTGAAATTTATGGAATATTTATTATGTAAGCCATTAGCCTACCAGTTATCTAAGTTTATTTATATGCTGCAAGTATAGGCTATTTCAAATTTATAGTAGATATATAGGTCTCTGGTTATAAGATGGAAACTTAGAGAAACACAAAACCTCCGATTTATTGATATTCAAGAACGACAATACGTACAAAATATCCCTAAAATATACGACTGCAAGTCAAGCAACCTATGTATTATAATACCATTAACACCAGCTGATAATCGGAAGTTGATTCACTCTACGTCAAAGCGATATTCCATATGTCCAATACAATAGATCCTCGTTGCAATGCACATATTCCCATACGTAACAAAAAAAAAACAATAGAAAAAAATTAAAGCTGAGCGTAATTGCCTTAATGGACGTCATTAAAATGGGTGTTTTTTTCCTTCCGCACGAAATAAATCCATCCGTACAGTATAGAAGAGCGAGTATACGCGAGATAAAGATGAACTTACGGAGATAGAGGGGCTGAAGTGTGTTCGAATTAAGACATGTTCAGAGCATGTGTTAGTTAGGTTAAGGATAGAGGAGCAGAGAGTACAATCCCAAAGACTAGCCGGGATATTTATGGCTCAAGGGGTCACAAGCCATTGCTCCTGCCCGCATTATTACCCAACGGGGTTTATATTCGATTGTTCAGACGCTGGCAAAATATATACACCTGTTGGAATCACTGTTGCTGCTGCTCTAGAGCGGTTAAAATCTCGTATACATACATATATAAAATATTGTTTCCTGGGTATCATTGAGAAAATATATGGGTTGAAAATTAGAACAGAAAATGGTATTTGTCAAATTTATTTTACGTTTTCTTTTATTCGTCTTTCGGAGACTACTTCTAACATAAATTTTGTACACTAATAGACTTACAAGCAAGTATTATATATACTACAAGAAACTGATACGTTTTAAGACACGAATCCTAGTTTAGAAGAAAAAAAGTGTTATTTTATAAAGTGAATGTGCTTTTATTTCATTAATGCTGCCAATGTACCCCTTAAATATATTCATATAAGATATGGGGAACCACGTGGTAAATAGTAACCTTACAATCGCTACCTTAATTTAGTTGCTTAATTAACATTATATTTGAAGGTTTAATACAGCAAAATATTTTTAGAAGACATCTTAATATGTAATAGCCAATATAATCAACCTTCAAAAATCATCTAAATGTTTCGTGAAATGTTGATCGTGTACACATTGACATGACTACAGTTGTAAGTCTGCTAAAAATTAGTTACAAAAACAAATTAAATTTATTTTTAGCGGAATAAAGTGCATAATTAATATGTTTTTGAAAATAAAATTTATATCAAATTTAATTACTTAATTCCAACAATTAGAGCTCTCACACATATTATAATATGCAAAATAATAAAAAATTATGACAGTGTCATGCATAACACATTCGTTAGGCCGTAGATTTCTGCAACCGTTCTCGATTAGATAACATTTATGAATACTTCCGCTCAACTAACAATTTTATAAAGGATGAATTGTATAACGTTAGCGGATATATACATATGTACAGCGATAGAGGCATAAGTTCAATCTAGCATCAGTAGAACAGATCATCTATCTAAACTACTTCTAAAAGATATATATCAAAAATAGTAGCGTGTTTACTTGCATGAAATATATAAAATCACTTTAAATAACGAGCTGGCTTTTATTATAGTTAATTCCAATCCTCCATGTTAATTAAATAAAATTAAAGCCATTAATCTCTACGATAAAATCAATTTTCTTGCCATCGCATTGGGTAGAATCTCAAGACTATGCCTTATTAGCTATCGATATACATTAATCGTAATTGCACACAATTTATAACCGTAAGTCAAGTTGACTGGGCGTTTAGGTTAAATATGCGCATATTTTAATTGTATGTTGAATAAAATATTAATTTTCATTGCATTACCTACAGGAAATACATTTTTCCCTATTTTTCTGTTTAATTAGGCAGAAATACATGCCTTTTTATATTGTAGAGGAAGGAATATTATCAAATAGCGTTAAAACAAGTGATGATGTTATATTAATAACAATTATTTTTTACTTATTTATTCATGTAGGTGTGTTGCAAATTCTCTTTGGATATGAAAGAACTTGGGAGACGCAATGCGACTTACTTTTCACGGTGCGTTAATTGTAATGATAACAATAAATGTGTATGTTAGAATAAACATTTTTAAAAGCTTTGGTGGACTAGAGTGTACGTTCGCTGATACCGTCATAGTAACAAGTCTCATGAATGTTACACTTAAATCCTACGCTCTCGCATCTACTTCATTACCATACAAATGATAAACGTCTTAGACCTTAGATCGTTGTTTTTTTCAACCTGAGGGTCGTGACCCTTAGTCGATAGCCTTAAGAATAATGAAATAATTTTACAAGAAAAAAAAGTGTTTATTATAAAAATGTTACTTACAATAAATACACATGTAAAGAAAACGTGCATCTGCTCTTCATTAAAATTTTTTCTCCATACATGGATCTACATTAGAAACACATAAAAGTAAATTGTTTTCGAGCGATAAAAGACGATTCCAATATTTAATTTTTGGCGCAACCATAAACGAGAAACCCTTTTCACAGAGATAAGAATTAACATTTTCACTGCTTCTATGATTAAATTTTCATATTCATGTCGACAACGAAGCCAAAACTTATTTAAATCTTCAGGTATAAATTGCAGCTACTGGGTTTTGTAGGCGGATATTTCGATAAACTGTTCATGAATCTCTACTATTAACCTAGCAGCGGCAACAGCGTTTTCACTAAATGAACTCATTGTCAGTACTAGTGTTCTAAGTAACCGAATTAAAATATTCTTTGATTCCGATTATTGAAATATATAAATATATTAATGAAATATGATTCCGGTTCTTGGAATCCGATCCGGAATCGGGATGATTCCGACCCAGATGATTCCAAATCCGCAAAATTTGTACAACAATTTTATACCGAATGAATCTACCGAAATTTCTGGTAGCTATCCGTATAAATTTTGTGATTTTGAAAATTCTCAACTTTCCAGTTTTGGCTCGATAATCCCAAATTATTTTTCCTACTAACGGGCGGTGTTTGTTATTCATAGACGTTGTGTACACTTAAATCACATAGTCATATTCACTCAGGGACATATATATAGTATTAGTAATCTGCAGAAAAGATAGTAAACTTTTGTTGTAAATAAGTTTAATAGAGATCTAGTTACGTATAAAATAAACACAAAATCTGATCCCGTATTCCACCGCGCTCCGCGTGAATTATTCCGATTATTGAAATCATTCGAATACGTGTAACTTATACGAGTATGTCTGGTGGAATATGAATTCGGAATATCATTCCGATTCGGTTATTCCGATTGTTGAAATCTTCCAGGTATTTACAACACTACTCAGTACCAATCTCTTCGAGAAATAATTTTTATCTTCCGAGAAATATTTCGTCAACTGAGTTTTTAGCTTACGCAAATGCATATTCATGCAAACAAAACTGTGGTGAATAATAAGTGTTCTGTTCACTCTCATTTTTCTTGATGTAATTCCATGCAAATTTTTGCTTCGAAGGCGAACAACCCAGATATCAAGCTTCTTAATGGAAACTTGAACTGTGTTGGCCATTAATAAAATGTTTTTATCACGTACTAGTAAATTCACACTCAACTCATTTAAATACAAAAATGCATCAAAGATATATAAAATTTATTTATTTGGGATGTTGCTGACTAAGAAGGTCAAGAATCGTTGAATGAAGACAGGAGTTATATTTTAAATCCAAAGTCAATAAAAGAAAGTTACAGGTCAATAGTTACTATTTTAGAGTCAAAACATACAACTTTTAAAGGTTTTTGAAATTCATAAAACACCACTTTCAAAAAGTTAAAGTGCAAATTTAGGAAATAATTCAACAAATCGTCAAATAGAAGATATAAAGGATAATATTCGAAAAAAACTTCCAAGTCGGCATTAGACCAACTTAGAGTAGGGAAATTGTTAGAAAAATTGAAAAATTTAATGTGATATAAAAGACTTAGGAATTGCAAGCTAACTCAGCACTAATATTATTATTGTGGATTATTCCTTTCAATCGTATGTCTGAAAAAATATCGGAAAAACAATTTAAGTATCCTCATAGCGGCAAAGAAGACATAAGAATCGATATTGAAGTATATACTAGTAATTCTCTTATCCAATAAGATGAAATTCACAAATCGCGATGCACAGGTTCGTTTTTATAAACCCTCAAACTAATGCGTAGATGTGAAAATTATTAAAGAATTATATTTTCAGACACACCAGACAGAAACTATATTATAATAGTTAAAAAAGAGAGATTCGTGTGAAAAATCTGAAAAATGATACTCAATATTAGATATTCGTTTGGCAGCAACGAAAACGTACGGAACAGATTTTCGCAAAAATATGAATTTTGTTATGAAAAGTTTATACTAGTACCAAAATAGAAGCAAAAACATCTGAAAATGTCATAATTGTTTGCGTCAGCTATCAGCTCTTTGGGTAACATATTGAACGTTGAAAACAATGGTTTATGTTAAAGCTAATATTGTTATTTTCAATTATTATACATTACGTTCCTTTCTAAAACTATAAAATGTGTTGCTACAAAATAAAAAAAAATGTAACTTCAATGTTTTTTGCCATCTAGCAGGTTGTTAAAAACAAAGAAATAAACAGTATAAGACGCCATCATTTAATTTAAATTCCTGATATTGGCGGTACAGGCGTAAAATCCTAATTGAAGCCAATATGGATATCCTTGCGATCACATTGCTTTCGATATAAAATGAAGGGAAGGTACACTATTATAACTTACCTATCCCAAGTAAAATACGCGCACTATATTCATGCCTGAAATCATTTTTAATTTACCCGTTTTATAATAATGCAGCCATAACATAATTATAACATTGTTCACAATTGTTTATGTAAGAATCAGAAATATTTCAATTTAGGTACTTCATGGTTGAAATGTTCATGTAGCTAATACACCCATTATCGCTATTATAAATTCATTGTTTATAATTTAATTTCAACTTTAAGAGCAGGCGCATGTAACTAAGCGTAATCATCTTATGATTGAGGTATTATGGTAAACGTATCATTAATAGGAGCGACGAGATATACTCTTTACTTCCTGCAGGTTGCATGAAATTTGCACGAACTAAATATCACGAAGAATTTATATCATAATTGCTATAAATAATAACGTAATTGGGATAATTTCTTAATGCATCGACTGAGCCCAAACATTCAGATACGAAGTTTCAAATTTAAATTCTTGGAGGCACCGGTAATTGATAAACAATTATCTAAATTACAGACCAACAAAAAGGGTACTGCCTAAAAACCCCAATGCACGTCAGACACCAAATGAATAATAGTCTATATCCGGCGGACAGCGGCGTATTACGAAAGCGAACCATCGTTGTACTTACAACATGTATATGGGCTTCGTCCGCGGTGTTCTATTATTCTTTCCTTTTTTATTATTATGTGCGTTAAAATAGTATCTTTACACGTCACCTCATTAGTAAGGTACCGATGCAAGGTGTCGCAGCGAAAATGCTCCGTTAAAATTGCCATTTCCTAATCAGCTCTGCTCCCGTAAATTCCAGTTGTTACTTGCATCTTTTTGCGCACGACAGAATCGCAGATGAAAAAGAGAAGAACGTTAAGACTCGAAATGGGCGTGGAGATGCGCGGCAACGGGCCCGGCAGGTTTTTTTCCATCTTAATTAAGATGTTAAATGCAAATTTTCAGCGTGAGCGTTGCTTGCATACATATGCCCGTCTATAGGTAATTTTTAACTCGCATTAAAATGGTGGTTGCCGTTGTTGTATGGATACGTACAAGCCTGGCGACCAGTTATTATATAAATTACACTTTATTAAGTTGGAGCTGCAGTGGAATGGCTTCATCTCTCTCGATATTAATGCCAATAAACGCAAAAGGAACGGAATCGGGGGCCGTTCGTTCGTCGATAAATTTAAACATCGGAAATTCTGACATCCACTTTTTTTTCTTCTGCATCGACTTCGGTCTTCTTCCTTTTACAATCGATCCGGTTTCCCAAAGACGTTTCTCCTTTCGATGGTGTCGCGCGAAGTTCAGATCCTCGAGGGTACCGTTCCATTGTACGGCCACATCGTTCTTATGGTACCCTCAAACTGTTGCTTCTTGCAGAGAGAGAGTTACGAAGTGCGGATGTCGACCGTTAAATTTACACCCCATTTCAATTCCGCCGCATAAAGACCCCGGACATATTTATGGCGATATGATTGCGGTCTGTTTATTTTATTTTATTGTTGTGCGTAGGCCACGTAAAGGGGCGGTTTCGCATCTCTTCTTTCCCGTACGATCTTAGCAGTTTCTTTTTTTTTTTTGGACGTATTCTCTTTCGTGTATTAAAGAGTTTCGCCTCGAAGGATGCACGCTTTGTACAATGTGTTATTATCTCTCTTTCGATGAAGTCTATCGGAGGGAGTAATAATTGTAAGCCGACATCTCTATAAGGCATGTTATCTTTAACGGAGATTTATGTGACTGTTTTGTAAGACTCTTGGTTTAGCACTTTTCATGGGATTGATTTAGTTGAGTACGATTCAAACATAAATGATGAATTTCGTAGGACTACCTCTGTTGCCATGGTTCACGTACAGTTTAATTACAACTTTTATAGGAACAGAAATACTTAAAATGAAAATGAAATGAAGGTACACAGGGAAAAATAATGTAGTCATAACAGTTAATTGCAATTAGATAACCGAACAGTTACTGAATCACCTAGATATTTAGCTTATTTATATATTCATTTTTAAATTTAGTGATATACATATATAAATAGTTAATTTAAAAAAAAAAGACTATTAAAGTGACTAACTTTAGTTATTACACCATGAACTAATAACTATTCAAAACTTCTACTTCTATAGACATTTTATCCATGCTATAGTTAGACAGTGCGTCTACAAAATAGATTGTCCATATTAGCCAAAAAATGTTCAGAAAGATATTATATTTGGATAGATCAACTACAGTAAATAGATAAAACAAAAAAGTCTGCCTTTGACGTTTCTACATTGTTAGGCGTATTTACATTTTGCGTGCGCGCGCAGAAACTTCTGCACTATCCTTGTCAAATGCAGTGCTTACTGCGTTGTTAAAGTTAGTGGCTCTTATTAATTGTGAAGAAAAGTATTCATGGCAAAAGTAGATAATGCTATCAACAGCTTATTACAAGGATGGGCTATTTCATTTAATAGAAGATCTTGAAAGTAAGTGACAAGGTAAGGAGCTGAAAATTGAAGTAGTCTAAATGAATTGACTTCTAAAGAAAAAGTTGGATGCAGGAAGGAATATTTACCCATCGATGACCATATATGATTTTAACCGTACTGGTTATGGATAAAGTGGATTTTGAAGTTAAGGAAGGTAATATATTTTTTAATTAAGTTAGAATTTTCAAAACCTGTTATAATTAAACATTGAAATTATCTTTCTTTGAAAAACAAATATAATCCATATTTTTTTTACGATGGTTATATTTTGTATATATAGCATACTAATTTTACTGTTAACTGTTAATACGTTTTGAAAGGTTTAATTGAAGATATACATTTTAGGACTCGCTCTCGTTACTAAGTAATATTATAATTGCGGAATTTACATTGTCATCAGTATCCAGAAGGTTTCATTCAGAAGTGACAGAAATGAAATAAGAAGTTATCTCCTACTAAAAGTGGGTAAAGATCTTTGATTGTAGAATAAGTAACACTAAAATTACGATTATTGTAACTTGTGACGCTATATAAAAGATGATTATATGTAAGTATCCACCCGTTAGTTTAATTACTTTAGCTGATAAAGCGTTTGTTATTAAATTAAACCTTTTTTATGTGGAACGCTTGAAAAAATTTATTATCATGCATTTATTAATATAATATATAAAATAAACAAATAGATATAGCAAACTAATCTACATTAACTAGTTACTAGATGATACATCTAATCTTCTAGTTTTAAATCAGTCAGAAAGAATAGTAAATATGTCTATACAAATTAATTTGTAAAACCTATCTGAAATAGCTAAAGAGTCAAATTATAATTAATAAAATGATTACTTTTTATATAAACTGTCTAAAAAATAGTGTTTATTTGACTGTTCTTGTAGACAAGTCAAACAGCAACAATATTAGCAAATCCAAGAATTGCATATAATATACTTCCGCCGCGAGAATATTTCTAATTCAAAAACGACCCATTAGAACTTTATTAAAGCTTGACTCACGCGCCTCTTGTAGAAATGCTTTAAGGAACACAAAATCTTAACTTTTTACGATATTTATATCTATGAAGTTTTGTGTTTTGTTCACAAGCATCGTGAGGAGTTCACCGACAGGGTGTCGCATAATTACAATACCAGAATATTTAATTATTTGAGAACTACAGTTTTTCAGATGAATTTAATATACATGGGATGCAAGCTATATAATAAACTGCCTTGTAATATAAAAGCAGTTTATAACCTGAAAGGATTTCAAAAGGAAGTTAAATGCTATCTTTTGAATTTGAGCTGTTATTCAGTTGCCGATTTTCTTAATAATAATATTTAGTTTAACTTAAGTATTTCATTATTTTGTTTGTATTCTGTTGACATATTTCATCATTGTCTTTTTTTGTTTGATATTATATCTATCTATCTATCTATCTATCTATAGATATTTTAACAATTTTAATTGTTAACTAATTTTTGACTAAATAAATTAGGTATTACATCTAAACTTTGTTTAGTTTTACCATATTATTTTTCTCTGTACATGAATTAAAGGTACGAACGGGCCGGATTGACCCGTTTTGGCTCGGCCCGGCCCGCGGACGAACGTGGGCTGGGCTGAAAAAATTCAGATGCGGGCCGGGGCCAGACTTCTTTATAATGAGACGGGCTGCCCACTAGGCCCCTTTGACCCGTCAAACCCATACGGCTCCTCAATAAAAGCCTAATGAATAACTATAGTTTTTAATGTTAATAATCCGTGGTATTGTATTATATATAGCATCATTTATGTTGATTAATATCAAGTATGTAGATACATATACACATAATTATGTTTCATTGACAGGTTACGTATAATAAAATTGCATGGAATTAATTTAAGATCATCGATACCACTGGATCTATATTTATCATAGTGTCAACTTAATATGGATCTTTTACAGATCTAAAATATAGAATTGAAAGCATAATTTCATTTTAGTATCGATGTACAATATTTATCTCTTCACATTGCAAAAAATAACAGAGTATCATTTATTTGCAAGATGGAAGTAGTAAATAGTATAATCAGACTCTGAATTATAGGTATAGGTGAACTTGTCAGGGATGACGTTTAAAAAAATATTGAAATAAAGGAAGGCATGGAATCTCATTAATCTTATTTTGCGGGGAAGTTGATCAGAAATTACACAATCGGATTCAGCAGCAAACATCTTCCTTCTTCGAATCTTGACCAAAGCCGATAATTTTTATTTTTTATAATGGAAAATACGAGTTGATCAATTTAATAAGTCATGTTTAAAACTTTCAAATAAGATAAAATATCTGTTACAATAGTAACCTGAATGGACACTATATAATGATATAATGTATCTGGTATATGTAATATATTTATCTAAGAGGTTAACATAGTAGGTAATTCAGTTGACTTTTGAAACAATAGTCTATTAATTAAATCACTTATGTTATGCAAATACACATCATTTAGTGCTTTTGGACCATTGCCAAGCTTGCATTTGCATTGCTCATTAAATTTAAGACAAAATTCAAACATTTTATTTGTTAAATCAATACTGAATATTAAAAGTACCTATATTAAAGAAGCACTGAAAATCTCTAAATTATTTTTGCCTGGAGAGCAAAAAATGTGTAGTAAAATGATTTTGTTGGATAAGAGTTCAGGCATAGATAATTGGTGTCGTTGAGTAGCTATATCAAGTTTGATCTTTACTAAATAAAGAAGAAAATTTGCATCACAAATTTAATTTGAACGGTGCTTTTACCAGTCAAATATTATTATGAAATTTACTATTGCCTTGAATATTAAGAAGGTTTTGCCATTATAAAACTTCTACATATACATCTTTCTTCTTTCTTTCTATCATTTTTATGGAATTTATTAACGTTTCAATTTAGGAAAGACACTGTACATCAGATATATTCAATATAATACCAATTTTGGAATTGGGGCTTCATGTAATAACCAACACCGATTCTCATGGTAATTTTATTATATTTCTAAATAAGCATTATTCTTAAAACACTATTAATCCATTAAGCAACTAATTTATTCACTTTTGTTTTTTCGTGTTTATACGAGTATATACATTTTATGATGACACTAGCGAATATAATTCTCTTTATGTCAAATTATTACATAAAATTATATTGATTTCATTTTATTCTTTATCTAATTTACCTTCAAGAAAAAAAAATAATTAAATAATTACCTATATAAAAGGTATCTAATTCCCTATTCAATCCCACTCACGCGTTTTCAATTACAGAGATGAATTATTCAACGGGGGCTCATCTAAACAACAGTTTTGTTGGCACATATTTTACCGGATTGCCGTATTAATATACCCATGTAGGTCATATTAAACGCAGCAAGGTTCTCAAACACGATCGCGCGTTCATTATCTCATTCGTGACAGACCAAAGGTTAATGTAATAGCAGCCTCCTTCCCATTTGGTGCACATTGATATTTCTAGTCGATCTCCAGTTAAAATTTCGAACGTCTTCCTCGGAGCCGATGCTGTCAAAATAAATTTAAAGCACCTTCCTCTTTACCGTGTGTACACGAGGACGGCGTGTTAATGTTTTATTAATATTTAAAGTTGCGGGGAAGATCTGGGTTCGTATGTGGCGGCTAGTGGCCTATCGTATCCCGCACGCTCGCAGACCTATGGTCGGATAAAACATATTACGTGCAACATGCCGCTTGATTTATTGGCAGTACTACTGTCGGTTTTTTTTTTGTTATTATTATTAATCACTGGGATGAACTTGGAAGATTATGATCTGGTATTGGCTAAATATGGAAGGGATAGCCTATGGGTATGCAATGCCAGCTTATGACTTAAGCATCTCTATAGAATGTCGGAGCCATAAATGTTTGTAATGCCGAAATAGTTAAATAAACATTTAATTTTGGTTTGTACCTCGTATAGTAAACGATAAAATATCTGCGATATTAAACGTTGAAATACAGTTTATCATATACCAATTATTCGTATATGCTAAACTGTACTTAAATGGATTTTTTACTGTATTAAAAGTTTATTCAAATATTTTGCGCATTATAAACGGTGAGTTATCGCTTAGCGCTGGAAGATTCGACCATTTACTATATTATTAACAAACATCAAAATTAAACCTTTATTCAATTCTTAATATATTGCTTGGGATGTGTGAGATTTAACTATTATTAAGTCGGAAAATTCCAGTAGCAACTGCGGACTATATATATATATATGAACATGTAATTAGTAAAGTGTATACGCAAAGAATTAAATTATAGGTTGTCTATATTGCCCATATTATGCAGTTTATAATAGATATCAATTATGTAATTATTATGACTGTTTGTTGAAGCGCGAAGAAACAGTAGTAGGTGTTGCATTTAATCATTCAACAAGATCATCATAAAATACATACTACATTAATCAAATAAATTGATTCCATCATTTTCTTTTCGAATGAAATATATTTTTCTAAGTGCATAAAACGTAGAGCTCCATCACTCTTTTGAAATGAGTGACCAATGTCCATTTTACGAACATAAAATGATAGTTTTATTCAATAAATTTTTAGAAGAATAGAAAATGTAACTTTATATGGAGAGAATGGATGTCTTTCAGAAGCAGTGCCTGTTAGAGGGGGAGATGAGAGGACAAATCACCCTCCGCCCATTAGTCTCCAGATTAATTTTACTAAAATACTAAAAAAAAAATTCTACTTCTCAAACAGAACTTCACATTAATATACGACTAAGCAATAATTAGGCAGTAGCGATTGTACCTGAGTGATGAATTTGTTTAACTAGCTTTAGAGGTTTTAATAGTGTAAAACTGTAGATATAGAAGCATAGTCAGTTATTATTATAATAACAATATAAGAACGCTTTGTGCCATTATAAGAAATGAAAAAAATATGTGCGATTATTATTTAGAAAAACTGGAAAACTGCTTTTGTAGTAAGATTTGAACTTTATGAATATTGCAAACTATGGTGCCCAAGTAAGTTTTGCGCCCGCCGTGTGATAAACGATAAAATGTCCGAACTATAAACATTGAATAACCGTCAGTAATTATTATGCAAGTATGGTTGGATGTACGCCTAATTTTAGTTTATGTCTGTAGACTACAATAAGCTGTAAAATTTTCCGTCTGCAGAACAGTTTATCATATACCAATTATTAATGTCTTATTGATTGTATTTTAGCAGAATGTTTATTGTTGTACGTTTATTGAACCAGATAGGAGAAAATAGAATAAAAAATATTTGGTTAATAGACACAGTTAATATCTAACTAGTTAAAAGAAAATACGAGTAAATTACTAAATAAAATAATTAGTAATGGGAACGAAAACACCGATTCTTATAAGAAGGGAAAATCAAAAATTAAGAACCAAATAAATAACGAAAAACTAACCTTTTTGTAAAAGTAAATAAACTAAAATGAATGTGATTCTGCATTAAACAGAAGAAATATTAATTACTCAAACAATTTTTAAAGGAAATAAGAGAAATTATTGTTGATGGTAGAGCCAAGGTGGATGGTCTTCGAAACCTCAAACCCGCAATCATGTCCAGCATTTTGTAGTATTAATATAAATCATAAAAGTTGTAATATAGTGTTATTCTATGTTTACAGTGTTGCTTCAGTAATGACAATATGTGCACGGGAAAAGGTTACAAACACGCTTGTGCCAAGAAAATTCGGAAGCATCCTCCAGAACTTCTGATCGTCCTTTCCTGAAATTTTGAGCAATATCCTGTCTGCGCGCTATTTATACATGTATACCTACTTTATTCAAGTTATTTAAAGACTATAATCATAATTTCCTAATTGGTATTTTGGTAGCAAGTGTGACAACGTACAAAATTTTACACTCAAATCGATATGAGAAGCTCGATCAAAGACATCAGGTACCAAATGTTTAATAATAATAATATGCAATTATTGAGAGTTTAATTGCTGGCATCATGCAAAAATACGCATACCTCCATATTTGCCAGAATAGAAAAATCATACCACATACTACTCCTCTTCTGGGCTTGAATCATGTTTAATTTCTCGTAATCTTAGCCGAAGATTTAGGGTTGGCGTCGACACATGTTCAATTTGTCTTTTGCCTGTTCCTCCTTCAATCACATCCTTATTATTTGATACATATTTAAAACTTGAGGCATTATCAATACTATGTAATATTCCAATTCTATTTGCCAAAAAACGTCCAAATACAAACCAACGATGATGTTCCTAATTTTGTAAATTCGCAATGTTTAGTGAAAAGTTTACTGGTGCTGGTATACAGTAAAAAAAATACTGTGTTAATTCTAATAAATTTCTTCTCTATAAGCATCTCGAATTTTGCAAATTTAACAATCAATGAAGTTGATTTTACCTACCTTACCTACCAAGAATTTTATCAAAATTTTACAAACAGGTATTAATAAGGATAATATTATGTAAAAATTCCACAAAGCTTGCGAAATTTACAAAATATTCTTTAATTTTCACCTTGTTAACATCTACCTTTTGTAAAAAATATAAAATTGTGGATGTATATAAATAACAAATGTGTTAAAATTAACAAAATATTTTTTACAGTGTAAAAAGCATTAAGTGGTTACACTAATCGTACAACTATTTTATTTCTTTTCCAATAATATACTTAAATATTGAGATCAGATTCAAGCAAATAATAACCAAAAATAGGTAACCGGGCGCATAAGAAGATGTCAGATGACAATTAGAATAATTAGTGATAACTTTAAGGAATTGTATCAGCATATCTTAAAAAGCAAATTGCCGACAAGAAAAAATATCTATTCATGAAGTTAGAACAAGTTAAAGCAAAGATATATCACCGTCCATAAGCTTGTTAGTAATGAGAATTTAATTTGAGGGGTCACTTTTGACAACGCCTTTCCGTAGTGTTGTTGCCTGTTTCCTCTTTAATACTTTGAAAAGTACTGATCCAATCTTCTTGAAATTCGTACTTTTTTTCAGAGGAATTTGGTATATACATATTACAAATGTTATCGTTCGAAAAATGTACACAGAAAGTTCGACTTTTGGAATATGGTGATCTTTATGTTTCTTTTCCTCAAGCACTAATGAATATTTTTTAATGATTTTTGTTGTGTTATATTCCAAAAAGTTAAGTGAACAAAGTCCTTGGACAGTTTTTCAAAATATGAACTTAATCACGTTTTATGACAAACGAAAATTACAATTTTGCTAAATTTTGTACCAGCATTTTTCTTCTCTGGCTCTAGGAATTTTCTTATATACAGCTCTCGAGAGAACATTCACTATCGCTTGAATTGTATATAAAAAAAAATGTTTTGTGATTGACGACAATTTTAATATGTTGTGTTTGTCCATACTTGTTGGTTTTAAAATAGTGTAATTTGTGACTCAATTAAAAATAATTTTAATTGTATCAAATTATGTGATAAGAAGACTATGGAAAAGTAAACCAATTGTAAAATAACTACTTATACCTTTAAAAAGACGGATTTCCGTTCAAAACGTTAGGAAACAGTGTAAATTTAAGTAGTTAAGAAGAATTAAACATTGGCCACTAAACTCAAGAATTTTATTTAAAACTAGAAACCCTATTTGGCCAGGAAAGCAAGATTATTAAAAAAAAAATCAGCTAAGAACGTTCAGTTATCTTTGAGAAGGAGAAACGTGAATCTAAGGCACGACTTTTCAAGACAAGCGGTTTTCTGCCTGCATTTGAATTTTGCCTAATACCAGTGGTTTAATATATCCCTAGAAACGATACAAAAGGCAAAGCAATTATGCGGGCATTAGTAAGTGGACGTTTCCTGAGGCTTTAACATATTTTAACCAAAAAAACCACCATTTCCAACTTCCATTTGTTTGCCTGCTGCAATTCATATCGATATATTTAAAAATTAATTGAAGACACTGCGGAGAAAATGATTTGAAATGTTCAATTAATCCGTTATCGCTATACGTGTCCATATACTCATATCTCATAAATACTTAAAGGTAAGAAAAGTTCAAAGTTTGATTTTCCCATCTTAAAAATACCCGCCACAAAATTCGTAATTTTTCTAAAAAAAGGAATCCGACGTTAAAGGTTAAGAAAGAGTCTTGGTTTAATAAAAATAAGTTGTTTGTCCTCAAATTGTCTGAATCATCTTGAAGAAATGTTGATAATTGAAAGGGTGAAAAGAGTCAAAAAACCGTTGTTTCCTATTTTCACCCTTACAATATTCATCCTTCATTGGATACTTAGAATATAATATTAGTACTTGAATAGTAGTGATGGAACAATCTTAGAAAACTCCTTTCTGGTAAGCTAAATAATCAGGATCGTTCGACAAGTATACAACTTAATTTGTTTCGTGTTCAAATAATAATAATTTCTGGACTTACTTTGTCCTAGATGTACTCTCTTCATCCACGGATAAATCTGCGGCGGATTTGGAGTCTGTCCACCTTTCGTGTTGTTATTGTTACTTCCGGACTTCTCGTTGCTTGACGTCGAACTGGTGCTGGAGGCGGGCGACGACAAATTCTGCGACACCGTTGAAGATCCTGTCGCCTGTTTCCCTGGCGGTGAAGTATTAACGGACAGCGGCGACGTCAAGCCAGAACTTTTCGACGTTATCGTAACGCTGCTCGCGCTATTCGAAGTTTGCGTACTCGCTAACGGAGGCGTACTTCTAGTCGGTGCACCGGTCGTGCTCAAATCCTGCGGAGACGCGACGCTGGTCGACGACGTGGAATCGGCGTATTTGCAACTGGCCGAAGGATTGAGCATACCCGGACTTTGGGCACCGGGACTGGCGTGATGGAGGTGAGAAGCGCCGCTCGTCATTCTTTGCGGTTGTAATTGAGTGTAATCGCCCATGCCCGGTTGTAAACTATGTCCGGGGGCGGGAGTGGCATACGGATGTTGGGGATACTGGGGACCAACCTGTGGGGGTGAGTAACAAGCCGGGGGATAACCAGCCGCCGAAGCTGCATTAGGATTATAGTAATCAGCTCCTGGACTTCCAGCCTGGTGAGCTTCTGGATTAGATCTTCCTGGTTGCTGGCCGTAGCACTGGGCTAAGGAGTTGACAAATTGATACGAACTCATTCTGAACCGCTTAATACGATGTTATGATTGTATAAGTCATTGCATGTGTCTTTATACGAGCACGAAAATCACTAATCAAACACGATCATGTGTCTATCGGCAAACCTATGTCGTGTCTATTTAAGATTTCACTCGAAGACCACTATCCGAAAGCACTTAATAGATACTATATGCACGTGACAGTCGTCGATTAAGGGCTGCTATCTGTTCAAGTGCCACTGAATGACATCGCGAGCAATGTACGGACCTGTGGACACTCTTGCACTGACTGCCGATCAACTATATCACGTGGAAGCTTATATGATTGTGATAGACATTCGCGTCGAGACGATTGCGTAGAGGCGCCACGACTGCCCAGTGCCACACGTTGATTGGGTTTAGTGTATGCCAGGATACTATTCAAAGCGGAACCGCGATTCCTTGCGGGACGATAGAGCGAGACGGACCGACTCGTTAGGCCCCCGTCGGATCGGATGGAAAGAAATGGGTATCGTGGTGGGGTGCGACACGTTCGGCGTGTTGTGCGACGGCGGGCGCAAGCGCTGGGAGGAGTTTTGGCGGGGCAAGAGGCGGGACCGGTGGGTTTAGAGAAATTGATAATTTGTTGTGAATTGTTTAAGATTTGATGCTCAGCTGAGTCGTGCCTTGCGTGCTATTATGCAGCAAAAATTTATTCGACAAAATTCGAAACTGACAACTAAATAATTCGAATAATAATATTAAAAAGTTAAGAGCACGCTTATACACCATTAAAAAGAAAACTAAAAAAAAATTGATAATTTTCCGCTTCTCCCTCATTAACAAACAATAGGACACGAGTGTGAAATTTCTACAATCAACACCGGACCAACCGTTCAAAAGAGGTGATTTTATTTACGACGTCGTAAATTTTTACACCGGGTATTATTATGACAGAGTGAAGACCCGACTATTAACCCCTGAATGAAGTCTGCATAGTAGCGCCTTGATTTATTATCTCAAATCGTCCCCATGTAAACACCTTCATAACATAACCCCAGATACTCCGCGTTCTAACAGCTTCTTGGCGGTTAATTGATACATTAAGGCGGGTTGTTTTTCCTAGGATTAATTGTTTTAATTAGATTTATAATCTGATAGTGTTGTTTAGAGACGTCTTCTGCTGGCGGTTGTGATTCTTCATTCCTTAAGTGCAAATCAAATTTGATTGCTGTGTTTGGTGTAATTGAAAGGATTGATTGATGAAGCTGTTAATCAATATTGTTTTCATAAATTAACTTTTGAGTAAATGAGGACCTTTTACAACTTATCACCATTACTTAACACAATTTTATGTATAATAATTGATATACAAACTTGATTAATTTAAATTTAATGTATTCTGAAAATTCACGATTCCTTTTAATTATATATCGTCAATAGCCTTGTTACCATAAACAGAAATGAATATAAACAAAATCCTTTCTTTTAAGTTTTAACAAAATCAGGTTATATAATACAAGAATGCTCTTCAGTTATTATAATTAGAGTATATAATTAGAGTATATAAGAGTTGCTCATTAACTGTCGTTTTACTCCAAAATTGAAAAACTAGGTAAATTAAATGCAAAGCAGTTTCAATATTAGAAATCCTTTTTCTCTAAAATGTAAATAATTTAGTAGGTATTCCTAGTGCTTCGTGCATAAATCAAAATCAAACCTAAATTAACCTAATAAATACCAGATAAGATATTTATTTCCAGCTATTTTCGAGTTTGAATGTCTTCACTCTCTGTTATGAAACGTAGTTATGTAAGAATAGAGGATATTTGTTTTGAAATATACTAACGAGGAGTTGAATGAAATTAGAGGAAAAAATTTGAAATGTCACGTTAAATAACAGTTAAAACAAGATTCTAATATATTTGTGGGAGCAGCTTTGAAGATATCAAGAGGCGGTATTCTATTAAGCAATATAACTTATAATTTTTAACTGATAATGGAATTCTGTGCATATACGTAACGCCTGTAATGTTGCCAACCTCTAAGCACTGCAGATACGTATAGACAAAAATGTTCTACATGCATATATGGGATTCCACCATGAACATTAACTCCTAACAACATGTTGTAATTACCAGAAAAAAAAAATACTCAGGTGATCAACGGATTATAATAATACTCTTATTTTCTTTAAACAATGTTTGAAGAAAACACATTTAAAAAAAACAAATTTACTCAATCTATTAAATATATAAAAAACATACCAAAGCGCCCTCTAATGCGGCTTCAGTGACTTTGAATCACGTAAGTTTTCATCATTTTAGTCAAAAATATAAGATTCTATTAGTGATTGAAGTTAGTGTACTATCGTTCGAAATACGAAAATGTTACGAACTTACACGAAGAAATTAGATCATTGTAATGGTCTTTGTAAAACTAAGCAGCAGCCGCCGCTGCATTCTACCCTTCGCGTCTTTTATAAAATGTCTGTCTTTAATCACGTCTTCGTAATTTCCAACCCTAGGAATATCAGAACTATTTTCATTCCAATTTTACATGTAAGCCAAGAAATTTAAAATTAGCACCACATTCACATCAACCTAAATTTTAAGATTGTATTACTGAGAGACTGTGAAAGCTTTATAAGTAGTGATACCATAGTTATATTAATCTTTGTAACTATTGAAAAAAAAACGATACAAAAGTGCTTCAAGCTAGCAAATGATCTTTGTCATATCTGCTAGATATCTGATGATGTCAAATATATACCAATTACTTTTGTGGCAAAATGTTTCCAAATATACAGGGTGATTCTCAATATATGCGACAAACTTTAAGAGCTGATTCCTGAGGTTATTTTGATCATAAAAGTTCATATGAGTATATGTCCAAAACGGTTTGGTTTTAAAGTTATTGAATGTTTAATAATAAATTATGAACTATGACTAACACGATATAATATCACAGTTGGTTCTTCAAAAACTATTGTGTTGAGAGGGAATTGTTTATTTGTCATTTCAATATTTGCCAATAGTTGTCAGAGTATTCATTCAGTTTATTGCCAGTTTCTGTTTTTTAAAATGAATTACATGAATGCTGAGATGTGTGATATGCATTTCGTTTACTGTCTTGCCAATGGAAATTCGCGTGCAGCTAGACGTCTTTATGAAGAACGATACCCGAACCGTATCATCCCGCATCATTCAATATTTGCCCGCCTTCACTAACGTCTTAGTGAAACGGGAAATTTTAAAAAACGGACGACTGATAACGGACACCCATCTACAGTGAGAACTCCATAAGTTGAAGGAATGGTACTAAATGAAATTGAGAAACATGCTACTACAAGCACCAGAAAAATTTCGTTTGCTTTAAGCATTAGTCAGGCCACAGTTTGAAGAATATTGAAAGATCAACTGTTGTATCCATATCACATTCAACGGGTGCAGGCACTTTTGCCGGCAGATTTTCCGCAAAGAGTGGCTTTTTGTCAACGGATGCAACACAAAATCGCACAAAATCCTGATTATTTGGCTCAAATATTCTTCACCTACTACTACTACAGGCTACTTTCTCTAGAAACGCAATTATTAATTTTCATAATAACCACATATGGGCCGAAGAAAATCCGCATGAACTAATGAATGCCCGTCATCAACATCAATTCTCTGTCAATGTGTGGGCCGGAATTGTTGGAGATCACTTGATAGGTCTAATTTTTTTACCGATGCGGTTAAATGGCGAGGTATACCGCAATTTTCTTGAAGAGGAGCTACCCTTACTGCTGGAAGAAGTTCCGTTGCAATTAAGATTACAAATGTATTTTATGCATGACGATGCTCCAGCGCATTTTAGTTTAGTTGCTCGCGAGTTTTTGGACAATACGTATTCAGATCGGTGGATAGGACGGGGAGGTCCACAACCGTGGCCTCCTCTCCAGACTTAAATTCTTTGGACTTTTTCTCTTGGGTCACCTTAAATCATTAGTTTATACAACTCCCATTGAAAATGTCGATGAACTGAGAAATCGTATTATCGCAGCTTTCCAAATAATTCGAAATACCCCTGGTGTTTTAGAACGGACTGGCCAGTCAATACGACGGAGGATAGAAGCTTGTATTGCAGTTGGTGACGGTCATTTTCAACAATTAGTATAAGTTAATTTTGTTTTACTAATTATTTTGTTAATTTATAATAAAAACATTAATTATGTTAACTTACTATTAAACATTGTAAGACTTCAGAACTAAGCGATTTTGGACATATGTTCTTTATGAACTTTTATGATCAAAATAACCCCAGGAATTAGCGCTTAAAGTTTGTCGCATATATTGAGAATCACGCTGTATAGTCGTGCTAGTTAGGAGAAGTATCAACCTCACTAGAGAGCTAGCTTTCATCTGACGCGGATGAAAAATATGATAAATATCTCTTAAAGAACCTCTACTTAGAGTGACACATATCCCAATCGAACGCAAGGCAAAAGCCAGATTGCAAGCACGAGGAAAAAGATAAACCCAAAGCGAGAGATGTAACCCAAATTGCTAAGGTAATACGAAGAGTATCGAGGGTTAAAACGACCTAACGAAGATTCTAAACAACACCACCGCAAGTCTCGAAGAAACCCAAGGATTCAGCGAGGCAACGTCAGGATTACTGATAACGGTAATAGAAATGAATCAAGAGAAGATAGATCTGATTCAGAAACCATTCGTGATTGTGATGTACGATTGCTCCGAGTGGGAGCATAAATTTCGTGCAATTCACGAGGAAAATCTTCACTGGAGGAGTATTATAAATGACCTTCCACAGCCAAGGCACAAGAACCTAGTTTAAGGTTAAGGCATCCACAACGAATCTTCGAAAGGGCACAGATTTAACTACTGTTGAATTAATGGACCTTCTAAAGAGATGAATAATACTGGCCCTGAATTCAGATCAACGGAAACCAGTAAGAGGAAGATAAGGAGTCTGGGGTATCGGCTGGAACCTGATTTGTAGTAGAACCTAAAAAATACATAGAAATACTTAAAAATGCTGGCATTAACCAACTTTGGTCGCAGACAAAGTAGCTATGTCGAAGGATTTAACTAAGTAACTTATATTTATAGCAGAACTAGGTTTCAGCTTAAGGACATGGGAATGGGGGATAAATACAAAAAGTCAGGACACTGCAGTGTTTCTGGAGATTTTATGTCAGACGATTCCTATCAAGCTAAAAAAAAAATGCTAATAACATTTCACAGTACAAAATGTTGACTCTGAGTAAGTACCCTTTGTTGTTATTGTCCAACATGATGATAGATATATTTCTGAGACTCTACGTGGTGTATTTTGGTTATTTGTAATAAACCTGTGTGATTAAAATCTGTTGATATGCGAAACTAACAATACTCAAAAAAAAACGCATCTTTAGCTAATTATGATGAAGGTTGATTACTAGCTCGAAAGGGCTGTATGGATAAATATTAATTACCATGGATAAATACTAATATACTATCATTCCTGCATTAAAAAATGTTTGTATTTGTATTTCATACTTTCTTGATAATATTTATTTTTCTCAATGTAGGTAAACGTATCCATCTTAACATCAGGACCAATATGTTACACGAAAAGCACATGGGTAGATACCAAAAACCAATGTTCACCACTTCCTTCCGTTATGCATAAAAATAATCAGTAAAGCTTTTGTAAATGTGTGGTATACTTTCTCTAGATGTCTTGGTCAATCTTTCAAATTCAGAAGACATTTTAAAAGTACTGAGACTGTTTCTCTTCTTCAGCTTCCCCAAGAAACATATCGTTGGTGTAATCGTAAAAATACTTTCGTAAGTATTCTGATGAATAATTGTTTCAGTTATTGTTACAAAAACAGCCTTACAGTTAGAACATTTGTAGGAGCTTCTCTCAATATAAAAAGAAAACTTGATATAAATATATTTGGGTATATTATGTCTAACATGAAATAGCAAAAATTATATTACACTTTATTGTAATTAGAAACTGAAGTTGCAGTGGCAAGGAAAATGCTAACTATTGAGAAAATAAATCAGCCCTTTTTCAAACATTTATGTATTTCTACTGCAAAAACATGGTTGGTAAGATTAAGGGTAATAAAATGTATTATAAGAAAAATGTAATAAGTTTCGTGTTATATTTATAGGTGTGATTGCCACAAAATTTGTAGGCGTTTCAATGGGAGCATAATAATATTTTATGTCAATAGGTACTACATAATGACTTCAATTTCCTTAAAGAGATTCCAACATTTCCAAGTTTAAAAAGCGATTTTTTTCGTTTTATGTTTTACAGTAAAACTATACTTGAAATGAATAGTTCAAGTCCGGCATTATTTTGAACAACTGGAAATGACTTAAATTCATTTTTGAAATTCAGAACTTCAAACAGTAAGTGAACTAGGATTTAGGAAATCGAAAGGTGCTTATATTATGGTTAAAAGATGGAAAACCTCAGGTGAACTTCCATTCACCAATTCCCATATGATTGCTTTATTTTCAGATTTTTTTTAATGAGCTGATCTAAAAGTCCATTCTGCATTCATCTTACATTCCCTCAAAGCAGTTCAACGAAATGCGCTGAATTTTATACAATAGAAATGAACGTTCTTCCGGAAGCTTATCTAAATGAAATATATAAGACGAGAAAAGAGCATGAGTGTGTAAAAAGCTATGAAAAGTTTTCTACAATTTTGGATTTTTCATGAAATTAGGTCAAAAATTTAAAAACCTTCTCTTTCAACTTTTAACTCTTTAAAAACAATACAAGAAGAATCGTCCAAAAATTCATTGTTTCAGAAGAAATTAAAAATAACTTGGTTCCAAAGGCTGTCCCATGAACTTTTTGAAATATAAATATTAAAATTATTAAATAATTTAATTTGCTCTCCTGTACTCCAAACTCCTAACTCAAAAATAGGCACTACATACATACACATGTATAACTAATACTTTTGTAGAAGTAAATTTAGACTGTATGGACTAGCAATTCGATTTGCTTGCTGAACCAACGAGAACGAAGTGTATCTGAATATAATTGGTAATTGTTTTCAAAAATAGAAGACCTCTTTTCTGGCTCGAAGATAAATATAAGATTGTTTTCGAGAGAGGATTTCCGTTTTTTTAATTCAGATGGAATAATATAGTTATTCTTATAGCAGAAGCACTTCGAGTGTTCTTTTTTTTTAGCAAATTATTAAAAAATTGAGGATTATATTAATGAAATTAGTAGTCTTACAATAATTTCTGTTGTAGAAATAATGTTCTTCTATATTGCTATTGAGTTACAACAAAATTTTGATATAATCAGATTGTCATATCTCACAACAAGAGGCATTGATGATTCAAAACGATTTCATTACATCTGCAATAACTGGTCTTCAATACAATTACGCTTAATTGTCATAATTCATAACACATTTAATGTAAATATAAACACATATATTCTCCTTGTATGTGTGCAATTATTGTTATTTTATTACCTCTTTTATAAAACTTATTGCATGATCATTCTATGTTCAAACACCGTATTGTCGGATACACAATATTTATCCTATATTATTATAATACCTTCGTGGCTACAATTGTTTCATCCTATGTGCACGGAGAAAAAAATGTGTTCTTATACCGATTATGTTATGAATGTTATGATTTATCACAACTGAGGGTAATTATTGTGAAAGCGACACATTGTAGATACTAGGAGATGTAAGTAGTAAACCTTCAATGCTCTGACAACTCCAACTTTTTTTGTAAATACGACAGCATAAACATACTAAAACGTTCTGCTACAACTCTTAAAATGCTGCAAGTCAGCTACCAATTTATGGTCCTCATTAACACAATATGTGTTGGATCGATATTGGTTAAAACTAATTTAAATGAGTTTATGGAGTAGCTTATCATATTTTCCAATAATTACAGCAGGCTAATCATTGTACCACAACTACAATAACATAAGAATACAATTAAATGTCACTCCCTTATTGTAGGCAAATTACCACCATCAACAATGTTGTGAAGAATTATCATATGATATTTTCCCAGTTTTCCTAGAAATCCGTTTAGACATATTCAAATGCCCGTGCTTTTTCAATAACTGAAGTAGTTTAAAGGATTTTAAAACTATCTCTCTATTTTATTAGTCAGAAAAAATCTTTTGTATTGTTTGAACTATTCCGTCAAAGGTCCGTACAATTTAAAAACACACAATCATTACATTTTTTTTTTAGAAACCTACCTTCATTATGTATGTCAAGAGAGTATATTAAACCTATACAATGCTTATCAATTGGTTCTACAGATACCATTTTTTTCTGCTAACATAACTTCAATTTACAACGATAAATCATGTTATTTTGTATTTATGTTAACTCAAAATTACTATATAGTAAGATTACAGTTTATACCCAGCCAAGTATTTTCTACAAATTGGTAATTCAGCAATCGTAAGATTGTTACCTACTAAACGCGAAATGTGTATGAAACATTTCCCGTTTACTACCACTTTTTTCCCGTTACTTGTAAATAATGTGTTATTGATGTATGTAAAACATACAATTTGAGATTGTCATTTTGTGATGTTTCAGAAACATTTTTTAATTGTACAAAGTTAAGCGCGCCCGCGCACCTACTTTCGTATTTTCCGGAAAAAAGAGAGATTATGGTCAGATTTTCTGTGTAAAGTGATTGTGGATAGTGCGGATACAAATTTACAACTTTTCTTTTATAATTTAATTTTGATTTTATTTTTACAGATATGGAATAGAATACATGTTTATTTGCTGTAGATTCAGATCTGAACACAAGCAATTATCGTAAAGTACACAGCATCGAAACAAATAAATGAAAAATATGAAAATGTATATGACATTACAAATATATGGCTAAATTAATTACAAACATTAATAAAAGACATGTAATGGAAAGACACGTTCTCTCAACACCGAATATTCCTACAGTGAGCTCCCCCGAATTAAATCGCTAAAGCTATAAAAGCATTTGCCCAGTAAATAATCTTTTAACTTTAACCTGAACAATTTAGTATTAGTGATTTTTTTTTATTTCTGCAGGAAGGGTACTAAACGCTTTTACAGTTGCTTTGTTTGTCTGAATATGAATAACTATTATAAACTTGTGCTAAGTGCGTTTTAACGCTTTATAACCCACCCTTCCTCTGCTAAAAATTGTTTGGCAATAGGAATTTGCGAAAACTGGCTAAACTAGTAAACTATCTACCGACTTCCTACCCTGTTATAGCACATTGCAAATGATATGAAATCGGAAAGTAGAGACATATTGAAAGGTACGTATCTTTTGTGAAATTATTTCTATGCATCTAATAATTTAAAAAGAAATATTATTGTTACAGTGTCCGAAACTTCTATGTGCCATATATATTTCGAATTGGTTATAGTCAACTGGCTTCGGCAAGCTATTTTGTTTTATTTTATGAGGCTCGCTTACATTGACACGTTAGTCTTTGATTCATTTTAATTAACCCTTAAAATGTAACATTTCATTTTTAATACAGTGGAGTCACATATTCGTGTCAATTAACATTTATTCAAAATCAACGCGTTGGCGCAAACAGCACTTAGTTGCAATAAATAAAGATTCTTATATCATCTCCAATGTCCTGTATCAGAAACATCCCAACAGAAACGTTTCATTCGGTATGTTACAAACGAAATATAAAATGGGGCGGACATAAGCAGTTTTAGGAATGTTGCAGAAATACAAAAATGTTTACTGGGTACTGTAAAACAACAGAGTGGTATAAGTTTTCCCTTTCGTCATAGCTTACTATTTTGTGATTATGACAACGGCATTTTTCTGTGTGTGAAAATCACTGCAATTAAAAAAAGTGATTTATTCCTCCAAATATGCACATTATACACTGGAAAACCCAATTGTTTAACAGTACCCGAATTTGCTAATAGGCAAACAATTATTTGATTAACCAAACTAAATTATTTGTTCCCTTAATCTCGGTTTAGTTTTTAGTTGTGGAAGTAACTAAAAATCTTATTGAATTAACTACATCCTTCTTGACAAAATATATCTTTTTTTCACTTGAATAAATAGATTTATACCTTAAATAATTTATTAACCTTCAGACGCAATAATGAAGAAGTGACTAAAACTCGGTAAGTTACCGCTAACAAACTATTACTAAATAAGGGTAAAGTAATGTCCAAAAGCAACATTAAATGTTTCAAATATTCTGAAACCTACATTTTTCGTTTGTGTTCATAACAAAAGGATACCAATTAATCACACGAGAATCATATTTTACCTACTATTTTTCTTCTTTTATCTTTTAACTATATATGCTTCTTGTATATATGTATTATGGTAACATATATAAAATATATGCGTTTACAAACAATCCATTTGCAACGAAGAAACTGTTCCACATTATTGCATCTATTAGGGAATCATATCTGTACCGCATAAACGTTAAATGATGTCTGTCGATATGTCACTGACACAACTGTCTGAATTTTTAGGCGACCCTTTCAGTTAAGCGTGAGAGAACTACCTGTATTAAGCGAATTTAGCAACAACACATCACCCCATAAACCTATATGGATCGGCTGGCCTGCAGGCGCATAACATCGATGCAGACTCGTGCTTTAAAATTAATGCCCCCCGTACACTTAACAACCTCATGTGTTATGTTAAAATGCTAAAAGGCGTCGTATCTAGTCTCTTCTGGCGAACAAAAAAGACGGTCGAACAAAACAAAAAGGAGACAGTAGCGATAGCATGAAATTTTCAGGCAATTCTTCTATTATGATGCATCTTGCCAGATGACATTTGCATAATTTTAGGTCCCTTTCGGGGATGAAGGTCAACTGAATGCGGAGCTGGTATCTGGTATGAGAATGTCTTTTTGTTTTAGACAAAAGAAAAGAGGAAGGCGATGTTCTTGTGCATGTGGTTTTTAGATATTTCTCACTTCTTGGAAGAATTTCTTAAAAAAAATATGTGCAATAAGTACCTTTTTTCGGATGCCTGGATATTTTTAATTGTCACTATGAATCATAGTGCTCTTTGTGAAACATTGCATAATACATACACATATATTGCAATTTCAATTCAAGTACAAGCACTATTCAAATTATTCAAGATATAAACGTTATATCAGTATACACTGGGATTAGTTTTCGTAAAGAATTATCAGCTAGTACAGTCAAACGTTAGAAACATGTTGAAAAACGGTTAAATGAAGTTCTTTCTATCAGAGGTTGTGTAATACACGATACTAGGATTAGTTAAACCAAATTTACAAAATCCCGTAAAATTTATAATGAAGTGAAATAGTGAAAGGTTTTAATTTAGAAGATATATAATGATAAAGAAGAAAATATGGTTAGCTGCTTGCTTTTTGACGAATTAAAGACGAATTGTTTGTCGTTATCATGTTTCAACATGGGTATCATCTTTCCTTTATCAAAAAGCTTTTTTCTTCAATAATTCAGCTTCCCTTCATCTTTCCTTCATTTTTTAGCTAACCCCATAACTTTTGATGATTTTTCTAGTACCTCTGAGGGTATCTGATAAAATTGATATAATGGTACCCGGATTAAAACGTATTCCGATATCCTTGTCCTAGAATCTACTATCAGGTGTTCGAGTCTGGTTCCACTACATGATTCTTTGGGCTCAGATTCGTTATCATGCTTTACGATCTGGTATATCGAGTTAGGATTTCTTATATTTTGAAACAGATCTTAGTACTTCGAATAACCTTGCATAAAAGATATAAATTATCTAACAACTGAATGGCAATATACGTATTTATTATAACTGTTGGTATGCGACGAGCATTTACATTTCTGCATACGATTTGTGTTTCGATATTCTAGTTTGTGTATTTACCTAATTTTAATCGTGTATTAATCGTAGTCAAACAAAATATTAAAACACACAAAACTAGGCATACATTGAACTGCTTATGCAATAAGCTTTAAAGATTTTTTTGTTCGGGGTAGATGCCTAACCAATTATTTGCTTATCAGGCACCTCTACAAAGCCAAATCTCCCCCTTAATCATCATTACGGCCTCGGAAAAAAGCGGTTACCGTAATTGACTAGAGTGAGATGCGAACCTGCGACCTCGTGCACTAGTCGCCTCTCCTTAAGGCATTCGGCTAATATATATAAAGTGCATATGTATTAGCCGAATGCTTTATTATTCGTAATAATTATAATTAGAATGCTTTATGAAAAGCTAAATAACTACAAATCATCCTAACCCCGTACTCCGCCTAAAGGTACTACACGATGATACCTATTCTATAAGTACTATATGGATTCCATAACAATTGGAATGTCCCTTCTCTATGTAAATAATTTCCCTGTGATTGTTAATAAAAAACATAATACAGTAGCATCGCAATTATCTGAATACTGATTTATGTGAACAACAATAATGTGAAAAGTGTGACTAGTTCAGAGAATCGCGAGTCTACTGTAAATCGGCCAGCTATCAGTTGGCGCCCATGGAACGACTTTAGTTATCTCCCACTATTCGCCAAGGAGTAAGGGAAAACCATGGCAAAAACCTTACTCTGCGAGCAAGATCTGAGAAGAAGTCCCAGACCTTTTTCAGCTAATACAGGCGCCTTACATTTACTGAACCGCTGGAAGGTTTTGGATTCGGATGTAGCTGTTTATTATTTACCATTTATTTTGCTATTTACTATCCGGATCAGGACAGCTTTACTTTCTAATCATGCTAATAACATTAAAATAAAAAACAGGTTCTATCCTTAGTTGTTTTAGTTAAATGCACATAGAAAAACGATTACTTCATATACAAGTGATTATCCCTTCAGTCAAGTAGATGGTACCTTCATACATAAGCAAAGAAGTATTTACTTCTATGAAGAATAGTAAATTCTTGAATATTTAAGTAAATATATAGTTGATTTAAGCACTCACATATTGATGTGTCCCGTACGCGTTTGCTAGCATCCCCCCTGATAGATTAGATGGTTTAAAATTACCAATAAGAATCAATATACTTTTGCACATGTGCAATTCCCACCATTACCTAATACTAACTAAATTTAGGTATTTAAAATACTTCTACGAAGAAAATTACTATTTGGTTTCAGTAATATTTCAGGAAAATAAAATATTTTGCAGGAAGAGGCGTAATTACTCAAACCGATAATATTTTCCTAAATGAAGTAAATATTTGCTTGTGTTAAGTGAATATAGTCAAGAAAATATTATTATTTCAATTAAGAAATCGTTTTTCTGTGGCAACCGCCCTTAAGTTTTCCATAATCGATCAGATTTCCTTTAGTCTTAAAAAAAATATATTTTTCCATAAAGGAAGGAGTTAGAAAGAATGTAATGTTTAGACTTCGACGTAGAAGAGCAAATATCCTTATTAGTAGAGTTTAAAAGTGCTTAATCCAAAAGGGGCTTGTCGATAAGGTAAAACGTAAATTTTTAAATGAATCACGTTTCTCAAATCAAACAATTATATTAATACTAGCCTTCATAAGAATTGCTATGTATTTACAAAGACAATACTAGATAGTACCTAATACAAAAAACACACAAACACAACATCTACGGATATAACACACACATAATTAAGATAATCTTTATAGGTATATAACGGAGCAGATGCACAACCACCAGTGCAGCCCGATTTGTACCAATACAATAAAACTGTCTATCGCACACTGTACAAACTATTTTGACACCACCATAATATAAATCCTGAAATTCACCGATATAGTTTTCTATATTATGAAACAATGGTCGTTTTCTGGAAATTCTACGCCCGACATTGTATTACATTTGCAATGCGTGAAACGTCAACCGAAAATTGTACTATCTCACCTCAAGACTCTACTAACACTGATGCTAGATACTAGATACACGAATCGGAGGGAGCGATTTTACTGTATATGGCTAAACGTCCTGCATAGCGCGAGGCGAGTGCGGACCGTGTAAGCCGACACATCTGACTACTCTAGTAATATACGTGAATTATCTGGAAGTACGCGTAACAAAACTGAAGATCTAGATGCATTATTTATTTATTTATAAGTTATGATTTACCGATGTTTCAAAAAAGAAAGTTCATATTACACTAGTAATTGGCTTTCAGCCTTTCATAATGCAAACAAGTTAATTTCCAAGGAAATATTAAAATCTCCGCATACGTTAATAACCTGCTATCCAGCGGGCTCAAAAAATCTTTGATAGATGTTGAAGAGTAAAGGTCCCAAATTCGAGCCTAAAGGTACGCCAGAAGTGAAACACTTTACTGAAATCCACTAAAGCCTATGTAATGAGAGGGTAACTCAGGTAAATGCCATAAGTGACAATATGAGCTGTTTAAGTTTTTCAGGAGTACGGAGTTATTAAAAGAATTGATAGCTTTCGAAAGGTAACGCATATAGGGGCTTACTAATAAATTGGATGATTCCAGCCAAGGTAGCAATGGTTATACATGCCCGATAAATAATAATACTAATGTTTTTACTTCAGTTTTGATAGCAAATTTAGGGTGCTTAATCCATTGTAAAATAAAATAATTTAAAATATTAATAAATTAATGACTTAAATACAAGATATCAAATAAAAGATGTATGATCCTATCTTGTTGTATTAAAATGGACCTGCTATTACCATTCATCTTTCTACTAAAAATTGTACAAATTATCAAAAAAAAAATCCAATAATAGGATAATGTTTTAATACTGTGATATTGGCGGCATTCTAATAGAATAACAATCTGTGGTTGAGGTAAATATTGCAAAGTAACACAGTGTACGTGCAACAACTATAAATTTACCACCATAATCACTTTATACTCTAAGCATTTTTGCAACGTGCAAACTTATAAATTGTTGATTGAAGATACATTATCCTATGGGCATTTATATCCACATCGCGTCGAATGCATGTGGGATTTGGGGACCCCAGAGCTATGACCCAACAACCGTCGTCGCTGATTAAAGTATATATATTATAATAAACGCCATACTCTAATAAATGCTTGCATCCAAGCTCTATCCGAACATTATTTACGTGGGTATATTATGAATTTTTTACTGACCTATTACCGACTTGATTAAGCGTAACTGCAAGGAACATGTTTAAAATAAGCACTTATTAACTGTATACTGTCCGAGAAGGGTATGAAAGGCAGTGATAACAAAGTACGCTGCGTTTTCCTTTAATTTCAGGAACAAAATTGTGCAGCTGCTACGCGTCTTCGTAATATTATTATTAATTTTACACTTTCGGCAAATTACATCAAATGGCAGACAATTTCAGAAATTATAATGCTAACCAACACTAGTTTTGTGCTATAATGACAGAGCATCTCATAATGTAATCTGAAAATCTAGTCATTATTTACATAAAAATTTTAGAACGCTGAAATGCCTTTAAATGCCGTACCATTCATTATGACTTGTCTCAGGTATCTGCACAAAAATTATTGCATGCCAAGAAAGGATTAAATGCTGTATTATTACGTATATTACGTATATCTTACAAGGATCGTTTCGTTTAATTTGCTACTTTTTAAATTATTTAGATCTATGCTACCTTTTAGATGCCATACACCATGAGAACGAAATATATTTTTTTTCTGGTTTTGAAATTTTTCGTAGTATCTGGACAACTAGGTACACAAGAAAGTAAAATTTGGTTCGCAAATGAGATCATTGTCAATTGCAATGTTTTAAACATTGGAGTCTATTGAAACAGAAACCTTTGGAGTTTTATTCGGTATTTATAATAAATATAAAATGCTACATAGGCAAAATAGAAACTAAGTTAATCATAAAATGATGCCCAAGCCGTAAAACCAAAGAATTCCGACAGACTAGCAATTACGTGGGAGAAGACAGAGGTAAGCAATATAAATCATAAGATACATGTACCAAAACTAGACACTGTAAGAACGTTGTCGCCTATTTAAGCATCCAATATCGACTTCTTGTTTCAATATTGTTCGGTCTTTTTTAAATAGTACTTTTGCTATTAAAATTTACAAACTACAAATAAAACGAAAAAAATAAATATTTTTTTTTAAGATTTCCTAGTAAATCCAGATCCAACACAGCAAAATAAACTTCATCTATTAATCTGACGTTTTCTGACCATAAATTCCATAGTGAATTTAAAATTGTCATTCAGAAAACGTTTCTGTCAATTTACTCTATGGAAGTAATTTTTAGAAATAAATTTATTAAGAATTAAGTAAAAGAAATATTTTAACCTAAGTAAAATAACCTAAGTTATGGTCCTTAAGGATACGTAGAATTAAAATATATAGTATTAATATTTCTATGAGCAGCACAATAATTTTTTGAAAACTTAATTATAATAAGAGCAGCTTATGGTATAGAAACTTCATCTGGATTCCTACAAAAACCCAATATGACTATTAGTAATTATTTTTAAAATTTCTTTTCTTTTCTTGGTCATATCTTCTTTCTTTGCCTTGGTTTTTAGGTCCACAGAAAAACATGGAAATGTACAACATTTCGCTCTTATTGCGAAAGCTTTTTCAAGTTATGAAAATATATATAAATTGTAAAGGGATAATGAAAATTGTTCACAAATATTTTTTGTTTAATAAATGAAAAAATTATATATTTTTGTAATTAAATAACATTATAAAAAATATTATTGTATTTAGTTGTAAAATTAAGTTATGTAGTGTTGTGAAGTATTGTATGTCTGTTTTATCATTAACTGCGTTTTTAGGTTTATAAATTTGAATCATTTCAAGTACTTATATCATGTGTTTTTAAGTTTTGTTCTTTTTTTTAAATTGCTATATTGTTAAAATCTAATGTATGATTTTGAGTTATTTCATGTTTTTTTAAGGTTGTAAGCTTTTTGTCATATATCTTTTTATTCTCTTTTCTAAATATTGCATGGTTTCACCAATATATACAGCATTACAATTTTAACAGTCTATTTTATAAACTGTGTGATGTTTTATTTTTCTCAATTTTTGTTTTTAATTTTGTATAGATTTGGTTTTGTAGTTTGTTGCTTTGTTAGGCAATTTTGTAATTGTGTGGTTGCGAATTTGATTTATTTTTCAAATAAATGTTTAACATAAGCAATTTTTATATATTTTGAAATCGTTTGACTATTATTTATATTTTGTCGATTTATTATAGAAAAGAAAAATTCTTTGTTTGAATATTTTATTTATAACAGAATTTGGATAAAATTGAATGGCAATTATACTTAAAGATTTTGCAAATATACCAATAACGGAGTTCATTTATGCAATAGAATTAACACTAACACAAACATATATCCAATACAAAAATAAATTTTATAAACAAATTTTTGGATGTGCAATGGGTTCACCAATTTCTAGTATAATTGCACAAGTTGTTTTAGAACATATAGATGAAGAAATTTTAAATAAGTACAATAGATTTCGAAATATTTTTTCAAAAGATATGTAGATGATTGCATAACCGCAAAAAAAAAGACAAAGGAAAGAGATTATTTGTAGCTATGTTATTTGTGGCTGTTGCAAAAATAGAAAACTCTCTGGGAACATCTATGATACCACTATCTAAGTAGTAAACTCACATATACGTTTTCATGCCACATTTTTTTTTTATTTTTGAGCCTTTGAATTTATGGACACTGTCTGAATGTGGGTTACTTACCTTACCCTATGATATGACCTAGTAATAGTACTATTACTTATTGCTAGTGAAATGTATCGAACGAGAATATCTAGCAATCTCGAAAATTGTAAGTGAGTGCAATATGTGACATAAAGAATTTAGATGGGTATTGCAGTCGCGTTTGTCTTATTTTCAAAACGCATAATAAATAGGTATGCACACATGGAATTGTAGAAGTGTAGGTAGAGTAGTTGCCGATATAGCCCGTTACTGGACGGTGTAGTCGTTCGGTTTGCTCGGTTATCATGTGAAACATGTTCGGTGCAGAAAAGTGCAAGTTGTAGTGTGGTCGTCAACTTGTATCAGGCAAAGGTCAGACTAAACTAAGTAGAGAAAGATGTAACTTAGTACGACTATTTTATTATTAATCTATGACTATTTCTCTTTGATTTTTATCGTCTTATAGTTAAAGAAAATCTGTTTAAGTTGTCGTCAGCTGTTAGGTTATAATTGTGGCATCAGCTCTTCTGAACTATGCTGATGAATTGTTCGATGGCCGAAAATCTGTAGAGAAATTAATTCAGTTCTAAAATGTTCTTATGAAATAGGGGAGGGTGGATCAAGATGGGGCCACGAGGCATGATGCGGACATCGTCTTATCTACAAAACGGCAGTAAGCATCTGTCAAATAATAGCAGTCCTAATATTGACAAGTGCTGTTTTATGTTTGTTGTAATGTAGGAAACTTTACTAGTCGTAATAACAAAGTTATTGCTGTTTGTGCGTGAACTTTGCAATTTCCAGAATTTCGTTATTATTTTGATGGTGAGTTCAACGGCCAGTATCGGAAGCATAAGTAAATTATTTACAACTACACTTTTTTGTGCTTATTAATTGACATGTATTACATGTATTTTCTATAGTGTGTTATTTGTTTATTTCAAATATTTAATATGTTATTATAACATAACCAGAAAATGTCCCGAAGAGACAAGATGGGGCTATTGGTATGGGGAAACATGGGGACATCATTATCTCACTCTTCAGTCTGATCCGTTATGCCTGGATATGCCATTATGCCTTCTCGAAGACATAATGCCTATTTCTCATGTTAGGAATAAAGTACAAGTTCAATCAAAGCGTAACAAGGGAAAGACAACAATCCTTACAAGCACTACGTATAAAAATCTGCTACAAGAAAATAGAAGTCTGGAGAATCCTTAAGGCAACTAGAAGTGCTGAGGGAGAGTTAAAGGAAAAAAATGACAAAGAAGAAAACAGAAGAGATCAAGAAGCCAAATTTTGTAAGGCAAGCAAAGAGATAGATTTTTAGAAAACGTCAAGGAAATAATCAAGTTCTTTTGTTGAGGAAATTGACGCTCAATGTTAGTAAGGAGAAGTACTGATACAATGCCATGGATGGCGAGGTTGGGTACATGGAGGCTGTGCGAATAACGTAGATGAGTTCGTCTTCTATTGCCTCAATTGTGAAGATTAAGTTTAATATTCTTATCGTTATTGTATTTTTTATTTTATTTTAAGTAGTTCCGCTCTAAAGAGTTTAAGTTTTGTTCCTGCATCTTTTAAGAATATCTTAAGATTTTTTTTTACCTATTACCTAGATTTATGGTACGACCCATTCTTAATTGGAACTATATTTACACATTTCTTTTCAAAATTTTCTCACAACATCAAGAGTACCCATCGAAAAATTGTAAATTCATTCATCAGCAGATAAATGTTTAAAGATTGCAACAAGCGCACTTAGAACCTTGTATATTAATTTGCAATCCTGATACAGTGTTCTAAAGCTTAATGTTCCCATCTTGCCCCACCTTCCTCTACATAAACTACGTGCTAAAAAAACACTTTGAAGGAGCTGAGTCACAAAAAAGACATTTTGGCAAGTTTGAAGTAGTAATTAATAACTACTAGTTTTCAGTAGTAAATCAACAATTTGGAAAAAATACCAACAATTAGCAAAAAATTCATAAAATGTCACATCCACGCGATTGTTTATGCTGATGATCAATGGCATCTTGTGGGTTCTCATCTCCCAGACTTGCTATAGACGACGACAAAGTTCCTGCAAGGTGTTTGCTGCTTGTGGTAAACGCCTTATGTGGCGACTCATCATATCCAGCACATGCTGAACCTGGTGAGCGAGCAGGTCAGGGAAGAATTTTTACTTCCTCTTCGTGTATGAAATTCTGACAGATGATTATCAGCGACTTTTCATATGCAGCCTGTTGTTTTGTTTAGATTTCGGCTTTGTGGCTGACTTCCGTCGAGCTGTTCCAATTTTTTGGCTCGTAGTTTATTATAATGTGCTGTAATTTGTGGTTTTAGCTTGTTAAGAAAAGCACATATATAAATATTTACCGTGTATTGTATAGGAATGTCACAGCAGAATTTTGTTTTTAAAATACAATTTATTTCATTTTAATATTATTTTTACTATATCTTTATTCTACGGTTTACCACTTTATTTTCTGTTTGGAGGCAATTTCCTTCTCCCTTTTCAAGCTTGTGAAACAAATTGCTAAATCCATTTCAAACACATAGAAAGGCTTTTAACATTAAATCTTTGCTAATCTTAGATGCAAATTGTACAGAGGCACTTGTAAAAGATTTCAAATAAAGAAAAGAGTAAAATAATGATAATAATTCAATATGGGCTTTGGCCAAATATGATCTTACAGTTTGCTGTAAGATCATATTTTAAGTACCTTTTTTATTAAGACTCGCTTAATTTTTGACATATCTTGGACAGTTTTTCTACATTGTTATGACATGATGCTGATCCACAGATATTCATTATTCGACTGCTAAGTAATAAACCAAATCTATTCCTGTTTCTTCTTTGTCTTTTAAATTTGTGAGAATAGTTTTTTCAGTCCTTTACAGTTGCTGCTTAATATAAGCCTTACGTGACACCTGTTCATAGAAGTATTAAAATTCAACGGAATTTTATATTAAGCAAATTATTTTCTATCGTAATAGTACTACATCTAATGCACCTGTTCTATAGCGTAGCAATAGTGTATGGCATTTATATATTCTTTTGCACTACCCACTGCTACAATATTTCGTCACATTATCAGAGCAGAGAAACACATTCTCAGATTGAGAAAATATATTATTTTAACGGTATTTTCTTGGAACACCAATGATAATGTTTTAATATAAGGGTTTCTACCAGTGTTGGGCAAGTTAGGGAAAGTGAATAAATTTCTACAGCGATTAGACATACTCGTGTGTTGTCGGCTCTCAGTAAATCACTAGTTAACACTACTCCACACTCATGACGCGAATAAACACGAATGTATCTAGTCGCTGTAGAAATTTATTCACTTCTCCTATCTTGCCCAACACTGGTTTCTACTCGCGTAAAGATTATGGACAATATTGCACCAAGAAAATATATTTGTTATAGCTAACATTTTAACTCAAAACAATGTATTTTGGAATAAATTGCATCATTTCTAATTTTAGAATAGATGGTGAGTGCTGTTTCCTGTATTGTGTTCGTGGCGTACGCACGTGTCATATCGACACTGGCTTTACTTTTTTTAGTGTATTATATATTTGTTTCGTACCTTTTCATGGTGTCACCCTCCGCAGACACACTACAATTTGCGCACCTACCTAGACACACATGGGTCTGTGGTGTCCGGCTGCTTTTTATCATACTTAGACTTGTCTAAAAAATCTGAAAAAAATTCAGGAGAATAGTTTGAGATCTATAGAAAGAGATCATGCATTGCGTTATGGATAGAAATTAATTTTTATTATTATTGTCTCAATGGAAAGTAACACGAGAAATGCACGAATTTCTAAAAACGGCCGGATACCAAAGACCCATGTGTGTCTACGGAGGGTTAAGTTACCAGGAATTGTTATACATAATATGTTTAAAATTTTTCATAGGCGTTTTACGATAAGTATATACATACGTATTACTATAGAAAAATTAAAGTACATGGACGCGTTTGTGAAACATTTTTTTCAGACTGGAAGTTCACTGCCTTAGAAGATATTTTTGAAAGTAAGTAATTTACCTTTTGTTTTTACGTTATTAATTTTAATTAAGTTCATTGTTGTAGGACTCGTTTTGCTGGATGATCTATACTGTCAAAAAGCAACAATTATACATACCTCGTCTCAAAATAACATGAAATATGTTACCGTTATAATATACAAAATAGTAATACCTAATATTTATTTATTTATACTATAATGAGAAATTAATGTATATATTGTCTACAAGTATAGGGAAGGTGAAAATAAATATATATCAAAGGAACCTTCTTTAGTATAGAGAACATCCAAAAGTTTAATTCCAAAACGGAAACGCTAGCTAATGAACTAAGCACACTTAAGATTGCCTACCTAAAACCAAATAAATAACCGATATAAGAAAATGGAAATAAATAATGAGCAAAGCACTAATATGTTAAGAAACAAAAAAGCACTTAACAATCTTAAATGGTTGATATAAAATATGATATGGGCTTTGTCTACACAAATTCTTTAACTGCTAAATAAATAATAGTAATTTTATTTACTTAGTCATTTACATGAATGTGAAATGTCAACTAATGAGAAAGTTGTTATCTTTCTCATTATTATTATTTTGCTCTTTCTCACATTTCACGGCCATGTAAATGGCAACCGTAATAAAGCTACTTTTATTTATTTAACATACTGGCGGCTCAGCTTGTGTCGACAAAATTATTGTTTTAAATCAAGCATTTATAATTTTTAAACGGAAGTTAATAGTTATTTAAACAAAGCAAACCTACAATCTCCATTCAAGTATCTTAAAACTAGTTATTTTGTAGCAAGAAAACTATTTAGTTAAATATCATATAGCGTTATTTAATTGAATATAATTAGTTTTTTAAAATAACCATGTCGCAGTCTTAATCCAAGAAGGGCAAACTTTGATCCAAGAAAATAGAACAGAGATAATAATTTCCTTCTTCTAAGAAAATATTGTTTTGCGGATATACAAAACAGAAATTTTCTTGACGGAATGCAGACGTATTTGGCAAAAGTATATATTTTTCTGTGTGCATTGTCAACTTGTTTCACGGTAATTTACTTTATATAAGCAAAGTGAGAATAGCTTCATTCAAACCTAAAGACTGCAAATTCGTTTCTGCAGAAGCTGGATGTACAACAACACGCAATGTAGTAAACCAGCATCGGATTACAATATCAGGGAGTACCTATGTCACAAAGAAACCGAATTGACGGATCATTTCCATAAAATAAAAGAAACCTCATAACATCGCTATACATATAGCTGGTGGGAGTACCTGCACTTAACGCTCGATCGACCGTATCAATGGCATTTCTTCGTATAAAACTGGTCGGAGGTTTCAAGTTGCTGTAAAATTATTTATTGCGTCACGGTACATTGGATCAATAAACAAATACAACATAGTATTTTGAGTGTTATTTATGACCGTAACAATCGCATTTAGTTGTATTTTTGTTGATTGTTTTTAATTAAACTAGTGTCCGATCCCTTCATCCAGTTCTATTAACGTGTGCTACCGAAACCGAACTGGTTAAATTTTGATTTATGCGTTTCACACCGTTAAAAGTTTAACGACTGTTACTGTTCTGCCTCTTACAAAAAACAAATCAAGTTTATTTCTACATCCATTACAAATTTATTTTAGTTCAACATCTTAACTTATTTACCACATAAGATGGATATTTCATTTTTATTAGGAGTAATTAATTAAATACACCTTTGAGGACGTTGAGGAAAGCTTTCTAGTTTCTTATCTCACTTCTTTCAGTCCTTCTCTTACATCCTTTGATTCATATTATTTCATACCGGTCGGCTCTTCCTTCATTAGAATAAATATAAAAAGTAAATCTAATAATTCAATCCTGTTAAATAAAATAAGATTTTTCTACTTTATGTTTAGCGCGAAATTAAATTTTGAAAGAATATCATAATATCTTTTAAACTATGTTCTACAAGAATAGAAATATTTGAAAATGGAGAACCTACGGGTTTTCTATAAAAAAGGTACTATATAAATATATTTAAGTAAAAAATATTTTTTTTAACAGGAGAAAAAGAGGGTTGTAATAAATTACAATGTAATTTACGCACTATTAGATGAAAATGTATAATTTGCACTTTAGAATAAACCATGATTTATATGTATTTTGTTTTACTCTTTTAATTTATGCATAACCAAATAACATTTCTGCGATTATTGATTTTACAAAATTTGTTCGCGCATATCTTTGTAAATATGTAGAAAGTGTAGAACTTTTGTAAAAAAAGGGGCTTCTAATTTTGGGCAAAGACTTCAAATTAAAAATATAAAAAGAATCCAAAACAGAAATTTTTTTTAGGTGTTTCGGCTGATATGGAATGACCCATATATTATTTATCAATCATTATTTTTATTTTGAGACAGTTATTATTTATATTTTTATTAATACACATGCTACTATCTCGCTTTAAAATGCAATCGTTGTCATATAGGCGCATATGTACTGGTGTATGTTTTTTATTCAACCTAGTCCACGGCTTTGTCGATTGTCCTGAGCCTTTGGACTAGTGTAATTTCTTGGTGCCTCGGATTTCTACTAGACCCTCCGCTGCCTTCTATTTGCCGTTTGCTAGAACCAATCTGATGCTTAAGTCGCCCTTATATGTCATGTGTAAACAAAAGCCTCACATAAGTGATATACAATTCAATAACTTAAAACAGTTAAAGATATCCTTCTCCGTGCATTTTTGTTCCCTAAACCGTATTTATTTTTTGTCCTTACCGCTCTCTGGGTGTAAATTAATATAATAATTGTTAACATATAGGAAGCGAGGTCATGGTGGACTTGAGGAGGCACTTTATATGCCTTGTTCTCGGACTCTGTCATGACCAGGGCTAGTTTTATACTAGTCAGGACCGATGTGCGTGGTGAAGAGCCACATCCTACACGAGGTGCTTCTGTTCTATGCTAAACACATCGGATCTAGACCTGCCTGGTCGAAAAACTGGCCTGCTTTCCCTTGTAGGGAAACAGACTCCCCTGCTCAGCTGTCGTGTCGTGGCTTGAGCCTGCACTCGGGGTTTTAACGATGCCGATAGTGGGCTTCTTCGGATAGCTGCACTATCGTCAAACCAGGCTCCCGGCGTGTGCTACATTCTGGGGGTTGGGGGGTCTTGGCTTAATCGCCCGGGCCAAGAGGAGACAACCTCACAAAAAACCTAAATCCTAAGGTCATGGTCGAGCCGATGGGGATGCGTGGCTGAATAGTAGATCAGTCATTATCGACCAACCCTTGGGGCACCGGGCGCACCCCATTGTATAAATGCCTTGCCCACGTACCGGGGACTGCGTGGGTCTGACCTTTTCTTCCCCTTACTCGTGGATCACTATGATGAGACCAGAAGTTAAAATAAAAAAAACCTAAACCCTGGGACTCCGAAAGGAGACACCCAAGTAAACCTGAAGAGGGACAACGAACTGCAGGTAACGCTGAGGCTCCGAAATCGGAACCTCGCGTCCTCGTTCAAGACCATCGGGTGCTGAAAGGCGAAAACGCCAAGCTGCAAGGCGAGCTGCTCAAGCTCAACCTGACAGCAAAGTTTCAGAACTGAAAATGTTTCTCGGGAAGCAAATACTGCAAACCGGGCACCAGCCAGGAACAACTGCAGCTGTAAAGCGAAACCTCTCTGAGGAAAGCCCGCCAAGGCAGCTGCTAAGCGTAAAAAGACGGCATATCCGGCGACGTCAAGGTCCTTCAAGGAGGCACTCACGGATGTCCAGATGGCCATAGTGCCTGAGGATTATCCTGAGAGCTCCATCTCGCAGGAGCAGGCGGAATTGGTCCGAACTGCATACTGCAAGAGCTGGACAAGCTGGATGTTGGAGGACCCCAACCACAATTCAGTGAGGTCCGACACCGGGGGGGGCGCTGAGGGCCGCCTGCGTGGACGCGAGCACTTGCTCGTGGCTTGCGGGCGTTGTCGGAGGCTGCACACCTGGGACGGCGCCAAGCTGAAGCTAGTCAAGGAAGCGGATTTGCCAAAACCAGTAAAGGCTCTGGTATGGGTCCCAGGCCCGCCTGTGGAACCAGAAAAGATTCTGCACCGTCTTAAAGTGCAGAACCAAAAACTACCCATGAACTCTTGGAGGGTGGTGAACACCAAAGCTGACCCGAAAGGCAGCAGATGTGGTGGCCATGGACGAGAGTTCATGGAAGATGCTGCAGGACACCTTTAATGGCAGACTGCATCTAAATTTTTCCTCCGTGTCGTTCCGATTGCTGGTCGAAAGGAGAAAGCAGAGGGGAAGCCGAGGAAGCGATGAAACCACCGAGGGACCATCGCTACAATCAGATCCAGGAACGGGTGGGAGTGAGGGAACTGAGTTGGCCGCGCTTTCTCCGCGGTCGATCGGATCCGTGAGCACCATCACGGAACTGGAAACGAGGCTGGTGGATCTCCTGCACACTTCACCAGAGCGGAGGAAGCTAAGCAGGAAGGGATGGTCAACATTCCTGAGACTGGCTTCAGATTAACCTCCACCATTGTAAAGCGGCTTCTGCTGCCCTGCAAGCCTATGTGGTAAGTAAAAACATAGACATTGTTCTTATACAAGAACCCTGGATTACAAAGGGTAAAGTAGGAGGCTTAGGGATGAGGGGATGGACGCTGTTTCATGGGGACGGCCACAGTCCCAGAGCCTGTCTACTTATAAAAAGCAATATTAACTGCCTCTTACTTGGGGACCACTGTTCTAGGGACCTGATCACAGTAAAAATCCAATGGATGGACGGGGCTGGAACAAGGGACCTCCTCCTGGGATCAGCCTACCTTCCGTATGACCAACAGGATCCACCTCCAACCCTGGAAGTGAGAACACTGGCGGACTATGCGGGAGGGCGCAATAAAGACCTCCTATTAGGGTGCGATGCCAACGCGCACCATACTCTATGGGGCAGCAGTGACATCAATAAACGAGGTGAGCTACTAATAAATCACTTTGCTGCAAACGGTCTAGCTATCCTTAACCGTGGAAAACAAGCCGACCTTTGAAACGGCTAGCCGTGCAGAGGTTATCGACATCACCGTATGCACATTGCGCTGCGCGAAGTGGGTGAAGCAGTGGCATGTGTCGGATGAGCCGTCCCTCTCTGATCATAGGTATGTAAGATTTGACATTGACATACCGCAGGTAAGTAAGATTTGGTACAGAACCCTAGGAACTGTAATTGGATGCTTATCGAGAGCGACTAATTGAGGAACTTGAGTATTACCCAAAAATAATTAAAAATGCCGCTGATGTTGAGTTCTTGGCTGAAGGCGTGCAGAATGCAATAATAACCTCGTATGAGACTAGCTGTCCCATCAAGGTCAAGACAACTAACCGAGATACACCTTGGTGGACCGGGAGTTGTCAGACCTGAGGGCGGCTACTAGAAAACTTATAATAAAGCGAAAAAGATCTGGTTCATGGACGAATACAGGGTGTCACTGACCAGATATAATTGCGCCTTAAGAAAGGCGAAACGTGAGTCGTGGAAAAAATTCTGTCAGGAAGTAGAAAGTATCCCTGAATGCTCCAGAATTCGAAAAAGTTCTTGCAAAGGAGGGACCTACTAAAATAGGGGCTCTGCAAAAGCCTAACGGTGAGATAGCCGACACAGAGGAGCAGGTTCTACAGCACCTCCTTAGAGGTGCACTTTCCGGGCTCTGAGATCATTCAAACCCAGTTTGGGGGGAATGTAAGGACTGATACCTACGCAGACACCTGCCTCGAGAGCAAGGAAAGAGGATTGGAACCTAGCACGTAAAATAATTCAGGTTCTAGGATACGATGGGCAATTGAATCCTTCAAACCTTTTTAAATCGGCTGGTTTGGACGGATCTTCCCGGCGCTGCTTCAACAGGGCCTCGAGGTCTATCCCCAGTATTATGTACCCTCCTAAGGGCAACCTTGGCGATGGGCTACACACCAAATAGCTGGAGAGAGGCCCGGGTGGTATTCATTCCTAAGCAGGGCAAATCGTCCTATATGGAAGCGAAGTCGTACCGGCCCATCAGCCTTACCTCATTCTTTCTCAAAACTCTTGAGAAGATAATTGACAAGCACCTGAGGGACTCGGCCCTGGCAAGGATGCCCCTTCACGAGTACCAATTTGCTTATCAAACTGGTAAATCCTGCGAGCAGGCCATCCATGACCTGGCTCGTCGAGTGGAAACTGCCTATGGCAACAAAGAAATCGCACTAGCGACCTTCCTCGACATTGAGGGCGCCTTTGATAAGGCGTTCGTTTGTGTCGATGGAAAGGGCGCTGCGTAAACGTGGAGTCGAGCCAACGATTACGAGGTGGATCGCAACATGATAAGAAACAGAAGGTTCACGTTGTCGCAGAACCTATGCACGATCAGGGCGGCGGTGGCAGCTGGCTGCCCGCAGGGCGGCGTACTGTCACCGCTGCTATGGAGTCTTGTGGTGGACAGCCTGCTCTCTGAACTTCGGGGGGCGGGCTTCCATGCGCAGGGCTACGCCGATGACATCACCATTCTTGTCTGCGGAAATTTGGGGGCGTGGTATCCGAGAGGATGCAGGTCGCACTCAGGCTTGTAGAGAGGTGGTGTATAAGAGAGGCTCTCAATGTCAACTCCAGTAAAACGACTATGGTTCCGTTCACTTGGAGGAGGAAACTCTCCAATCTCCAGTGTCCCACTATATTCGGCTCCAAAATACTCGTATCAACCGAAGTTAAATACCTGGGTGTTATCTTGGACGCTAAACTGCTGTACAAATCACACCTAGAACATGTGACGAACAAAGCCATAAGGAACTTCTGGGCCTGCAGAGGTATGTTCGGTAAAGCGTGGGGGCTGAAGCCTTCAATGGTACACTGGTTGTACACGAAGGTCATAGTACCCTCTATAACTTACGCCTCGCTGGTCTGGTGGCATAAAGCAAATCTGGGCTATGCTGTAAGTGCGCTTGGCAAAGTCCAGAGAATTGCCTGTTTGGGGATCACGGGAGCCATGTCCTCAGCGCCGACTGCTGCTATGGAGACCATTCTTGGGCTTCCCCCACTGCAGTTGGTGCTGTGGTCTGAGGCAGTCCTAGGGGCCTACAGAGCAAAATGTAGTGGATGCAAGGGCTTCTCCGGCAAAGTCGGAGATCATACCAGCATCTTCAAATACATCGAACAAACAGTACCACTGTCCGTAAAGGCAGATAAGATCTCGCCCGTTTTCAGCTTCTCTGGGGGATACAGGGTAGATATCTCCAGCAGAGAAACTGCAATTGCACACATCCGCAAACCAAATCGAGGTATATCCCGTTGGTTCGTCGATGCCTCGAAAACGTGTAATGGCACGGGTATTGGAATCTGGAGGGACGGTGAGCGGGACGGGGAAGCTTTCAGCCTAGGAACCTCCCCCACCGTCTTCCAAGCCGAAATCATTGCCATTCAGACTTGTGCTGAGGGCATCTTAAACTGCCCACGCAAAAATGGAAGGATTGAAATCATCTCCGACAGCCAAGCTGCCCTCAAAGCTTTGCGGGCTGTCAGATTTGACTCTGATGTGGTACTGGGGTGCCACAGAATACTGAAACAGCTGGCGGAACATCTTAACGTTACATTGAGATGGGTGCCAGGTCACTCTGGGATCAGAGGCAATGAAATCGCTGACACGTTAGCTGGGGCGCAGCGGGGTGCCGTTCGTGGGTCCAGAACCGACGTGTGGCAGCTCGTATGGGGCGATCAAAACGTTTTCAGGTCCAACTTGCTGCTAGGCACTGTTCCCTCTGGAATAGACTTGCCGGCGCTAGACACTGTAAATCCCTAGGACTCCAACCTTATCAGGAAAGACTCCGTAAAGCAGTCTTTATGAGCAGGGACAGATTGAGATTACTCACAGGAATCTTAACTGGGCACTGCGCACTAAATAAACACAGGCACCGCATGGGGCTAGTGGACTCTCCCCTGTGCAGGAGGTGTGGGGGGGCGGAGGAAACTCCTGCTCACCTTCTTCTCAACTGCTCGGCAGTGGATGGGGAGAGGCAGAGGCACTTTGGGGTCGATCGGTTGGACGAACCCAGAGTTGACAAATTAACTCTCAGCCAGATTGCGAACTTCTTTGATAGGGTGCAACCTGAGCGAGAGGGCTAAATATGGACATGGGGGCACAATAGGTCTCTCTGGCCGAGCTGCCTTGCTGAGGTCTACAAACCCGCCCATGGGAAAAAAAAAAAAAAAAAAAAAAACATATAGGTTAGATATAGGTTCATCTACTTACTACTATTTTATTTATATTTAGTATATTGTATACCATTGTTGACTTTTGCTTTTGGCTGAGTTGTTCTGTGATTGGATTTTATATTTTGTTGGACACATATGTTACTATTGTTCATAAAAATCCGGCATCGCAGAATATAACTTATTGTTAACGTTAGCCTAACCTAATATTGCTGCTGCCAAATTGACAAGTAACAACATTTCAGAACGTTACAACATGGATCGGCATACAAAAAAAAAACTGCCTTTAGTGTAACAACCATCACTCAATATCGGCAACGTTTATAATATGTATATCCCAATATTAAAAAAAAACTCTAAATAGTAAATATAATTGACTAATATAAAACTGCTACTTGGTGTAACAGCAATCACAACCCTTAATTCACCCGATATTCAATTTAAAATATTTTTTGGGGTGAAAGAGTATCATCACAAAATTAAACCTTTATGGTACAAATCAGCGCAAAATGATGACATAGTCATATTTTGAAAAATTAGAAGTGTGGTTGCCAACTTAACGGATCTCCAAAAATATTAGATGTCAATATAAATCTAAAAGTATATCTAATTCACAAACAATAGGGAAAATTTGCAAATTAAGATATGTTTTCTTGGAATCTTTCATTGAATAAATAATTCAAAGGTAATCATAAAATAAACTAAGTAGGTAAGCATATAGAGGGTGCAAATGATGGACAACATTTCCAGTTCTGAATACTCTAAAAAATGCGTTACATGAATTCGGATATAGGTAATTTTTTAGATGCGATATTTTAGAATATTACACTGTTGCTGCTAAAATTCAGAGGGAAATATAGATGCTAGCCAAATTTCTAAAAATGACGAAAGCACAGATAATGCATTGAAAATGACAATAGATTGTTCATAAATCAATCAGGTTTAAGTATAGTCTGTCCATAGATATAACTATTTAACCAATGATGATTACCAGAGCTATCCAGTACCTGCTGCCGCAGGTACCGAGAAATTACACAATATGAGGTACTGGGCCGTATTAGGAGAAAATTGACTTTCTTAACAAGTATCCTTGTAAGTAGAGAATAATTATGTTCCACCGTTTACAATTTAAATCTCATTATTCTACAGGAAAAAAATAAATTTTAACAGATCATATATACCTACTTATAATTAATCTAATATTAAAGAATATTGTGTAATGGTATTTTAAATATTAATCCCCCTTTCGTTCGATTAGGTAATAAATAAGAAAATATAATAGAAAGCCAATTGTCACAAAGTGTGGATGTTTAAATTTGTGAAATAGGAACATGTGGATGCCCTGGACTACTGATGAACATTCAGAAACGATATATTCGTCGGTAGTAATATTTCGGTAACTCAAAGTAGGGTTGCGATAGAAGACGATGTGGATAGTCTAAGAAATTATTGGAACACTGAGACGCAGCAGATGATCCTGAATGTATACAATAATTTGAAGTGTGAGAATTATGGGACTAAAACAGAGACAATTGTTAGAACATTGCAAAAAATCGTTCAGAATGGTGTATTTAAAAGAAAAACACAAGGGTCACTCGATGAAAATTTAGCTAGTTTTCTTTGCTTATGCAATTTTCATTTTCTTTATTTGGTTTGTGTTTCGTTAAGTTACTTTTGAGGTATTTTTTTAATTGTATTCATTCTTATTTTTAATTGATATGTTTCCCTGTACTTGGGTCTGTTGGAAAAAAATCGTTCAGAATGGTGTATTTAAAAGAAAAACACAAGGGTCACTCGATGAAAATTTAGCTAGTTTTCTTTGCTTATGCAATTATCATTTTCTTTATTTGGTTTATGTTTCGTTAAGTTACTTTTGAGGTAATTTTTAATTGTATTCATTCTTATTTTTAATTGATATGTTTCCCTGTACTTGGGTCTGTTGGAAAATAAAAAAAAAAAACTATTGCTATAATATATACAAGACGAGTACGCTTAGCCAATAAGGTAAAATAAGGTAAAATCAATTAGGAAACATGTATTTACCTTAAAAGTGTAAGTACACATGTATGCATATCAATATATTTTAAAATCGAACATAAAGTGAATACGTCCCTGTGAATCACCCTGAACGATTTGATAAACATTTCTCTTTTCTGAATTTACTATAAATACTACATGCCTTTTCTTCCTACTTCGTTTACTTTGGATGTCTGTTTGTAATTGTTACGTATCAATAAACAAAATTAGGAAATTTAATGATGAAGTACTGGGTTAGTCAGTTCGATTGTTATCACTTTAGTAATCTATAACACTTTCTCACAAGGATGCGAATAAGTGATATAAATGATATTTGAATTGAATTCAAAAATAGTCGAAACGCACGCTTATTGTTAGAGGGTGTGGTAAAAAGTTTATGCAGATCTAATGTCTGGAGTGCAGGATACACAATAACGCAGCTCATATTTGTGATGTAAGGATGGTCAGTCTATACACTAACCTCATACTTTAGGATATGGGATAGGTAGAGCAAGAAACAAAACACAACAACAGCATTATAAAATAAAAGAGTTACTGAAAAAAGTCCGTTGCTCTATTAGCCGTTTCATACTCTAATGGGTGAAATTCGTGCGGTATCGCATGACAATACTTGTATCTTGTATATATGTCTAACAATAAGTTCTGTAACCTTGAGAACTGGATTTGAACTATCTATGAAACTGCTAAACGTTTGAAAACAATAATTGGTTTTGCTTACGTTTATACTAGACAAATTTACAAAACTAAAAGTACTATGTATGCACTGAAACACCGATTTATTTGATGACACCAAATTTTGTTTAAGCTAAGTAAATATTGAGTTAAATATGGGCAAACGAATATTTGGTTAATTGAACCAAATTATTTATTCATTTAATCCTTTGTTATTATATTTATTTGAAATCACAAAATATTTTGTTGGATTAACTAATTTCTTTGATAAAATTTCCATGAAATTATTTTGCTGTTCTGAACAAATTAGTTCTTCAGTGTGGCTCAATATGAGTAAGGGGAAACTGAAGAAATCTGAAGCTGGAAATGTCAACTTAATTACGGTAGTATTTTGTTTTTGTTGCTTATTTTTTTACTCACACTCTGGTACCTACCCAACGACTTCTCTTGCATTTATTTCTTATTCGGCAGGTTACGATTGAGTGGCAGAGTGTAAAGTTCTCAACTATGCTTATTTTGTTTTAATAGAAAGTGATTCATAACCGTAAAATACTTTGAATTGGTTAAGATTTGAATCTGCTTTTCTGCCATCTAAAAGAATGTGTATAATATAACCCTGCGCTACTTGCAGGTTTTTGTTTAAGCTCTTAGCAAATATTTATTAATATTCAGGCCAGCCACAACATGATTATCCACCTTTAGGTTTCCTATTATCACAAAAATGAGCACTCCCAATACATCTGAGAAAGAAAAGATATAATTTGGCACCACATGCATAAAGCGCTATAGCAGCATAAAGTGGATGGCGATGTAAGGACTTGCAGCACCCTAGATCCTCAAAATTACTGTGTCTTTTTTCTAATTTTCAATATTAAAATAATTTGCTTCTTTAGTTTCTTCGTCGTCCTTGATTATGTAATATGCTCCAAATTTTCGTAATATTTAAAACAAAAAAATATAAACAAAAACAATCAGTAAGTATTGTTTGAAGTGTATTTTACAATAAAAATACTTGGGTGCATTGGGTCGTATATGTAAATAACAATAAATTGGGGTAATACAACAAGTGTGTTGGACTGATGGGCTCTTGAAGGGTCCTTCAACAAAACACTGTTCTAGACCAACGCTTTATGTGTTGTGCTGGTCGAATTTATTGTGCTTTTTTTATCTAAAATCCAATTTTGCGTTAATTTAGGTATAGCTAGATTCCCAAACATATCTTTTCTCTGAGTGCATATATTGGCAAACTTGCACAATAGTTTTCTTGTAGTTTTGTTGAACTCATATCTGAATCCTACCAAGTGTTTTTTCCTCAAACAGTCTCCAGAAATATCAGCAGCATACCTTTTGATATTTCTGGAACATCCTTCGTTTTGGCACTGTTTGGGAATCTATCTAATCTATCTGCAAAAAAATTGAATATCTCAATATCAATTTCTCCATCGTTTTTCAATTCTCAGAAAGCAAGTATATAAAAAGTATACTTTCAATAAATTTTTCTTTTTTGTATTTTCAAACAAGTTCAGTAAGCACTTCCTAAATAATTCTGAAGAATGTAAGCTTATGATTATTTATTATCCTTTTTCCATGTAACTAAAAGTTGCGGTTAAGTAACCAATCTACACCAATTATTTATTCAAGGTTACTTCTGTTTATTTATAACTCATCGTAATTATACCGTTAAACAATTACTAAGTATTTATTTTTAATACTACGGCAACTGCGGAAATAAATACAAAAAAGCCTATTATTATAAATTGTATTTATAGACGTGTTAATTTTTATGAGTATTTCTTTCACGTTATATGACAGTGATTTGACTCGGATGCACATGAACTTTTGTTTTAAACACGCCAGTCTTCTGGAATTAATCATAATATTTGGATACATCGTAAACACGATCGTTGAACAGATATCCTCTTGATTGTTTCGTTCTTGAATCTGCATTCTTATTAAATTATTTTTAGGTAATTTAGGTTGTTTTGAGCCTTCAGTATGTTCGCGGTGAATGCAACAGGCGGACGTAAATATTTGTATTGAATTGCAGTCGTGTCAAAGTGATGTAAATTTAAACATATTGATGGTTCGCAAGATTGAATTTATTTTTATATATCTGAGAACTTAGACAGTATGTATACAGCAGTATACTCCGTATTAATTTTCTAGCTGATTAATTTTTAATATCGTGCTATTTTTTTCTTGGTTAAAAGATAATGAAACCTTGAAAAATTTACTGCGTTTTTATTTAGTGCACCAAGTACAACTTTATATTAACATAATATTAAAATAAAAGCCATATAATACAATTTGTTATTACACTCTGTTCTTCTTCACAACGGAGACCACCTGAAACACGAAGAACACTAGAAAATATTTATCATGTAACATACAACAAATAATTATTACCTTCTACATGTTATAGTATCAATTTCTTCTTTGCAAATCTGTAACAAGGAGCAGAATTTGTAATTTACATGAACCTATAATATGTTCAGAGATGTGAAGCATAGTAAACCACAACATGTACCATTGCATATACAAGGTTGGAATATTAGGAGTCGGCCGGTTTGTAATAACAACGTAATTTAAATGTATCTGTTGCTGCAGGTTGCAGTAATATGAAATGCATGCAACTCCCTCACTTTTCACAAACGTAATTGCTTTACTATGCCTTGCCAGTACAGTAAGTAATCATCTATGCAGACAAAATTATTTATACTGCTAGATAATGGTTGTTCCAATACACTTCTGCTAGTAGAGTATAAATTTTTCTTTTGAAGCTCTAACAAATAGCAGAACAGATTTAGTTTTGTTTGGGCAAAAATTGATATATTATTAATAAATTACCACACTCTTAGATACATATACTTTTATAGTTTTAAAAGCGCGCTAATGACATAGTTACACAGCACAAGGTACGTTACTAAACAAATAGTTCAATCACTGATTTCATCAAGAATCAATACTGTATGGATACTATAAAAAAAAAACTTGTGACAGTAGGATTTTTATTAAACTTTATGAAGAACACAAGCTTGTAGCATAAAGATCTGCATAAGCACGCGTTGAGTCAAATTAGAACGGTCAGTTCTAGAGACATTTCTGTTTTTTTACCATAAATGATTAAGTAGGCCAATACGCAAATATTTTACATTTAAAAAGTAATAATAAACACTTCTAGAATTTGACCTTCTCAATTTTATTAAATGTTTATTTACGCACCCTTATAGCTACACTGAAAAACAAAATTAATAAATCGTTTATTGAGTTGGGTTTATTAAAATAAGAAAAAGATATATTGTATGGATAAATTTATTTATTATACTGAACATTTTTGTTTATTGGTGGTCACTTGGAAAAGGTAAGTTTATTGTATTAACAAAATTAAGTTTATTACTTATTAAAAAAGGAGTAGTTTGTTAATTTAAAGTAGTATATTTTTAATTTAAATAACTATTTTATTATTTGCATGAGTTATAATGTATTTTTAGTACTGAGTTAATTGTATTAATAAATGAACTTATAACGGTATTGATTGTTTCCAATCATTTCACCCTAACACATACTATGTTTTACGCTTTCCCTACAGGTTACCTTGTACAGTTGTTAAAGCCTCAGATTCACATTCTACATACTCTCTTCTACGCAGACATATATGCGTCTTTTCCGCAACGTATTTTATCCGCCTGCATTCATAAAAGTAGTGTGTTTAGTGTTATTACAGGCAAAATTAAGGTATTTAGCACGCTTCATTTTTCTTTTATTTGCTTGAAAACTTGTTACATACGTAATTATTATTAGATATTTGAATTACATAACCTAGCTTTATATGTGAGGAACAATAAGTGGAAATCTAATATTTGACATTTTGCGTGTGTGTCAACGTTAAAGTAACACTAATTTTGCGGAGTTTGATACACTAGCCAGACATTTCAACATATGCATAACCTAAATACAAATATAGTGTTTTAGTATTTTATAGAAAACGATTTGCATTTATCATCGGGAACGTTATCACAGTTATAAACGGAAATAGTTAATTAATTTCCGACAGAAAATTTGGTAATTGCACATTACTATAGCAACAACTAGGTACCTTAACATAAAACTCTTAACATATTTTAGGAATTTTGCCGGATGGTAAAAAAAGAGAAAATTTATTAGTAAGAGATCTACGGACATGCAAAACTGATAAGGATAATTCCAAAAGAAAAATATTGTAAATGATTTGGTATGTATAAATGTATATGTACACTCTTTTCTCAAATAATACTTATTATATTTGTTGTTGGTTCAAATTTTGAAGAAGGGACAGAAGCTATAATAGGGTCCCGATGCTATCTATAACATTAAGTATATTTATTATGCTTTCATGTAGCTGCACCTTTTTGATGTTGGTTGTATTAAGCGAGTTGACGATTACTAAAGTTTGCCAAATAGTATAACCGCATTTCGAATATGTGCTATTGATGTAAAAGATTCGGACTTTTGCTGAACTGACTCACACTGCACAAGTTGTGCAAAATCAGGGTAGAAGTAAGTCCTCTCAGAAAAAAAGATCAGTTTTAGTTTATTAAATAAGATGGTAAAACTTTCTATTAAACCTACTGCGTTTATAGTTATATTGTGTTATCAATTTCGAAAAAAGACTTTTGATTGTATTCTTATGGAAATATTCTTATGATATCTTCTAACTTTTCAACATTGCTGAAAGACGATCCTTTTAAACTCTTTATTTTAAATGTTCCCATAAGTAGAAATTTAGCGGTGTAAGGTCTGGGGAACGACGGAGGCCATCGAGAATCTGTAGTTCGCCCTGTCCACTTATTTCCAAATGTTCGATTTAGCCATTGGGTGACAACTCTGCCGCAATGAGCAGTGCATCCGTCATTTTGGAACCATAAACGATGCCTTTCATCTAATGCCATGTTGTCTAAAAACTCTTCTAATGCATTTTCCAAAAAGTTTAAAAAAATATTCCCAGTTAAACTCTCGAGAAAAGAGGTCCGATTAATATGTCGTATAGTATACCATACCATACGTTCGTTTTTGGATAATATTGATTTCTGTAATCAATAAATAAATTTGGAATTCTATTTCACCACTATCTACAATTTCCAGATGAACTCTCACCACCTCACACCACTACCATACAGTTTTGTTGTAAATATAGAATCATCGCCAAACAAAATAGGTCGATGAAAATCACCTCCTTCTTCTATTTTTCCTTAAACCTAAACTAAATCTCTTTCTTGAAATGCTCAAATAAATTTTATCTTATAGGCGTGGTATTTATTTCTGTGTGGACCTTCTAGGGTTTTCAAAAACGGTTTGAAGGAATTTGTAACTGATTTTCTTCAGAACATGCACCTTTTATACATATATTTTTATGGTAGTTTTCCCCAAATTGACATTCAGAATCCCTTAGATAATTGTATTCTGTTTGTTTTTCTGTTCAAAACTTTTTACCAATTTATTAGGTGTTTATAATTAATTATTATTTTTGCTTTTATTTGCTTTTATTCCTTTCATTCATTATTCATGGCCTATCTAGGTTAATTTTACTGCATTTTGCACTTACCATCCTTATTTCTAATACTTTATTGTGAATTGAAATAAAAATTTTGTACTTTGAAAGAGAATTTTTAAATATTTATATTATTATTGTTAAATATTTACCTTATCAAATCTTAACGTTGAGTTACATATCCTTGCAATAGCTATGAAATCTATGATCGCTTATAAAAAAGTAGGTATTCCTAAACACATTTTCCGAATTTGATGGAATATAAAAGAATTTTTGAAAAAAAGGTCTTCTTATAGTTAGTTTAAATAAGTAGAAATGTTAAATATATAAAAAACAAATATTATACAATCTTTACGATCTTTTTTTGTAAAGTAACAGGCCGTGACTTTATACCTCGGTGCATTTTTTAATTGTAAACAAGTAATTGGTCTGCCCTGTAAGCTAATTGCAACAAGGTTTGGCAGTATTTATTCTACAATCGCGCAACTAATAAAGTAAATTCCCATTTGTTGCACACCTAGTAGACTACACTGTATAATGCATTTGTTACTAGGTATATGACTGAAAAGCTTAATACCTGAACTGTATTAGTATTTGTATCAGGACTACTATTTAGACAAGTGTGAGATGTTTGGAAAAAGGGTGATTTCAAATATAATTAATTAATTTTGCTCAGCTAACCACTGTTTTAATTAAATAAACACAATCACACTAAAATTTCTTAACTACTTATCTCTACTTAAAAAACGTCAGAACATCTGAAAAATTAATGAAATGTAAAGAAATATCAAAAAAGCATGTTAAAATTATTAACATAAACAAGCAAACAAAATTGTAGAGATTGTAGAGTTAAAATGTAATAGCAAATTAGTTTTAACGTTCTGAACTAAATTCCACCGATTTTTCACAAATTTTTGACGTTTATAAGTTTGAAATTTTAGTGTAATTGTATTTATTTAATTAATTTTATGCACTTTGAAAATTTGTAGACGCCCAAAGATGCTATTAGGTTGAAACATGTGGTATTAAATTTATTTGATTTAAATTGATTAACTAGAACTACCATTTTTTAAATTATTTATTTAATTAATCATACATGAATCTTAAAATAGATGTCAGCCCTTGTTCAGGAATGCTTACTTATTGTTAGTTAATTGAACAACGTTTATTGCTCAAATAAACTCATTGGGTGTGTTAAATTAATAAAATAGAATGCTTCAAAGTGCTGTTCTTGTTAGATTACTATAATTTTTTCCGATATCGTTTTCGTAGCACAAGTAGTTATGTGATTGTTACATTTATGTCACCATGGTGCGCATTTGTCCATTTCTATATCAGTCTGGGTGGCAAATATAATTTCTGCGTGTTCAGCCCAGCCGCAGAAACAACGATACCGCCAGTAGTAGGGTATTTACAGTGAAAGAGTAAGTTTGAAAATGGCAGATCCATCTTGCGTTTGACAGGGTGGCCGGGTAATCCATCAGCTCGACCAGCTCCTCTTGCGGCGCCGCGTCCCGCGCGACCCCCGTTTTGTCCGACCCGCGACCCTCCTGTCAGGGTTAGTGGAACACGTCACTGAACCTATTATATACCAATACACACCCCTAAGCTGCATATTCACGGCTCGTACGGGCACGGCACAGGCACATCTGGACTAATGGAAGTGCGCTGTTTCCAATAACGTGCGAATTCCCGTCCTCTCTCATTGATACGACACGGGGTTAGCGTTGGGCGCCGCGACGAGTCGATTTCAAATTTATTGGAAGCGAAGTTTGCCGGCGGTCACGGGGACCGCTTTTTTCCCGTCCAAATGGTTATCGGCAACATTACTTCAAACGGCACACTCATATGCGCTATGTTAAAAAATAATTTTATATTGAATCGCCGGCGATTGAAATATGTATAAAAATGACGCAATTGAGAATGCAAAAGAAGAAGATAAAAAGGAACGAAAACGTTTATTTTTATTGACAATTCTAAAATTTAAAACGGGTATTTATTTCTTTTTGCACAAGAGAAGACACAGCTAAAAGTAAATTACGTGTTTGTTGGAGTTTATTGTTTAGCCAACTATATTCTAATTATACACGAAAAATTAAGGGATTACTGGATTTTCTTTTAATTAAATTTTATTTAATTGTAAAACAAAAACAAAATTAGTTAGTATAACTTTGCATTCTCTGTACAAAAGTAAATATATATTTGTTGTTGAATGTTTTTGTAGTACTATTTAATTATGTATACACAAGTCACAATTACCGTTGACAATACCGTTACTACTAAAACAGTCAGAACGTCAGAAATTATGTCACAATTAAGCGAATACACTGCATCTCGAAAGGGAATGTAAACGATGAAACTTCGATACATTAATTTTTGTTTTTCAACTAAATAATCCACTAATCCCAGATTTTTCATTTATAATTAAAAGTATATTACCAGAAATTTTTAACTTAATTATTGAAAATATACAGTGTCTTCCACGACGACCTTCCATTAATAGTTTATGGAGAAGTAAATGAATGCCAGATTTAAAAAAAAATGTAGGAAGTCTGTGGGTGTTGATCAGTTTAGCTAAAATGTCTTCGACTTGCGTTGATGTTATCAGCCTAAACTATTCATTTCAGTTAAAGACGGTTTTTGACATTTATACATATTTTTTGACGGACCATCGATTTGCGCAGAGTTAGATGTTGCTATTTAAAAAGAAAATCGTTTGGCTCCCTCTCTTCCTGCAGTCAGTTTAATATTTCTTAATTTCTTTGTTGATGAATGAAAATGAAGAAAATTCCATTGTACCAACTGCACGCAACTTAAAAGTTTGTGAAGCACTACATGACACAAAATTATTTAAAAAGAACGAATATCTTGTAAAGGATAACTATTAGGTACATGGTATGTTATATTTATGATATATTTGACATAAAATTCAGAGAAGGATCTAAATTTGAAATAAAAAAGCTATCTTTCCATTTGTAATAACAGAGTTGATAGTTTCGATATAAGAGAACTTTACCGGAAGTTGAAAATATTTTAGTTAAACTGATCTACACCCACAGAAATACCTTAAAAAAAAATAAACCTCGTACTTATATGCTTGACCATATATTTTTAATGGAAGCTCATCGTGAGAGATACGATAATGTGTACACTAAAAGGAAGAAATAGTTGAGTTTAACATTTATCAGTTAATTGAATATGTGCTTCTTTTTTAAATACAATCAATGCTAATATTATACTGAGAGAAATGAAAATGTCATTCTTTTTGCAGTTTAAAATGTGTATGTATTGATATAACCATTAACTGGTAAAATAAATGCAGCACGCGTGGTTAAAATAAGCAGCCACTTTTTGTTAAAGTTTCGGTATTTAAAACAACGAGATTGGAATTTTGACAAAAATTCCAAAATTTATATAGTTAACGCAACATTACGTAGGTATACAATGTTATTTTTATGCTTAAAAGTTATTCGGTGAATGTGTTTTGCAGCGTGTTGTACGCTGCTGTGATTTATAGCCTAAAAAGATGCAAGCTTATTAGGCATACATAATGTATAGACGTTCGTTTTATTATTTAAATGTACTATAACAATAATTATCAGTATTGAAATAATATTATAAGATACATATTTACAAAAACACATATGTCAAACTAATACAGTTGTCTACATTACCGACTAGAAATACATAATTACGTTATACCATTGAAGAATAGATGATGCTGGTTATTTTCCATACATATATCTGGAGGAAAACAAAAATAGTTCCTATCTTAAAGTCTGGATCAAGAAATATGGTTAACAACTATCGACCTATAGCACTATTGCAATTTAATTTGTTTGCATGTACTTCCGCTGATACATCGTAGTCAATATAGTTTCGCAAAGGGACGCTCTACATTAACCAATTTGTGTAATTTTACTCAATATATTGCTGAAAACATGGATAATAAAAACAAATTGATGTAATCTATACTGATATTTGGATAACGTATGTGCAACATAACGTTATCGTTTCTAAATTAGCAAATTTTGGTCTACATCCTGATCTAATTAGTTTATTGCAAGATTATTTAGCGAATTGTCAGTTATATGTTAAATACAAGGGTGTATCATCCAACATTTAAACAGCTCATAATGGAGTGCCCCAAGGTTCGAATGTTGGACCAATTTTATTCATTATGTTTATTAATGACATATATGCGATTGATTTAATGCCGGATGCTTGCTTTATGCTGATGACCTTAAGATTTTTGCGGTCATCAACGGTTTGGACGATTGTATGACTCTGCAACACGATTTGGATATACTTAATGATTGGTGCACAGATAATGGTCCTTCGCTTAATACTAAGAAATGTAAAGTGATGACATACTCGCAAATCCAACGTATTAGTTTACCAGTATAGCATTGACGACATCAACATTGACAGGGTTCACTCTATTAGGCATCTTGGGGTGGTTTTCGATGGAGGGCTTAGATTTGCTGAACACATTACAAAAGTATGCGCGGACGCTCACAAACTGCTGTGTTTTATCATATGTTCTTGTAAGGATATTGAAAACATCGATACCCTTGTTAAGTTATATATAATGTTAATTCGTAGTAAGCTGGAATATTGTTGTGTTATATGGTCGCCTTTGTACCAGAAACATATTACATTAATTGAGTCAATTCAAAGGAAATTTTTAAATATTTGTACTATATTAAATACAGAAGATATCCAAATTATAATATATATATATATGGCATATGAAGTAATGCCATATATAATATATGGCATTACTTCAAGAATTTAACTTCAGGTCTCTAGAAAATAATAGAAAATTAATTTCGTTGTGTCATTTATTTAAAATTGTTCATTGCATAACCAATAATCCTGATTTCCTAGAAAAATTCAATTTTTACATCCCCCGCTTTAACCCTCGCAGTTCACTTTTATAGTACATTTATAATGTACCTCATACAAATTATTTGATGAATTGGCCACTTTTTAATTTATGTAGAATTTTCAATCAGTATAATTATGCTCTTGGTATCTATAATAATAATTATAGGGATTTTTATAAAATAGCTAAGGATTGCTTATTCTGATTTATATTTGACTTTACATTAGTATTAAAACAGTCTTTTTCATTTTGTTACTGTAGTTATTATTATATACTTAATATGCACGTTCCGTTTGTTTTTAGTTTTAGAAATAACCTATAAATGGTTTTGTAATCTGCTGGATTGATAAATATATTATTATATTATTATTGTTATATATATTAAGTACACATTAGCCTACAACTGCCTGGTATTAGATGAATGTCACATTTGGAAACCGCTCTCTCAAAATATCACATCAGAGATACATATTTACTACTTACTACAGTAAGTAAATCTTCAAAACATTACTTTTCAACTTGCTACACAACGCTAGTTCAATATAACTAACAGCTTCTTGCGGGTTTCGCCGTGTGTCAAAACTTTCGCTCGACGTTTCGCTGTTCATGAACAGCGAAACGTCGAGCGTTCATGAACAGCGAAACGTCGAGCGAAAGTTTTGACACACGGCGAAACCCGCAAGAAGCTGTTAGTTATAGTTACACCGGCTGTGAAAGCCTACGCAGTGTTAACGTTAGTTCATGCCTAACATGATATAAGGTGTCCATTACGTAGAATATATATTAATGATCGTAAGAAGCCTTGCATGATCCCACATATTCTACAAGCGTCACAGAATTATTTTTTTTGCATAAAAAATATCAAAGATTAAAAGTTCACATTCTTACCATAGCTTGCTTTAAATATAGTCATTCTGATGCCAAAATATCAAGTTTCATAGTTATTCCTTCTGGGTGTAGTACTTCTAAAGTCACTGATTGCGAGTATATTACTTTTAAGGTAACTTTTAAAAAAAAAAGTAAAATTTTAAAATTTCTAAATTTTGTTGAAGCTTTAGTTCATTTATATTTATACTTACATTGTAGCAAAAAGGTGTATGTTACTTTAGGAAAAAAAGATAAGAGAAAAATTCAAAAGGGTTAAGTTTTTTTATATGATATGAATTGTTAATTTTCTGTGATATAACTATAAAATATTAATAAATAATAATAAATAACTTGTATTTTCGTCTACGTTTATATTCAATACCATATAAAAGCTATTGTCTTCAGAATCGTTTATTTTACCGTTTATTTGACAAATTTTTAATCTGACACTACCAATAATAAACAAAACACTATTAACATTTGTTAATGCGTTATGTACTACGTATGAGAAACAAATAGATGTGTGTGTTAAAGTTTATCAGGAAATTATTTAATAACGTGGTTATGCATATTGATTTCTTCTATTTATTAGCCAATTATTCTATTTAGCAACCAAACTTTTTTTTGTGGAATTGGTTTAAATGAATGCATTTTCTCTCAATTAAACAACGTTTCGACAATTTTTTATTGCCTTTTTCAAGTTTTCATAGTTAAAGATTAATTAAACGCGAGTTGTAGAGGACTTCCTTTTTTTGTATACAACCATTTGTTGTTCGTCAATAACACAAAACATTTTGAAATTGTAGAAGACGTTACCACTATATCTAATTCACAAACAAACATGTAAGCCAAATACAAACATTTAAAATATTGAAGAGTACCTATGTGTTTCAATATTCATGGTTAAATTTTGGTTGTTATGCATATTGTTCATTACCTTATCGACACCCTGATTATATCGTATTTTCTTTGATTAGATACAGTAATTGAGGTAGTAGCAGCTACACTAACCAAATATGGCTACTAAATGAATAAAATGCTGACGTCAAAACACCACAAATTCCACTGAACCGGGCGCACATTTTAGATATAAATAATCATAGCTTTAGCGTAGTTATTTAGTTCAGTTATATGAAAATGGGCCTAGTATAGTAGAACTCATAGTGATGTGTTTTGAAGTGTATAATGATGCTTATTAAATACTCGTCTTACTAATAAAAAGAGTACTTATACCTATCCGGGAAATAATTCCATATGCGAAGAATCCTGGAATCAGTTAATATAAATTGTTACAATACTTGTGGGTAGTGCCTAGATAATGAATTTTGTAAAATTAAGATCTCTTTTGCCTTTTATACACGAATAATTCTGTAGCTACAAGTAATATGCTTATAGTATTTAATTTATCTTCTGTTGCCCTTAATCTTAATCGTAATTCCATTAAATCTTATGTTTTACCCGTTGGTCACCTAAACCTAATTGAATGCACATTTGATACAATAATACAGAACGACGGCCCGTATAAACGTCTTATAATAAGAACCCCGGTGTTATATAGTATTGAATGGACATCACGACTTGAGTCTCGGTCACTAGATCCAGTCGTGCCACACTGAAGTCTGTCAGTTATAATTTATGATGGTCCTTTGATAGTAGATTATGAATACAAGAGTATGACATGGCGGGCACTGATATCTGATGGTTGTTTTTTGTAAAATATTATGCATTACCGCTCTGTAAATACGCTTTAATATATATTTTTTTTACACCAACGCTGTAACATAAGTATATTTACTTGTTTGAGTTGGAGGTAGTGATATTCATTACTTTGGAAAGTTAAAAATATGGAAAATGCATTCACCTTGCTTTAAACCAACATTGAGAGAGATGGTATAGGTGTTTTATACCTGAGTTCGAGAAACATTTCATTGATGTTATAAGAACGCTGCTAATAATTTCCTATCGGTCAAATCTGCACATTGTGGTAAAATGTTAAAATGACTTATGTTAGTAGATTATTATCCGCTATTGACATGTTCAGCTGCTATGAAACTGCTACACATCTGCCTTTCAAAATACCGAGTTGAAGATGATTATTAATTTTACGTAAATTGATAACTATATTTACAAAGTGTTTAATTTGTCACTGTTAATCAAAATGATGAAATTTCATGAAATAAAATTAAGAGGTTTTACTGGAATAAAATTTATTAAACCTATACGGGCATACGCGACATTTATTATTATAAGTAGGCGAAAATACCGAAATCGTTCACTGACCGTAAGACATTAATAACAGAAAATATAATAGTATAAGGTAGTATGCACGATATAAAATGTTGAAATACATTTTATCATATTAATGTATGATATGGTGTTTATTATATTTGATATAAACGGTTACTCAACAGATAAGGCACGGACATAATACTATTTATTTTACTATTGGCATAAACCGAAATTACTCAGCGTTTATAATGTTGTTCGAGTAACATAAAAACACATTACATTGTGAACAGCATTTCCTCTGTAAGACCCTTTAATGCGTGCTTTATATGCCGTGAAAGGATTGCAATATGGAACAGAGACAAATAACATCATGAAAGATAAAAAAAAATGAATATACCTTTATGTCACAAAAACAGTGCTATAACGTTTGCAGCAAATAAATAAATATAATATATAAAGCCCTATAACAATAATTAACCTAAGAAACCTTTGACAGAATGATTTATACCATACATTTCACTTAAAATTGTTGAAGGTAGTATATAGTTCAGTTTTAGTATAATATGACTCATGACGTGATACTGTTGACGATAGGTTAAACAAAAAATCACTGGCGAGGCTTAGGACTTCAACAATCCCATAGCCGATGAGCCAGCCAAACCCAACCCGCTACCATCTGGTAACTTACTAAACATTTTATATTCAAAAAAGGATAATCCGTTGTTCCACGGACCAGATGTAACATATCATTTACTTCTCTAGTTTGTAACCATGCAAAATAATGGTGGAGGGTTCAGATTGGTACTTAGAATTAAAGCATTTCGATAATTAGTAGGTAGCCAACGAATTAGAATCACCTATGAAACTGATATGTCCTCAAAAGCACGGGCGTTAAACGAAAGGACAGAGCACAGCAAATCATTCTCGAAACGTTAGTTATTGATAGAATTTACAGATTGTTCAGCTACTCGTCCATTTCCTCATTGGACCAAAAAAAAATTTGATGTAAAGATGGAAGAACAATGTTTCAGATTTTTCCTACCTAGATGAAGAACGTTTACCAAATCTAGAGCACACGCCCCATCTCATCTCAAGTCATCAGAAACTCAAGCAGGAATGTTAGAATCAAAACTGTAAAAATAGAAGCTGCTCCAGGTTCCCCAGCTTTCTGTATATCAAAATTACTAAAAAACAGTCCATTATATACAAAAAACGTCTATCTTTCCATTTTTGTTTTATATGCTGCTCATAATTATTTTTTCATTTCTTTGGGTATTCTGGTTTTTTATTTAATTATAAAGATGTTCTTTACGATTCGGAATTATATTTTTTCCTTTTTTCACATTTTATCATTAGTTATTTTCATTTTTTCACCTCTGGGGTGCTGTCAATAGAATTTTTAATTACAATTGAAATTTAAAATTGTAAAAACACGTTAGTACATTTACAGGTCAACAAAGAAATGAAAAAATAATAATAAATCAACACCGGTTAAATAATTTTGAAGAAATTTATGCTGCTGATATGAAGAGAAGCATGGAATATAACATGCCTCCTTGATAAAATCAATTACACAATCTATAAATGGTACATCAATGCTGAACTCAAAGTAGTTGCAATTCTACTGGGTTTAAAACTTGGATTTACAAAGCATTACAAGCTTCGTTATGTACGGTCAAGCAATGGACAATCAGGGTACTATGGAGAAAATAATATAGTCCATCATTCGCTGGTGGTGCCACATGAAATGTTTTTACTACCCTCACATAGAAAATTAGATCTGATGAAGAATTGCGTCAAAGCAATGGGCAATAAGAGATTACAATATTTTGGAATAGAACTGCTGCAAAAGAAAAAAATTCATAGGTCCTCTGATTCAAGTGTTATAACAAAATCGACAATTTAAAGTAATTTCAAGCGACTTAGCAGACAGATTCTTCGGAAATATCAAGTCTGAACATTACGAAGAAATTGTTATCGAACTTCATAGCAGTTATCAAGCACTAGGTTGTAAGATTAGCTTTAAAACGCACTTTTTGCCTCAGACCTGTACTTTCTCCCTGAAGTTTTAGCGATGTTAGTAATGAGTATAGAGAAATATTTCTCTAGAACATTTAGACCACAGAAAACGGTTGTTATTTCTTGTACTGTCGAACATATCGCCAATATGGATTTGGTTTGCTATTTTGTTATTATCAGTAGTGCAAAACTAATTAATAATAATAGTTTATTTACTCTAACAGATTACTTATTACAGGATAATTTTTATATTAAATCAAAAAAAAAACTAAAATTTATAAAGGAAGAGACAAACTAAGAATCATTTTAAGTAACACAAGTTATTTAAATTTTTCTAACGATAATTTATTTAACGCAATTAAAGTAATACTGCAAGGCGAATTATTAACACTCCTGCACATCGACAATATTGGTGACTGAGAATAATGACGCGTATTACAATGAGGCAGCGTAAATATAGCATTAATACGACTATTTGATCTTGGATAATAAAAATTTAGTAAACTAAATAAATATGGAGCAAAAATTCTTCCAGTAATTAATTCGCCAAAGTACCTGTTTTTTTTTTTTTTAATCGAATATGTTATCTTGGCCGGCAGTACGGCTGAGAACGAAGGGTGCATCATTGCCAATCTTGAAAGTCAAGCAGCAATATGCGGTACCGGTGTTGGTTGGGTCACCAATTCGCGACAACACCTCTCAGTGGCTCGGTGTGTTCCTCCGGCACTCTAGCCAAGGGCCTTCAAGGCCTGTAGTGCTGAAGTATTATTATTATATATGTTCTCTTACACAAATTTTCTATTTTTGTCCTCTTGTGCGGATAGATTCAGCATACTTTATATTTATAAGTTAAAGTTAATTTAATTGAAGTTTACGATAAACAAAACTAAATGTGCGCAATTTGACTGAAAGATTTAAAATTCGAAAGACTCAAGCAGCCGCAATAATAAAAAGCACAGGTGTAATAATGGATTTATGGGTTTCTAGTGCTAGTAAAAATCAAAGTAGAAGATTTATACACAAAGAAAGTCCGTCAGATAAATTATGCTGCGATTGGTTTATTACAATTTGCAGTAAGGGTGCGCCTGGGTCGGGAACTTTAGTGTACGCGAAATAATATGTGTTCACTGTAAATACAGACGATTTCATAAATAGAATTTAATTGTTAAAGATGAAGGAAAAGTAAAAACACACACAGTGGATGAAAATAATGTAATTAGCTCTGACAATGAAACACAGATCGAAAATAGCAAAAGCAGCATAAAGGATTATGCTAATGCATTAAACGTAATTACAGACCTAAAACAATTTAGCGCAGAAGACGGACATTTGGATTACTTCAAAAATAAAATAAAAAAATTCAAATATACGACAGACTACCATGTTAAAATTTTTAAATTAATTACGTCATTATTATTTTTTTGTGTTGCATACATTTATTTTAGAACATTTTTATTTATTTGAGAATTTATTGAACATTTTCCTTTTCTATTGCATTCAAAATAAATTAAATGAAATACATTGTTTATTTTTATTATCATTACCTATTGTTAGTGTTCATAATTTATTACTTATACACCCACACTTTATTTCTTCAATCTCTAACCTGGACACCTCTCTTAACCGGACAAATAATCCAGAATGAACGTTGTCCGTCTCAGAGAGATTTTACTGTATATCTTTCAAGGTATTGAAAAAATATTGGGATTTTACTGTGGAAGTAAATATCTAAGCAATGCCATAAATATATTCCTTGTTATCATAAAGAATGGAGTGTCTAATATATGTTTTTTTTTTTAAAGTATTAGGTTTTTTCATTCAATATTTTAATAGATATTGTGGTAATGCTCCGTGTTTACTCGACGTTGTACGTTCTTCAGATACTCTACAAGATTACTACCCTCTTGTAGAATGTTAATAGTATAATAAACAATAGAATGTCAGCGCCATGGACGTTGAATAACCGTTAATAATACAAAAACATAGAATAAACATTCAACTTTGTGTAAAGCTTCTCAGGGGTTAATATCTAAAACCATTCGTTTTTTATATATTCTTTTTCTATTCCATTCCTATGGTTCAGAACAAAAAACGAATTTTCTTAGTGGACGCAAACTTCGACAAATGAACGTAAAATAGTTAAAACTTACGATTAGACGGTTAATGTAAAATGCCCCATAGAAATCACCACTTATTCGGCATGTGGATTTCAACGTTTTATATTGTAGATATTTCACTGCTTGCTAAATGAAAATTAGACGCCACAAACCACATAATATGGCAGTTTTGAAATATGTAATCCAAGAAAATGACATTTATGTTGTAATTATTACAGCCAAAAGTATGTTTAACTTTTAGTTAATATTTTGAATTAGTTTTACAAGATTTGTTTTGATATGATTTATTTTTGATAGATAAAATATTCATTTCCAGTAAAATATTTTCATGAGAAGAAGAAGAAATTTGTATTAATATTTGGGATTTTTCCGATTATTGGTATTGCATCTAACTATTTTTGTTCTGCTTATTTTAATTAAGTATTTAATAAAGTGGTTAATATTTGACACCCATAAGATTAAAGTTTTTGTCTTCACCATAATATATTACACAGTTTCTTTGCTAGTTAGTTTACATATATGGTAGTGAGTTTAGGTTGGCTTTATTTCCAAACAAAATATTATTTTAATAGGGATTATAGCGAACAAAAGTTTAGAAAGACATTGAGATTTCTCTTTTCATAAACGTGATTTTCATATAAAAAACTTAAGTATTTCAAATGCCTATAGTATATTATGTGGTAAAAGTTTTGTAGAGAAAAAATCACTAGTTCGTAGTAATAGATATGCACCTCATGTTTCTAATATTTATATTAAGGTAATTAACACATGTACTAGTGCCAAAGGCTTATATATTAATATAAAGTGATTTATCATAAAATAAATGATCTAAGAAAGTGCAAAACAATGTCCGATATAAATACACGCGTCCACGTATAAGACATGTATGGGAGCCTTATATAAATAAATACGTATCAATTCCCTCTTCTGTAGCGTGGGGAGAACGTTCTGCTTCGACCTGATAAGAAGCAGATCGCTGATGGACTGATAATAGTTGATCTTAGAGGGAAACTTAATCATCGTTATTGAAACCCTTAATGGTCTGTATTGTCCACCGGTCGATTTATCATGAGCATGTCCTAATGGATTTAAAAGAATATTTATCTTAGTTCGGAGTTATTCTATACATTAAACTGTTATTGTTGTGAATCATCGACAAACATATGAAGCAAGAGCAACTTATTCAGATATGAAGTTTAAATTTTTATAAGAAGTGACGCCAAAACTTTGCAGACTATATAGTTTATGATAAATCAATGTGTCGCGGACAGCATTAACAGTTTTCTTTAGTAAAAAGGTTAGAGAGGCCACGAAAGAGAGCTTTGATATTGACAAATATGTTACAAGGCATCTTACTGAGATTCTGCAGAAAATAACTGTGTTAATACAATACCAAAAGTAATTTATTATAGAGGTAGTTATTATATGTTTATATGTGTGGTTATTTAATTTTATTAATGGCACATCCTTTGGCCTCAAGTTTTATTTCATATGAGCAATATTTGAAATTTAAAAATTCAGTACAAGTGAGAAAATCAAAAATTTGCCTACACAGCTAATAACTTTCGCATTTTTATGATTTATGCATCGTATAAGAATGTATGTAATTCTTTTGTAATTAAATAGGAACTAAGATGCAGGTTGTATAAAATACATTGATTTACGTCTACATTGCATATTTTTAAAAATATATTGGAGAAATCTAGCGTAGTTTTGGCATTATCGTTTCAAATACTACTAAACAAAGCTAATTGTCTTACCTTACAGTCAGGCTTTAATCACTTCAACAATCGCAGTAATCTTACTAACAAGCATATTATTTATCGACAATACTTGGAAACTAATAAGAAAACTATGGGTTTTAGTATTTATCGTTACAAAGCGGCAAACTTTCAGTCACAGCCATCTTAGAAATAGTAATGCGCAGCCGCACGCATACTCCGGTGCAGCTGCCAGAGAAAGTTTCTAACCCCTAACCGAAGGGGATGCCATCGAGTTTGTAAATCATGGACGATTGTGGCCGCAATTCAACAGAGGTTCGTTTTACCAAGAAAATCTATTTTACTATACTTGTGTCTAAGTTACAATAAAGTTTCAACTATTAAATTTATACATATGACATAATTATGTTTAAAATTTTTATAAAATTATATAGTAGATAACTTTTTTTTGCTTTCGTAATATCAAATTGAAACGTAAGTTTTTAAAATTTAATATCAATATTGTCAAAATTACATATTTAGGACAATCTCTGTTTAAGTGAAATTAATTGATTAAATAATTAAAAAAAAGTTATTTATTATAGTTAATAGTAGCAAAAAATAACTTTATTTACAAAAAGTATGCCGTAAGGGGTATAGTAGAAATGTCCTTAGTGATTTCTGAAAAAAAAATAGTGCATAAAAACTTTTAAAGTAGAAATTACAACTTCTTTAAATAGCACATTAATTAGTCATTTTATAGGACGAATTTATGTTTTAAAAAACCAGTATAGTTGACGTAGCTAGGACTTTTTAGTGAAAATTTTAAGTTTAATGAAATGTGATTTTATAGTACTTTCAGCGCTTTTATTGTATCTTGTTTTTCAAAAAGAAAGGATATTTTGTTAATTATATGTAGGTAATGAAAATTGCCTCACCTAATTCAACCTATAAAATATTACTCTAAAGCAACGTAGTGTTCAAAATACCTTCGACTACGTTTGATTAAAACATAGTATTTACTGAATATTTTACGGGTTATATATAAACCCAACTTATTGTTGCTTATGTGTGGCGCAAATTTGCATTCCCCCAGTTTTTTTTTCAGTGTGGTGACGTCTCTAAATTACAGGTATACAACATAACTTAAAATTGTCACACTCTTGTTTATTTACTAATGCAGCCACTAAATGCTTAGTGCAATTCTAACGACACTAATATACCTTTATGGTTACAAGACGCGCTTGTTTGAATGATTTAAAAATGCTAGTCATAAGAAATGCAGAAAGTTGTTTGTAATTAGCTCAAAATCTTTTAGCTATTGTTTATATTTATAACTTTATCTTAACTTGTAGTGAACAAGGCAAGTTGAATTCGACCCACCTTCAATAAATACTACATGCAAATATACAGATTCTCCTTGTTAATTTGCATTAATTTTTAGTTTCACGAAATTAGTTTCTAATGATGGTTGAATGGATGGTTCCGTTAATACAACACAATAAGGAGATAAAAGAAGACACACTTAAACAAGAGTTGTTTGCTTTAATAATTCCTTGCGCCAGTCACCCAAACAACACCATAAACCATGAATTGACTTTTAATTTTGATTTATATTCGTTCACGGTGGATTAAATAGTTGGCTAAACGCTTAAATACATGGCTTATATCTAAATAATATATAATAATAAACGTTTTCTTGAAATACAGTTTATTAAATACGATAAATTGTATTTCGGATAGTGAGAAAAATAATGTAAATATTATTTCCCTATTTTTGGTTTTGCAATGGCTTTGAAATGAAGTTAATTGAAGTTGCACATCATAATTTAAACAATATCAAATTCTTATTCACCAAACAACACCGAATTCGATGTAATGATTGTGAAAGTATAGATATATAGAGTAATAGATATAGGGCAAATCTTGTAGCATCTGGCAGACCCACTTAAAGGGCACAAGTATTCTAAAAATACATCCGCTTAAAAAAAACAAATAGTAAATAAAAACCACATGTTTAATTATAAACAGACTGTTATATTAAACAAAGAAAAAACACTATAAAGCTAGAAGTTTCCTAGAAGTAACATAAATTAAAAACCACAGCAATGCTATAAATGATCGTAAAGCTATTGAAAAGTTGTCAAGTAGTTATTTCTCAATTATAAATTAATCGTTTTGTATATGCATTAGACAAATGTCTATATTTTTTCATAAATTGCATTAAATTTATAAAATCTTTGGTATATTTGATAATTTAAAATTTTAAATACCATTCCTTTAACCTTGTAAATACTTCTAAGAATTTTCACATTTTTTTTTTGAGGAACTGTAAAATAAAAACAGCTTTATATTTTAAACTGCATCGACTAACAGATGAAAATGAACACTTAACTATGAAACAAATTTAAAAAGAAAAGCATTATAACATATTCCAATAAATATAACTATAAATATAAATTTTACTTCAAATTTCAATATTTAATTTCATCACTTAATTAGATAACCTTTATGGACCAGAAGAATAAAATTTAAGGTAAGTTTTTGTTTTCATTTCTGGTTTAGATATAAATTTGCGACTGATGAATGCATCTTGAAGGTATAATTTCAATATACTGTTCGGTATTGTGTTTCAAAAAAAAATCAATTTTCTTTTCTTGTAATCTTGTATTAATAAGCTTTTTTTTTGTAGTTTTAATATTTCTGAAGAAGCTGCTATTAACAGCGACGAAACGTCAATAAATGTATATATAAGTTGGAATATTAATTTCATTTCAAAAATCAAGAATAGATTATATATTAGACAACACGTAGAATACAAAAAAAAATCAAAATTTAAATATACCTATCTATATTTTTAGTTAAACATATTTGTCGGTGCTTATTTTATTTGGGCGAATGAAGGTCTGTGTCGACTTGCAAATTTAATTGTTTATTATAACTTGCATTCCATATTAAGTTAAAATTCATTTTTTCTTTAATATTAAATTAATATAACAATTTTGTTTATAAATTTCCATACATGTTTCGGCTTTAATTGCCTTTTTCAATGAATTAAATACATATGTATCAAATATATTCTGTTGAAAAAGGCAATTAAAGCCAAAATATGTAGGGAAATTTATAAACAAGAAAGAACAGAAGAAAAAACAAATTTTAACTTAATATGGAATCCAAGTTATAATAAACAATTAAAGTCAACATAGACCTTTCATTCGTCCCAATAAAATAAGCACCGATAAATAGACTATAGGCTACGAAAACGAAGTTTAATCATTTAAATATAATAATAATTTATTAAAATAAAATCCTGAAAGTCACAGTAAATTTATTAACAAAATTTAAATTTTTGCACTAATTGAATACTGAGTGTAAGTTTAGGAGGTTAACGAAAAAATTGTTTTGTTAATGTCAGTAAAACAATATGGAACTATAAGTAAACTACTATTTCAATATTTTAAATATGAAATATCCTCTACTATACAATGTTTTGTGTCATGGATCGTTTATTATACTATGTACACAATAAGTTTAAATATTTACTCGACTACTTCGGCATTATAAACAAGTTACCATTTCTTATATAACTCGTAACACTGTGTTATTTTAATTGTGGTTATTATAAATCCTTCAAATTGTGGATAACAACTAAAACCATGATTTTTTTTAGAAAACTATGTTAATATTTTTAATTAATTTTAATTTTTTATTTTTAATTACCAAACGTCCCTTACTGTGTAATGCTTTATACCGTGGATGGTTTAGTATATATATATATAGAATATGTTTATTCGACTATCTTGGCATTGTAATCATTTCATTGTTTGCTGTAAGACGCACAGCGTCGCGTTATTTATATTGTGGTTATTATAAATTGATCAAACTGTGTATAACAACCAAAATCATGATTTTTTTTTGGAAAATTTGTTAAAAACTGTGTGAAGAAAAACTATAGACGTACCTAATGAGATTACATTAGTTTAACTCTGGACAAATTTGAAATATTGTTAACGGATTAACACACTATTATCCTTTACTAATAGCATAGGATTAGACAAGGCCGATGGCGACACCGCAGGGAGTATAATTTGTCATATTTACATCGCCTGTTGCAAAACCGCTTGTCACAATATTTTCACAATTTTTCTTTTGTAGTACATTTAAGCCGAAAGGGTTAAGAATGGAGGTTAAAGTAATAGAAAGAATTTACAAATTTGTACAGTCATGAACCTAAATACCTGAGTCATTTTAAATAGAAATGGTGGAAACAACAATAAAATAGCTTCTTATGTAATTATACCATTGTATTTTTTTTATTACGAACTGTACAGTTAATTAAATATAATGTAGTAGAAATCTATAGGATAATTATATACATGTAATATTATAAATAAATATATTTATGTACTTACACGCTAGTGACTAAATTATTAGGAATCATTTTTAGGTGTATCAAACTATGTAGATATATACAAATTTTGATTTTCGCTCAATGTACATCATTACCCTCACTTACGAGATGCACCCAGGTCTACATCTGCTATCGAAATGACTCACACTTTCCGCTGCGTCTTTAACGAAGTTATTGCTCCTCTCCTGATCTCCAATTGAAGTCTCTGTTATATTTAGACCACCGCTGCCGACCGCATACGATCCTGACACCGAATTTCCATACGCGCCGCTCTGATTCATGTTGATATCTTCGTTGTAATCTAATTGCACGCTGAACTTGGTGTCCTTCTTGGCTTTCATTCTTCTGTTTTGGAACCAAATCTTAATTTGTCTCTCGGTTAAACATAGAGCCTGCGCTATTTCCACTCGCCTGCGTCTCGTTAGGTATTTGTTGAAATGGAATTCCTTTTCTAGCTCTAAAGTTTGGTAGCGTGTGTAAGTTTGGCGGGTTCTCTTTCCTGAAGATGTTGATTCACCTGGAACGGAATAAATTCGTATAAGCGTCGTCGTTATTTAAAAAAAAATGAATTTTAATTGAGAAGGGAATATAATTAATAATTGTATGAAGGTCTCTGTTACCAACCTGTTGTTTTCATCCACGGATAAAAGCTCTGTAATTCGGGGTTGATATCCATCGGTTGATCTGGTAACGTTACACTTTTTTCGATAGCTGGCTTGTCTTCGCAGCTGGCTTCATTTTGATCACTTTGCGCGTATGATTGAGATTTATATTGATATTTAAGTTTCTTTCCTAAAGGTTTAGACAGTAAAGCTCTGAGAGCTGGAGAATCAGTTGCTTTATTCGGTGATTTCGGTTCTAAATTCGCAGCTTTAGTAGATGCAGTTAGGTCTTCCATAGGACTCACAGCAGCTGGATTATATACAGGTTGCCCACAGGGTTCGAAAAGTGTCAAATTAAGTAAAGAATCTTCAATTTCCGATTTGATACTGCCTTGTTGCGAATTACCGCAATAATTATTCGCAAAATATTTGTACTTATCCACATCGACGTGTCCAGCGTTGGATTTCGGTTGTTGGCAATCGTAGCTGTAATTCCCTCTGTAATATTCCGTGTTGTCATAAGGAGTTCCATAATTGTAGTAATTTTGTCGACACTCTGAGAATCCGCTACCACGAAACTGATGGTACAATTGTTGATTAGGGTTAGTCCAGTAATCACACGCGCTCTCTTGCGAAACACTCATGCTGTTCACCACTGCTTCTTTTTCTTTTTCTGTTTTAACTGCACTCGATATATCGGCAGCGTTCGCGAGAAACTTTCGACCTCACCCCTAAATAGTCAGTGCGAAAATGAACCGGATATTTGCGACCTTGTCGCATATATAAAGTGGTGTACGGCTCTGTGTCCGGCCTAACATGAACCCGACACGTTCTGATAAATGTTAAATATTGTCAACTATTCCCCCAAAAGCGGTGCCGAGCGGGAGGGGTGCTTACCCCCTGAGGTTCGTCGCTCGAGCTCTTTTATTTCGCCAGCTGCCCTGCGAAATTTACAACACCCCCACCCAGAACCCTATGGGCCTTTCCGTCTATTTACTTTGGCCATAGATTACTCACATTGGTAGAATGTGAAGCTTTTTTTTTGTATTTGTTTATTTTTATTGATTGATATTTCCACTCTTTAAATATGTCCATATCAAATTGCACATAAATATTAATCATTTACTCGTGGAAACGTTGAACACCATCTAATAAATTCTGAAACATTAATTTTATCAACAGTTAATTAATCTGCCTGGATGTATGACTCACACACAATATTTCTAATTTAATTTTTAAATATTTTCGACATTTACTAGTAAAGAAACTATTCACTTATTCTTATTTACAGCTTCATTTTATCGTAAGTACCCACTGTTGACCCCCATTCGCATAATACAACCATAAATATCTCCCTGACTTCTGACAGTGAAAACATTATTAAACAATCCATGTTTTCAGTAAATAAATTAGTCACAGTTGTATATATTTTACCCAGCTTCGGTGTAACTAAAGTAAAAGTAAATTCTACGTGCGACAGCTTCGAGCCCATAATAAAGTTTACGGTAAATTTTACAGCATTCAGGTATACCACACGGGCCGAAGAGAGCAAAAAATCTAGGTCACGCACTTCTCGGAAGAATCCGCAATTACGTTCAGTTTCATTGTACGGTGGTGCTTGGGCTCTGCGACAGCATAAAACGTTGTAATCGAATTGGTATGGACTAAAAAAGTATGGAGTTAGTTAGAACTTAAAATTAAATTAAAAAATTGTTTTCGGATAGTATGCTTTCTCTCTCTCTTCCCTCTTAATTCTCGAGCTTTTTATAGAGATTAATAAGAGCTAAAAAATAAATTTTATATCCAAACACATATAGGCAATATACAGGGTGTATCAAAATGGATGCACACAACGGGTAAATATACTTTGCAGGCGATACGAAAGAATGAAATAAGCAGTCCAGAGCTACTTTTTCAAGATAAAAACATTGGTGAAATCAAATTTCAAATTTATCTTACCGTTTTCAAGATATGTGAAAAGAATATTTTTTTCTTCAGTTTCGATTATGGGAAATCACTTTCTTATTATTTAAAATTAAAAATTCAATTCAATTGCCCGTAAATGGTAAACAACTAATTCCTTCCATCTTTGCTTTACTTCACATATTTCAACAAAAACACCTTAATATGCAATCATTACTCACCTACTTTCAATTTTAATCTACTTTCCAAAATATCTACTCAAAAATTTTCTTCTATACTTCAAATCTATAAAATTTCTAGATTCGGCATAAAACTGCTAGTTTTTAAGAATAAAAATAAATAATAAGAGATTCAATCACTTACTTGATAATTATATTACGTTTTTTAAGGCGTGTAAACAAAATCTGTTGTTTATATTTTTTTTTGTTTAAGCACGTTCTTTACATATTGACCAGTCCGATATATTCATATTTATTCTCTCAACTTCGAATTTATAACATCCTAAAATTTGGTGATAATAAATTTCCCCATTTTATACAGTGAGGTCGTAAATTGTGGCCTCCCTTCATAAGTTTTGAAAGAAATGAGATAAAGCAATGAAACAAAAACGAGATGAAATTAGAGACAATTTGTCATATATTGCCCAAAACATTACAAATTGTCTGTAATTTCACCTGGTTTATCTTTCACTGCTCTATCTCGCTCCTTTCAAAAGCTATGAAGACGACACAATTTACGACCTCACTGTATATAAATTACTTCATTAAAATACTTCATCAAATGTTTAAAAAAATGTTGACAATTTTCATTCGTTTCAACAAATACTACAAACGTAAGTTTATTTGCTTGTTTTGTATTATTGTTTTGTTTTTACTTTATTGTATTTTTATTTTAATTGTAATTTAAATTAATCAAAATCAACTTAATTAATTATTGAAATTGCTTCTCCATATACCTGAATATGGCCTAGGCCGAAACTAGTTCTATGTGAATTTTTAAAAAATCAAAGGATTGATCGAAGAACAGCAATTTTGGGTTACCCACCCACTATATAAAAAAATTTTTAGACATTTTTATGCAGCTTTTTATTTGAGATTTAAATACGAAATCTACTTTTTAATAATCCTTCAAATTTTTCAGTTGTGGCATCATATTATTTTTTCTTAAATGGTAACCATAGTATGATATCATAACTAAACAAAAAATTTGCCGGATTTACAAAAATATGTAATAGATATAAAAGGACGCTCGTTAAATGTATTTAAGAAGAAATTACGTCAGCACCTATTCATTAGACAGCAGTGTGGATAGTTAACATTTTACATGTTTTACGATCTTGCCGTTTACCTTTTGTTGGTTTGAGTTTAATTTTAAGTTATTTATATATACATTTAATATTGGTAAATTAAATTGAATGGGGTTGAGTGGAAAAACAGATGCTGCTATGAAGCAGTAACTGAACTCCACTTTTTTTTTCTTCTCGTTGCACGAAATAAATAATTATTGTTTTTTTGTTTTTGTGAGAAGGGAAATAAAGATATTCTATTATTATATTATATATTTTTATTTTAAATATTGACCTATTAATGGCCAAAGTATCAAAAACGAATGATTAACAGAATATTGCTTTTGATTACTTCTTGCTTAAATAATTTTTGTGGAGCGAAATTATAGACCTAATTAGTTTTAAACTAGTTTCAATTCATATATTCTACCAAAGTATCATTAACGAACTATTTTTTTTCAGGTAAAAAATGAAAATTGTTATTATTATCATTGTGTATTTTTCTCTTCATTTTATCGCAAAGAAAACATACATATATTTTTTTACCAAAATTTTAATTAGTGTATGGTGTCCCAGAGGATTAGTGTCTGTAATTGAAAAATTAAAAGCAAAAATTCGTATTCCAATCCTATTTATTTTAATATTTTGTTGGCACATGTTTCGGTCCTAAATAACTATCATCGGGCAATAAACGTCAATAACTAACAGCTTCTTGCGGGTTTCGCCGTGTGTCAAAACTTTCGCTCGACGTTTCGCTGTTCATACTGACAGCTTCTTCAGGATAACTGAACTGTAAAAATAAACGTCAATCTTCGTTTTATATAATGATGATAAAAAAATTATTAAATAAATAGGATTAGAATACGAATTTTCGCTTTTAATTTTTCAAAATTTTAATTATTTTTGTGCTTGCCCATTAATGGATTAAGCAAGATATTACCTTTTTAAATTTCTAATAAATTTCTAGCGTGCCATAAATACGACAGATTTATGGAAAAATCAGCAGAGTGCCGCGTCAGCCAAACAAAATAAATGAGGTTTCCCCTATCAAATAATAAACGCCAGCTTATCTTTTTTTTTAAAGAGAATATTTTGATTATTGACAGAGATATCACACTTTCTATGCTTCGGTAATAAAATAGTAGTGTGGCATGAATGTTTAGGATTATGTCGCAACCTTCATAAAATTAGTTGTGTATTAAAAGCAAAAGCTGTAGATCATTTTTAATAAAAATAATTTAATATCCTAAGAAATATCCATAAAACTAGGAATCAAACAAAACCAGTTAAATGTAGTTAAAAAGTAAAACTTTAATTATTCGAATTGTCGTCCGGCATCTGCGATACGTTTCTGCCATCTTTTTTGAATATATAAAATCATCGAATATCCAAAATAACAATTATTTTATTTGGCTGTCAATCTGTGATCTTTATTGATTCTTTCCACAGATCTGTCGTATCCCATGACACGCTAGAAATCTATTAGAAATTTAAAACCGCAGTACCTTGCTTAATATTTAGAATAAACTAGTGTTATATATTTTTGTAAAGTCCGCAATTTTTTTTATTTAATTAAATAAATAACAAATTAATTAATCCCAAATAAAAAATGTCTAACCAATTTTTAAAATTTTCAGTAATAAGAAAGTTATATCACATTATCGAAACTGAAGAAAAACCATTCTTATAATATCTTGAAAACGGCAGGATAGATTTAAAATTTTAATTTCACTAATATTTTTTTTTTTTCGAAAAAAAGAAGCTCTGAACTGTTTCTCATTTTTTTTTGTGTCTCCGCTGCAAAGTATATTTACCCGTTGTGTACATCCAATTTGGTTCACCCTGTACAATAATCAAACTTTTCTGCTTCATACTCATAGACGCATATTAAAAAAATGTCCCCTATTATTACTGTTCAGCACGTATGTTTAAAATCACAAGGGAACGGTCACAGTCTGAGATCTCAGTACACCCAGCAGCATTGTTCGGTCCGTGTTCCCCTATTTCAAACAGCCACAATAGAGATGCGTATGTGTATCGAACATAATGAGATTCAGTAGCCGATATAAGCTGAACGGGAACCAATCAGTATCGGCCCCAATCATCTATTGTTGGCGTTCCCGCTTACGGAGGGTGGCTTACCAACGCGCCGTTGAATATCCCTGACTGTATGTACAACACGGGATACGAAGATACGCACACATCAGAAAGACCTTCATTAGGTTCTAGGCGTTAATAGAATACGCACGCTAGATTTCGTCGTTTATGACGTGCGTGCGAACGTATTTAAATTTTAATACGCAGAAAATTGAAATGGCAATAACGTGTTCGATCGGCCACTTGACGATTCCAATTGGCAAGAAATTGCCTACAAATGAAAACATTTTTACTTCCCATATAGGTGACTATAACTGCGTAGGAAAATAATGAATGTTCAGAAATTGATACGTATGAAATTCGGCCCTTAGGTCGTTGGAGTGAACGACTTTTTTAATTTTTTGGTGCGTTGTTTGGAGATTACATAATGCGAATCGGTACTAATACGTACCCATTGTCTAAAACAAAATAATCAAATCAGCTACTAAGAAAATGTTTAACTTTATGATAATTAAAAAAAAATGTGTAAATAAACCGATCCACTACTTATGACGAATACATTTAATAAATTTTTTGTATCATTCGCGTCTGATACCCAGTCCAACTTCTCTTCTAGTAATCTTGACTGTAAAGTAAAAGTAAATCCGCAATTAACGTTTATAATAAATCTATATTTGTTACCCAATACAACGTAGAATGTCAGTGTATATACAAATAAAAGAAACACTAAATCACAAATATTAAAAAAAAATAACAAAGGACACTAAGACGTTTCTTAAATAAATAAAATAAAAGGATTAAAGGTTATATGGTGCATTAAAAAAATATTTATGTACATTGTAAAAAATCGGTTATATAAATATTTTTGTAATATCTCTTTAAATTGATTAGTTAGTATTTGCTTTAAAGCTTGAGGTAAATAATTATAAATGTTATTGCATTCTCGTTGTACCTGCTCTGGCACTTTCGTCAAATGCATCTGAGGCGAGAGTAATTGAGAATTAATTTTTCCACGTGTCTTACGTTCGTGATTCAGTTCATACTTATAAAATAATTCCCATATGGTTTTTTTTTTATAAAAAGTGTACTATATACAAAATATACAGCGAAGACAAAGTATATTATGCCTGCTAAACACTAATCTACACGAGTCCCTACGATTTAATTGGAAGACTGCTCTAATACTAGACTCTTGATGGAAGAAACTCGACGAACATCCACAGGGAAACGCCAAAAGATGATTCCATACTGGAGACGGAACTGAACACAAGAGTAGTACATTTTGAGCGCAGTATCAAAGCAATACACAAAAAAGAGAAGCAAGCAAACATGATTTTGTGTTTTTTTATTTTAACATAAACTAATATTTCAAAGAGCCATGTGTTCGAAACCGTGCCCCTTCACTTCGATACATTCATTTATTCGCAATTGGAATGCTATTCAACGATACAAAACCGTACTTTATTCAGTACTTGACAAGCTGTGAATACTTACATATTGTCCGATCCCCATTTAGATTATCAATTATTAATCCAATACAAATTAGTTAGTGTTGAATATTTGAACAGTAATAGCCTCCATTACATGGAGGGTATGATAAAGTAAAGTTCTTCGTTGTTGAATTGCTTTTTGAAATGTTATTTAATGTTAAAATAAAAAAACACAAAATCATGTTTACTTGCTTCTCTTTTTGGTGTAGTTTTTCTAGACGTTCATAAACATGTTTCTTGCGATTACAGCGCAATCTGTTACGAATCGAAAAAAAGTTTCAAACAAAAGCTACATACTTGATGGCGTAGAATTCAAATCTGCACTACAAAATGGGGGTTCCCATTTAGGATTTTAAAGTTGTCCCCCCTCCACTCTGGGGAGTGAGGTGGGGGATCGAGTTCGGCACCATTCAGTGAGCCCCCTACATTATAACAAATATTATTAAGACCTTTTTTTTGATTTGATGCAGTGTTTTAGAGATATTTTGTTGTCTCAAGATAAAAAACTCAGCCTGTATATATAGTTAAGCTCCAGTTTTGGATGTTTTCACAGTTTTTGGAGAGTCAAAGGTATTTCAGTTTCAGATTAGATTTGGTGGTTGCTATTAATTGATATATATGTTTTTTTTTTGTTTATTGGAATTTTCTCTTTCCTTTACATTTATATGACGTGTCACATTCATTTCATACATTTCACAAAACTATCATTATTATTATATTGTGAGATATTATTACGTTCAATATGCACAAACATTTCGATAAAGGCAGTTTCATTTATAATAATAATATTAATAATAATAATAAGATAGGTTTATTCACAATCTAGCAGCTATACAGCTTTTACAAGATGACTTTGTAATACAAACTAAATATTATAAAGAATCAATAGAATATACATTATTAAAAAAATACCCAAAAAACAAATTGTAGAAGTTAATATATAATAGTAATAACAATAACAAATATAAATCAAGAAAACTCAACTAACAAAAACTAGTTGAAACTAAAAGTAGCTAAAGATGCAAGACAAATACAAAACATATCCCCTTATAGCAATAATTATCGATTCAAAATACAAGACAGATATTTTCTAAATGTCATAGCAAATAAATCAATGTTATTTGATTCGTTGAAGTTTTATTAGAAATTGAAGTGATTAGAATTATGATCTAATATCACTGGAGAATTACGGTGTGCTATCGTTGCACAACGAGGAATCGGAAACAGTAAACACGATCTTGAGTTGACTCTAGGTACATTTATTTGAAATTGAGATAGTAAATGTGATTCATCAATATTATTATATAACAAGTTGTAAATAAATGTCAAATCCGCAATTCTTCTTCATTATACAAGTACTCTCATTTCAAATTCAATCAACAATTCTTCATATGGTGTGCCACCCTGTGGATAACTGCCGTGCTGCTGGAGATATAGGTATTTCAAGAAACGCTTTTGCACCGCTTCCAGTTTTGTCGCGTGCTTGGCGTAGAGTGGACACCACCAAACAATATTCCAGCTTAGGTCGTATTAAACCACAGAATAATGTTTTTAGCACACTTGAGTCTAATATCTCACTAATTTACATTTTGGGACGCTTACAACCAATCCATTTGTATGACATCACTCATCAATTCTGTTTAAGTTTTCTTATAATCGTACACAACCGCCAATTTGCCTAATGATGTAAATCTTAATATCATCCGCACACAGTAGTACGTTAGCGTCAACTAAATTAACAATAACATCAATGTACAACAAAAACAGCAGTAGTTCCAAATTTGACCCCTGCGGTACATCTCTCAACACAGCATAAATATTAGATTTAACATTATGATATTGCATAAAGTTATTTCTATCACATAGATAGGATTGAAGCAGCTGTATGACGTCATTAGAGAGACCAATTTACCAATTAGTATATCATGACAAACCACAGTAAAAGCCTTACACAAATCCACGTACATAACATCAACCTGCTCGCTGTGGTCCAATGCCTTAGAAATGAATTGAGTAATATTCATCAGATTAGGTACACTGGAATGGTTTTTAGTGAAACCATGCTGATATGTGTAATGGTTTGACATGGTAGGTGATGTATTCACAGATAATCTTCTCGAAGGCCTTAGAGGAAGCGGATTCATTTCATTTACACATGAAGGGATCAGAAGCTCACAGCACTTGAGAAACTTAAATCATGTATCAAGAATGACATGAATGAATTATATGAAAAAATTCTAACAGAAAAGCGTAAGTTCATAAACATTTAACATTTATAGAATTTAGATGTACATATGTGCACTGTATTATTTGATCAGCTTGGCGGAGCGTTGGGAAATGAAATGAGGATACTTTAATTTCAGGTATAAATTCTAGTAAAACCACGTTTCGAATGATCATGGTTCTATGAGAAAAAAACATATTTGACAAACCAGAGATGTTGCGGAAGGTATAGGATTCTTTTGCCTAGAGAATGTAAGACAGTAGTAAAAGGAAGTGAAATGACACTACTGGGCTTTACAGCTGAGGCTTAGAATTACTTCAGCATAAAGAAGGAACTAGGATTTGATGATTGCTGAAGGATTCAGGAACGTTAAAAGGATGTTAAGAACGCCATAAACAGCAATAATAGGATCAACTGAGAGGGATTAAAGCAATAAATGAATAGCAAGTCCTGAAGCTTAGGGTATAACATTGATCCGGCTGTTAAGTGACGGGAAAATCTTCAATATCTTTTCACTTATACTACAATTTCTCACGGACGTTTCGACCAGATCCTTAGTCTCCTTTCGGCTGCCCAACTTAAAATATAAAATTGTCAAGAAGTATAAAAATATGACGAAGTTATAGATAAAAAATATTTTTCAAAATGGTTGCTTTTTCCTTTTTAAGTGTTTAACGAGATAATCTTATTCAGGCGATCCGACTGTTAGTTATTGTAAAGGATACCGAAGGAATCTCCGTAAAGACACTGACTGGATGAGCCCAGAGCATGTTCTTAATGTATCTTGGAAGCCTACAAGTATCACAACGATTCTAGTGGCACCACCTTACAGAATATCGGCGGAAAGAACGTGTGTTTATTAACGTCCCTGACTTTTTGTATATGATAAATGAATGCTCGTAAAAATAAAAATTATTTTCTTGCAGCACCTGCCAGATTTCACTTGATTGAGAAATCATCTTTTTTAACGATCCTCATATAATAAATAATATAGAGCGTGCAAAGTCCTTAACAGAAAAAAAGGTAACGACATTGCGCGATCCGGCCGCGTATTAGCTAATTAATGTAGCTAATTTGATTTATTTTTTGTTTTTCCGCTGTCACATGACCGCTCCAGGACTGAGTATTATAAATTGTTGTTGGAGTTAATTTTTTACGAGGTGGCGGCGGCGCGTTTAACATGGGACAGTGTGCGTGTGTGAGTGTGTAGGCTCTACCGATTGGTACCGTTTAGATTATTGTTGGCATAGGTATATAAATTATATTGTATGCATGTGTGCAGCTATCGTTCACGATTAGCCGAAACATCATTAATAATTCTCTCGGTTGAGAAAATTACACACATTTCGGCAGCGAACTGTCATAACGTCATTATTCATTTGTTTTTCAGGTCGAGTTTGGGTGTAGTTTTTAATTACTAGTTAACCCCGATATTAAATTTTAAAAATATGTTTCTGTGGACTAATTTTTCATTTTAAAAACTGCAATGCTCTTTCGCATCGATTCGATTCTAGCTTATTTCCATTCTGAAGGACTTAATAGCTGCCATGAAAGGGCACCTGCGCATCGCGTACTTACCAAAATAATACGGTAAATTAAGCAAAAGTGTAGCAATACTATTGTGTGACCCTCAAATATGGTAGGAATGTATGTTCATCGATAATATGTAATGTAATAAAATATTCGGCGTAACGTAATGATACGTAACCGAAAATGACCATAAAATTATAGGCGTAGAGCAATATCCTTAATGTGTTTGTGTTATTGATTAATAATACAAATGTATAGATAGAATTCTTTTTGATAGTGTGAAAAGATTTTGCAGAAGGATCTCTTTTAATGACATTCCAAACCATACTACTAATTCGCCATCCACTACTTCTTATTGTGTGATATATAAACTATTTCCTGTTTGTTATAAAGAAAAAAATGCAGAATGAAATAGCTTCCAAACAATCCTCCTTACTTTGAAAGAAGCCGTCGTCATCAATACCTTTCTTTGTAATCACTGTTAAAGTTTGCAACGAATACATCATTAGGCAGTCACGGTTTGACTTACCTGTTATCCAATTTCGAGAATAACTACATTGCGAATTTACCGACCGAAAGTGAAACAGTTGTAGGGCGCCGAAGTTCTTAGTTACACGTTACCAGTTGAAGAAATTGAAAGTATAGATGATTATAGGCGAGGGTAGTTTCGTGAGCACGACTGCCAGTAGAGAAAGTTGTAGTTTTATTGCACCTAATTGAGTTAAAAATCGAAAAGTTTAACTGAGGAAAGTAACACAATGACGACGTACTTTATTACTGCAATAACGTTATAAAATGTACTAAGCTTGTATTATTATAAAAGGGTGGCGTGTGCCTACGTTTCCGTTGCAGGTAGTGGTAGGTAGTATTTTTTATGGACAATAAATTTATTTTATTTGTTCAATATTTCATGATATTCTGGAAACGGTGCATTGCAGTAGTATATAGAAATAGTTTTAAAGTTATTGAAAAACAAAATAGTTCTTTATCTATTTTTATCTAACAATAACTTATAGATTCACGTAACGAGCACCGTTTACTCAGACATACGATGCAATAATTTCCTGCATTTTGAATTTATTACGCACTGTCAAGCAGATTATTCAAATTACTAAACTAGTGAAATAAATTATTGAATAATAGTACAAATTTTTGCGAAGCACTAACATAAGAAAATTGTTAGTGTTGCTCTATTCCGGAACTTATACAGCGTTATTCATGTTGCACAGCACAGTATATAATGGCAAAAATATGCAACGTTCAAAAAGTTTCACTTTTGGGATATAGGAGAGCCTATTATGGTTACTTTTTAAAATTATTTTCATATTACGTGTTTCAAAAGCCTTAAAAGTATTGTTTTAAGATTCATAGGTTTTCTGAAAGAAATCCTAAATCAGCCGTTTTTAAGATACTATTAAACCAATTTAAGGAAAATGGAAGTGTTATAGAAAACCACGAAAAGAAACCACTATAGCAAAAACAGATTTTGCAAGCTAAAGTGGCAGACTAAATTAATTATATGACATTTCTAAATGTCATAGGCAACTAGATACATTAGAACCTTTATTAAAAAAAAAACAGCAAATGACGCAAAATAATATAAAAAGAACGATAATTGTAAAAACGCCAAGACCTTACGCATTGATAAGTAATTAAAAACACATTTACCGGTAAGTTCAAAAATATGGCGTTCTATTTAATTTATCAAGTTATAGCCACTTATTTGATTAGTTTTAGTTTTTTATTTTTCTTTATTATTTATTTTCTTTTATTTTTGCACGCCCGGCAACTTTATGATAACTGTGTTATATGATATGGTTTATCATAACACTTTACTGTAAATTTCGCACAACTTAAATATGTTTTAAGTATTTAAAACATGAAAATTATGTTAGATCAGAGATGCAAAGTATCTGGGTGTTACACTCTATGCGAAACTGAGTTGGAAAAATCATTTAGTCAAAATAACGACCAGAGCTACACAACTATTCTGGCGTTGCAGGAGAGTTGCTGCTAAAACCTGGAGACTAAAGTTGAGGGTGATCCATTGGCTATATACTGCTGTGATAACACCAGCGATAACATACGGGGCAGTAGTCTGGTGGAGAAGGACAGATGTGTCCTCAGTGAAGCTGCTAACTGCTGTCCAGAGGCAAACATTGCTGGGAATCACTGATGCAATCAACAGCACAGGGACCGCTTCTTTGAAGACCATTGTGGGCCTACCCTATGGAGCTTTATTGAAAGCGGAGGCTATGAATGCAATCCGTAGACTGAAAACCAACAACTTGTGGATCCCAACATTAAGGTTGGAGGGCACACTGATACTACAGGTACGACACTGGACAGGCTATTGCTGCCAATGCCCACGGACAATATAGCGCTCGAGATTATCTTCACTGTAAAGGTGGGAATCTCCATATCGAACAGAAACCAGGCACGTAGTGATATCACTGCTTTTGATGACTAGTTCACGGACGAATTCAAATCTTTCCAGGGCATAGGAGCCGGTATTTGCGGACCTAGTATTAATCAAATTATATCCATAAGCCTGGGGAAGCATGCGACGATTTTCAAGCAAAGGCATTCACCCTTGCAGCCTGCGCAGAAGTAATTGCAAAGAGGCTACATGAGGAGGAAAATGAGTATAATGACTGCTGCTATCAAGGCAGTCTCGAACCCTGTAACTAGGTCAAAACTAGTTAGAGACTGCAAACAATCCCTCAATACGCTGACGCGAAACTACACGGTGTCTCTGATTTGGGTGCTGGGACATGAAGATATAAAGGGCAATATAGTAGCCTACGAACTAGCCAAGAATGGCTCTAAAAGATACTTCATAGGTCGAGAGCCCGTATGTGAGATTACCAAGGACTCTGCTAAAAGAGAGATTTGGACCTGGTTAGATAAATAAAGTACAAAGAAATTGGTCTCAACACACTACTTCTAGGAATCCAGGCACAATCGAAAGAATGGAGCATATTCTTCACGGAGGAGTATGTGTTATCATTGCATTCAATTTTAAGTTGCTTCCATCAAACCATTTACTACATTTAGATAAGTTGTACTATGTACAGATACAGCATTGAATTAATTGTTTATTGGATATTTCTATCATTTCCAGCGTGTCAGTTCCGTACATTATCAAACTCTCGTCGCGAAAGGTAACACGTTGATGTACCGCAGAAAAAGCAAAAGATCTAATGTGAACCCCGTGCAACTCCAAATTTCGCTTGCTCTATTGTCGACCTTTTTCTGCATACATTTCCATTGATAGGCCGGAACACACTGCTATCTGCAAGGTAATACAACGTTAACTATTGTAATGTTACCCGTAATTTCTGTTTTTCTTAACATAATGCGATGGTTGACACTGTCAAAAGCTTATGTCAAATATTATCGCTATTTCGTACACTCAACTGATAGCGTACCATATCTTCCCATAATTCTTTGTCACACATTTTGTAATAGCACGCTATACTTTTCTTCTTTTCCTTTTTTTTTTCTTTCTTTGACACGCTTGCTCAGCATTTTCATCATTTTCCCCTATTTCTTCTTTTTCCTTCCAGCTTTCTCAATTTTTCTTTTTCCGCAAAATAAGTTGTCAGAACAACTACATTGATCGATGCTGATCCATTAACATCGATGCTTCAGTAGACTGACATCCTTCCTAGTCAATTTACCGTGTTTATATAATCCGAAAATTATCACTGATTCCCAACTATCAAGTTCTCCCGAAAGTATAAATAAAGACACACATTTTGAGTATGTATCATGACATAACAAACAACAACAAATTATACAATAACCTTGAATAAATCGCGTTGCAGCAGTGTACAGTCTCATATATTATTTTCGTCTAGACATTTTTTTATTGTTTAGTGCATTAATAATTAAATAAATAAGCGTAATTTATATATAGGGTGCTGACAATTTCTCAAAACTAAGATAATTTCCGTCCCCGGAATAAGAGTTTTGCTGATTTGCAACTTCTCCAACTTCTCTGAATTATTTTGCCCGACTGCTAACATTGGAAAACTTAAATTTTTAATTATTAACAGTTTATCTAAAATCACTGATCTTTTAATTTTGATTTTTAAATCAGCATGGTTGGAGAAATATTTAAATATAGTTACTACTTTTCTTATTATTAATAACAGCTGGCACCTGCTTACGAGAAGGCAATATTTCATAAACAGGTAATGGTGTGAATAAGGAAAACTTAAATAAAATAATATGTAATGGCAATAAGGTAGTTTCTCTTGCAAATACTTTAATATATAATATGGGACCGTTTCAAGTTTAACAACGCATCGTCAAGCCTGCTGAAGGTGTGCATACAGAATATGTTTAAATATACATAATTAGAGATAATAGGATTGGCTTATTAAATTAACATTAAGAGTAAAATAAAATGCTGACAAGTTTTTTTTTTTGAAAAGGGTGGTAAGAATTGTACGGTGTGATATTGTTGGTAATATTTGGCTTTTTGTAAAAGGTATATTCAAATGTGTTTTTTTATGGATGTTAAGATTTAGAAAAGTTTAAAGTTTTATTGTTTGCACTTCCAAATGTGAATTTTAAATTTTTTGGTGAATATTATTTAGGTAAATTAGGAATTCGTCTACTTCGTTTTTGTCTCTTTTCCATAAGCGAAATATGTCGCCTACATGATCTGAACCATAGTTTTATATTTTGAAGGAAGGGGTTGCAATTATTAAATATGTGTTGTTGTTCAATACTGTCTAAACATTTGTTTAATATTAGCTCCGATATTGGATTACCCAGTCCGTCTACAATTTTATAATAATTATTGTTGAATTCCACATTTTGGTTTAAGGTCAGATATAATATACATATGTATAATGTTATCGGTTTCACTAATTGAATATATGGTGGTGGTACTTTATTTTATGATATGTACGGTTTTTTTTTCTAAAATATATTTTAATAAATGGGAACATTGTGTGTTATATTGAATGAAATCATGATGCAATTTTTACTATAATTTTTCGATTGAACGAACAGTTGTGTTGTGCCATTTATATCATTCCTTGCCCTGTAAATAAATTTAAGAAAGATAATGAAATTCTACTTGAGTTATATGTGGGTGTATTTCTGTAATTGACTAGAAGCGTTGTTTGTATATAATTTTAGTAACGCTTTTAAATTGATTTTTTTATTCTAAATTGAATCTATTTTCATATCAACGGGCAGCTTTCGCGCCAATTTATTTTATTATTTTGTATTTATACACAGGTTATTACCGATGTCACTGTTGCTGAAGTTACTAAAGCTGAAACATAAAATTAAGGAGTACATTTTTATTAAACTTTCGGCTCTCGCTTCCATATACCTACATATACAACAGATTGTCAACAGTAACATATGCGAAATCCATGTCACCAAGTTGCATTTTACCAAACGCTGAATGTGTCCAGGAGAACAGAATACGTGACGTATTCTATGAACTGTGTTTCAATTTGCTGCCGACACACATAGAAGCAAATCTGCAGCTGTTACTCAAACATCGGCAATTCTTTTCATCTGGACATTGACCAGTAAAGTTGCGGGGGTGTGCGTGTCATTTTTATATACGTGAGACGTCATGGGGATGGCTGAAACGGTACGGGTCGCGCAACGACAACTTGCGTAGGTTCTTTTCTGCTCAACGCACCAAGAATGCTATTCACAGAAACGAATCGAGGGGCGGCAGCTCGATGCGTGTGTGTATAACTTTGGCACGCAAGAATTTACCAATTTCACGGGCATTGTTTTGCTTTGCCGTAGGAAAAGGACTTGGGAACGTGGAACGGGTGATTCAGCTGCGATAACCTAATATGAGTCAATTCAGTGGTTATACAGTAGCAAATTGTTAATATTTCCTCGGGATGCCAGATAAAACTAATCGAGAATTAGCAAAATTTATTATTTGCTTTTATAAATGCGATGATTGTACTGTTGATTTCGGAAACCAGAGTTCCAATTAATATTTACTTTATTTCTAAATATCTCTAACTACCTAGCACAAACATAAAAAAAAACTGTGTATATAATAAAGCATACGACCTGCGTTGGTACTCTTCCGACTACGCAAGCTTAGCTTGAAATATTATTAAAGTGAAGGTTAAAATGTTTTGTGTGATAGGCCTGTCATAGTAGAGTACCACTATCGCATGTCATATCGACAGCTTCATCACGGTATCAGCAGTACAAAGGCAACGGAACGAAGCGGGGACGTGCGTCCGTAACGCTGGCCTTTCTTATTGTGATGAGTTACGTGATTGTTTTGTGTGGTCTCCATCCAGAGCAATTAAAAATCTGGCATACTTACCTTAGATCGGACGATAATCGTATGCCCACGTCTAGAAATTTGTCTTTGTTCTAATTCCGACCATTGTACCGCTTATCTGTAGAGATGGTCAGCTCAACGCTTTTAAATATGCATAAACATTATATATACTTTAAAGAATAATAGTACATAAATCATACTCTTTAGAATATGGGATGTAAGGTAATTAATCTAAAGCTTTTTATTTTACGAAGCTGTGAATAAAAGAAGTGTTTGTATTCAAATTACAAATTTTTATGAGGTGTAACTTTAAAAAACAGATATACTTTTTTTTGGGTTGGCGTTTCGGGATCAAAACCCATGAGCCGCAATAAATGTTTACTTAATGTAATGATTAAAATCCGAGTATGAAATGACAAGGATATACATTTCACATCCCGGGCCCTACCAGGATGACTGACATTTAAACACAAGGAATTGGCCGCCGGACAGTGTGGCTTCCCACATAGGAAAGAAAAGGATGGAAATCATTTCACAGGCAATATCAGATTTTAATTTTCATTGTGATTATTATTTTTATGATTAAGTCATCAATTACTTTATTGTTTAAACACATTAATTTTATTATACTTGTGGCTAAATGTATTCCTTCAATAATTAGTTGCTGGATGAATGTCCTTATAGTTACATCATCCACACTGGTACTTTGGAGAATCAATGATCCGGAGTTTGTGTAAATGAGATGGTTGTTGACTATGTCCAAACTTTATTCTTGCAATTGCAGATCTATAAAAACGGGAAATTTTATTGTGGGGGAGATACCAGGGTCTGCAATAAACTGATGGAGGTATATAAGCATACTGGGCCACTTTCTCGGTATAACTTCTTCTCCACAGGTCCTCCCATGCCTGATTGCTTTGCGATGTTAATAATATCTCAACTGCAAAGGGTAAATTGGTATAAACTACCAGTCCTACAAGCAGATTTAGCAATTCTCTCAACAGTCTCATTAGTAATGTTTACACGTTTTAACTCTATAATTATATTAATAATATCCAAAACTATATTGTGTATTTTATACGTAGTCGAATAACGACACAATGAATGTAGTACAATGGTAGAATCAGTCATGAAAACTATATTCTTGTTTCATGTTTTTGACCGTAACGTAAAGCTTCTAATGTGGTAATCGCTTCTGCTGTAAAAACAGAACTATCTTTACCCAAAATTAAAAGATTTTTAGATAATCCGTGTTGACGGTATAAGAGGAATATCCTTAGCTATTATTAATTATAGATCCGTCTGAAAACATAGTTAAATCTTGCAGGCGTTGATCTAAGATATGGTGACAAAGTTGTGTCACTAGTGGTGCTGGTACTGACCAGTATACCATGGAAAACGATGTTTTGGTTGTTCATGAATTCAAGGTATGTTATTTCTTTTTTTTTACAGTTCCATAGGAATGTGTATCTAATTCAGCCACATATCTGGATGCACCAAAGCAAGTGACCCTTTCTTCCGCCAAAACTGTGCGGTCAGGTCTAAATTTGACAATGTTGCAATACTTTGTGAAATAAATGGCATATCAGATGTTTTCAATTTAATTATACGTTTAATTTCTAAAAATTGTCGTCCTGAAAATAAAGGAAGTTCATTGGCCTCAATTTGTAATACACAGATCGGCATCGACCCCAGAGCTTCCACACATATCCGAAGCACTTTGTTTCCGTATAATATCTAACCTTCGTAGTTTTGTTGCATATTTGCCATTATAAATTGTGCAACCATAATCAATTATAAAAGATATACTTATTCGTATGTTCTTCTTCTGTCACCATTTTTAAAAATATCCTACATTAGTTGAGAGAAAGATAAGATACACCGGAATACCAGATGACAGTATACTAAAGCAAGAAACAATGACTAAATTGAATGTAGTCAAACAATTACGGGCAATCTCATATTTAGTAAAGACAGAAAAAGGCATATTGTTAAAGAAGACAAAAAGATTAGTGACATAATAGACGAACTAGATGGTACCACCCAGAAAAGAAAAACTTACAAAGCATAGAAAAGTTGGGAATCAATAGTAGTAAATTTATGAAGGAAATGAAAAGTTTCGCAAAGTATGTTTAGATTTGGGATTTTTGGGTCCGATACCATTTCTTCTTGACAAAATGAAGCAAAATGTCTTTAGTTGCAAACCTGAATAACTAAACTTATATATAATATGATTTAGCTTGGGTTTTTTTCATATAGAAATTATAATTAACGTACCTATCCCTTTTGCAAATCTATAAGCAAATGAGAGCTGCTGAACTATGAAGCCATACTGAAGCCCCAAAATTCATTATACTCCTATACTCTATTACCTTCATATATTTCCAACAAGCCAAGTCTACATGAGGAGGAAAATTAATATAACGACTGACAGCCAGGCTGTCATTAAGACAGTCTCGAACCTCGCAACTAGGTCAAAACTAGTTAGAGACTGCAAACAATCCCTCAATGCACTGGCACGAGACTACACGGTATCTCTGATTTGAGTGCCGGAACATGAGGATGTAAAGGGCAATGTAATAACCAACGAACTAGCCAAGGAGGGCTCTAAGAGACACTTCAGCGGTCCAGAGCCCGTATGTGGAATTACTAAGGATTCCGCAAGAAGGGAGATCTGGACCTGATTAGATAAAGAAAGTACAAAGAAGTGGAGGTCGACTGAAGGTCAACTCTATACTAAAGCGCTGATAGGGGATGGGGATGTTAGTTTCTCTGATAACCTACTCAGGCGCAGTAAGAAAAAAAGTTAAAACCATTACTGGGTTGGTAACTGGACACTGTCCCCTGAAAAATCATCTATACAACACAGGTCGGGTAAGCGAACCGTGGTGTAGAAGATGCTAACTACAGGAGGAGTTTACATGTAATCTCCACATGTGAGGAACTGAAGGTACTCAGCCAGAAATATTTCGGGAGAGATCTATTGGAGCCCTCGAAGGTTCTCAATTTCCCACTGGGCAAGATACTGGGCTTTATAGAGAGCACCAAGTTGCTCGACTGGATAAGCTCGACGATAAGAGAATTAATAGGGATGGTACAATGAGCACCTAGCTCAAATGCCCGGACATTAAGTGCCCACCCTAACTTTAATGAATGAATGAATGAATAGTCAGACACGGGTAGTAATACTTCGGTAAGTGAAAGTAGTGAAGCGATAGAAGACGATGTTGATAGTGCAAGAAATTATTGGAACACTGAAACACCGCAGATGATCCCGAATGTATACAATAATTTGAAGAATGAGAATTATAGGACTAAAACAGAAACGATTTTTAGAACATTGAAATTAATGGATGTGTCTTACGGAACAGTGCAAAAAATCTTTCAGAATGGTGTATTTAAAAGAAAAACCAGGAATGCGCACAATAAGGGACAATCAAGAAAAGAACAGCTAGTTTTCTGTCTTTATGCAATCCTGATTTATCTATTTGATTTATATTTACTTAATTTTTGAAGTAAATTTTTGGTACTATCTTTTTTTTTAGTTTTATTCTTATTTTTACTTGATATGTAAGTATGTTTCCCTGTGCTTGAGTCTATCACCTGTTGCAAAATAAAATTCTATTATTATAACACATACAAGACGACTACTTTTAGCTGATAAGGTACATTTACAATTATCACACAATCTTAATATTTAACTTAAGTTTAATGTAAACATGCATTTCCCTTAAAAATTTTAATACATACATATGTACGCACATCAATACATTTTAAAATCGAACATAAATGTTTTTATAATAGACATTTAGTATAATAAACTTTGCGAGCACGTCCCCGTAAACCACCAGTGCTCGAAAGATTGGGTAAACATTTCGTTTCTGAAGTTCGAGTATTAGTGAGTCGTTATATCTATGGACAAATTATATTCTACAGGCCACTAGTTTAATTTTCTTTTATTGCTCAATGCTATTTATACTAACATTTCCTCCAATTACATATGCAATACCTAGAGAGGGGTATATAAAATAAGAGATGGCAACATATAGGACACCATGAATCATGTAAGTTAGTTGATTACCTAATAACTGAAAATATGCGATATCGGATAAGCATATACCATAAGGCAAAGACTCTGGTTATGCTTTTTTATCGGTTTAGTGTTAACACAATAAGGTGCTCGTTGGTTCTAGTTTAAGAAGGTGTATAAAATTCTGTCGGAACCGTCTTTGCTTCATTACTCATATTCGCATACTCATCAGGCACGCCATTGCTCGGTAGGTCTGGTCGACATCAATGACAGGGTTAGTTAAGCAAATGACATGAGTGACAGGCGGAATGGCCGCCGGTATTGGATTACGGTCGTAGGCGATTACTTGCAGATATTCCCCGTAAAGCAGCCACGAGGGTTCGTAGCAGAGGCTCGAACTACGGAACAACAAGTTGCCAGTAAATTTCTCGATGAGGGGATGGAATTTGCCACTTTCTGCTTTTTGTCATGAGTTCGCGGGGCTACAAATGTAGAATATGAATACCATTCCTGATTTTAAAAACAAATTGCGTTTTAATCGGCGATACAAAGCTCGCGAAAATTCACGAACAATGCTAACAACGAAGCCGTATGACATATTATTGATTTTTATATTAAAGTTTGAAATAATATTTTTAGAGGTGGTGCTGGAAAAGTAATAACATCTGTTAGTGCAAACCAACCGAACGTGAGGAAATTTTCGTGACAGGTCCGAAAGAACTGCTCGAAAAGCAATTTATTAAAATAGTGAGACGGGCATACGGCAGAAAAAGAACGTAATATTGTGTAACAATTTCCCAATTCAATTTGCATACAAGTGCCGGCTGCTGTCAGTCAGGTTGAAAGTTTTCGGCTGGAGTGAAGCGAGCGAGAAAGCAGGGTTATGTGTTTGCATAAGAACCAGTCGAATTGGCTACGGCTGTTTAGTGATATAGGGTGAACGTATATTACTAATACTATGGGGTTTTATTTTAACATACTTTTACGTATTCCTTAACAAAGAATAGTCATTTTTTCGAAATATGGAAATTTAAAGGAAATAGGTGTTTGGAGAACTATGTCAATATGTTGTGAATTAAAAGCTTAGTATTATTTATGTTGCAGTTTTGTTTTCTGTGCAAGAAGCGTTGTGATCACAACGATAGTTAAAATGTAGCACTAACTATTAAAATAATGGGAACTGTTTAGCGTCAAATGAATTCCTTTATTCTCTTTTCTTTTCCTTTTTAATGTTTGCATACCTGAGTTGACATACAACGCTTTCGAATACATGCATACAGGAAGAGCCTTAGATAAGAAATAAAAACACTTTCGGTTTTTGACATACGTAGTTACTGTATCACTATCATGGATATTAAGAATGTTCATTATTGTTAGTAAGTAAGTTAGAGTAACTATTTTGATCGTCAGTTTCATGGATACTGAAGATTATCTAAAAACAATCTCACAGTAACGAGCAGTTATAGTAAATATGAAAGCTTTTTGCATATTCCACACCCACAATTTATTAATACGAGTTATTTCGTCTTAAGGAGAAATTAATATTTCTTATAAAAATAACAAATTAAATCTAGTAAAATTCAAGAAAAATACTACTTCGAACAGGTTTCTTAAATCTCCCGACTACCGCAAACTTTTTAAGACTTCTTAAAAAACACATAATTGAATGTGTGTAACACGGTGAAACGAGGAAGAGAGGAGCAGTAGCAAACAGCTACTGGTGTTATTTCGTTGAGATGTACACTGGGTCTCAAAACTCATGTCATGCCCTGGAGAGGCGATATCAAACTTTCTTCCTTATGGGAGTGGCTTATTTCCGGAGTGCTCTTAATTACCGCCGTTAGACCTTTTTTACATGCGTACGTATTATAACGCATTTTCAAGTGGAGAATTTGGTCCTAAAATAACATCATTTCAAACGCGTCACGGTCGCTGCTAGCTGATACGAACGGTTAAGTTAGGAAAGGTTTCGATGCCTACGGATTGAATCTTAATTGGTAACGTATTTTCTGACGAAAGTATGTTTGTTACCTATATCGATATGCTTAAAGTGTTATGTAGGTATAAAACATATCGCATATACTGGAGATACATACAGGAGGAGATGTTGAGGATATTAATTGCGTGACTGTGTTATTTCCGAATGTTTATTTATTTATATTTACAGCTACCGTAATTATTTTCACTGTATTTTCTTGTTATAACTAAAGATTTATTTCCTTCAAATAAAAGGATTAATTTCTGTCTTATTTCAGTAGCAAAAGAGGTGATCCTCTATTTTATAAATGTATCTAATGTAAACTATCCATGTTCAAAATTCGAAGTTTTTTTTGCATAGAAAGTGAAGAAAATTGTTGCGTATGTCGTTTCATTACCCGAATAGAAAATATTGTAAGTTTCTCTTAATGTTTAATTTGAATAAAAGAAAATGCTACCTATACGATACCGGAACTTCGAGCTTATCTTAATTTGACACAGCCATCTTTAGAAAAACTTTTTTTTTTTGTTAGAGATCTTTATAGTTTTTTTATTTATACTAACAATAATTTCCTTTGTAGGTCTGTCCACTTGCGTAGTCCTCTTTGAAATAGTTCCAAATATTGTGTGATTATTTATATTTTGTGTACTTTATCTTTTATATACCGAGTATTATATGGTTAGTTACTTTATTGTTTATTCAACCTTGTCGAATTGTAACGACTCCGTTAGATAATGTATTTTTTGTGATGAAACTTTGGTTGAATTAAGAACTTTTAACTAAACCGACAAATATTTACCTATTTTTGGACTCTGAAATGGGTACTTGTTTCTGTAATTCGCTTATCTTTACTTCCCTTATGAGTATACCTTTCTCACCATCTATTTACTATCCCCTATCTGCTATCTGTGACGGGTTTGGCGACCGCAAAGCGTCTTCACACACTTAAAATGCTAAAAATATCGGGTGTGAATATTTTTTCTTGTTAAAAAATATTTCCCTATAATAAAATTATGTGGACGTAAAAGGGAAGATCTAAGATATGGTGAATATACACCTAACTGTGACTCCAACGTGTACACAACGCTTATACTAACTATATCTCAAAAATAAACATTATTTGAAAATACTTATTAAAATATAGTATAATAATCTTCTATTTAATTGTGATTCTGTTGAAAGTGTATTGTTTGCGTGCATTTATTAATTATGCCTAGAAGAGCTCATCAAAAAGATTCAACATTAGAAACTAGAGGCCCTCAATTCTCCTGAAGAAGGAATAAATATTTTCAGTTACTTACGACTAGAAACCACCACTTCTTCTAAGGACTTAATTTGACTTGCTATTACATACATAGCACATGTTTCAGTAATATACCGAATTTATTAATTTACTACAATCAATATGATTTAATAAACTCGTGAAATGCAAATGCTTACTATCGTTAAAAGAACAATTTCTCTATTTTTACAACTGCAAATAAGATTACTCTACATTGCATAATGAGGTATAAGTTATACCTCATCGGAGACAGGTTATACCGTATAACCTGTTCTCGGAATTCCTTTTTAGAATTTTAGAAAAAAATAGAAATTTTCCAGCTTGTAGGGATGTTATATTTAACTAAAATCTGTATCCATTCAATGAAAATTTCATACCATTTCTAATATACAGGATATTATCAGCTTTCTTTTTTTAATGCAAGGTTTTACATCTCATAGTGATAAATTACTCGCACTCTTAACACCAAACTTGTTAAAATCAACCAAAAACATGGCTCAAATTACTATTACAAAAAGTTTAAACGTTTCTAATATCTATCCAAATGTTATTTATTTGATGTTCAATCTTAAAATGAATATTATTTCCTGGAAATTGTCGGTCATGATATAGAAAAAATAAATTTTTCTATAAAACATGTTTATTTATTCACGATATTTCGTCAGTTTGGTATATTGAACTTTAAAGTTCTGTTGAGAAACCCACGTTTTCCATTTAAAAATAATTCATTCTAGATAATTGAAAATTTATTGTTTTTCAATATATTTAATATTTTTATTATATTTTATGGTAACTAAATAACATACCAGTTACGAATGTTACGGGAAACAAGGTACACAAGTAGTATAGTATAATAAATAAATAGTTAAAATAACAATAACAACTCTAAAAAAAAGAGGTATCAATTCAACACGCATCGGATACGCATACAAGCAAGCGGCTCTACATACGATCGGCGATAACGACGCCGGCGTGTCTTCAAGTAGTCCCGGATAGCAGGCCAAACATTAAAACCATCAAACGCCTTTCTTAACATCCCGCTGCAGATATTTAAAGTATCCTAGTACCTATCGTCAAGTGTGTATGGGTTGTAGCCTTTATTTCATTTAGGTGTAAAACTGATCAGAGTGTGCCATACAAAAAAGTATTTATAAAAAAAGATCGTAAATTTAACCGCGGTTAGGATTTGTTATTTTAGGGAAGGAAATATTTAGATTCTCGACATCGGTCGAAGCAACAACGTATAAGCCACTCCCATAAGGAAAAAAGTATTGATATCGCCTCCTAGGGCATGACATTACTTTTGAGACCCAGTGTACATGATATGTATATTTGGAGTGCTTCGTGCAGTAATGGCTCCACTTAAAGAGCCGCGAGTGTAAAAATACTGATAAATACACGTACACACACACACACACACATTCAAATACAGAACGAACGTTGCGATGTCCATGATTTGATGTGACGAAACATGCAGAGAAGCGGGGAGCCACATACAGATTGGCTCCGATTTCGGACGGTTTGTTGGTCTCTGCGCGGAGTTAATGGAAAAGGGAATGATACAAGAAAATAAGGTATGCTCATCTGAAAACCAAAACTCGTCTTTTTCGCGCATGGCCCTCAGATACGTCATCACTCGGCTGTCGCCATTGTTGTTGATATATTTACAAAATTACTATATTTATTTTAACAAGTTTCAGTTTATTTTTAAATCGATTAGAGCACTTTATTTAGTTTTTATTTAATGTTTTGTGTCAGCTTGTGCTTGTAATAGTTTCGATTTACGTGTATAGTGACTTTAGTTACGTATTCGTTTTAAGGTTCGTTAATATTAAGTTCGTTTTAGGTTTTGTGTAGATAAACTGTATATAAACGTTGTAGTGGAAATTCTTGAGTGACTTTCATGCATTTGAGAGAGCAGAATAAAAAGAATTGATGAATGAATTTGTAAAAGAAGAAAAATAAAACACTGCACTCACAATCATTAATTCATTCTTTCTTTTTTTTTATCTGCATTTTTTTTTATTCCAACACTGCCTGCATTAATGTTTGTACCAGACTAATAGATATTTTATTTGCCATTAAAAAAATATAAATCACTTACAATTAGTGAAATTTTAGTACATTAGTAAATATGAAGGTAAGAGCTAAAGAAGTGTAGAACATGTTCAGTTAAAGTAAAGCTTCTAATTATTAATGCTTTATTTGCTTCATTGCACTAAAATAAGCAAACATGAAATGTTATACTAAAGGCAAAAAATACTTTACATCAACAGAATCACTTATCACAAAGCAAAATCGTTATGATTTTGCATTCAATTGAAAATTACATTAAAAAATGTGAATTATCTAAAATTTTGTTTCAATGCAAATTTGATTTGAAGAAATGCGCAAAAAAAACCATTTTATTGATTTTAATAGGAAAGATTTAAAAAAAAAAATGGGAGTTAATTTTCTTTACATTGGTGATATCTATTAAATTATTGGATTGGTAATCTGTTCAATAAAAGTAATGTCTGTTAATGTGTGTTAATGTTGGTTTAGAGAGAAAATGTGTGTAAAATTTTATTTATTACTACTAGATACAGTCCCTTGCAACAACAATTGTCACACTGAAATCGTACTTTTCATCAGTTTTCGCTATGTTAATTATGCAAAAATTGACAAAACTGTTTGAGTATTAACCATATTTGGAAATAGTACTACAGTTGAGCTGCAAAGAGCGAAAAAAATTGAAATGTGTAGTTCAATGAAACAATATTTGGAAAAATTGTGATTTTTATTTTTTTTTATATATGTTTACAAAAAAGGGCATACGGCCTCAGAGTTCAATTCTAAGCAACTTTTTCAAATAACTTTTTTGGATATCATGTAATCTAACCTCACTTTTTGCACATTCACGGCATATTTTCTAAATTTACCGCCATACTAGTGGTCACGTGACGTGTGTCAAAATAAATTTTGCGGTTTCTACACATGCACAACCTAACTCCCCCCAAAAAAATTAGTATATTTTAACAATAAAAAAATTTCCCATGTTACAATATTTATGCTGGTCACTGTATATACATAAATTTAACTTTTATTCGTTTTCACCGAATTTCATTTCACATTTTTGTAAATATCATTCATTGTTACAAACTATATATTCAATTTTATTTTACAGTCACCTAAAAAAGCTCAGATATTATGTGAAAACATGTTGTGAAAATATAATTAATAAATCCATCAACTAGATAGCAAAATTACACATATATTTCATTTTCAATGTTATTTTATGGTACTTTCATTACTGTGAAAATTCTTCAAAAAGACTATTGTACTATACTTATTATTTGAGAAAATAAGCTATTACAGCTTAGATTCGATATTATAATTACTTGAAAATAATGCAAGCATACTATTCAATTTAACATAAAACCTACGGGTTGGTATTTAAGAATAAAAGGGTCAATGACCTCAGAAACTGGATTGATCACATAAAAAAAAAATTTAGATCACTAATCATGAGGCAAATATTACACAATAAAAGTTGTTTGTCAAATATCTTTTATCAAAGATCCTTGTCAACGAACTTTTATAGTGTAACATCCGCCTAACAATTAGTTCTTCAATATTGACATAGACATTTTTTCATAAAATTGATAATAAGTACTCTTCGGATCGATATTTCTTACTTTGTAATTATTCGTAATATTTTCAAGAGATATAAAGCTATTTAATCTATCTTACATAAGTGAAATCATTTTATGTAAAAAAAGAATCCATTATTTTTCCCTTAACAACTTAAATTAAATTTGTCTAAAGGTTGTACTGTTTCATTTGCAAATTAAGTTTAGCAAATTATTTTCGAAATTTCAACATTCCACTGTTACCGTGGGAGCATTGTCGGTCCTCACACTTTCTTCGTCCGTGCGGATCCTCCGTCTCGTGTTGAACATGCAATGATTGACAGTCAGGGTCGGCCAGATGATTAACGAGGAGACGTTTGAGAAAATGACGGTTCCCGAACTGAACTTTTCTCCTCCCTCACCGTCATACAGGAAAAACACCATCATACCCTTCGGCCTCTCCCGTTCCTGGTAAACACCGTTGCGCGATGGTGCAGTTAAAAGCGTTCGTTCGCTCGTGCCGATCGATATGACTTAACAAACGCAGTAATTATTATTATTACGAATTTTTGCTAAAAGAAGATACTTTTTCCTCTTTCGAATTTGTATTCTGTAGAAACTGGAACAGAAATTAATTGAATTCAAAGCGAGTGAATCCGGTAATTTGTCTATTTTAATGTCTCGGTCTTTTCTTTCTAATAGATGGGTATTTTTTTCTTTTTCTTTCTCTTTTTTTTGTGGCAAGGGAAATCCATACAAAAATAACGATATCTTCTTTATAATTCCGAGAAATATTTTCACATTTACAAATAGACTGAATTTAATTCATCAAAATAAATTCAGATGGTGCAAATGTCTACATTATCTACACATACCTACATAAGTAACAATATTTCAATGGCTTACAAACACCAATTGACTACACTCCTTAAATTCACAACATAAAAACAAATATCTTATAGATCTTATACACTTCAACTAGCACAACTTTATATTTCGGCTGTGATGCTCCTTAATACAAAAATTATTTTCAAGCCCGTCTATGAAAACTGTTTATATAATTTTAAAGTTTACAGGACGCATAATGCAAGGAAAATAAATTCTATCTGGAATTATTCTCTAAAACCAGGGAAGTATTAGAATGTCAATGTTATTACTGAAAATATACACATATAAACGTTTATAATACATTCAGTAAATAAAATTGATAGGATATCCTATTAATTCTAAGGTAGATTCCGATAAGTCCGATTATTGACCTTATTTAATCGTTAATAAAACAACCTGTACCTTTTTAAAAGCTGAAGTGAACGTTTTAGTATAAATTTTCTCCATGACAAATATTACACGCGCTCTCCTACCATTATTCTTTTTTCAATGTAGAGTGGGATTCTTGCTATACATATTCGTAAAACATATTTATTATGTTATATATATTATTATATAGGAAATTCAGCAATTACTCAATATGTAAAGTGTTTCATTTAAAATAACGAGCTAACTGAATGTTTACCTTACTTTTTAGTCGCTTTCTTGCAGGTATTTTTGAATTATGTGAAAATGCTATACAGTTTTATGGTCGAAATTAGCATTATATACTTTTGAAAAGCTTTAGACTCAAACGCAGGCAAACAACATATCAATTTTTGCTATTTTAAATATTGAAAACGCCTAATAATAATAAAACCGTTTTAGAAGAAGTGCTTAAAATTTACAGTTTCATGACTGTTGACTTATTAACTTAAAATTGTTAGTTTTGCACACGATTTCCGTTTTATCAATAAAAAAGCAGTGTTCTGACTCGTACTCGAAGTGATAATGTATGTTTGATACCTTTTTAGTCATGAGATATACAGGATATTGAAGTTACATAACAAAGATATGATAAAATGTGATGAAAAAAGTGCTGCTAGTTAGCATAATTAATTTAAGGGAAATAAGTTATCCATGACATACATTGACAATAATGCCAACAAATATGAACGAAAAACAATAACATTTAGAAGGCATTTAAATTCCATAAATTCATCTAATTTTATAAATAAGTAAGAGAAAATAATAACACGAACATTATGAACTAAAAGATTTCGTAACCTCTTTTGTTATTAATTTTATTTAACAGTACTTCGTTAAAAGAAAGAAAACGTTTTGGCTTAATTTAATCATAATATTACGTGGCTTAGTGATCAATGAAATACTTACGAAAAACAATGTACTAATTCTTGTGAAGGTGCGACACACATTCTTTATATTTCTACAGACCTTTTTAATTTTAATAATAACAAACAATCTGACTTGAAAATATTTTTCCCAACTATTAAATTGTTACCCTTTTCTCCCAATTGCTTCAAATATTCTCAACTATTGAGCCTTAGAATTGTTTTAAATGCATTTCCTTGTTTTCATATATTAGATAGTAGTCCTTAATATGACGAAAACGAAAATATATGATAACAAATAAATGCCTATTTGTTTTCGTCATATTAACGACTACTATGTAGTATCTAAGAAATTAATGTCGGCATTTCGACATATATTTGAATTTATCTTTTTCAGAAAGAACTTTAGAGTCTTCATACTATAAAATACAAAAATAATTAAAATGTCACAAATTATAAACATAAAATTTTGTTTTTTTACACGTGAATTAGAGGATGAGCGATGCCAGTTTTTAATTATAAAAAATATATATTATACAATTCTTATTTTCATTATTTAATTTTTGCATTATTTCTATTTGACTTTCTTCAGTAATAAATAATTGCTGTTGTTATTATTTTTTTTTTCTTTTTTTATATGGGACCATATAAAACCTTAAATTGACCTTTCCATTTTCCATTTCAATCTTGCATGTATTGCAATAGAGTATTATAATATTGGATATGTTAAAATTTTATACAGTAAATAAAAGAATGATAAAGGATGTCCTACATAAAAAAAAAATTATCGCAATTTAATCATTTAATCCAAATGCTTATCACAAACTTAAAGGTAATTTTCAGTACCTATAAATAATAAAATTTAATTATAATAATCATGAATTTCAAAGAATTAATGTTTTAACAATTAACTTATGATATATATATAATAATTGTAACTATTTTTACCAACCCACAATTAGTTTAATAGGTAAATATTTTAATGCAAGAAAAATACATCTAAAAACATTTAAAAATGCTACTGTTTACTATAACAAAACATAACTTCGAGCCAAAAAAAATTAATGTTTGTTTAAATGAATAATCGTGTATGCTTTTTCTACGGATCACCCTCATATTGCGTTAACATATTTAGCAATTAAAGCTTAAAGCAATCAACATATAAACAGTTTCATAGATTTAACTGTTGATTGTTTTAAATATTTAAATTGCTAATAATTGCAATATTGACTTGTAATTTGAGTAAGTTGTATATCAACTTTAATTAATGATATTGAAAAAAAAACCACGTCATTAATTTACGGATATATAATGATCTACGAAACATAGCAGATTCAAACGGGTGATTGAAAGAAAGAAAGTCAATTTCAAGTTTTATTTACGACCAGCATAAACAATATAACATCGATATATTTATACCCACAAAGATGTACGTTTATGAAATGCCTAAAGATAGCAGAAAATGATCGCTAAAATAAGGATTATTTAATTTAAAGATAATTTACCCTGTGCATACATAGTGATAGTTTTCTTTTGAGTAGTAAAAATAAAGTCCGAGTTGCTCAATCTGGGGGTGTCCAGATGCTCCAAATTTATTCATAAAGATTTTGTTGGTTTATTTATATTATATATACCTAAGTATTAAACAAATAAAAAAAAATGTTTTGAAATCTATGGAGTTAATGTGATATATGTAACGGGCATGGCTATGTAATACTATATAAAAGAATCGTCATCCAGTTTTTTAAAGCTCAGAACTCTGAGATATTGATTTTATTGAAATATTATGTAAAACAAAGATTATACAACAAGGTTTCATGAAATTTTTATTTCGAAGTTTTGAAAGAATTAATATTTAGGCATAGTTTTCTTATAGTGTTTTCCCGTTACGATATTAAAACAACTATAGCTTGCGTATTTGTAAAAAAAAATATTTGACTTTCCTTCATCGTCTCTCTTTTCAAGGCAAAAGCTTTCAGAGTGTTCCTCTCTGCGCTCTCGGAATTATTCACCGATAATTGATCTAACCCCTAGTTTCGGATCGCGTCTACAACTCTCCGGTATGCGTTCCACCGTTAGTCTACTCTTCTTTTCACAATTTGGCATTTGTACGAAATACAATCCATCAATGTCAACAGTCGGGTTGTTTTCTCTCAGCCGCTCCGTCAGATCGCCTCACCCTCTCGGCCCGAGCGCTCACCCCCGACAATACACCACTGGTATGGATGGACGATTTTTGTCATTTATTATTGGGCAGACCGTGGATTGATTTTTGGCCCTGTGCGAAATGTACTATGATGTGTTAATTTCGTGTTTGCGGCTTTCGGTTTATTGATAGAAAAAATATTTCTCTTGGCTCTAGACTATTAGGATTTCTAATGAAATTTACAACACGGTAAAACAAATTAAACTTAAATTATTACTAGAAGCCACGGAGAGAATAAAAAAGATATGTATAAAATATATTCTTAACTTAAACGCATTATTTATCCTAGTATTTAATGTCGTTTCCACAAGCACGATTTTGTGAAAATATAATGTGTATATGGTAATGTATTCTGAAGGTGAAAACAAACATATAGAATTTATTTAATTCTTTCATTTGAAACTGCGATGTGAATATTATATACACCAAACCTAAATACGTACAAGTGAAATATTAGAATCGCTAAATATATGATGAAAATGTAGATTGCTACTCCACACTACAGGCAATGTTATTTGTTTTGTAGACGTTCATTAAGTGTCACCTCAATTTTCCGTTTTTATTTTTGCACACAGCAATCAGTAGCTTCTGTGAATAAAGTTTTTAAAATAATTTAAAAGAATGTGCACTGATAATCGCTATTAAAATAAGTATGGAAATAAACGGATACGGCCCCGTCAGCTATTTACGTAAAAGCACCATTCATTTACCGTACATTGAAATCAAATACCCATTTTTTTTCTTAAAGATTTAATCCATTTTCAACGTACGATGGTGAATATAGCGGGCAGCATAAAAGGTAGGATACATATAGTTTTGAATATATATTAACTGGAAAATTTTATTTAATATTTAATTTAATACAACTACATATTTATGCAAATGAGTACACAGATAACACATTCAAACATACATAGTTTAAAGTTTAAAATAATAATAATAATAGAGCTAATGACTAAAGAATCAGAGAAACCTCACTAAACATTAAAAAAAAATCATCCGTACAGTGAAACTAAACCTGTGCAAGAATAATTTTAATAAATTCCTAAATGAATTTAGAGTTTTCGCAATTGTTATTTGTTATATTATATATCTAAAGTATAAATTACGCTTGCAAAGACTTTGTTATAGGCAGAGATGCTTAAATTGTCGAACGATCGCATTATCATATTAGTATATAGCCTTATTTCTTATAAATAGCTTTTCATTTCGTTTATAAAACATTAGCACAGAATAAATATAAGGACCATAGAGGCAAAATCTTTAAGTGCTTAAAATTTAAGGGTCGGCAGTATTCCATAGTTGAGATTTTTTTTTAATAAGTAAAGATTTTTTCAGCACTTGGTGCCGAACCTTAGAAGACTGACTAAAACATATACTGCACTCCTCAAGTTTCTCATACCAAAATACGCAGAGCATAACTTATGTTCTAGTTCAATGCAAAATTTTAAATCTGTTCGACTTTTCTTGCGTCTGGTTTTTATGTCAAATATTTGCTGTTGTACTGGGTGGATTTTAACATCTTGCGTTTTAGGTAAGAGGCGTAAACTTTGATATTGGAGCTTACTCCAGTACATGAAATTTCATCATGATTATTTTGGGCAGTTTACTTCAAGCATCAATAACCAACAAAAAAACTTCGATATGTGATAAATATACTTAAAAAAACTATTCATGGATTATCTACCTACGTAATACAAGTTGTTTTGGTAAATTTAACAGAGCGCATCTAGGTCACGGTAAAAAAAAAGGATTAAAAGTCAAAATTGGCCACCAATTGATTTAAATCAACTGCAAAAAAATGCAGTCTATATTTTGGAAGAACCGCTGAAATACATACATGACAATACTAATTCTTAGCATGTAAAGGACGTTTAGATGACGTTCAGATCAGAAGATGCTTTGTAATTCTTCCCATTTTTAATCTAAAGATCTATCATCTATGTATATGATCCTTGGCTTACCTGTTTGCTCTGTATTTCTGTGAGCTCAACAGTAGAGTATATCGCTTTGGCACAGAACATGAATGGGAGTTTCCTCTTTATTTTCGCCGAATATACTAGCAGCATACTTGTCACGCCTATGGCATTTATATGCCTCTTCAGTGTGCAGAGACCGGCTAGTCAACCTACTCTCATTTTAACAGACTTTCTGGCTTTACTTAGTAGGTCCTTTGTAAATGTGGGGCATTGCTCATTTCGGAACTGTTTTGTGTGATTTTGCTCTGATGACATCTGCCATCACTTTAGGGAGTAGTTATGTACTCATTCATTAATGGACTTTGTTAATTTTAATTTGGTAATATGGAAGGTAGAACTAGTTCCAGTGAACGGCCTTGAAGATCCGCAACTGGTCAGTATATCAGTCGTCTTATTCCCTTTCACGTCCCTATATATAGCTGGCAGTTGCTCGCTTTAGACTATTTTAGTTCGGTTATAAATATGAGCTTCTTAGTGAGTACTTGGTTCGTGGTAGGTCAGTGGTGTCAAGACAGATATGCCTATCCGATAATTAAACAGTTCCGTGGTCAAATCTTCTTTGTTACCAAATTTGGTTAACGTAATATTTTTGGATATTTCAGAAGTTACTGCAACCTAAACTAGTTTACATTCGATACCCCAGGCTCCTTAACTTTCGTGTTATCGTTTCTTCTGCTCTGGCATCATGGCTACGATGCTTGGTTTCTTTTGAAGTTTCTTATGTAATGAATAGACGAGAGCGTTATCTAGGTGCAAAGTGTGTGCGGGATACAAAGAGTTCTTATAAAGTTCTTATAAGTGTATATCAACGCATACAGTTCCTAGATTAGACTATATCAGTATTAGGGTGGCCTACGAACCTGTCCCACTGCGACTTTTTCAGATCTATTGTGATCCCATTTTTCCTAGAAGACGTTCTCTAATTCTTGCTCTCTTATGAAGGCTTATCATCCATGAGAGCGGCTTCTTTGTGTAAGTACTAGCTCCTCGCTCCTCGCCAGGCGTTCAATTTGGCACAGCACATTGAGCGGAATTTCTTCCTCCTCTTGGCGGAATCTGCAAATACCGTCATCTACCAGGCCTATGTTGTAGATATGCCTATTTAGTCTACAGTGACCAGTCAGCGAACGTACTATCATTTTGACAGTCTTCGTATCTTTATTCAGGAGACCTTAATAAATTCCGGGTTGCGTTCCTTATAAACTCTTTTGTCTATGTGTTTGTCCCGCTGATTTTTGCAATCACTCTCTGGACTGATTATGCATTCATTCATTGATATTTTTTATTTGTGATTTGGTAGTACCAAAAGGACGGGCGAGCTCCAACGAATGACTATGGCGAACCTCACTGGGCCAGCTTGTCCGCCGCCTCATTTCCCTTCACAGCTCGAGTGGCTAGGGATCCCGTAACCCAGGCCAGGTGCCCACCGTCATTTAGGGTGCTTACGCAGTCCCAAATCAGCTTAGAGTTCACACTTACGGAACTAATCGCTTTAAGTGTGGGCTGACTGTCAGAGAAGGTAGCGACGCTTTTACCTGGCTCGGTCTCTGACATAATGGTGCATTGCAGCAACCTCAGTCTGGAACACCGTTGTGTCTGTGCTGAAGCTTACCTAAATGGCCTTTTCTCGGCTCCTTTGCGTATATTCGAGCTCCGACGCCGTAGTCCGTTTTAGAGCCGTCTGTAGAGTCCCCTCTTATTGGAGTGCCTATTTCCCAGTTCTCCTTATCTAGTATTATAACCTGATATTTCCTATTTACCTTAAATTTTTGAACTATTGCAGCAATTGGCATCTTCAAAAGGGGTATCCAGTTCCTAGTTCCAAGGTACAAAAATTTTCACTTGCTCGTTGTACATATATATTGCGTATGCCTACCGTTGTAGCTTGTAGAAATAACCGACATCTCACAGAAAACAAGCGTGCAGAAACGGAATTGGTCGACTGGGGCGATAAGAATCAGATAAACATTCTTATTCGACCGAAAAACATGTGCAGCGGAAATACATGGCGCGTATCGATGAAGTTACTATTTTACATTGAACTGAATAGTAACCCGCGCGCCTTCCCGAATAAGAAGCCTATGCACTGGCAGTAAACAAAACAGTTTTTTCTTCCCAAACCTTAACGGTGCTAGTTATTCTGTTCAAATCTTCTATTCAGGTTTGTTAAAGATGTTTCGATGACTCGAGTTGCTTCCCGAATCGTCCGCGAAAAGCACAATCAAGCTCTCAGCAACCTCCGGCAAATCAGTAATATATAATAAGAATAAAAGTGGATCCAAAATTGATCCTTGACCTTCCTTGGATCCAACTCCAAATTTTACGCTGGGCCATTGAGATGTTATTACTGTGCCTAACTCATCATAAGCCTGTCTGCACTGCCTCCTATCAACCACAAGGAATTCGATCCAACGCAAAGCAACCCCCGAAAAAACCATTCTTTTGTTCTTTGCCAGCAAAGATGCTATGGTCAAGGCTATCAAATGCCTGCGCAAGGTGCATGAAAATTCCAGCAGTTACCCCACATTGTTCAAACCATGTATTATTTCCTCCAGAAATTGAAAAATTGCGCGTGTTTAGATCTTCCTTTTATGTAATCGTGATTTTTTGTTAAAATATTTTGTTGTTCTATAAACTTTATCATTCTGTTTGTACTATTTTTTCTATAACTTCTGAGATCACAGATGAACTATTGATTTATGATTAGTTATATTAGATATATCTCCTTTTTTTATGGATCGGTTTATAATGGTGTACCGTAATGCATCGTGGATTCTGCCCTTAGAATGATAGGTTTACAAGGTGGGTCAATGGCTTTCTTAGGTTTCCAGAGCATTCCTTGAGAAGTGACGATGGTATTTCATCTGATGCCACAGCTTTGGAGTTATTCAGGTCACGTATAGTCCCTTCCACTTCATATATATTTGGTCGAAACATTGCTGAAAACCGTGTTTGTCTTCACTTATTAATCAAGAAATCTTGAAAGGATTACTAATAACTTATTTTATTTCGTCACGGTGCACTTCATTTGCAATTACTCTTTTTATTAACATTTTTCACTTGATTCTGGGTGTTTTCTGAATGAAATGATAATTTTTTCATACAACAAAATATACACTGTTGAAATTTTAACACATTTTTAACTAATTTAATAGTCAGGAGAGGTCCACACTCTTTTCATGTTATTTTGTCGAGAACTATAGGAGTTTAAATTTGAGGAGCAAAAATAGTCAAGTATTGTCTATTGCTAAGGGGCTATTTTGTGCAACTGACACGTGGAATTATAAAATAGTCACATTTTATTTGATCTAGACTAGACAAATTTACTAGCTGTTATTTCTTAGTGCTACAATATTCTCTCTTTAAGACGTTTTCTCAATTATAAATATGCAGAACTACTCATTCAAAAGTTTTGGTTTCAACTAAACGTGCCGATTTTCAAATGATTTTAATTTAATTACGTAAATAGATGTTCCCAATACATCTTTAAGATGTTGATTTTTTTTATGCACACTGGAATTAACGTTTAATAACACAAGGTTACACTTTGCAGGTGTATACACGTTTGGTGGTTTGTTTTTATATGTTAATACGCAGAAACAAACCCCAAAACAGATACACGTGCAATGTGCGTGGTGCGTATAATGCAATACCGTATTAGGTTAGGTGGGGTTTCTATATTTCTCTCTGAGGGAAAAATTTTGATTGGTTGACGCTTCTGAATGTCTAGAAAAATAGTAAATCCTCATATCTGAACAAAGAATTCACACGGAATTCTAGTAATTTCTGTTCTATTAAACATACGTAGTCAACTCGTCTGGCAAAGTTTGTAAAAATCAACACTAAAATATTTGACTAGCGCAAAATTAACGCCAACACCGATACTATTTTCAACAGTGTAATTTCATTTTTATTAAAATTTTGGTTAGTTGTTTTTGAATTAAAGATATTCTAATTTGAACTGCCAGAGTAAAAGCACACAAAATGTACAAAATACATACAAAATGTTATCAAAAACGATGCTTCAAAAACTACCGGCGCTCTTATATTCATCACAAAACTACGCGTTGTCGTGTTGCCGCAATTCCTATAACCGTGTATCATAAGGGATCGAAACGGGCCACTTAATAAATTAAGATCGCCCACTAATTTGCCGAAATATGAACGGTTAATCGTTTAACGTTTTGTCGAGTTCCGGAGTATCGTAATACATATCAACAAACTCGTAAAGAACGATTTATGCGGTAAATACGTACCTCTAAACATCCCTCTACAACCATTCAATTCTACGAGGTAATAAATCTTTTCGAAGGCACAAGATCGCAACAGCGAGCGCACACAGTCTCCGTTGCGTAGTGGCGTTACCGGCCGGAGCCGCTATTTCTTGTTCGCCTTGCGTTCCACTGAGCTGTCGGCCGGCGAATTTTCGACCCCATCTGCTGCGGCGCGGGGTCGCACCCCCGCGGCCCATCAAGGACTGTTCATTTCAGCACGAATGACATGCAAATAGAAAACGACGCAAGCATTCACTCAACTCATTAAATACTTGCCAGTTTTCCTCTTGTCGAAGTTCGGAAAGTCAGAGGGTGGAAACAGGTCGGCGCTCTCGGAACAACAGTTCTGGTGGTACGTGGAGGGTCTCCGGATATTTTCCTAAATTGCAAATTTTCTTCTCCGTGTCTTCAAGATGCGTGCCGTTACTCGGAACGCAGTTAGTGGAAAATTAAGCAAGGAAAAGAAAAAATCCAAATGCACCATTCGTTTCAGCATTGTCTTATAATCTTCGTAGGATAATTTAACCACATAGCAATGAAATTATATATAATTTATATAATTTATCGCTATTACTAACCGCGAAGAATTGAACACGAAATAATGCCAAAATGTAATTATTCACATTATCCTGTCAGGCAGTTCGTATTTTAGAACGAACGACGTTTAAGAAATTTTATCCTAATCGTTCTGCAACAATGTCGAACATTAACACTAAAATTGGACAGCGAGGGCGTGAGGATGAACCGAGGAGGAGGGAGGCGAGGAAAACGAACGGAAATGCAAAGTAATGAGCGTTTTGCGTGTCCGAACACACGTGAGCACTTTACCCTGCAAGAGTGCACTCATGCAGATTCATTGAGCGACCTTGCTTTGATTTGTATGGCATTTTGCTAAGAATTCGGTTACCAGGGTGGGAACAAAGAGGTCTTATACTACACTGAGACAAAAGGTTTTAATAATTTTTTTATTAAGAAATTTGTATTAACATCAAATAAAGTTAATATTTGGAATGTATCGCATTGTTGGAATAACAATATTTTATAATAGCTTTAACAAGGAAAATATTAATTTTACGTAGCTGTAGTATTAGATTCTAAGAAGTACATAATAGGGAAACTTCCAGGTGGATCGCAAGATTTCTGGTGGCGTATCTTTTGCCTGGTTTGTTTCATTTGAAATAAACTACAGAGATATCGTTATATGTTTAGTTTAGTTTATTTATTTGTTGTGTTTATACTAGTGTTTACATTCGTCATGTAATATAAATATAAGTATATAATAATATAACAAACATACAAATCAAAATACTACACAAAAATCAAACACATTTACATAATAAAATTCTAATCTAAAAACTCGTCAAAGGAGTAGAAGGCATTATCAATAAGAATAATCTTAATAACTTTAACAAATTTATCAGTTTCCAAGATTTTTATGTTTAACGGTAAAAAGTTAAAAAATTCAGGACCCATAATACCCAACACCATTTCTACTGCTGTTTAACCTAGAGTAATCAACTTTAATATTATCCTTATTACGCGTTTTATGTTATATGTATCACTGTATTTAGAGTAGGCTCAATATTCTTTTTCAGATGTTTTAAACATAGTAAGGTACATGTAGATGGCAACATTAACGTTCTATATTAACAAATTTTTGTCTTATCATCATGCCTGTATTTTAAATTTGTTAGGATTCTTACGACACGACGTTGTAGAGCAAATAGGCACACGTTTTAAATGAGGTGTATGACCCCAGCTTACTAAACCATAAGACATGACGGAAACAAAAAGCGAGTGATACGCCGTCACAACCACACTCACAATCAGAGAGCGGAATGGGACGTTTCAGCGCCGCCGTTTCATCGCCGCCGTTTCAGCGCCGCCGATTCAGAGCCAGGACATTTCAGCGCCGGCCGTTTCAGCGCCGGGACATTTCAGCGCCGGCCGATTCAGCGCCGTATTATTGAATAGTTAAACTATAGATTACTTAATGATTCATACCTTAATGATCTTAACCAATCGTTCATTTTTCTGAAGATTTTTTGTACCACGTGTATTTGGTTGGCATGTGGAGGTTTCGATGGGGCGGGCGTTTCGATGGCGGAACGTTTTGACGCCACATGCAGTACCAATTGAATTTGATTTGAACGATGATACACCTTTTTTAAATGTTTGAAATTTTTTTTTTACATTGGAAGGGGTAAGATGGGAGAGGGAATGATTTTTTTCAATGTTTTTTCCTTTTTTTTTCGAAATATAATTTTTTTTAACATTGGATGGGGTGACAGGGAGGGGTAATGATTTTTTAAATGATATTTTTTTCTTTTTTTCGACACATTGAAAGACAGGATGGATTGGAAATGTTCCAAATCATATTTTTTTTAACATTGGAAGGAGGAAAGGGGGAGCGGAGGATATTTCTTTTAATGATATTTTTTTCTTGTTCTTTTAAACATCGGGAGAGGAGGCTTTAAAAATGTTTCAAATATTTTTTTTGGAAGGGATGCGAAGGGGAGGGAGGCGATTAGTTCTTTAAATGACATTTTTTCTCTTTTTTTTAGAAACACGAGAGGATGCATTAGAAGTATTTCAAATCATATTTTATCTAACATCGGAAGCAGGGGAATGGGAGGGGAGGGGGGAATTGTTCTTTTTAATGATATTTTTTTTTCTTTTTTTTTTCGGAACATCTGGATAGAGGATGCTTAGGAAATGTATTAAATCATATTTTTTCTAACATTGGAAGGGGAAAAGGGAGGGGGTAGAATGCTTTTTTGATGATTTTTTTCTCTTTTAAATTATTTTTTTTTTAATATTAGAAAGGTGGAGGGGGTATTAGTTTTTTAATGTTTTTTCTTCTTTTTTTTTTCGAAACGATCGGAAGAGAGGAGGATCATCTTTAAAAAGCTAATGCCCGTTCCCTCGACCTCTTCCAATATTAAAAAAAAATATTTGAAACATTTTAAATGCATCTCTTCTCCCGATGTTTCAAAAAGAAGAAAAAAGTATTTAAAAAACTAATTCCTTCCCCCTCTCACCCCGTCCAATGTTAAAAAAAATATGATTTGAAACATTTTTAATATATCCTCTACGAATGTTTAAACAAAAAGCAAAAAAAGTAATTCATCCTTCCGATGTTTCGTAAAAAAGAAAATTATCATTTAAACCAGTCACTCCCCTCCCCCTCTCACCCCTACCAACACTAAAAAAAATATGATGACATTTTTAATGCGTCCTCTCCCCCGATGTTCAAAAAAAATCTCTGCATCATACGTTTAACTTTTTTTTACTTATTACTATTATTTCGATGCGATTTAGAGATAATATTCTTCCTAAAACCATACCACCACTTCTTTACAAAAGTACCGCATGGTGTTAGTAATAAGCTCTTATTAATTTGTGGTGGTACATATTCACGTCATAAAAAAAACTTCAACCAACGAATTTCAAAGAAAATCTTTTTCTGGACAAAAAGGCGCCTCTATGTAAATCCATCCTGTCTTTCAACGTGCCGAAAAAAAGAAAAAAATATTTAAAAAATCATTATCCTCCCCTGTCCTCCATCCAATGTCAAAAAAAAAATGATATTTCGAAAAAAAAGAAAAAAAATCATTCACATATGTTGTATAGGCAGAAAAAAGGATGTATCAATCTCAAATAAATTCGAAAAGTGTTACATATGTAGTTTGCAACCAATACATATCATCAAATTATCCATAGTTTAACCATTCAATAACGCGGCGCTGAAATGTCCCGGCGCTGAAACGTCCCGGCGCTGAAATGTCCTGGCGCTGAATCGGCGGCGCTGAAACGTACTAGACCCATCAGAGAGACCCGAAACATAAATGACCTTATCACATGGTTAGATACCGACAACCTCCTACACAACTCGTTTACGTGGTCATTCCAACGCAAATCCGAGTCCAACGCCACCCCAAGAGAGCCCGCCGACGCAGAAAACTTTACGTCTCGGGATGCCGAATGAGAGAAGCAAACCTGCTTGGTCTTACCAAAATTTAAGCTCAAATCATTCGCCGAAAACCAGCCCACCACATCCTACTGCACATCGCACATGACACTCCTCAACCCGTTAAAATCACTACTTTCAACGAATATTGCCGTATCGTTCGTGAACAGCACGAGATTAGCCCTTACAGCTTCCTATCTCGTTCATATAAATAAGGAACAGGACCGGCCCCAATACCGACCCCTACGGCACCACACAGACTACATCCCTGCTATACGACGCAAAATCCCCAAACATTGTAAATTGCTTTCTATCCGCGGGATCATGTTTTTATGCTTTCTTATTATTCGAATTCATTATAACGGTTCATTGCCTATTACATACTTTATCTTCCCAATAACTTGTATTACTGTCCATATCAGTGATGGCTCGTAACTTTTGGTGCAAGGGAGGCTACTATCGCAGTTATTTAATGAAACGTTAAATAAATCTTCAGCTAACAAAATAATGTATTTCTGCTATTAACTGTAATAATTTAGAGGAATTTTTCTCAAGAAAAAGTTTGCTCCTCACGCAGAATTCGAACCTACACACTCTCGTTAACCGGACGAACGCTCTACGCTTTTTTTCTTGGGAAAAATTCCTCTTAATTATTACAGTTATTAGCAGAAATACATTAATTTGTTAATTTCTTACTGTAAACGCTTGCAATCTTTGCAAATCTTCAGCTGTTCGACGGGATGATACGTCAAAAAACAACCATAATATAATTGAGATTTACGGGAAACATTTGTGGTTTGATCTACTTGCCAAGAAAAAAAAAAAAAAACGGAGCGTCTTTAATTTCTGTATCTATTAAATCATTTTGTACAGATTTATACCCGAAAAAATATTACTGCCTACTAACAAATCTATTAAAACCAGGTTCACATTTATTAAAGAGTTCAATTGTTCTTTATGATTTCCACGATTAAAAGAATCTGAAGTCTCATTGTGTCCCGAAAAAGCTAGATCTTGTGATGCTAAAAACATAGTTACGTCTACTAATTTTCTTAAATTTTTGCGCTTTTTCTAACTTCATTATTATACGTAATAATTGCATCTTTGCACGCACTGTCTACGGCAGTAGCAACGATGAAATATGTTCTTTACACTTACAATGCCGTTCAATAGAGCGTGGTCGATTTTTAAAACCTGTATTTATAACCTAATTTCGACCAAGTTTCGGTTTAGTTACAAAAAGTAGACATGGCCAACAGAATAATGTTTCCCGTTTAATTGAACCCGTTAACCAATCACATTTAGCGTGCCATAATGAATTAAAACCGCGATTTTGCCGGTTGCTGTCGTTAGATGCTACAGATAAATTAGGCCGTGGTTTCTCAATTTTTTGTACGATGTGTAAATTCGTTTATAAGTTTAAACAACTACAAGAATTTATTACCAGCCAGTCGATCTTTGCGGTTATTTTTGGCGGTATTTTTGGCATACGCTGTACATTTTTACCATTGTCTTGCACTTATTTATAACAATTTGTAATAAACCGCGAACCAAATTAACGCATTAAACATACTATAAATAAACGTGAACTTGTGCCAATCAAACAACAAACATATGCGCAATACGCAAGCATGTAAACAAGGGCACGTAAATAATTGAAATTACGAACACGGGGCGTTTAGATTTTACTCGACAGTGTTCATTCTTGTTTTATCCCCACTCTAGAAGGGGATAATGTAAATATTTTGATTTTATCATGGCTTCAATCCTAAATGTAAATAAATGTTTCTATTACTGTAACTTCTTTGGCAATCGGTATCTTCCGTGTTGAACCCAATTTTCTGTAGGTGTCTTTCCAGTGGCCTGTTACGTTGCGGAAATGATTCCTACTGAGCCGCAGCTTTTTTGATGGTTCTTTTATACCATGAATTTGTCTGGTCGTACTATTTTAGTGTTCCTTGAGTTTCTCAAATTTCTTACTTGCTCTCATGCTCTGTTTTTAGATACTCTTAGAACAGGTTCTGGGCCTATATATAAAGCAAATGATCCCTTTCTTGCTTACTCATTGGCTTTTTCGTTTTCTTCGATTGGCGAATGTTCGGGCATACACAGCAAAGTGATTCATTGCAGTCTGTCGGGCTATTCAGTTCTCGAATACATTACCAAACCAGGCCTGATTGTATCTTGGGACTTACTAGTGCCCTTAGGATCGCCTGGTTGTCTGTCGAAATATAGACCCCCTTATTTTCATAAGTCCTCTGATTGATTTCAGTTGACTATGCAATATTACGTATGCTTCTGCTTGAAAGACCGTGGCATATTTTCCTGGCGGAGGGGTCATCATTATATCTTTCACCCCACTGTAGATTCCAGCTCCAAACCAGAAGAATGGAACAGTATTAACCCTTTCACTACCCATAGAGAATCGTGTGCATTTGCCATTTTTTCGGTTGCGAGTATACTGAAAGGGTTAGTGACTAGTAAAAAGGTTAAACAATTTTCTTTGTCATATTGTGGTATTTCTATTTTGTGTTTAAGTTTATGATTGTGAAAATAAATTATCTATATCTACTGGACACTTCACACCAAATTATTGTTGTGATATTATTACTAAATTTTAAAAATTTTAATGTGTAATTACTTCAATGTCCTGTTTGTTATTATTTATTATTTGTCCGTTGTACCTTACATTTTAAATATTATATTTTTTCTGTAATTTTTTAATTAACTGACTGTTGTGCCCTTTACACACACTAATGTAATTTTGACAAATTCTTGTAATGGTTTTATTACAAATATACCAGTATTATTATTATTATTATTATTATTATATTATTAAAATGTTAGTAAATACCAACAGTAAAATTTGTTCTTAGAATCCTACAGATCTTATCATCAAATCAATGAGAGAGAAGGAAAGTGCGCGTTAAAGAAAACTAGAAAACGCTGCAGCCGTTTATTGTATTCTGCAATGTATAAAAGAGAGTTATACTACATTATTTGATGAAAAATTTTGTTCTTAGCTGATTCCAAACTTTGAAATCTTGGAGTTATGGATCTAACCTTCGGCGCATTTGTATTCCCCACACATTGTATTATTAAAAGCAAACGTTTGACTAGCAATAAGTGATTTTGTAATTTTTTTTAAAAATGTAATTTTAAAAAGTAAATATTAATATGTATTGTGTCGTCAATTTAAATTAAATGGCTTTGTAACCAAAATTTCTGAGGAAGACAAAAATTGTCGAAAGCTAAAAAAAATGTATTAAATTAACATATATATTACAGAAAAGCCGCTATCTCAAGAAAGAAAAAGAAAAAAAGTTATACTAGATTATTTCGTAGTTTAATTCATTCAATTCAAAACACTTTAAAGTGATTCAGGGTATGGAAGCGTTCTTAATACAACTAATTTTGTGCGAGAACTTTTTTTGATCACGTTAATAATAGCAAAAACAACCTCCCTTTTTAAGTTATAATTATACGTTTATTTTGTGCCTACGAATATGTAGTACAAAATAAAGTAATAACTTTCAATAAAGCATTATTTAATAACTTTTATAAAATTCTATATAAAATAATGTGCCCATATGCTCTCCCACAGAAAACTTAACGGGAACAACCCAAATAAAACATAATATTTATATACGCGTTAGGAAAGTAAAAAAAATGGGAGTAAATATATAGATACAAGAAACGGTGGAAAATGTAGGTCTATTGCAATTACAAAAAATCTTCAATAATCGCCTCCAATGGTACCATGCATAACAGTGTAGACAAACCAGAACATTTTCATGGTATCAAATTAATGTATTTCCGCTTTTAACTATAATAATTAGGAAGAATTTTTCCCAAGAAATTTTTTTCTCCTCACGCAGGATTCGAACCTACCTTCCCTCGTTTGCCGGACGAGCGCTTTACCAATTAAGCTAGTAGAGGATGATGATTCGAGCGTTTAACCGAACATACGTCGATATTAGATCTTGAAAAGGCCGACAGGACGGCAAATATGCAAAGATTGCAAGATGCAAACTTGCAATCTTTGCATTTTCTTGGTATGCTTAACTTTTGTGGAACATTCATATAGAAGCAAACGAAAATATTAAACCTCCAATAACAGTTATAAAATTTTATATGATGATGATTCATCTTTTTTCCGAATGAGTTAAGTGTTATGTATGCTAGAAATCTAAAAAATTCTAAACTAAAGCTTCAGATATTTTTCAGCTCTAACTTTTCAACTTTTTTTTCCATTTTATAACGCTTACAAATTAAATGATAGTAGATCCCAAACCACGAAAGTGATTATCATTAAGTGGGTCATGGTTTATACAACTTAGTGGAGAAGTTTTCAATTGTGATATACAGTCGCGAGCAAATGTTATAGGCACTTTGACAAAATCAATGGGTTTCACGTTTTTTGCATTTTTTTTTGTAACAGATATTTCAACGTTTATATAATCGTCCTTATGGTTACAATAGTCTTTATAGATACCTTTTGTAAATGTATTATTTTTTTTTAAATATATTCAGGTCTTCGAGATGTCACTTTTCCCCACCATCTAAAAACTATTATAGCTGTACTAAAAACCACTCCAATATGCAACAAATTAATTAAGATCGCTTAAAATACTACATATGTATAAATGTATTACCTTCAAGTTTTTATTTTCTCATTTTTTACTGTGATATTCGCTCAAAATTTAGGGTGCCTATAACATTTGCTAGCGACTGTATCTTAACACAAAATTATGCTGTTTTTCTAATAGTTTTCAGCGTGTGCGGTGCTAGAGTGCGGTAGTACTGTGTATCGATTACTCTTGAATTATCCTTTAGTAATTTTGACTTTGCTGAAGTATAATATTAATGAAGTGATAATAATGCCTCCCGGGCTACGATCAGCTGAAAAAGGTGATGACCCTGTCATCGCTTTTCTTAAAAGTAGCGAATTTACACAGTTAATCGAAGAAATAGTGAAAAAGGAAACCGTATCGCTACGAGAAGAAATAGCAGTCTTAAAAACCGAAATACAAATTATACGTGAAACTAATATTGAACTAATCACATTACTTTCTACACAAAAAGAAAAATGTGGATATCGTCCCTACTAATAAACAAAATAAAATAACAGAAAATGTCTCTGTTTCCAACAAGGTCACGTATGCGGAAAAGTTGTTGACAAATAAAAAGTCAAACAAAAATACGATGGTAAAAGAAACACCTACGAGAAGCGTATTAACCGACGATAAATCTGAACAAGTGATTATCAAAGATAATGCTATGAATGTACAAACAAAAAGAAAAAGTAGGAAATTAAATGTTGTATATGGTGCTGCCGAAAGTAGTTGCTCTATTAAAGCTGTAACTAGATACGCTCATTTCCACGTATTTCGTCTAGATCCAGATTTGACGATGGATGCATTATCTAATTATCTTGAGACTAAGAAAGTCCCAAATGTGAAGTTAGAAAAACTCCAGTCAAAACGGCCTGAGGAATATTCGTCCTTTAAGGTGTCAATTCCTCATGAATACGCGTGCGATATTTTGGATCCCAAAATGTGGCCTAAGGATACCTGCATCAATCGTTTTTTCTTTCATCTATCGCAGAGGATCGTGAAGACTTAACCAGATTCCAGCAAACCACCGGCGCAGATTCCGGAGAGTACCCTAATTGTTTTATATCTTTATTAAATTGCCAAAGCGTTCGAAACAAACTCAACTACTTAGAAATTACTTTAAGCACTTATCAACCTTGTATTATCTGTTTAACTGAGACCTGGCTTAAACCTGACGAAATAGATTATTTCCATATAAACAACTATAAATTAATTAGCAGTTATTGCAGAAGTGATAGCAGGGGCGGAGGCTGCGGTATCTGGTCGAAAATTAGTTTGAAAACTGTAAACATTGACGTGTCTCAATTTTGTGTGGAGAAAGATATTGAAATTTGCTTAGCTAAAATTGAAGTTAATTCTGTGTATATTTTAATTTTGAACTTATACAGATCACCTAACGGTGAATTCAATATCTTTCTGCTTAACTTAAGCATGGTGTTAGACAAGTACTATGTGCCAAATTCCCCTATTGTTGTTACTGGAGATTTTAATGTTGACTTTTCAATTAAGGACTATAGGTTTACTGCTCTTGTTGGTATGCTACAAACTTTCAATTTATCACAAATTGTCTTCGATCCAACTAGAGTCACTCAGAACTCCAGCTCAACAATTGATAATATTTTTACCAATCTGCAAGGCGATCTAAGTTATACACTTAAAGATATTACTTACTCGGATCATAAACTCGTATTACTTCATTCAGACACCACTAACAGTGTAGAGAAATGCTTAGAGTATCGTAGGATTTATAACTCCTGCAATAAAAATCGTTTTCGCGAATACTTGCGAAATGAGTCTTGGTTACATATGTACAGTGGGGGCCATGTGAATAGCAAATTTGAAGCTTTTATTGACACTTTTCTTTTCTATTTCGATGTCTCTTTCCCCTTCAAAAGCGTTATTGTTAGTAGTAAAGGGAAAAGTTGGGTGAACTATGAAGTTAAACACTCAAGTCTCCTGCTCAAAGATTTATATATTTTGCAAAAAAGATACCCGGTTTTACAGGAAGTTTACAAATTACGTAAAAATATACATGAAAAATTGATTCATACTACTAAGCTAAAATATTATGATCGTCAAATAGTAAGGTCAGACAATAAAAGTCGCACTACTTGGAGTATAATCAATAATATGCAGAACAAAAGTTATCTACGTCAGCATCGATTTAAAACTTACGATTAATAATAAAACTGTTCAATCTCCTGCAGATATTGCTGAAGCCTTTAACCAACACTTTACACAAGCTCCAATTATTGTTTCGCGATCCATTCCCGATATATCCATACCTACAAATCACATTAATTATAATTCGCACACTATGTTTTTGCATCCGTATTCTGAAACTGAAATGCTATCTGTATTTGATAATATAAAAAATAAGTTTACCTCAGGTCCTGACGGAATTCCTGCATGCATTCTTAAGGAATTTAAATATGAAATAGTAAAACCCATTACACATCTGGTTAACCAGTCCTTTGATACAGGTATTTTTCCTGAAGTACTTAAAGTAACTTCTATTAAACCTGTACACAAAAAAGGAACTTTAGATAATGTATCAAATTACAGACCCATTTCATTATCGTCTTCTTTCGCTAAAATTTTTGAATATGCAATGCTTAATCGTATGAACTGTTTCATAAAAAAAATTAATTTATTATCACAGTCGCAACATGGTTTTCGACCGGGTAAATCGACAATTAGTGCTCTTCTGGACATTCACAATTTTATTATTCAAACAATTGAGAACAAGCTTCTCCCAGTAGGGATTATATGTGATATGTCTAAGGCTTTTGACTGTGTTCAACATCATTTGCTTTCTGACAAACTGAATTCTTTGGGTTTTAGAGGTAAAGTTAGTAACTGGATCATGTCTTATCGTTTCAAACAGGCTTCAATTCGTTGAAATAAAAGTCACAAATTTAATACTAAACACAATGTGAGATCTTCCCTCTTGCGATTAATATAGGTGTGCCGCAGGGCTCAGTCCTTGCGCCACTCCTCTTCTCTCTATTTCATTAATGATGTGGTCGAATTCCTTTGTGACTACTATATTATTGCTACGCTGACGACGTTACAGTGCTCTGGTGGTGACTGGAGTGACAAATATCGAGCACTATTCTAATGCCTTAATTGATAGGATTTATAGTTGGTGCTGTGCAAATGGTTTATCTTTGAATCTTGAAAAAACCAAATACATGCTTTTCCACACGCTTCAAAAACGAATTACGTTATTTCCAAGTATATATGTGTCCAATACCTACATTTCGCAAACAGAAACCACAAAATTGCTAGGGCTAACCATCTCATCCACCTTGAAATGGGATGAGCATTGTTTATTTCTGCTATCTCGATTAAACATAATTATTTTTAAGCTTAGGCAATTAAAAATTCGGTTAGCATAAATACTTTAAGAATTCTTTACTTTTCCGAATTTCAATCCCTACTATCTTATGGTATACTCCTCTGGGGTACAAGTGCTCCAGCTAATGAAGTATTCCTTAAACAAAAAGCCGCAATCCGATGCATTGCTAGTATTAGCCAATTAACTTCCTGTAGAAATTATTTTATTACTTTAAAAATTCTAAATTATTTGAATTGTATATCCTAGAATCTAGTTGCTATATACACAAACACAAAGATTATTTAGTGTCGTAAAATAACAGCTACCACAATTACAATGTTAGAGACCCTATTATACATCTATCCAGACATAAGTTGAGATTGATTGCGGATTGTGTAAACATTTTGGGTATTAAAATTTATAATCATCTTCCTACTGAATGGAAGTTATTAAATTACAATAAATTTAAAAAGACAGTGAAATCTTGGTTACAAGCAAAATGTTTTTACTCCATTAAGGAATTTTTTGAAGAAGTAATTTAAATTTTTTTTTTCTTTGATTAAAATTAATATATTGGCCTTTATTCTAATTTGGTTTGTACTTAGGTTTAGTTTAGATTTACGTTTAGTATAGTAGTGCATGTGAGCAATTTTCTAATTCTTTTCTGCTTTTTTGTTTTGTTGACCTGTTTCAAACTTTGTATATGAAATAAAGTTCTATTATTATTAGTTTTATGAAACTTTCTACAATAGATAGCAATTTACGTCCACTTACACTTTATACTTCTGTAAAATACCTGTATAAGCAATTCGCCACTTTTTTTTCTCGCGATTTCCTTGCGATTAACGCTACAACAAAACAACTTGATGATCGACTTATTTAAAATTTATTATAGTTTTGAAAAACTTAAACGTGACTTTTTTATTGTACTATAGCAAAAGCTCGTCATTATTTGGAATGGCTTGGATCAAAATGCTACTAATGTTTCATACTCTGTAAATATTCAATAAAAATACCTAACTAGAATTCTATTGAACCCCTTATTAAAATTAAAAAAAAAGAACAAGATACGTAGAACGCGGGTATAACAAAGATTAAACAAATTAATCCCTTATATAACAAGTCTATTTCAATGGCTTCACCACTTCGACATAATTTAAAAATAAACTTGCACCTCGTCTAGTTAATTACAAACGCATAACGTACAACACTGAGGCGTGTTTATTTGCGGCGTATTTGGTTTGGCACGAGTTGCGTTTTACTCCTAGAAGTCGTTGGTCCGTTGATGCTGCACCGCTGGCGGATCACTTCTTTAGCCGTTCCCGCTTCGTCGGAGTACGCGAGTCGGTATCTTTAATAGAAACATAAGTGAACACTTATGGTCCGTGACACCGGTGTAGTAACGGCCTCTCTTTCTCCAAGATCAGATGTACCGCCGCCATAAAAATCTAATAAGCGATACGAGACGAAAATTACCGTCCACACGTTGTACGTCTGCGTTTGTGTACACTTCCGTTCCGTGTTATTTGATCAATTGCATGTAAGACAATTATCGGGGCTATTGGTATATCCATATATGTACGCGTTTGGTAACGCTTATCGATATACTAACAATTATCAGGCGAGAACTGGTAAGAAATCTTGTTTCTTGCTGGACCTGCGGTCTATGAATGATTATAGTGTAGGATAAAATGGCTACTTTCGAACAAAACATCCATATTTTTGGATTAAAAACCGGTTTAAAAATTTGATTTTTTTTTCCGGCTTGCGTACTCTTTTGAGAACTGCTTAAAAATTTAGGAAAAAATATAATTACTTGTTAAACGATCAAGATTTAGGCAATGTTAATCCGACAAATAAATACGTCGGTTCTTGATAAGCAATATAAAATTACAATTCCTTGACAATCTCTTACTTATGCTCTTGATAATTTTCTCATACCTATCTTAAGTATATGATTTTTATTTCTTCAACGCCAGCTGTACTCCTCCAAAATTAAGAACCATACAAAATAGGTAAGCATTTTGCATTTACTTATCATTTTTTCGTCGTTCAGGACAACTGCGGAATTGCCAAGAGCTACTCTGATGACGATAGTAAAAACACTGCCGAAACGTCGGATCTAAAGAATCGAAACAATTCAACTGGCAATAAAAACAGCCCAAATACTCATATCCCACTAATTCACGCCATGAGTAATAGAGATTATTAATTTCGGTTACTTTAATCTTTAATTGTTGCTTCAGATTTCCTTTTCGTATTACTACTTAATGATGACTTGTTCGATATATAAAGTGGAGAACACAATGGATTTTGTACATATAAATGCTTAGTTCTAATCGGATATTTTTTAATGTTAAATTAATGTATTTGCCAGGTTTAAGGAGAAATTAAATTTTTATCCAAGCATAAACAAAACACATATTGACAATAATATGCATACATAATATCAAGATATTAAAGTCAAGCAAGTAAAGTCAGCTTCACTGCTAGATTTTGCCTATTTAACTAGTGTACTACAAACTAGAATATTACCCAGGGGTAGTTTATATCCAGTCCATTAGCTAATATATGTATACCTTAGACATTTTTGGGCAATCATACCTGGCCATTCGTGGTAAGAAAAACCTGAACGTCAGATTATACTAAAAAAAAAATAATAAAATTTCGAGACTTACACTACCGTCCACGGAAGTTTGGCCAAGGCACAAAGTTTTACCTTTGGATGTGAATGCAGCGATTTTAAGCAAAATAAACGGACCAAGCTGAAAAAAAGAAATAAAGAGATTTAGTTAATTAGTAAGTGATAGCATTCGCATGGTTCGTTTAATCGTACTGTCAGCAGCAACCAGCGTCTGTTGTAGAGAGGATATCATCTTATAGTTCATCCAACGATTTCAGATCTTTAAGGTAGCTCAGTACCTTGCTGAAGGATATTGTTTTCAGGTCTTCTAAAGAAGGGTCAGCCTTTCCGAAGGTAACATACCTGATTCTTCTAGTAGCAGGGGCGTGGCAGAAGATATGCTCAATTGTCTCCTCGTCTTCTAAACAGAATCGGCATTCAATCTCATCAGAGAGCCCGATTCTGTGAAGATGCTTTCTGGGTTTACAGTGACTTGTAAAGACAGAGACAACCATCTTGACATTTTTACGGTAATGTTCTAGCATTTCCTTGGCTCTGGCATGACTAGGTGTAATATACTCTTTCACATGCACAAAACCAGGAAGTTTCTCCAATACTTTTCTGGTTTGCCCAGAATTTGATATGCTGGTTAGCTACTGTAGGTGCTATGCCAATGGCAGGTTCTGCTTCCCGAAATTGCTCCGCAGCACGATTTTCGGCAAGGATGTTTGCTTGATCATTTCCAAGATTGAGTGAGTGCCCAAGTACCCAGATTATGGATAAATTATTAGTCATCCCCAATGTGTTTAGGGTGTGTTTACAGCTCGAGATCGGTTTCGAATTGCATTTGTGCGCCTCTAGTACTATTAGCACGGCTGACCGTCACTGAAGTTGTTTTTTTTTTATTTGCGCGTGTAGTTTTTATCTAAAATCTCTCTCTCATACATCTCAATGGTATAAATCTCAACCTGAAAGATCGTTGTGTGTTGTCCATGGTTGTAACATCTTCTAATTCTTCGACTGCGATAAAATATTCCTGCCCCCACACCATGCTTGATTTTCCAACCGTTCGTAAACCAGCAGGTGTCTGCCTACGTCAGTGTTCTTTCGTTGCATCTCCATTCTTCTCGGTTTGAAAAACAGGTAGTGAATTATGCACCGATCATTCATCATGCGACCCTTTGTATCGCTGTAAGTTTGGTGTGGGTCTGGCTTGTCGCGCCTTTTGCCACCAAGCTATTGCCCCATAGGTTATGGTTGGACGTATCACCATCACATAGAGCCAGTGGACTAGTTTTGGAGATGACCCGCAATATTTCCCACATATCCTTCGGTATGTCCATAAGGATAGCCTCTCTTTGTGAGTAATCTTTTCCAGATGCGGATTTCAGGATAGTGTCTTATCAAATAAGACGCCTATATATTTACACTATCCGCGAATGTAAGCTTTACACTTTGAATAGTAGGTGGTGTCAAATGTACCACTCTCTTTTCCTGGTGAACGGTATTACCGTAGTTTTGTTTGCGTTAATGCCAAGGTTTTCGCTGCTGCATCAACTACAAATGGCATTAATCACCTATTGGAGAACTGAGGAGATTACTCTCTCTCCCTCCCGGTCCTCGTAATAGCATTACGATATCGTCTGTATAAGCCTGCACCTCGGCTCCGAGAGTTTCAATGACAACTAGCAGGTCGTCCACCAGTAGTGACCATTTGAATGTCCACTCACTGATGAGTGGCGGTCGCGTACGGAGGTTAGGGCATTAGCTAGGGGGTTAAATTGGCCGCGACGCGAAACAGATATCAGAGATAATGAGTCGATCGAATGGTGGGAATTTTTTAGTAATGTTGCTAAAGAACTAGATAGGCTACGGCATGATATTTAGATAGTTAGTAGGGTAGCACGCTTATAAATGAATATTTTATGCTCTTTAGTGGTCGGAATTGGTGTTAAACTATAAATATTTAAAATATAAGTCTTTATTTAATTACTCTTGGTTAGAATAATTAGGATTAAGTTATTATTAAGTATTAGAATAGGTACTGCTGTTGTTTTGTTTGTTTTTTAGGTCATCATCTTTCCTGTTCAATTTCTGAATGTGTGAAAAAGGGAGCAGCTACGCGAGAACGGCAAGGCTGTCGGAATTTGAGGAGACGTGGAGGCTGCTTCTTCGGCACTCAGAAGGATAATAATAATTTGTGGCTATCAGTAATAAGGTCTGGGACTTCTTCCCAGATCCTTCCAGAGTAAGGTTTTTGCCATGGTTTTCCCTTACTCCGTGGCCATTGATTTTATATAAGTATATTATATATAATCAGTGTCCTTGGCGAATGCTGGGAGATAACGAAAGTCGTTCCATGGGCGCATTTAATAATAACTGATAGCTGATTGATTTACAGTAGACTCGCGATTATGTGAACTAATCACATTTCACATATTTTATCATTTCTCAAAAGTAGTATTCATATGGTCGCGAGGCTACTGTATTATATTTTTGTTATTAAAAATCATAGGGAAGTTTTTTAGTTAGAGTAGGATCATTTCAATTGTTATGGAACCCATATAGCACTTAGAATAGGTAGCCTCGTGTAGTACCTTTTCAGGTGGAGCACGGGGTTAGGATGATTTGTCATAATTTAGTTTTCATAAATAAAGTAGTGACCAAAGCAGTAGAGACTGAAGTCTCCGCTTATAGTCGTTATGACACGCCTGTTCATAAGTATAGCGACGATCCAGGCCGCTATGATCGATTCTATGCCTCGCGCTTTAAACTGAGATAAGGGAATTGCATTATTAAATGCTCCTTCTATGTCAACAAATACTACCATTGCTATTTCCTTGGATTCGAGAGAATTCGAAATCCTGGAGACTAGATTGTTCAATGCAAGATCCGTGGATTTGCCTACTTGATAAGCATATTGGTGTACATGAAGGGGCCTATGTGGAAGGATTACTTTACTGATGTGATCCTGTAACACCTTCTAATATAAATAAAGAGACTTATTCATCCATCCTTCCACCCATGATGAAGAGGAACTTAAGATAAGGAATGAGATATGGGCTATGAGGTATAAGCTAGGAAAGCTAGGAAATGCAAAGCTTTTATACGCTGCGAGGCATCTAAAACTACTATGCTACGCGAGAGCCGAACAATTAGTAAAGCGTGTGCCTACGTTTCCGGGGTACAGGTAAACTTCCTCCCGAAATAAAGAGTAACTATTTTAGTTTCTCTTTGGATGTTATTGTGATAATTGTGATAAGTAGTGCAATAAATATAAGTATCGGCATTCGGTACCAGTTATGGTCAAACGTCGGCTAGCAGAAAGCAATTTAGACAGTTGCTGACAGCCGACAAACCATTGCTACGCCGAAGTAAGCGATTAAAAAGACTACAGTGGGATCGAGAACATCGAGACTGGACGGTGGAATAGTGGCAGAATGTGTTACGAACCGATGAATAGATATTAAAAATGTTTGATCAAGGTAGGAGAATGTTTGCGAGACGGTACGATAATAAGAGTTTACTTCCTAAATCAGTTCTACCAACGATTTAATATGTTTATCTTTATGCAAGCAATGATGCGAAGCACATATGCAAGTAGTATTTCAGTGAACACAATGACAAACATATTTTACAAATTATGGTGTGTGTACGTGATCACCTTAACCAACTTTATTGAGCTGCTGTGGAATGAACATGAATGAGCGTGCAAATCCTCCTACTTCAAAAGAACAACTTTGGGATGTTCTGAAACAGGAATGGACCAATATTCTAGCCGACACCCTAATAAAATTAATCGCTAGAATATCGCGAGTTGTGAGAGTTGTGATGAACGTCAAGGATGAATATATAGAGAAGCGATATAGAAATTTACTTCGAAATATTGAATCCTTTTTAATATCATCTTTAAATTGCTCGAAGAAAGTCATTAATAAATTCTTTGACTGACATTCTGAAATATTTAAAATATTTACTTTCGTCTTCTAAAAGTTGATTGTCTAATGTGACCTACTCTACTTCTATGTTTCTGCGTTTAAATAGTTGATGAACCCAGAAGCGTTTTCTCTTCCAAACTTTCTTATTTTCTTCTTCTTCTTCATCGAAAATATGGGCAGTTTTTATTAAACTTGATGCGGAGAACCGTTTTACGCAATTTCAAACACCAAACTGACTACTGGTAGATCGCCAGTGTGAATTCATTGAAAATTGACTGTAGCGTGACCGGCCCGTGACTTGAACGTTCGTTGATCGATAGAGTGAATTGTTACTTAGCTTCCGGGCACGGTAGTGTACAAAGAGACAAGCATTCACAATTTGAATACTCTACATGTAGGAGACCAACCACCACAAATAATATAATACCGCATAATTCATTTCACCGTCACTCACAAAAATTCTCTGTTTTCTAAACTATTGTGTATATAATATTCCAATTATGGAAGCAAGAATACACGAAGGAGGCATTACTAAACGGATAGCTGACCCTAAGCATTTTATCAAAAACAATACAGATAAGTTAATTAACAAATATAAAATTATAACTGACGCACTATTCATAAGTAATCATACAACGTTTATATATTTATACCTTTTATACCTTTTTAAGATCTTTTAACATACTACCTGCCTTTAAACTAACAAATACATTAAACAACATATGTAACCTTAGGAACCAAAAAAATAAATTACAAAGCAAACGAAACGGCGTGCTTGCTTCTGCCCGACGTTTCGTCCTCAATCACAAGGTCTGTTATTGCTATTACTGTTAGCCTGAACTCGAAGAAGAACTGAAGCCCACACCGGTAACTTAAAATAGGTAACGGAGAATGAAGACGAAAAAGAAGAGGTCTGATATAAATATTGGAACGTACATATTGGAAACATAATGCTATTGTATTCAACTATTTTGATATTAGAAGAATTGATTTAACATTTAAGGCATGGATATTTCAGCGTATATTATGAAATGTGTGATGTAGCTTGAGATGTTTCTAAATTAATAAAATTTCTTTTTCTATTCTATGTTTATAGGAACATGGACGTAATACAAACTGCATATACGATTACTTTAGATCATAATATAATTATTGTTCCAAAAATTAGCACTGCCCTACATGCTTACTTTATTGTATTTACTTTTGGTTTGTTGCATACGACAATTTAGTATCACGTGCAATCAATTATTTGCTTAGGGTTACTGTTTTGTCCCTTAGTCATTTTATTATACATAAAATATAATGGTAATCTATGACGTGTGCGAACAAATTGTTGTGATGTATAGTGTATTTAAATACGTGGTGAGTTTTATAAAAGCGGACGCTTTCAGGAGTACAGATCACGACCATGAAATGATGAATGTGGCGTCTCCCAGTGCGACTCATGCATTAAAATTTATGACCATCCGCCCGGGATCCCTTTTTGATAGTTTTTAACTACATCGACGGTGTAAATTTTCAGCAACATGTTGTAACATTGATTTAAAAGCGATGAGCTCTCCACTAAGTATTTATACACACATGGTCTATGCGAGTTACTCTCATACGAAACGATTTGGAAGAAAGAAATGTGATTAAAGGAATACACGGAATTTCGGTAAAATAGAACCCGGCAAGAAGGGAAGACAAGAATAGAAGTAGAAACTTGAGTGATGTCCCGCCAGCTAGTTCCGATCGGTACAGCGACTTTTAATTAGTTTCAGTTCAGTTCCAGCATTCTCAGGACCGGCAAAAAGTGGGTCCGTGGTCAGGGCAGTCAGTCGAGCATGGCAGCTTTAACCGCCGCAAACCGTTTGTAATGGATCGTGTAAATGACATGTTCTTGTTGGCGTACGCCCCGCGCGGGGATCATATAAGTATTGTAATTTTTTATTTACGTTAAATTGCCAACAGAAGCGACCGATGAACATATTTTAACAATATCGTTCTTGCGATCTGCTTTAGAGATTTCCACGGAAAGTAAAATCAAAGTACAAGTACAATTTGTAGCAATATTTACCATGAAAATTATAGCATTGAGTTTCTAGTAATAATCCTTACAGTTTGTATGAAACAAATGGATGAATACTGAGTTTTTTTTTTGTATGACGTTGTAAGATAAACGCGTACTTGCTGCAGTAAAACTTAACACAATTAGGTGTTGTAGCAATATTTATTTTATTTGGTATGTCAATTTATTGTAGTATTTAATAATTTTTACGTAGTTTTGTTGTGATATCTACTAATCAATTTTTGCGACACATGTTGTATGGATAAGTTTTGACTTTGTCCTCCATTGCTATATATGCAATCGTTCCATGCAAGCGGTAATATTAACATTGCATCCCTATTTAAAAATGTCGGACGGGCCAAATCGGTATATGTACTTGTACATATTATTGTATATTTGCAATAAATTAGATTATTCTTCGAAATTCATCTAATGTGGTATGTGTAAGTTGCTGTTTTATGAATGTCGGGAATGAATGCAGATACACTATATTTAAAAGAAGCCAACAAACATAAATTTTAATACAAATAAATCTTATAACCATAAAACTTGGTGCTTAATGCTATAGACTACCAAAGTGTAACCTAACGGTTGTTACAAACAAGGATAAATCTGAAAACATTGCGACATGCTTTCTTGGCATGATTGTCGTATTTTCTAGGCTTCTTCTGTGCATTCTAACACTGATATACTCACTTCAATATTGTGATGCAGTTATTGTCATACCTTGGGTTTGATCTAGCACTAATCGCGCTTATTTAGTAGTGTTGGAAACGAAACTTTCATCATCATTCACGGTAGACCGTCCGCTTCATAATGCGACTTCAAGCAGTCTACTTCACTCATGCGTGCATGAAGGGCTTGTGCATGACGTTAATTTTTCATATTACTTTCACGAAAATAAACGTCTAGTAATCTGTTTTTATGTAAGCAATTTACTATTTATTTTATCAATAAGGTATTTGCACAAAAACTATATTGTGACCTATTATAAAAGCCACGCCGTGAACGAAGCTGCTTGCTCCTGCCTTTCACGAAATATATGCATTCATATCGTAAAAGCAACTTTGAGCCTTTGTTTCATTCGTTATTTGGCTTCGCACCGCAACATTTACTCATAGCTATACAGACGAATGAAACCACGTTCATCGCAACACTATTATTGAGCTTCAAATTTTCACCAAATATTAGGAGAACGCAGAAATGCTAAAAAGGCTATCGTGAAAACTTCAAAAAATTTTCATTAGTTTTATATTCGCAACTATGGAATTCGTAATATTCGTAGTATTCGTTAGAAAAAAAACACTAACCTCTGGATCATTGTTGCAAACGAAGATTTCACTTTCAAAAGGTTTGTTACAAACTTATGTATATGTATACCGCGGTTTTTTAACTCCGAACACATAATGTGAACATTACCCCATGTTCAGTTTTTAAAATGGATAAGTCACTGCATTGCATGCAATTATACAAGACGTAAGTCGTCAATAAATCTGTCACACAATTTTTGTGATAAAAATTTGTTCAGATTGTTGGATGAGTGAATTCAGCCCCATTGCTTAGCCACTGCACTTGCCCTACTTTTCGAAAAATGAGCTGTTTCTTAGAAGTTTCTCAAACATAAAATTTAGGTTGATGTAGCTATAAAAAATATTCAGGGATTAAGCGACACATACTGACTGAATGTAATGAAATGGATCCAATTTTTTAAGGAATGCTGCACAAGCATTTATATTTTGTCCAAACAACGGTATACTGTGGATTGCATTCTAGGCAACCGGAAATGGGAAGGACTTCAGTTGGAGGCGTACCTTACGCACGAGTCCGCAGCACAGATTTATTAACATTCGGCGAATCGTCATAGCTCAGCCGAAGTAAAATGAGCGTGATATACTTTTTCTCGCTAGAGCTCGGTCTTGAATCACTATAGATGATATAAATGAGAGAAATAACCTAACCCTGTCTAAGCGAGTAATTGCAAACACGAAGTTTGCAAAACTAATATTAAATCCAACATGGCATTCGTATTTGTGAAAAGGGAAATAGTAAGACAATACTCATTTGATAAGTAAAATCTATTCATGCTTCTTTTTATATCGAAGCATCAGATAATGTAAGCTATAAATTTCAGTGACAGACCTCACAAACTATATCAAAGGAGTTTTAAAAGGCAAATATAAAAGAAACCTGGATTCTAAAAAATCTAACAATAGTAAATGAAGTACCTATTCGTCGATAAATAGAGAAAGGAGGATAAGATATACTTTTTTTCCTATAAAAGTTTACAATATGTTCATAGTTAAGTACGAGAACAAATGCTAATATATCTTTCCTTAATCGAAATAAAAAAAATATTATGAATACATGTTACAAATACCTACTCTTGGAAGACATGTCAGCGAACAATACGTATTGTGAAGTCATAGAATACGCATATGCGCACTACGTTTTCTCCCCAGAGAAGTAGCAATGGCGCTCTTGCTTTCGTCATGTCCCAACCTGGCTTTGAAAACTTGCAATAAATCTTTAGTAAAAAATAAATGGAAAAGATCGAACTCCAAATATCTTACCTTATACACTAAACTACGTCTTACTTGAAACTAAATTTGCAAAAAGAACAAGTAACTACACAACTATAAACAATGCAAATAACATTTCACGAAAGAAACTATTTGCAATGCGTGCTCTTAGCGACCGCGTACCCTTACCCTCCTTTCCTCTAGTACCTATATTATTGAAAAAAATATTCATGTTCCGGATATCTATTAGCATTAATTCACGAAATTGCACGCGACGATAATAAGCGTCGGGTAAGAGTTTTTAAGATGTGCTAATTTTATACGACCGATATTTATTGTATTGTTATGAAAAAAAAAATAATATGACCATCAAAAAAGTATGGCCGTATCACGTGCTTTCAACTATTCCGCCCCACACATTAACAGACCATCGATGTTGACGATTTAGGGTTTTAAAGAAATTGGGATTCTCGTCGCTGTAATAATGAAAATTATGCCTATTAACTAATCCGTTGTTATGAAAAGTTGACTCATCGGAAAGTAACACATAATCGAAAAAATTTTTGTCATCTCTTAACTTTTCTCGAACCCATAAACAAAATTCAAGCCGCCGATCATAATCTACTTCCAAAAGTTCTTGATGTGTTTGTATGTGGTATCGGTAAAATTTGTTCAGTTTTAAAGTTCTTCTGATGGTCCAGGCTTATCTCTGTAGTTTCATTTATTTTTCGCCGACTTGTATGCGGATTTTCAACAAGAGATTCGATAACTAAAATATTATTTCTTCCATTTTCGGTAATCGGTTTTTGTCGTTCTGTTTTCTTATAACACACACTTCCTGTACTTCGGAATACTTGCAGCAAATTTTCTAAAGAACGCTTATCGGATGGCGTCTGTTAGGATATTTTTGTACACAAATCCTTGACGCTGGCAAACAATTTTCTTCACACTCTCCAATTTTTAAAATCATATCAATCCTTTCTGCTTGAGGGTAATTTCTCATTGTAAATAATTCAAATAACCACGAACAACAATGATGCGCAACTGATGAAGTTCTGTTATTGTCAAATGACTTTTGTGTATAATGAACAATAGCGATACTTTTGTCTAAGCCTACTTTTGAAAAAGAATTGATTAGAATTAATAGTTGAAATAGAAAGTTTTAAATTACTAAGAAACTATAAAGACCGTTAAAATTAGAATCTAAATAAGATAATAAATACAGGTGTTCCATTTAAAATAAGAAAGTTACTTGCCTTTAAAGATAGCGAAAATTGAAAGTATGTTTTTTTTTTACCCTGTATAATTTTTTGCATTACTTTTATTTTATTATCAAGTGTAATGCTTTAGTTAAAAGATAAATATAGTTTAAAATATCTAGCTTAAATATGCATGACAGGTGTGCCTCTTAAATTTCGGTCTACATTTTGAAGAATAGTTAATCATCTCGTAATCGAGTTGAGTTAGATATAAGAAACCTAACACCAACTTGCCTTTATTTAGTCTGTACTGTCAAAATATGTCATAATATACAGGCTGTTCCATTTAATTTTTCAAAACTTGGGTGTGTAATTTTGCTTTGAGTCACCCTCTATACTTCAAAATAATTTCGAAATGTGGTCCTTCTGAACCTGCATAATCCTTAACAAAAAAAATATGTTACCACTTTTTTTATATAAACTGACGCGAATGTAGTGGCCCACCCTGTATATTTTATTATCAGATTACATGTTTCGCTGTATGGGAGTACTATGGAATATAAATTCAGGATATTGTTTAGAACCAGAAAGCGGCCACTTCAAACGACTACATTAAAATATTCAGATAATAGTTTTGTAGGTACCATCTAGTTGCCGCACAAAATTTCGAAATAAATTATAAGCTAAAAATATTATTGCGTACGTGTTGGTGTGTGCTAACCCTGAACGTACAGAAGCAGCTATTTGAGGTGGACTCACCGGCCGCGCCAAGATAATTTTCAAAATCCACGTATCTGATAGTTATATTAGAACATTAGCGAAGTCAACATCCCTGTTGTAGAAAATTGTAAACTTTTATCTAGGGAGAAAATAAAAGGTTTATGTAGATTAAATATTACTTGTCTTTAACTTTATGTGAAAACATTCTATAACTTTTCGCTTAGAATTAGTGTCGTCTCCTTCTTCATTACAAAATTTTATTTTTAGATTTCGCATTCGTTTATAAGTAATGTAATCTTATATGATGCGATTTTCTAAATGCTAAATATGCAACCTGCTTATTATTATTATTGTTATTATTTGCAACGCGATGCTTAAGGCAAATCTTGTTTCATTACTTAGGTTATTTATCTAATTTTTCTTAATGAACACCAAATTTGGATGAACATAATGAACATTATCAAAATCAGAGGAGTAAAACATGCGTCAAACGTAGTTTTTGCGTTATCCCCAAGAATAATGGAGCCACATCGGCTCTACTGCGCCAGCACGAACGTGATTATTAAAGCCGCACTTCGTTTAATATTAATGGGGAATAATATCGGGAGATATTACTCGATAGTGTTCACCTAGCACCTAGTAATTGCCCTAGCAATTTTCTCCAATTATATACCGTAATCAGGCACAACGTGGATGTTTTAAATATTTTCAATGCATTTTAAACAGCGTGCAAATGACTATTAACATGTAACAACTTCATTGGGCCAATAGGAAACCTTTGTTTAACATGTATGAACAAAGCTTATACCCATTACTAATTCAGTTCTTGAAGTATTCGGTATTACTTGAAATATTACGATGTACTTGTTTCCTTTTACTGATTGTGAGTGTGAGATAAACAATGTAATATTAAATCTAAAATATAAGGATATTTTAGAACCAGATGATTTATCAATAATCATCATGAAACAGCTTGCGACTTTATTTCTAAAGCCTTTAACTTATCTGATGATGAACATGTCTCTTACAAAGCTATATTTCCTAATTGTTTTAGCACACAGATATTATTCCGATCTGCAATAGTACACCCAAAGAAAAAAACAGTTTAAATGAGAGAGAAAGCAAGTCACTCAAACTGGACCGGTTTTTCTTTCTTTGGGAGTATTAGTAAGAGTGATATTATAAAACTCTTATTAAATTCAGTTATATAAAAATAAAAAGGACATTCCAAGTAACGACCGACATAATTTTAGAACAAGAAGATCCATAATAAGTGCTTTAGTACCCTTTTATAGGTTGCTTATCAACAGCAGACAATGTTGTCGTTATTCTGTCAATTTAGAAAAGCATTTGATCGTGCCCAACACTAAATATTACCAAACAAGTTATTAGAATATGATGTAAGGGGCACTCTGAAAGCTGGATTACGTCTTATTTATGGTCGTACACAATATAATAGTATCTGTTATAATAATGATAATAGTCTTAAATATGCAGTTTGGTTAATATCCGTGTTGTGTGGATTTACATAAGGATCGACCCTAAATCCTTTGTTATTCAATTAATTTGTAAATTAACGACACTTATTGTTAGTTATTCTGTCCATTGTATGCAGATGACACCACACTAGTTATTAAACTGAAGCCTGGTAAGGGAAACGCAAACTTCTTTTTGTAATAGCTACAAAACGTAAATAATATCATTCCACAACAACAAAAACCTGAACTAGTTCTTCAAATAGAGCTTTATCACAGCTGTGGGCAATACTTTCAATTTTCCAACCGATTTTTAAACCATTTTTGCATATACATTTACTCTAAACATTATATAGTCTGATACATTTAACAAATAAGTAAGCGTTCACGTAGTTTGGCGCCCTCTGTATAGCTAAAAATATTTTTAGGTTATGCACCATTCATTTTAAAAAAACTTTTCTTAATATTTTTTTCCGAAATTAAAACTTTAAAACTTTCTTTCGAGCGATTTAATTATGTGCTAATATTTTGAATTAATAAAGATTGTTGTTATTATCATTATTATATCTGCAGGGCAACATAGAAAAGAAATCTGTATTAGTTCTAGTGGAGCAAATGACGTCAAGATCGACTTCATTGAAATGTCAATCATCGGTGATTAAATGCTATTCAGTACTCATCAATAGACCACAGTAGATGTCGTGCATCTTAGTAGCTAAACCAAAGAAAAGAACGTAATCGACATATTGAGAATCTTCAGAAAAATGAGCTTCGATTGTAATAAGAATAATTTCATTTTCAAATGAAAAAAAAAAAGAAAAAAGTGGAAAGTAGGTCTGCATCCCATATCATTAATATTAATGAGAACGAGACAAACTATAGAATAATAATTTTCGGACAAAGTCCTAACTTTTTCTAATCCATTTTTTTTTGTTTTCGTCCGTATATCTCTTCGCCTACTCGCAGAAAAAATACTTACCATTTTGCGACTGTGTGTGGGAGCGCTTGCGTCCGTGTGCGTACATAAGCGTAATTTTATTCGGATGTAGATGGCAACATTGTGGGTCTGTATCAGCGGTGAACGGAAAGAAATTCAATTGATCTTGTCCGGCGATGTCGGGTGATCCATCTTCGTCAGAGAGCGTCGGGACGGGCGCCGCTAGCGGGCGTCGAGATGGGGCCTCTATTGAGACGTTATGAATTTATTATCATAAGTTCCATAGTTCCATTTTGGGTAAATATTTACCGCACCTAAATGACTCTAGGAATTATCCGCTCGATCACTTAGGAACCGTTATAAAGAGAGTAAAGTCATGAAACTGTAACTGTAGTGCTTACATGAAAGTGACCGACAGTTTACCAAGCAATTCAAAGTTTTATAAAGTATATTGTTCTTTTTTAAGGGAATTGTTAGTACCTAATTGTATGCGGCCAGGTCCTTGTCCCAAACTCACAATTATTGAAGCAAAAAGCTATATTTTATTATAATGCTTCTCAATACTGGCATTATGTAAAAGGTAAAGAATGTAATATAGTTCTCATGTTTGCCTATTATAGGATTTATATAGTAAGGAATCGTTCAATAACTAATTGAGAAAGTGTATAAAATTACTGAAAACTTCTTTCTAATGCTATATACCAAGAAATTCAGAAGAACCAACAACAAATATGGAAACTTGAATAGTAGATTCAAATAAAGTGCTTTAACAATAACTAGAAGAGAATATTTCTTTATTTTTAATTAACGATTGGAATATATTTTGTAAAGAAGAAATAAATGAGCAATAAAAAAGTGTATATTACTGAGGAATCTGAGGACTTATTGCGTTGATTGATAACGGCCGTAAAAATCCTCTAGCATGCTTACAAAGTTAGCAAAACATTACCAGAATTAAACATTACCAGAAGTAAACTTTTATAGTTTATAATAAGTATACTAAGATTAAACACATGATGATAGAGGATAAAGACAAATTAGACCTTCGCAAAATCGGTAGTCCTTGAGTTACCTAAGGTTTCAAATATAAACTACCTAACCCAAGAAGCAAAAATAATTCACACAAAATCTTCTATTAAGCGCGCACAGGTTTAAGAGACGTTATGGTTAAATAACAAAACGTTGTACGCAAAAATGGTATGAAAACAAACAATAGGTATCAAAACGTAAATACAAAAAAATATATAGTAGAGAGCTTTTTTACTTAACTATGGATGAAAAAATACAGAAAAGATCAACTGGAGCAGGAGTGCTAGAGTGCTACTATTACAAAGCATAAATAATGATGAAATTAAATATATAACATAAAAACTCGAAAATATAAGGTGAATTCAGGAGCCGTTAAATACGCGTATATTTTTACAAAATTGTAAAATTTAACACAGCTTCGTAGGTTTAGTAAAAGCTCTCAATTCTCATTGGTTGTTGAATATAAGAAAAACTGTTATGTGTAGCACACCGTTTATGAGTGCGTATGCTTCGTTATCCTATCGAATAGTTTTTTAAGTTTGACAGCTTGTGATATAGGTATGTTTGAAGGAAAGAATGACTCATAGTGAAGATTCTCAGTGAAATGTAAGTTTTTTAGCCATAGTCGGATCCTCACTTTCGGTGCAGTAAATAACGACTTTTCCTACGGAATTGATAAGTGATGAAATAGTTTTTGGGGTTATGTTTACACTACATTCATGATTCCTTCACATAAACATTACACAAAGTGACGTTCGCTACACATGTTTCCTATTGTTTTCTGTAAAATTACGAAAAAAATACGAGCTATAAATACAAAGGCGCGAATTCTCTGTAGCAGGTATGTAATATTACCTACATATCGAAAATATGAAAGCTGTATTACCTTAAGAACAACAATACATGACTTAATGTTCAGTATTCTTCCGTATATTATTGTTATTGTGTTATTTAGTCTTCTTGTAACACTTAAAGGTTTTATTTGGTGGATGGACATTAATGAAAGGTTGAAATAAATATGGAATTGCAATCACAAGAACTTTCACAATTTATCAAAACGTATGACATTATTGTTATAATTTAGTGTGTACCTCTATATTAAAGTGCATCTAAACTGAATAAACATGGAATGATTCAAATTCAGAACGCATTGGCAACGCCAAGTTTTCAAGATAGTTTTATGTTCTTTTGCCATGAATGCTCCAAGTAATTATTTTAGGTTTCAACAAATTTCAAATATTACTGGATACTGCAACGTTCAAATAACCTATTTATGCAGTATGTTAATTGAAAAATATTTATTTGTACTCTTAAGTCTAAACAGAATAAAATAAAGCGTATAGGTACAAACACTATAATAATGAGTAACTGAATAAGCACTCAATAAAATAGATAATTCGATTTTTATATAGCTTTATATTTTCCACCTATTTATGCCATCAATTTACCACATTAATTGTTTATAGCTTTTTCATTTTGAATACAGCTATAACCTGTTATTTTCAATAGCTACATGCAAAAAAGAAAAAAAGGCTTCAGATATAAAAGATGCATGCATATTTTACGTATTCCTTTAATTTTAGATTTTAAATTTTAAACTCAAATCATCATATATCGTTCAAAACAGAAACATTAATTTAATCAATTTCAATATTTTTTTCGAATCAATGTGATATTTTGTCTTTTTCTAATTTTAAAATGGACTTTTTGTAATGTAAATTTGACAAGTGATTATACTGTAATTTTATAGCTGGACAAAGACCGTTGTACGGTCGAAATATGTTGTTTAAAAAATTTAATATTTTACAAATATAAATACATATTTGAATAGAATTATAGTAGGATGCATTGCATTTGTCTTACACACTGAAGCGTCAATCAAATTCAGTACATACTGAATATGTGGGTACGGGTATTTACACCAGTTGACTATAATTAATTATTTTGTAGTAGCTAATCTATTAACATTTTATTACTGCAAAGTTTATTTCCTAATAAATTTAGGTTTGTGTTTGTAGGTATCAACTTATAGCACACGTATAGCTTTCATGCTTCGTTAATGCTTCATGGACATCATAATTATGATCGGTGATCATCACCACAATTTATCATTGCTCTTAAATTAATTTTAGTTCATATTCATCGGTATAATTGGCCTACGATTAGGCACGATATCATAGAAAATAAATATGGTATTATACATTTGCATAATATGCACTTTCTTCTATGCTCTAAATCAATTATGTATGTTCTTAATTAATCTTCAACACCTGGAAACCGCAAATTGCTATACTGAAATTGCGGAAGGAAATTCTAAGTGGGTAACTGTGATGATGCTGAGGTACGTTTATTAATTTGCCTTTATAAATTAACACCCATCGTAGCGTTTCCAAAAGAAAATGATAGTGTAAATTCAGTATTTATACCGAGAAAAGTTTATATATTAAGATCTATATATATAAGATCAAATATATATTTTTTTGTTAAAAATTCATTCATTCATCAAAACATTCCCTTATTTTTCAAATTAATATCAGATTGTTTTAAAGCTAAATTAAATAATTTTTTAAAACATTTGATATTAAGAGTTACATCAAACGCCAAATCAATATAGTAATAATTTTTACTTATTTAAGATATCAATTTAACAAACAGTCCGCAGATCTGGCAGCTTCTTCATGATACCTGAGCTGTTTAATATGAAGAAGCTGACAGTATGGATAGCATTACGTTATACAGAAATTTAGACAACGAAATGCGGAAGAAGTTACCATTAGAGGCGGTTGTTGAAGATTTGTTTGTAATTACAACAGACTTCCGTTCCTTTGTTGCTCTATTTGTATATTTACTTCCAATATTTTACTTTAATAATAGGTAGGTACTTATCAGAAATTATTTCAATAATATTTTGGCGAGTGGTATCCAGTAGATAGGTCATAATTATAATGATGACTATAATTTTAAAAATAAAATATAAATAACGCAATATATCAAAGAAAGTTGTTAATACTTTTGTTCTAGATGGTTTCAATAGCTTTCGACTAGTTCTAATCGGAATGAAGTAAACAGGCTGGCTTAAGAAAAAAGGGCAACACTAAAACATTAAATATTAATAACAGCTCACAAACTGTTTGCTTCTTACCATTTCTTATAGATAACAACGTTGACAAGCTTTTCTCTATCGCTAATATATTTTTTCCTTAAGCGTCCATATCTATAACTGATTTCATACGTAATACGAATAATAAGAAATCACATAGATATGATACATACGAGTAGTATGACTTCACTAAACACTAACCACTTTTATGCAAGAACTAACTCGTATGTGCGTAATTTATTCCAAATGAAATTAAAAAACTACACAAAGAAATGCACCAATGTGCTTTTAAGAATTGATTACACTCAGTGAAGATAATCAAGAATTTTTTTTTGATATACGCAGGGCATCAATAGACTAAATATAGATAAAACTAAAGGGATTTTGCCAGTGAAACGAAATCTATAGGTGAGGGTTCAGTCATGTTTAAACAATTGTAAGAATTGTTATTTCTTTCGTTTTATGGAGTTCGTATTTGCAAGATTCAAAAGTAGACTAATTGTAAGTAAAGCTATTTATTTTGATGCGATTAAAAATTTTAAGTGCCCAGACAGCATTTTAAAAGACCTGGTGATATAGTGCAATTTTTTCAGCCTTAACTACAAACAATTGTGGGAAGAATGCTGCTGCAGCAGACATTTATTAGAGAAACGCCGCTCAATTTCTTGAATTATCTAAAATGATTGAAAGTTTCGTTACAAAATCAACATCAGTTGTCGACACTGGTCGCAAAAGACCTAAAATGCCTTTTTACCAGACCTCGTTTAAAATCAAAAAAACATAGAGTTGAGGATCTAGTTGTTTCAAGAACAAGTGATGAATTAAATTTCGCTGCAGCAATAGCTAATAGCTAAAATAAATGTTGTACACCTTTCTTTATCGCCACCAAAAGCACTGGCGTTTATTTTGACTTGAACCTTTCGGAAAGGAAATATAATTTATCGACAACAGCAGTCAATAGCACCAACAAAGGCTGCTTTCCTAGTTTTATACTCCCTCAAATTATTAGTAGAAGAATTATACGCTGGGAATAGACAAATTACGGAAACCAAAGCATCTGTATATCTCCAAGATGTGTTGAATAGAACTGCCAAGAGTATTTACAAATTTAGAGCAGAGAACAGCTGTTTAGGCTAGATTAGTATGTAAATGGGAGTTTTATGATACCTCGGGTTATAGTATATTATATTATAGATAGATGAGGAATTGATGACACATGTAATGAATTATTCGCAAATTCGACTATCTTGCACTCGGAAATCCGTTCGAGAAAACACTAACACCAATTTTCATCTAAGAAATCCTGTTTCAAAAAAGGGTAATCAAACCACAGAAGTTATTCTTAACTTAATAGATGTTGCTTACTACGTAAAAAGTGCTACAGAAAAGAAATTAATTACTTTTCTCATGTTACGCAATGTCTACAAACATTTACAACATTCTTAGTCATTGAGTGCGTGTACATGGAGTTTAAACACTGAATTACATCGTTAGGAAAAAGTGTAAAATTTTACATTAAATCTTAGTTATAGTAAGTACTGAAGCGCAGTCATTATTCTTGGAAATTCAATCAAGCGACCATCTCCAAATCAACCACGATTATTAAATCCGTTCCAATTAGACAAGCTTAGTTTCCCGGATATTCCCAACTAATAATTATGGTAATCGAACCGAAACAGTGGTTTTGTCATAAACCCATCAATCATTATTAATTACCAAGATTTTATTTTAGTAGCTAAACGTATAAAACTAGTACGAGGTACTATTTCAATCGTGAAGTGGAATTATATGTTTCGAGTTCCATTTTCATAAATAGGGACAAAGGATTCTAACAAATAGGTTCATCAATCTCCCCGATAAAACGTTGATTTCGAGATAGCTGACATTTATAAGCGGTAGAATATGTAAACTTTACTAAATTTATTTACATATGCCATTTGAAATTAGTTCATCTGTTGCGACGAACGCCTTAGTTCGATGCCAATTCTATAATGGCTTGTAGCAAATGCAACATCCTCCTGTATTTATTAAGATGACACCAGTGATATTGTCAAATGTCGAAATATTAATCTCCAACGTTTAACGTTTGGTACCGTGGCAGTCAAGCGAGTGATGGAGATTTTTGCATCCTGTGCGTGTTAAATGTCGTTCATCAATCCTACTCATCGTATACGACGTATGTGCGAAATGTAAAGCTGGTGCCGACAATTTTATTCTCGTTTTTGCTTAAGTCGACCGAAAAATGCGGGTACTTAATTTACTACCTACTATGTTGCGTTTACTGACAACTGCTAAGCCAACTGTTGTGTATACATAATATGTAGATACTACCTCAAACTTTTCAGTAACGTTTATTTTAGGAGGTAACATTCCTTGGATATCGCGTTTACTTGCGTTTATTAAATGTAGAGGAAGGTCGACTTTAAGGCGAAACAAGTCTTTTGAAAGAAAGAGGTAGGCAACTCTCTCTTTTTGGGAAAACTCTTATTTTGTATTACACAATCCATCTCTCATTACACTATGTCATTCTTGCTTTTCAGAATGGAAATATCCTGTATATAGTATTCCGTATTTAACTTATATAGGAGAGAATTCGTAAATGGGAAAAAGTTTCTTTGTAAACTGTTGCAGGAATAGCATCGCGTAAAATTATTGCCATTTGTTCAAAGTGTTTCGTAACCTCGGTACAGCTTTTAATTTTGTTATCTTAAATACAAACTGTTTCAAAATGTACTGTATGTAAAGTACTTGCATATTCTAAAAAGCCGCTTACCTTTTATGGTAAGTATATTCCTAATGTCATTTTGTCCGTTGCAATATAATTTTTCCTGGCAGTTTTTAACCTAATGCTACTAAATAATATACACATTGCAAGAAAATATTTCTATTGTTGGAACAAATTTCTGAAGTACTCAATTTCTTAATGGCGAATGGAAATATTCCTACGCTGAATATAAGCGACAGTTTCGCTTGCAGTTTTCTAACAGAGTTATGGGTAATACCGCTTTAAAACATCATATTCGTCCAGTTGTGGAGAAGTTTTGGACTACAAGATCTGTTTTAAAAGGCAAAAGTCATCAGTTCGTCGTTTATCACTTCAAACGAATGTATCTTCTAGTACCGTTCATAGAATTTTGAAGTAGCATTTGCAAATGTATCCATACAAAGTACCAGTTCATCAGATCTTACCTAAGAAGATCACACTAGTAAGATAAATTATTAGAATTTTTTTCAGGAAAATTCAAATAATAAGCAAATTCTAGATCTACGTTCTTTTACTGATGAAGCATTGTTTCATTTAAGCGGGGTTTGTAAATGAACAAAATTACAGAATATGGTCTACAAATAATTCAAACAATCAACAAGTTCCTTTGCATCCTGTTGGAGTTGGAATATGCTTAGCTGTATCTCGTCGTAGAATAGTAGGACCAATATTTTTTAGAATAACATTAATATATATTAATATTTCTTCACAATAACATTAATAGCTAACGATACCGAGGGTGTAGTCGCAATATATGCAAAAATTACATTGAAGTGGGGCCAGCCGTTTCGTGGCGAGTCATCTCGTCAGTGCTTGGCTCTCTGTGGGAAGGGTCTCCCACTATCACGGTAGGCAAGCGTGTTAGTCAGATGCAGACGGGCCACTCGCATACGGACTTCGGTTTAGACACTTTCTCGCAATAAAAATCGGGTTCAAGAATATTTAATATTTATTAATTATGGTAATAAAGGGTAGTATTATTCCAGGATGACATCGCAAATTAATAACTATAGTATTTCAAATCAAAATAAACTGGCATTCATATCTTTCTTAGGGTAAAAATTATGAAAATGAAATAATAAATATAACAAGGGAGTTAATCCTAAAAAAGAACCTTCCCTAGAAAACTTAAAAAACAATCTCATTCAACAAGATACTGAGCTAACTTAAGGGCCTGAACTTGTTGGACGAGCTCTAAGATAATACCCGCTCTACAATAGACTCTAGTGATCGCAGTGGATAGGACCATTAATCGAACTGTGTGGTAGCTATCACTTACTAAACTAAACCATTACTAACTAGTCTAAGTACTAGAACAACGTGATTTTTATTGAAAGTTGATTTTGTGTTAATGAACACTAAAAAAAGGGCGATGAGAATTAGACATTTTCAATAGAATTTTATTTACTATGAAGCTACCTTCCGTAAGAATTATCACGTTAATATTATAATTGAGGGATTTTCCGAAAGAACAGCAGATACAACTGTTTGCGAAATGGAGTTGACAGCATTATGAGTTTAATCCCATCCAAGAAGAGCAGTTTTTTTCTTTGTTTCTCAAAAATTACAGCTTCGGCGGAAGCACCTCAATTTTCATTATTACTACACAAACAATTTGCGTGTTATTACGAGTGCTTAAAAACTTTAAACTTGATATTTTTGTGGAAATGAGAAGGAGTTTGTTTACATCAACTTCAAATCAAAATTGTAATTAGAAAAGCATTCAACAATATCCGTGAAGAAATATTGAATGTACCTAAATAAAAATTTATATAAATTATATGTATTAATTTATATAAATATAAAATGGTCTACAGATGTGCACTAGAAAAAATGGCAGTTACATGACAAATCGCGCGCTTTAGTTAGTTTTGTTAGGTGTTAGTCGACATTATTTGTTTATTGCTACTGATTTATTTATCTTCTTCTTTTTAATTTTTTATAGTTAATATTTATTTTCTAGCCTTTGTTCTTCGTTCTTCGTTCTACGTTCTTTTTGAAAAGTAGCAGTTTTTATGATGAAGATTACAGGTTCTTCATAACATACACATTTTTGTATCCTAGCAGGTGTACAAAAGGATCTGAAATTTGTAATTTCTTCAGTATCATGTTGACAAGTCAGAAAAGTTTTTTCCCGTTTTCGCGGCATCTGAGACTGAAAAATAAGAATTGGAACTTTTGGTAACCAAAGAGAGGAAAATTCAAAATCATATAGTGATCTCATATCTATAATTAGGTAATTCGTTGCATAAGAATAAACAGTCAATATAGAAACTTCTTTTGATTTTAAAAACGAAATAGATAAGGTAAGCTTAGAAATGATCTAACCAATATAGTTAGTAAACTTAGCGATTATAGTTTTAGTTAGTTTAGTTTGTATGTTGTCTAATTTAATTTAATTACCTTAATTTTTTTTCATAATTTACCTATTTTTTATTGTGTCTGGTTATATACACTTTATGTCGTTTAACCAAATAAGTTATTATATTCTATTTTATGGAAACTGTTGAATATATCTAAGTGCAATAAAAATTAAAAAAATTACAGAACTTTCTTTAGTTTACAAAATTTTATTGAAGTTTTTAAAATAATATTAATAGCCATATATATATATATATGTTTAATATCAAAATAAATTTTACGAGCATGTAGACGGAGTTGCTATGGGTGGTCCAGTATCTAGTGTACCCAGTTGGTGAATGAAATATTTGGAAACACAAACAATAGCAAAATTTAATTTAAATTTCAAACCTGTATTATTTAAAAAACATGTAGACGAGTGTTTCACAATTGTTCCAAAACAAAAAATTGACTATGTATAAAATGAATTTAAAAGACATCATCTAAAACTTAAATTTACTACTGAAAACGAAAATAAGAACACTATTAACTTCCTTGACATAAGGTTAATCAAAAACGACAAACGCATTTTAACACAATGGTATCATAAACCAACAATTTCAGGGAAATACGTCCATTTTAGTGCCATCCAACCAATATGTCACAAAGAAAGAACGTTATAGTCACGACAATAACTGATTGTGCAATCAAACTAACTAGTCTACTACCATAAACCTGAAATACTAAACAATATTATATCTATTCTAGAAAAAAAAAAAACTGCCTAAATAATTTCTCAAATACAACAATAAATAAAAGAATTCATAAATTTTACAATGGCCAAAAAAGCAAAACCACAACTAACAATAATGAACCAACGCCAAAATATGTAGCAATTGCTTATGTACACCAATTATGAGAAAGGATAAAAAATATTTTGAAAAATAAAGGTATAACATCAACACCACACGTATAAAACCACAAATACTGTAAATTCTTTATATACCAAATTAAAAACTAAAACACCCAGGCAACAACAAAGCAATATCGTGTATCAAATACCGTGCAACCAATGCAACAATGTGCACATATGGCAGACAAAACAATACTTAGGAAATATTAAATAGACATAAATATTCTAGGAATACTACAGCTTAAAAAAACATTATTTTTAGAGAAAAATACTTATTGGAAAACAAACTACTGAAACCATGACAGATGAATAATCAAGAAACTTCAAGAAATTAATTAATAAGTAAAATTAAGTAAATGTGATTATTCTAAAATTATTGAAATGTTCTTCCCTATTCAAACCGAGGCATTCTTTTGTTTGCTTGATATCCCTTTAACAAGAAACAAAATGGCTGTTATGCAGTGCAGTTGTACCGATTGTTATATTGTCAATATTGATTATTTTTATTTTCTAGTTACAGTTTCTGTGAAGACAAAACTCGGAAAACTAATGTTTTGTATCCAATACTCATCTTTCATGATTTTTTAATCTAGTTAAATTATTTTGAAATATATATAAATATATTTCGTATTTCACATACACAGTTTTATATTTGTCTTTCTTAAACGAAAGTATGCTAGTAGAGATTATAATTAGAGACATTGCCACTGATATTAACAAAACAACCAAGCAAAAAATGTCAAATAAGAAATAGAAACTCAACAGCGAAATTTTCAGATATAAGTAAATACAAATAACGGTAAATTACTTATGTATGTAATAGATTTCGTAAACATTGGTAGACATCCTCATTCCAAGTTTTCAACGCACAATTCATTTAAAATGTCTGCCAAAACACATAATGCAAGGCCTGTGTGCACGCACGATTAGCTGCTTGATTAATTGTTATTTATTTATTCTTGACGTACAGAAATATTAATACTTGCGACAAGTGGATTACTTACAATACCGTAACATGTTTATTTGTTGTTTGATACATACTAAACATTTGTATTTAGATATTTTGTCCTTGTGGACGCGGCTCGTCATTAATACTAAAAAGCGTTCTATACTTAGACACTATTTTTCTTTTTCTAATTCAAATTGAAACATTGTTGCAATTAACAATAGCATTAATATACAATCAAAGTTCAATGTTTTAAACACTACTTATCTGCACATGTTTTGCATTTAACAAATATCCAATAATTTGTATTTCAATTTAAGTTAAAAATCTTTCCTAAATTATTTTAATATGTCTGTTAAAATTTGTTCTATCTAATATATGTGAACTATCAACATGTATAAATTAAACTATGAAACTTTGAAAATTGTAATTACGAAACTGCCTCAATTAAGCTGTTGAAAGCACACAAACCTTTTCTAAAATACATACACAAGAACAAGCGCTTTACTTTCAATTTCGCCCAAGAAAAATAGCTAAGGAACCCATGAATGAAATTATCTAACAATTCACTTAAAGCAACATGAAAAATAATTACCAGTAATTAAATACGTTGACAGGTTTATGTGTGCCTCTAAGTCAGTCGTTATCGCTACGTCAGCACCGCCCACGGCGAGCCCTTGTACTAGGAATGCGCGCAGAACTGGGTACTTGTTTCCATCTAGTAGTCGATACTTGCACTACAATGATGAGTGGCTATTTAAAGTGATTGCTACGGCCGCACTGATAACCCAGGATTAGGGATTTATGTAGTAGACTGTATATTTAGGGTATATGGTTTATTTTTTTTCTCCATTTATTAGGGCTGTGATAAATTAATGTAGAGAGGGTTAATATTTATTTAAATAGGAGGTTGTAAATAAGTCAAGACGAATTAAAGTTTATTTTATCTGTTTCAATGAAAGATTTCACACAGAAAGTTAGTTTCAGCGCTTAAAGAAATAATTATTGCGAATTCGCAAACTCTCCGCGACATCTAGTGGGAGGTCGGCGAAATCTGAAGGGGGATGATTCTGCTTGCCTGGTCGATAATATCTCCACTTTGACAGCACCCGCTAAAATAAATGATTATCTTGGCGCTAAATACAAACTTTAAGCTTTTATTTTAATCTTAGTATGTGAACGATTAGGACAATATTTGCATATTTGTTTCTTTATGAAGAAAAAGTAGGTAGGGAAAACATTCGTTTTCAATTATCTTCCTTTCTAAAACTGCAATTATTAAATTTAAATACTATCATAGTGCCTACAATGTTTGGCAGTTACTAGGAAATATCAACTTACGTCGTATTTTATAAATTAGTGTAAAACAACCTGTCAACTAAGCTAACATTAAAATTAAAGGGACGCATTAAATTCTTATTTTCACGGACTATTTGTACACATGTTAAATGCCTCTAAGTCTGGGTAATATGTTTCATTAATTCAAGCGATCAAGTGTTACAAGTAAATATTTATCAAAGTAAATGTGATCTAAGTGTGCAGTTATTTAACGACAGATAATCTTTACATGTGTATCTACTGTAATGCATTAGGCTTTAGATTCATCTTATTTAAATAATGACTATTTCAATGCTAAACTTTTGTGGTAGAACGGAAAAGGGAAGAAAAAAATAAATTAAATAAATAAATAAAGGTTATTTTTCTACTAGATGTTTTAGTAAACTGTGTTGCAAGAATTTATTAAAGTGACTACATTCTTTTCGTCTAAAACAAACATTCTACACGTGACGTAAGTATCAAAAAAATATATAAATTAGGTCAAGAAAAATGCATCATTAACAGCCTAACATCCTAAAAAGGGGGTGATATATTTTTTGTCGGATATTGAGCCGCTTTAAAACAATGCTCGGACGTGTTAAGTGGATGATCAATTTTCATAACGATATGAATCTGGCGCAGTTGTTAAAATTGATGATGTCTGTAACAGTAACGAGACTTGTAACGAGCGTTAAGGGAAAACCTCTAAGACTAATCATGGTAATCTTTTCAGTAATGTCTAGTGCTAACAACTTTTCAACCGTTTAAGAAAATCACGGTCCATTAAAATTGCGACAAGGCTGCGCCCGTTCCCCAGCCACATTCTACACCAATTACCGGGAATGTTTACAATGCTCTAAATGTTAATGACCTCGCAAAACTTGCCTTTTAATTGGTTCTTTTAATTGACGCCTGATGCTAACGTTTTATTGATACGATCACCCATGCTGGAGCAAGTTGGTTTGGGCGACAATTGAAATAATTGTGATAGAGTAGACAGATTAAGTGATTAGTTTTCTGTTACTCTTATTGTTACCATCTACTAATTTTGGATTCTTCTTAATATTGTATATAAAAACAAAATTTGTAGTCAATTTAACACTTGTTAGCTGTTGCTCTTTAAATAGAATACCAAGAAATTAAAATTTTTATAAGTTTTTGGAAGTTTATTAGTTTATTAACTGTGCGGTAGACTTTGGAGTAGCGTTTTATTAAATAAACGACATTTTCTATCTATACTATTTCTCTCCCAATTTTGAGGAACTTTAGACAACTAAACGTTTAATCGATAGTAGGACGGCTATGCAAATACTATTTTATGTGCATATTTGCCAACAAATTCTGTATATTAATATGTGTGACGCAGTTTAAGCGATAGTTTCTATAGAATAATGTCTAACGTAATCATTATATGTTAATTGTCCGCCTTTCAGACCGAATATGATATAAAGTAGACTGGGAAATGGGGATACAAAACATTTTAACATGCTGTCAGAAGGTTACATGAACAGAGAGATGAGCGGAGGTGTATCTAATTTGGTAATTTCTTGTCCGTTTGGTTAATATATCGTCTTGAAATTCTTAATGGTGACCTCCACCATCACAATGTTACATTTTATGTTCATACCACTAAGGACGCTTATGGTACAATCATTATTCTTTAAAGCCCTGCATTGCTTGTCGATAAATTTATTTTGGATAGTAGTTAAACTATAATTTTATGTCCGACAATTCCAGGGAGACACGTATTAGATTGTATTCTATCCATTTATATTGGGTGGTCGGTGAAGCTTCAAGAGAAGAACAAAAGGACAATGCAATTAAAATGTCGAAGGATAGAGTTGAATCTCAACAAGATATAACAAATTGTAAAAAAAAGAAGTTTGATAGAAGAATTGGAAAGATAAAGGAAGCTTTTCTGAATCTGAATACATGCCCATTTGGCAAAATTTAAATCTCCCACAATTATTTTTAATAACTTCAATAGAAAGTGGTCAAAATAACTAGTAATCTAATACAAAACCATTGGTAATTTTGTGTTTCAATGTTGAAGTTACTAAGAATAATTGTGGGAACATTAAATTTTGCCAAGATGGTTGTAATAAGACATTGGAAACTTAAATGTTGGAAAAACTAGAAGAAGAAAATTACTTGGAATTTAGAGCAATACACTGGTCGGTTGTTGAGGACGGTGACATAGATAAAGCGCCCGCAGACTCTGCAACGGATTGCCGCCGTATACTATTTTTACTTGTGATTTAAGTACCTATATATAACATAAACTAATAAAATTTAACGCCAAATTCCTCCAAAAAAAGGTGAGGTTAAAGATCAAATACCTATAATTCAATTTCTTAATTTATTACCAAATTTTCGCTGAATTTTCTCAGCTTCTTTTTTTTGAGGAATTTGGCGTTAAATTTTATTAGTTTAAAGTTACGTTGTATTCTTTATTTCTTTTACTTATATATAACATAGTTAAAAAAATGAAATTGTATCTTTTACCCTCGGTTATCTACGAAGATAGTAATGCCACATCTGTTTGTTATAAGTTTGTCCTCCAACATTTCAAATATTACTATCATGGTACTATCTATTGTACTACCTACGCCTACAACTGCAGTTGGTTATAAACTAGAGAAAACAATATTTAAAACTGAAAATTATTTTAACATCAACACACGTTAAAGTATTTATGTTATCATAGCAGCACGAGAAGTATTATAGAATCGAAATAGATATAAGAACTTTTTAATATGGAACACCCACCCTAAACTAAAAATTCTTTTCGCCGATGCTATCTAACCTATGCTAGGAAATATCTATTAATGATGTTACATTTGAATGAAGTACCGTTTGAAGTAGCTGAATAAAAGTGCATGAGAAAAAATATTTAAGTGTTGCTCAGAAACAAAAGTTGAAGTAAAAGAAATGAAAAATCATATAATATAATTAATAGTTATATTAGGTGATTTTATTTAGCAATTATATTTATATTTATTAATTAGGTACTCAAGTTTTCAAGAGTAGTATAAATTCGACATGCTAGGAAACCATTAATGGAACGGTGATTAATGGAGTAAGAGCATGTAAACATTGAAAAACTGTGCCAACAACATGGGTGTTTAGACTTAAGTTTACTCGATCAGATATAATTTTCAGTCTGTATAGTCTGAGCAATTCTCAACAAACTTTATCCTAATCTGGAAGAAACAAAGTGATACGTATGAAGCAAAAGTCTTTAAAAAAAAAAAATGGACAATTTACGACTTCATTTTCTTACTAATTTTCATAGTAAAATCCTAGGAGCTGTGAATTTAGTTTCAAAGCAGTTGCAGTATCCATTGCAAATTGCAAAGTTTGATAAATTCGTAACCTAACTAACTTGTGAAAAAAATAATAATTGCTTTACAGTCACTGTTCTATGTGGTGTATTATTTTTTGGCAACATTCGGTAGCTACAAAACTCTCCATATTGAAGGAAACATATAACTTCATAGTACAAAAGCTTTTACTCGATCATCTTTATGGTGCAATTTTATTTTTGGTATTGTTTGTCCTATTCTTCAAAAACTATAAAAACTGCAAAAATTTCTGTTGTATAAGTATAAACACTTAAAGAGTGCTTTCAACATATAAATTGACTATATAATTGTTCTTTATTGTAAATTTTATTTAATATTTAAATAGATGCAACAAATATTTTTATTATATCTGAATGTTCTTGTATAAGTCAATATCCGGGATTTCCACTACTTCTAAATAGGTATTCGGCTTTTAGAAGGACCCCCTAAAGGTTTCGCAGGGGGCTCAAATCCTTTATCTAGGCCATTGATTGAGAAACAATCAAAAATGTAGTTTTTATGGAAATCAAAAACGTAGTGTAAATAAACATGTTCTAAATTGTTTTTATTTCTTATTCCATGTGTTCATATGTTTTTTATCATTTTTTAGTAATCGAGGTTATATTGTCAGAAAGAAATTTGTCCATATACCTATTAAAATTGTCACTTTGATTTTAGTTGCGAAAAATCGTGATTTTCTTTTTATTTTAAAACTAGGACTAGGAAATAAAGTTGTTTTTTTTTAATTGCAGTTTGAAAGGGAACTACCATATGTCAATAGTATGGAAGCGCGATAAATCCATTTTTTTTAATTTTTGGATTTCAATTGCTCCATTTTGCATTATAGTTAGATCTTTCATTTTATACATTTATTTATTAAAAATGTGATATATCTTTCGAAATTAAAGTAAATACATATTTCTTTATAGTTTGCGCATGAATAGATAGTATTCAAATTTTCTGATATATTTTTCAGACACGAAAGGACGCATGCGATTGATTAATTGAAAATTCTAGTTGTTGGTCGGTAGTAAGGAAATCATTAAATTATTATTATTAAATTACTGTTATACTAATATTGTACATGCACTTTCCATTCGTCTTTTATTACACACAAATCGACGTAATCGCGGAAGAAATTCTTATCTAATTTAAGAAATATAAAATAGCATTTGCTTTTTGAGAGCATTAACTAAAATATGTTAGTATCAATATCAGAACTAAAATCTACTTAAATTTCGAAGGATTTGGAACATATCGTAGATTCTTCTTATTCCAAGGTTTAACTTAAATTTGAATTCCAATAGCATTGGTATAAATTACTTTCAGGATAGGTATCACTTTAAAGCAGCAGATGTGTTCACGAGATAACCATTGTAAAATTACGTGCCCTTAAGCATTTTCTTTTTGTACAAAACTAATTACTAGTTGTACATCTATAAATACTTATGAATAGCTCACCCCTCAGTGATTAGTTTCGTACAAAAAGAAAATAATGTTTTGCTATAACGATTATTATATGTTAAATTAAATTTTAGAATCATGGTGCAGCTAACACTGATACGATGGAAAAGAACCTACACTGTACTTGCTATATTTTTTTTTGTTCTTAAGTCACTCTACGTATGAAATTCCAAAATAGTTTGTTATTGAAATGTAACTTGTATTTAATTTGACCGGCAAACGCTTCCACATATCCCCAGTTATTGCTTTGTAATGATGATGACCACAGTAGCAATACCATGGTTGAAGGTTTAGGTTGCATTTCACTCTTTTTAAGAAGTAAATAAGAAAAAATAAATATTATCATTACAGAGACAATCTCTTTAAGGTAATTGAACAAAATAACGTCAGTAGAAAGTAAAGCACTTAAAACAAAGGATATGTTATTTAAATAATGTCTTCTAAACATATTTCTTACGAAAGCTTGCTGCTAATTCGTTATGAATACTCAATACCAAACATTTAATACCCAGAGGATTACTACAACAAACAGTACTTAAATTAGAGAACCATTTACAACAAACATGAACTTTTGTAACTACTATTCGCCAATATGTGCGTCGATTAAAATATTAGTTCACTAAAGAAACCTTATTTGTTGTTCTGATATGCGCACAGACCAGGTATAGTTACTTTTTACGTAGGTGCAGCTGTTATTCGTAATTTGACAGGGCAAGAATAAATTTGAAATGGCAATAAACCGTTACAGAAAAAACTATATATTTCTGACTATTTCTAAGAAAAACACATATATAAATTAACTACAGACCACTATATGCTACACATATATTCTCCTTTTTATATTTGTTCCTAATTTGTTAATACTTAACTATATTCTAAGCAACTCTTTTTATAACATTCTTGGTAATAGTTAATATGAATATATTACTAAATTAGACACCACTATTCCTTAACAAAAACTAATGTTATTAATATCTCGAAAGAAAAAAAGATCTACTTGACTCATCCGCTCTGCAGAAGCGACACTTAAAATATAATTTCACATACAAATCTTAATTCGAGAATAAATTCGGGATGTAAATATTTACTAATTTCCATAACGCTACTTGCTTGTACATGTCAGGATTATAAGTAGCATCGTTATACATAATGAGAAATAATTATTTCTTTTTATAAGCTTAATAAATAATACTCGTGGTTGAAAAAGCGTGCTAATAGGGAACCTACCGCCTTAATACTATGCATTTGTACTGGTCTTGGAGTCGGGAGCGAAAATTTTAAATTGATTGGACAGCTTCTCTGTGTAGAGAATGACATTTGATTGTTAGTGTATTAGTTAATGAAAAGTGTGTATTTACAATTTTATATTGATGATCATCGTTTTAATCAATACTAAAAATATCAACATTGTCTTGAAATATGTTTTTTATTTTTTACGGCCCTGTTGGCGTGAAAACAGTGTTATGATAGTTGTAAATACTAATTTTCATGTATTTCCCCAGGTTTTTTCAACTAAATAAGAAATTTTATAGATACAATTCCCGAAAGAGAGTTTACTAGTTTACTAATTTAAGAGTTTTGGGGAAGTAGACGGTTTAGATGTAACTACCAATAAATGGGTGCAGAATTGCAAAATATAGGTACATTTGCTTGGTATTTGGTGTTGCTCCAACATACATTCGCTTGATGATTGGTGTTCTTGATCCCTTTTGTAGAGAGGTTTGGTTCTAGATTACATTAGGGTTATTTTATCCTAACCTTTTCATATCAATTGCAAGCTTCTTGGTCTTAAAGGCGCTTTTTAACCTTTTTAATCAGGTCTATCATCCTTAAGAGCAGCTCCTTTGTGCAACTATTTGCTCTGATATAGTTAATGAAGGTTTTGATTGGTGGTGGAATTGGTAATAATAATTATATGTTCTCTCCAATCAATTATTTATTTTAAATTTAGCTGTGTCTACCGGTTTCGGCATTTCGCCATCATCTGGAGAACAGTACGTCTAAGAGGAATTAAGAGCTACGTCATTTGAATTTGTGGTGTTAAATATTAATAATTAAAATTTTAAACGTGTTTCTAGTTTTCTTGTGCATTGTCTTTATTTTATTTAAAATTTTAATTATTAATGTTTAACACCACAAATTCAAATGACGTAGGTCTTAATTCCTCTTAGACGTACTGTTTTCCGGATGATGGCGAAAGGCCGAAACCGGTAGACACAGTGAAATTTAAAATAAATAATTGATTGGATAGAATATACAATTATTATTACCTATTTGCTCTGAGTTTTTTTGAGTCTTAGCCAGGCCATCGCAGTGCACAGAACGTGAATTAAAGTTTCCTCCTCGTGTTGGCAGAATCTGCAAATAGCGTCCCCTTCTAGGCTTATGTTATGCATATGCCTATTTACTCTACAATAAGCGGTCAGTAGACCTACTATTATTTTGATAATCTAACTATGTTTACTCTGTAGATCTTAGTGTATGCAGGGCTTTGCTGTTCCAATATCCACTATTTTACTTGTCTTTGCACTGGTAATCCACACTACTGCTTCGTATGTTATCACAGGTTTAATTATACACTCTTGTGCTTCACCACAACGTCCTATGACAAGAGATTCATGTACTGGTAGTGTTATTTTCAATCTACTGTCTATTAGGAGTTTATAGGGGGAGCAGAAAGATTTTGTTTTAGAGCCTTGAAGTTAAAATAGTAAAAAAGAATTTTTACAACTATGAGAAGATTTTGCTAGAAAACCATTCACCGTTTGAATTTTCCTTTCAACCTCTCCATACGATTTGGAGTTATGTGTACTATATTATATTCTTTTGTAAATTATCAAATTCCTGTAAGTTAAAAGGCTGTGCTCTATTGTGGGAAAACAATTTGTCAACCCAAACCATTTATTGCGAAAACGTTTTCCAGTTATTATTATATTATATATTCCGTTATATCCAGTTGATATAACGCTGCTCCAACTGTTTATTCAATTAACCACAGTAATTTGTTGAAATAATCAACAGTCACCATCAAAAGAATTCTTAGAATTTATGCCTTTTTGCCATGCCGTTGTAGATATTTCATGCGAAAAAAGAAGCAAATTTTCATTATCACTTCTTACTCTTGGGTAAAAAGAGAAAATGGGAAACTCGTGTGAATATGGTTGACAGGTGCCTCGCATATTTAATGTCGAAGGTGATGTAGCCGCAAACTACACGCTGTGAAAGCAAGAATTTAACTTTCATCTTCCAGCCGTCAAAATATGAAAGGAAGAGGATGTTATGACAGATTTACAATGAATCCTCAAATATTTTGTTTTCTGGGGTTACTGATTATACAAACTGTTCGATAAAAATGGCCCATAGATGCAGTAGCTTAGCTTGTGATTTACCAAATGGGATAACTATTTGTACTATAAATATTTGTAAACAAAATTTTATTTTATTACTTCATCAGTTTCTTTGTTAAATTATTCTAGCCATCTTTTTGTGCGGTATGAGATAAATAATGCTATGTAGTTTTTATCCGCATATAAAATTAAAGAGGTTCGGAGATTAAATTTTTGAGAAAATATGTCAAGCAATCCTAACTACTTATATAAATGACACAATTGCCAAATTTATTTGTGACAGTAGTGTGTTGTGACAGCTTCTTAACTTCTTGACGTGGATTTTAAACATGGCTTTTCATAATTAAGTTTTATCAGCGCATCCGCATTCGTATGAGAAATGAATGATTTTAACAAACTCACAAATATGATCCATGTTTATTTTAAATGCAGAAGATATAGTTGCCACGCATAAAGATTATATCACAATAGGTACCCTAATAGAGATCTTCCTAATCGTTGAAATTTAGTAAACCAGATAGTCGCTTGAGGTATACGCAATCTTTTACACATACCAAAAAAGTCGCAATGTGCGAAATCAAGATCTTGTGCTTGACATTTACTCGCAGTTGAGAAAACACCAGAAATTTCTGTTCGAGAAGTTGCTCAGAATTGCAAATCTCAATGAGCACAATCCATCATGTTTTGGGAAAGTATGAACCGCGTCCATATAAAAAAAATGTTTTAAGAATTTCATCTAGGCGAGTTAGGGAGATCAACATGCAAAAGCGATTTAGCGTGAATATTGGATGTGGATTTTATAGCAACAACATTATCAGTCCATATTTTATTGAATTAAACACCCCAAGATACAATATGCTGTTTCATATGAAACTGAGTTTCTTGACGAATTGCCTTTAATTCAGAGACGGGATTTTATTGTCCAATAAAATAATCCACCTATCCATACTACGTATGTTGACCAAGATTATTAAATAACGTCTTATGTAACAATTGGATTGGCACAAATGGTCTATTAAATTGGCCTTCGCATTCGCCAGACGAATTTACTCGATTTTTTTCTGTGGGTTTACTTAAAGAACAAAATTTATATGACGGTTCGATCGAATGTAGATGAACATAAAACAGCGTTAATGTAACTGCCAACATATTAATACGAACTCTAAGAGGAATTCTCAAACGTCGTCATTTGAAACAATGCATGAAAGTCATTTCCATTCATTTGAACCACTGATATTATAATGTTTCTTTTTTTGTTTTTCATGTATTAGTAAAAAAATGATAATAAACAGCTGATTTCTTTTCTTAAAAAACATTCATTAAAAACCTTCCTTAAATTTTTAAAAAGCCCATAACACCACTACAACTACATAAAATAAGATTTTGTTTATAAGAAATTATAATACAAATTATGTATTCGGTGGTATATATACTATGGCTGACGTAGAATCACAAGTTAAGCTACTTGAGCACTTTCTATGGAACAGTCTGCAAATACGTAGATACATCATATTTCATAAAATGAGGAAAGCAGCAGAACATAGGTACATTTGCTTGGTATTTGGTGTTGCAACAAAACTGTTGTTCAGTCATGGGGGCTGCAAAGTTCCTTATTCCAAATTATATAAACAAATCAGTAGTCCTTTAACATAAATGCAATCAAGAGGGATATAATTAAATGGTTTACGGAATAGCGGCAGCGATGGAACGAAAAACGGCCGGGAGGGAACCCTTCCCATCCATTAAAATCAATTTGACTTTAAATCTAACCCGAAAAAAGCACACGAGTTTTGTGAACCGTAATTTCGCAATTAGACACAGCGCTTAATCAAAGGTTAATTTACCCGAAACGTTACCGGGGGATGGTAGGGAAAGGAAGAAGAAGAGCGGCGAAAAAAAAAAACGTTAAGATACTATTTTAGTTCTTGCGTTAGAAAGGATGTGAGGCGAGCGAGAAAAATGGCGTTAAATTTATCAATGTTGGTTGCAAGGAGATTGAAACTCGGTAAGAAGAGGCGGAGGATGCCGCCGTCACATCCACGTGGATAATGCGATTTTAGTTACCTGCTCATTAGGGCCACGACTTATGAGAAATATTTTCGAATTTGAGGAATGGGCGCGCGAGTACGCCGCCTCTACGGATAATTCGAAGATAATTGGTTATTATCGCCAAACCGGTCAGGTTGGCGGAGAACATTCTTTTAACTTTTTTAACTCCTGATGGATTGTTTCTTCATACATCGAAACAAGATTACATCTTACAGGTTTTCTATTTGTTGTAAGTAAATGCATACAGCAGTATCTAGTAATTACATTACAGTAATTTGATCGTTAGAGACTTAGAAATCGGAATTAGTAATAATTAAAATAATATTTATTGTAGAATGAATTCTTTTTCTCCTCTTCTATTAATGCCCATAATTAATGTATCCTCACTATGCCATTTGTTTTAACCGAGTAGAATTTTCATTACGACAAAGATATATGGATTGTGAATGTAATGTCTTCATACATTGAAGTAAGCATTGATACTTTGATATTCATTTATATTGTCGTTTTTAATTTACACCTCATGTTATGTAAAAATATATTTGTATGAAAATTTTTGAGTTAATCTAGCAACATAAACTAATGTAAAAGTACATTTTTGAAGAAAATTTTCTTAGAAAATCGCAATATCACATATTTTTGGGGAAAATTGTATAATAATAATTCATGTCTTGGCATCCCCCAACAGCTTTCGCCAATTACAGTGGACATCGGCCGACTCATGAGTTATTATTATGCCTGTGCACTAGATTGCCTAAGAGCTTTTAAAAACACCTTACCACTTGTAGATTTGCTATTAATAACATGCTGCAATGGAATTTACACAAATTTTAAATTTTGCTTTGTATAAATACAATTGTATGTTTTAAAAATATACATCGTATGAAAAGTAAAATTGCATCCTGCATCTTATTTTTGCTTTTTGGTAGTACCTACATTATAAAATTTATGTAATACCTATATATTTGTAGATCAGTTGTTAGATGGGGCTTAATATTGTTTAGATAATTATGTATCTTCATGTAATTATTTTAGTTTTGGATTTTGTTCTGTAGAACCAGCAAGTCCGCAGCGATTCTTTTGGAGGGTAAAAGATGTTTTTTTTTTCCTAGCAGGAAGGAAAAGTAAGTGACATTGCCATGATGAAACTGTACATCTTATAATATGTGACATTATTGATAGATAACATTAGCACATTCGCCCAGTCTGAGCCCATTTATGAGATAGTTGCTAAATTATTAGGTATTAAATTTCAATTAAACTATTATTAAACACTTTGAAACGATGCTAACTTGACAGTTCTCAAAAAATATTTGACAGATGAAGCATGCTATCCATATATGATGTCACTCACAGGTATGTCTATTATTTTTAGACATTTTGTTAAAATTGGGGAAAAATAATATTCAAACCACGTGATTCAAACCACCTTCAGCTCGGTTTGTAATATTTGCCCGCGGCCTGCAATAGAGCACTTTCCTCCCTTGGTATGAAGTACACTATTTTTTTACAACTTTTTTCGGGTTTGATCTCGCGTTTAACGTTGGTTCCTAGAAGAATTTGATATTAAGTTTGCTGTTGGGATGTCATGAGACAGATGCATGCGACGAGCTTTTTATCTTGGCGCTGGTATTCGTCTGGATCCTTTTCTCATTATATTTGGTTTGTCACTGCGAGGAATTCTCTTTTAAGATAACTTTGGATGTATTAGGTATTTCGCATGTTAAATGGTTAAACTTGTGTGTAAATAAATGTTTTGTTTTTTCCTAAATTTAAGGTTCAAGGTTTATGGGTTATCTATTCTGACTGTCGTGGCAGTTTAAATTGAATTTTTGATAAGTATAGATTGGTATTTTGAGAGGTATAGATTTGGTATTAGGTGTGTTTTATTGCTCCACTTGCTCCACGTGCTTATCTACCCAGCAGATAAGTTTTGGCGTTTTATTGAAGAAAAACAAAATTTCCACCTGTGGCTACCGCAGGAGTCGGTGGAATGTTGTTAGTGAGAAGTTAGAAGTTTGATAGTGGGATAACTGAATGTGTCAATGCACGCCACATTTTACTGGATTTTTTGTAAAAATTATGTATTGCAGCGTTCGTCTGAAAATTTGCTATTGACCTAAACCTTAATGTTGTTGTAGATGAAACATATGAACCTGTACATATTGTGCAACTATCACCAGTTGAGTTAAGTATAGAAACTCCTGCTGAAGCACGCTTATTGGGCCTAACCAACGAGTCCTTACAAGCATTTCCAAATAAATGGGATGAAAAACAAGCACTATTATTATTGGGGACATGTAAAACTTTAAAAAATGTCTTAGACAACCCTAGGTTTAAAAAAATAAATATATACCAGAAAATTGCAGACGAGATGAACACCAAAGGACGCAATTCCTCATGGTTACCATGCCAAAACCGAAAGAGCTAAAAGGTCACAATAATTCTAGTAAAAACTCGCCCAATAATTGGCCATATCTGGAGCCAATGGATGGATATTATGGCGAAAGACCAATCATATTCCCAAATCAACACGTTCGCATCTCAAGTTTAGGATTAAAAGCTCACCGTGATAGTAGTGACGATTTGAAATTAAAAGCGCCAAAAATTAAGAAAAAAATATGCAGCAAAAGATCACCTAGGAATAAGACACTGCTGTGGCTTCAGAAAGAAGCTGAAGAGACAAAAACTAAGGAGTAAGAACGCCTCTCGATGGAAGAGCAGCACCATAATGAAAATACAAATTTATTTAAAGAGTTTTTATAAATTCTGAAATCGAAACAGCTTCATTATGATTTTGGTGGTATAAATCAACCATCGGTATACCTTGATATCTTCTTCGATATAAGTATTGCTCTATTTCATCTTCGCCTTCTATTAAGCAAATATTATGCAACACACAGGCTGCCATCACTGTCTGGATAATGTCTTGGGGTTTATTGCGATCTAAACAATCTTTTAAATGCCGAAACCGGCCCTTTAATAAAGCAAAAGCATTTTTAATAGCGACTCTTATTTTCGATAAGATCGTATTAATATACACTTGTTGCTGCAAAAGGTGGCCATTGTTCCGATACAGTGTTATCTACCATTTTTTGAGAGGATAGGCACTATCACCAATTAAGTGATAATTGTGTCCACAAAGCTGTTCAACAGGGTACATATCAGAAGTTCCTAAAATTCAGCCATCATGGACACTTCCAGGCCACCTTACATCACAATCGATAAATATAAGACCTGACTTATATACTGCAAAATCTTTGAGTAAAATTTATTTCTATTGAAATAATCAATAGAATTATTAATATTTTTAATAGAAATATGACAGCCGTCAAAAGCGCCTAATACATTAGGTAGTTCATATTAGCAAATTTGTGGGCAATGTTTACTTTTTCTTGCTCTGTGGGCCATTTAATAAATTGATGTCGCAAATCATGTAAAATAACTGTTATAACTGTTGTTAGACAAAAATATACAGTAGATTTGGCAATTTCAAAAGGTTTATAACGAGTATTTAGTAATATATTCTGGCTTTCAGTTCCAACCCTAATAAATTGCTTTAAAGGAAAATACCACGTATTCATTTCGTATGGTCTAGTAAATTTATTACCAGGATTATAAATTATAACCTTTATTTTTAATTACATAAAATACAAATAAGTCTTTCGAAAAGGTAGCACGCATGCGCAAAATAAAGCATGCGTTTTATTGCTAACGCTCTACCAGTGTCACTCACTGCGGTGCAATAAAACACATCTATTGTATAACATATGAGGAATGGTAATAAGAATTAATTGAATTTAAAATTGAAATATAATAATCCAAATTATACTGGATAGTACTTGACTGCTAATTTTAATGTTACAATTAAGTTGAGAGTCCTTCAATTAGCTCTTTAATGTCGTCATCTATTGTGAGCAATAAATTGTGGATGTTGTAAATATATGCACTGTCTTTATTGATATAAAAGCAAGTAAAACATTAAATAATGAAACTTAAACTATAAATTCATTATTTAATTAAATACAAGTCCAATATCACAAAAAATCATGGTGGGAGGAATATCTTGTGCAGCTCTCATGACAATCTAATCACTGTTGGTAGAAGAACATAGATGTAACTACTCACTGGTTTATCAGAGGTGGAATTACTAATGCTTGTGATCCACAATGATGAATTTGAGATATTTGGTTTTAGCCATCTAGTGAAGAGGAACTGTATTTCTTTGTACCTGTAGAAGCAGAAAGGTAGGTATCTGTAAATAAAGAGGAAGTTAAAGAATAAAGATTATATATTTATTTAATAAAATATTAGCCGGGATTTTTTTTTTCTAGGAAAACACAATAATGTATTGTACATGTTGATTAAAATTGAAATGTCACAGTTACTGAATCTGTCCTTCTATTGTTAAAATGCTGAAATAAAACTTACTTGTTTTAATTAACAATTAAAAACAACAATTGTTTTTTTTTTAATTTAACGCATTTACTTAGATTTGACATTAAATAACATGTAGGTATGCATCTCTTTCTCAGACTTAAGATATTAATAAATATTAAAACAGCTAATTAACAAAGATTCACTTACATTACAGATCATGCGCTGAGAAGGTAATTATATGAAGTTCCATAACCAATCCCAAAATTGCTCAAATACCACGAAACAGCAGAAAAAAATGAATAAATTTTTAGCAAACAGTGAGAAAAAGAAGGAGTACGCATTTTTTAAAAAATGTTTACAAATATTCTTCTGCGTTCACTAAATATTATTAGTCGTTTGCGTTTCGTACCTGAGTTTAGATTAGCCCAAAATATATTTTATAAATAATTTTGATGTTTTGTAACTAATTTGTGTGCAATAGATATAGGTATAACACGTTATGTTAGAAATTAAATACATATTATTTAAATTGATTCTAAACGCAGTGTCGTCAAGTGTAGAGTTGATGAAGATATTTATGGTAAGAATGGGAACAAAATGTTTGCTGGAATTCACATAGAAATCGTAGTTTGAATATATAATAATCAAAAACAAATATGAAAATTATATATTATAGAAATACTTTTATATTACAAAATGAATATTTCCTAAACATTTTTCAACAAAATGAATGTCTAATGCATATTCCAAAAACATTATTAATATTGGTTCTACTTATTTTTTACAAATAGCATGCCATACTAGTGAAGTGTAAGTGAACTCAAACACGTTCAAATTTCATTGCACTCAGAAACAACAAACTCATTCGTCATCGAACTTAATTTCTCACTTTCCACTTTCTTTTTTTGCAGCAAGCAACTTGCCAAATACTTTCCATACTGCTTACCCTCCAATTATTTGGATACTGCGTATATATATAATCTCAAGTTTAATATATACGTTGCTCTTATAACAACGGCACGAAAAAGCATTTTTCAGCAAGACCGCAAAAGGAACATGCAGATAATACATCGAAAACAAAAACTGGCGCACCATCGAAATTAAGTTATCATAATACGAATTGATTTAGCCCCAGGGTATGATTATTAATGTAATTAAGTGGTTTATAAATATAAGCGTCCAGATCCTACAATCAAACGTGAGCGCTCGACGTCTCAAACCAAGAAGTGGTAGTGGTAATAGCGAGCAAAGAGAGCAAGAAAAACGGATCCGCGAGGGATCGGTGCGTGGATCGACCGATCGTATGTACGCCTTCGGTGGATTCGCGCCGGTGCTTTAGATCAATTAAAAAGATACGATACATTTGTTTTGTTTTATTAATCTGTCGGACTCGACTTACCGAGTGGTTCCACCACAATTAACATTTTAGATTAAAAAGATTTATAATTAATATGGGATCCTGTGATAAATCGTCTCCTACTCTGACTATTCGCGTAGTCTCTCCTTCTCAATGTATCCGGAGGAATTCTATAATTGCTGATGGTATTTAGAATCGCGAGCGATTTTTACTTTTATGGCGGTAGTGATCTGATGCATACGCTCATTAAAATTCTACAAAAATTGTTAATAACTACGGATCGGCTTCTTTATGCTCCTTGTACCGTTTCAGATGGTTCAATATTTAACATGTGAGAACATCTAATACATAAAAGCAGGTACTATGAATTATTACTTGCATCTTGCGTGCATTTTTTGCTGATACTGGCAGCATCATATATCATTTAATGTTTTATAATGCTATTGGTAACTATATTACCATTATGCCTAAGTATCATTAAAACGGAATTAAGATTATGCTTACATCTTCTAAATTGCTACATTTTAAGCTAAGTTTATAAAGTGAATACTTAGAACATACTAGTGATTTTTCAGTTTATACACAAGTTTTAAAATGAATGAATTTTGTTTTCTTATAACTATATGACATGAAAACAGTATTTGATTTATTTAATTAAGTTAAATGTCATCATTTTTGCCTATTGCAACTGTCGATACAATGTTGTACTTGACAAGAACTTTTTTACCGTTTTGACAGTGTACGATACAATTTTTTCTGAGCGTTGTATTCAGTAGTATCTAATCATAGACATATGATCCTTTGCTGCTATAAAATTTTAAGTGACTGGTATGCTAAAAAAAGTATTATCTTCATTTAATAGAAAAATTAAAATACAATTCTTTATCTCTAAGGTAGAAGATATAGTAATGTGAAAAGACATTGTTATCACTTATATAAGAAGAGTTTATTAAATTTAAAGCTTAGCTATTCTTTGAGCTCCTTTCAGGATATCCAGGTAATGTGGCCGTAGGCGACCAGGTGATTAAAGATTTTATACTGGAAAGTCATTGAATCCATGGATGCCTGCTATTCCCGAGGTAACAGTCACTAATTTCTAGCTTGAATGCTGTGGTAAACCCCTCATGATGTGGCAATCACCCAAACAATGATATTTGGATCCACAATCAATTTGCCAATCACTATGTATTCGTAATAACCATACCGTAAAGTTTAGCCATTCAATGTCATAATAATACAGATATATCTGCCTAAAATAGTTGAATAATTTAGTGACAACACTGAATAACAATCCTTGCGCCATATGGTTTTTGTTGGGTTTATTTCTTGATTAAAGTGCACGCTTCAATTCTTAATTATTCGGAACAAAAGAAAGTTATTTTGAGCTTGATTCTTTTATTTCTTGTATGTACAATACTTTCAGTTACGTTTCGACCTAAAGTTTAGCTGCGAAATGCAAAAAAAGGAAGGTTTGACTATTACAAAATATTCACTACCATTTACTATTGTTATCTTTTTTGATAAAATTTGGTAAATTTTACCCTCCGGTGCAAAAAGTGAAAGTCTGGTGAATTATCGAAATTAATAGTGTTTGATTGATATTTAGAAGAGATGGATTCTGCGAAAAAAAAAAAACATTGCAATGTATCTAATGCGAATTACATAAGCCCCCAGAAATACATAAGAATGAGAAAATAGAAATTGGCGTATAAAACTATATAAAAATAATCAATACGAAAAATATCTGTACCTAACATACCAAAATAAAAACAAAAATTACCAGGAAAGATTATCATAAGAAGTTAATATTTATAATAATTACTACTAAGTTTAACACAGTAAATAGTCACTTTCACTTTTCTTCTCATCATTTCCTTCAATACCTGAATTTATCTCTACAGGTTCCTTCACATTCCCTGTGCCTGACGTCAGCAGTTCTTCTTATCCATTTAAATCTAATCCTATACCCTCACTGCGGAGCATCCATATCCAACACAGTTGGGAGCACATAGATGAGCATTACAAACCACTTCTTCTACGCTCACATTTGGTTTGGCAATCTATGGTGCACGAACAAGAAACTAGCAACTTGTAGCAACTGCTCTGGAGCAGTAGTCAGAAAGATTTTTCAGGCGCAGATGACTACCCACATTCTTTCAGGCCGATTTCAGTGGGTTCAACTTCATGTCATACCACTATTCCCGAATTTTGTGGTACACTCTCATTCAGTAGTCCTTTGCAGCTGCTGTAGTTAGAGGCAAAGTTGCTTGAACTCTTCCTCTAGTGAGTTTTCGCAACGGTTGACCAGATGTAGTTGGTGGCGCACAGCATCCAATTTATACTCATTTTTGGATCTATACGCTTCTAATGGTACATATCCAGGTAGCCTGATCAGTTTCCCTTTCCTACCACGCCTACCCCTATCCAGTAATTGGCAACTGACCCGCCTCTGACCCTTTTTCTGAACGTCAAACTAAACGGAAACTTTACAAAAAGATGCTTATTGGAGTCGGGTGGAAAAAATTTTAACACTCTTCCTTCCAGATCTCCGAATCTATGGACTTTACAAAAAAAAAATCAATAATACTATTTTTGCAGGAAATTTAATAAACTTTAATTTTGTATAGGGGCACATTTACCCTATTTTGCATGGTTTTTTATATTAATATTTCTGTTGTTCGCAATGATTAGTATTAGTTTTCATATGTATTCAATTTTATATGGAACAATTTTGTATACAGCAATTCAACAGCCTGAAGAAGGGCAAGTTTAAGTCGAATATATATGTATAAAAAAATAAAAGAATCCGGCTAAAAAGTAGGCGACCTTTCTCTTCAATAAATTTGTAGGTGCTATTTCAAACTGTCACACGTTTATTTACTCAAAATTTACTACTGACATTCAGATAGAAGTTTTAGGAAGTTCCTTTCCTTGAACTATTGCAATCAATACATTCACTTAAAAAAATCTTTGATGCGTCTTTTAAAGGGTACCTATTAGACTGGCTTCTTAGGTTAGATACACGAATTTTAAATATGACTTCACATCAAATATTTTTTAGAACTTTACTATTGTCAACAAAATACAAAATCACTCTCAACTCTAGAAAGAACAACCTATATATGATATTTTAAAGTAACGCTCATTAACTCATCTCTTCGCCTTTTTGCCACACAATTTAATGTCTAACACACATTTTTGTGATAACACTATTTCATTTGAATAAACTTATGTTTATGTTGTGTTGTCTATATGTAACCCAAAAGTACACAGAATTGCTGCATTTTGCGTAGACTAAACACATTTTTCCTTCCCCATTTATAACTATGCCTAAATGCCTTCCGTATGATAAATTTACAAAAACATTGCACGATTTTTTAGACTGTGATATGAACGGCTGATTTGATTTTATGTTTGTTAGTTATTTATGTTTTACGAATGTTGCATGTCTTATACTATTTTATTACTATGTGTTGACACCTTATATATTCTGTATTTGTGATATTTGTTGACGTCTTATTGTAATTGTTCTTACGATAAATATACATGCAAAGTTTATTGATCCTTTTTTCTAACTATATATTGCAATCACTTCTTCGATGTGTATTTTCAGAGTGCCTATTAGACTGCCTTCCTAGATTATATACACGAATGTTAAATATGACTTCAAATTGAATATTATTCAGACTCTATAACTGTCAATGGGATGCAAAAACACTTTCAACTCTAGAAGTAACGACCTATAGCTCAATTCATCTGAATTCGAATATATTATTACATTCTACCAACATTTTCAAAATTTAGTATTCAAAGTATATACAAGCACAAAATGTTGAATATGTATCCGTGTATATTGGAACATAGACCTGGCGGTATGTGCGCAAAAGTATCAAAGTGGAATATTACAAATGACAACGACTACGCGCAGATGCTAAAAGCTGAAAAAAAGTCCAAATGGAAATAAGATTACGTACATAATGTACGCGACGATATTAATGCATGTCAACCTTACAAGGAGAGTTGGTTTGTTTACTCTGAACTATAGTATTTATATATGCAAAACATTACAACGTCGCATTTATCACGCTACTTTCATTTTCCAGTACGAATACGTTGCTTTGGCAATAAGTTATGCGCTATATTTTTCTCCCTGAGCGTTACGACATCTAGCGACGACCGTAATGGAGCCCGAAATGATATAGAATTTCTAGCGTATGGACCTTTTAAATTGTGTTACTGTATATGGGGGGATTAAAGGGCGGAAACTTCATAGGAAACCATTAACTATCGCTTTTTTGAGAAAAGTTAAGAACATAATTCCTATTCGAATGTTTGTAGTAGGAAGCGGAATAATAGATTTGAAAAATAATGTGATACAGATATATTTAAGTGAACCATGGCTATTAAAAATAACTTTCTAGAGCAGCATGGTGTTTAGCATTTTCCTTATAAATCGAAACGTCATTAATAGTACCATAGCGTGAGAGAACAAATTTCAAATATTAATTTGGAAATTATTTATGCAGGCGTATTAAAATATTAAACCTAATGTCTTTTTATCACACCATCTTAAATGTGTGACGGATAAATGTTTCTCTTCAGTTTGTGTATATCTAGGTGGGCCGAATAGAAATTTGGTGTACGAAAATCCTCGAAAAAGTTCAACACACATATATAATCTACATATAAATAACGACACACGCAAACTCTTCATTAACAACGTACATTAACCTACCGAATAAAGCGGAGATGAATAACTTCGGTGTTAGTGGGCCGGCACTAATGATTTTCTAATATTTTAGTTTACCCACATACAAGCTACGGTCATTTGTACTTCTCATTTCGGCGATTAAATATTTTGTTCTGATAGTTAGGGTAGGTATTACAGAAATAACTTTCTTTTTTTGGAATTACAAAGGGCAAATCCTTGAGTTAGTTAATGTATTAACAAAAGTTAAAGCTTCCAATTGGTTTCGTAAATTGTATGTCTAAATATAGATAAACGTTACTATATACGAAATATAACAAAAACTGAACGAAAACCTATACAGTTCAAATATAATCCGCACTGCTACAGTGAATTAGCAATTCTCTGAGAGAATAAAAAATAGCTGATTAAGCGGGAAAATAATTATATAGAAATAATAGTAATGGATATTATATTTTTTAGGTACAGTGGTTTTCAATTATTTGTATAAGAGAATCTACTAAATCACTTACAATTAGTTTCAGTAATTACCCATAAAGCTTATTGTTTCAGGTGCTATATTTTCCTCTGCAATCTGGATTCTATTATTATATTATATTAGACAGTTTTATTTATACAGATAGTGGATAAAAATGTAAGTTCACTAAAAGTTTTTTCAGCACGAAATGCATTTAGGTAGGACAATGGGCTACTAATCAGTAGATAAACAATTAATGTTATTACATAATTCAAAACTGTATGAAGTATATGAAAACAGAAAAGATGTTTCCTTTTTAGCGAACAAGTTTTATAATTGTAAACGTTATTGAACCTATAATGATCTTTCATTAGTCCAAATTTGGTCGACAAATTGCTTACGAGTTTGACATCGGTCTTTCTTTTCGCGAAACTTTAAAATGAAATACGTATTTGAAATTACTAGAAAAAAATATTAGGTATTCCTGTTGTAATAAGAATGAATATTGATTTCAGCAAGACACCCAACACACACGTAACAATCGTAATGCTACAAACTTTTGAAACACGGTTTTTGAAGACAGATGGATAGATAATTCGATCTTATTAAATAGCGAGCGCGATCTCCTGATTTAGGGGCAAATGATTTCCCTTTATGACATTTCTACAAAATTCCATTTACGAATACGGTGACCAACATTCATCAAATCCAGGGAAATTGCGGTCGAAAATTATTGCACCATCCAGATGTACTAATAAATACCTATACATATTTTTTTATAATCAGTTAGCTTACAGATTGAGGTTTATATGAACATTTAATCAATGATTTATTTCATTCTAAATTAATGATTGTTTAAATCTAATTATTTCTTTTTCAACTTTTACTTTATTGTTATGAAATTTGAAATTCTATATTAGGAATTTTATTTTTTATTTTACATAATTCTATTGTGAATATCTGAATTTAAACTTGCATAATTATTAAAAAATATTATCTCCTCTTTTAAAAAAATGCTATTGTTATATATCTCACGTATGTTTCGAACTATAATATTTACTGCAGACTTATGCGGGAAAATTTCAATCTTTGTTCTCTTAAAGTAACGTTCATTAACTCATCTTTTTGGCGTTTTGTTACATAATTTAATGTCCATCACACATTTTTGTGGTAATAATATTTCATAAATTGAATATTTTTTTGTACCGCAATTACTATAAAAATATATTATCTTACAAGCTTTAATAAGGAAAGAAAATGATAGCTCATATGCAAACTTCTTTTCTCTTACGATTGATTGAAAATTGGGTAGATCGCATTTCGTCCAGTACAGATGCTTTTTCTTCGATGTGAGGAGCTAAATTATCTTTACATTACCGCGACTTAGTAGTAGTAGTAAAATATTTAACTCCGCAGTGAAGTATGGTCGCGAGAGAACATCGAAAAAAAGTTAATAATAGTTAAAACAATGTTTGATTCAACTTGGTCGTTTCACTTGTGTATAGCTATTCACAAAGTAGGGCTACTCGCAGGTAATTATAATATAATAAATATAAAATGTAATAATCGACCAAGTAATAGTAATAACAATAACAATAACAATCGTTGCCTTCGCATCCACCAACAACTTTCACCAATTACAGGAGGCATCAGTCCAGCCATTAGTTATTATACGCCTGCGCCTGCGGAGCGACTTAAGATGTATGTCTCTCAGCATTTGCCAAAAAGTAAGGGAAATCACGAAAACCTCACTCTGAGAGAAGTCGGTAGGGCTCGAACCGAGGACTCCGCGACTGATAGCTAAGCCACTAGACCATCAGCCGGGTACTATTTGCTTGACTTTCGAGCTTGAACCGTATCATGTAGGTCAGAAAAGGCCAAAGACGCGATTCCACCCCAGAAGCCAAACAGAGTATAATTTGGACAACGGCCGTCAAAGTCTACGTGCTAGTTTAACAAAAAGGATATTTTATTTTCTAGTTTTTCCAAAAAATCTTTCGTGAAAATTGTTTCTGCTTGAAGCGAAGTTTTGGAAATGTATTTGTTGCTGTGTAGCTTGAGAGGAAGTAGAAAAAGATCTTGAAATGATGAATTTTGTTTTGGAAAATGTCTCCGCACCTTTCTCTCCCAATCTCCAACCTTAACTTGATTACTCTATAACTCTATTCGTAGAATTATAGCCAACACAAGCAGTGCCTCGGTAAAAGTTGACGAAAATGGCAATCCTGCGGCTGTATACATGTGAATACGAATGTCGATATGTCGGCTATTCTTACTGCGGACCCCCAGCATTAGGCAAAACGAGTACTTAAAACTTAGTACCTTGCCATATTTCTGTACTCTGCGAATACGTACGCCCATGATCAGATTCCTGTCTAGATGAACACCCAGATATTCTAGAACTTCAATACTAACCATGAATTTGACTCCCATTTGCATTGGAATTTTCTAGCACTTTGTCATAATATATGACACGAAAAATAGTATTCTGGACCACTATGAGGGTTCCATCCCGAAGTAACTGGTCAACTTATTATATAGCTATGGTGAAAACGCAAGATTTTCTTGAGTTCTATGGTTCTTGCTTCACTTCTTCAACCATCATTTTAACCTTTTGTACAGCATCGACAGTGCATGTTCCCTGTATAAAACCATGTTGATTCTCTGACCATTTGCCCCTACCCCAATTTTGACCCTCATTAGGATTAATTGCTCAAACCACTTCTCGACATATTCGGGAGACAAATAGATCTATATGATACGTCCTATTGTCTGGTCTTTTTCCTCTGGAATCAACACCAACGTCTCCGTCTTCCATATTCTTGGGAAATTTCCTACTAACAATAAATGGTAAGTAAACGGTCATTCATTATGGTTAACAATCCCTCTGATACTCTGGAACTACTGCTTCAACTACCTCAACTAGTATTTCATTCGGCCTCGGTGATCTTTTTTCCTTGATGTTTCCAACTGCTTAAATCATTTCCTCTATGGCAAATAGGTATTTCACATCCTCTGATTTCGTGTTATTTTCAGAGTTTTACCGAATGAGTTGGGAAGAGCGCCCGATCGAATTTCGGCTGTTTTTCACTCATTGTTATGGGTAGTAGTGCCTTATGTTTCTTGGTCTGATAACGTTTCCCCTATATTTCCTTATCTACTTCATCGATCATCGCTCTTCGCGTCCCTAAAGCCTTCTTCAGAAGAGTTCTGCTTTGGATGTAGTTATGGTGATATTTTTTTAATTTTCGTCCGTTTATTTATTAGTGCGTGCTATAGCTCTTTTATTCTACAAGCAACCTTTTCTTATTGTTAACCTAATTATATTTCGGAAACCACTTCTGATCTGATTATATGCTATTATTTCAAGCAGGAAATTTTGTATGCCTACAGGAAAATATAAATCAAAAAACATAATACACACAGCAATGCATGTCATAGGTTTCAATTATTTACAGAAGCACGTATGCTATCATCAAACACTGCACGGATGAGAATGTGATGCCCGACCCATAGTACTCCCGCCAATAATCATCTATACCCAGTAGAACCATTCGGTATTAAAATTCGTTTTTAGCGCATTTATGTCGTACATAATGTACTTCCCTAAATAATTGGAGTCTACAGTAGATGTACCTAATAAACACTCGTTATTATCTGATATTTTCTGTGCACACAATGATTTTTTAGATTTTTTTTCTTGCCCCTGTAGGTGTTACTGTGTAAGCAAATCATTGAAGTGTTATATCTATACGGAATATCAAATTATGTGTATCTTGTAAATATTTAAAGTAGTAACACATAAACTTAGGGGTATTAAGCACTGGTGTAAAACATAATTTGAAAACATTAATCGGGCTTATTAAATAAAACCATTTCTTATCGCTTAACATCAAACCTTTACGCCTAGGGTCAGACAACGGAATTGTTAACATGATATTTTTTTTTTCGTCGTGGCTTAATGGTGCGAAGGAATTCCGGAACAGCTCAATTTTTACGTGAAACGCTCGTGTTTCCAGAAAATTTGTACGGCACCGAATCGAAGTCCGGCGTTTTTTGTTCTACATAAAATTGCCTGTCATTAACACAGAGCACGCTAGATTCAGCTGACGAGCGTGAGTTCTGATTGGTTTTTAAATTGATGGTAGCTCCCTACCTGTAATGAGTGTGGGGCGTGGCGCAAACATCATTTACACCGGCCAACCGCTGACCGGTCTGAAGCACTCTGCAGATACACCGACCTAATCGGTTCTCAATACACTGGAAGCCATTAGGACTGTTATTGGGTCCCGTTCCGCTCTGCGCTTGACACTTTTCGATGTAGGATGCATTTGCAGTGCAGATTCCAACGAAGCCTTACTTCATATAAACATGAATTGCAATAGATATGTATGAGTGCCATGGATCATTACATTTAAACCTGTTTAAATATTATTGATTTGTTGCGAAAGGCATTATGTAGATATTATGCGTTGTTGCTTAGGGCATAAACTTGAAACTCCATGCCTATAGTGTTCCTACACATTCTTTCACATTTAAATTTCGTCCAAAAAAATCATCATTTATTATTAATTTGTTCAAGAGTTTTGTGGTTATAATTTATACATGTCATTTATGGGCTACTGAATTTTTCATTCAGGGTACATTGAATTATATATGCATGGAGTTAGCATTCCCAAACCTAATTAGTTTTTGATTACATTCCTTACCTTAATCTATTTTTTTAACAACTTATAATTTCTATTAATTATCCAGGCTGTAGACGTTACCATAAAGAACTAGGAAATTGCGTTTGGATGAACTTAGAAATGGATATTAATAACATGATGATTGATGTTATAGTTATTATTAGTACTTGCTAATAACACCGGAATTTGTATTCTTTTTAAGACATATTTATCAATATAAGGCCATCTTAGATCCTTAACCAAATCTCTAACACGTGCCTTATTAATCGAAGCAGAAACTTGAGGGCTAAATAATATCGTTTAACTATCTATATAAATCGACTAACAATTATTGTAACAGTTGTATAACTTATGCGTAACAGCATCTAAAGTGGTTCCTTTAAGCATATAAGCCTTATTCAACTGTAGCCAACAAACGCTGCGTTTAGATGTAGTGTCCCTAAATGCAAAAATCTGTGGTAACAATGATGAAAACCATCTACCTGTAAGTAAATAATGAACGCAAATTAACAAAAAAGTTTTTGCAATAACATTAACAATCCATATTCTGCTGCAACATACATTTTGCATTGCGGAACGTATTGAGAAACTTTTTATGTAATGTAAATGACAAATCCAGTCTTAACAAAAGATTAAACATTTATAAAATCGGCTGTGGCTATAGAAACAAGGTTTATTAGATAAAAGATACGTGCTACAGGAATCAGTTTTAAGGAAGACCTGTCAAATTATCACTAGGGACCTGAGTTATGAATTGTTATATAACATATGAACGATACCGAAGATATCATAAGAAATATAAGATACATAGCACTGAACTTTTAGCTAGAGGTCCTGAAACAATGAAAGAAATTACTGTTCATATGAAATAATGCAGTAAAATTGGTCCAAAGTAGTACGAGTTCATCAACTCAATGGAAAAGATTTCATTAAATGGTCACGGAATTTATTGAGTAATTGATTGATAATTACCAAAAAGTATCAAGTAAAAATACCTAAACAATTAACCGTAAGAATGCCACCATGTGGGAATAGAAATATGAGTTTCTATCTACCAAGCGTCTTTAGCATTCCCCCAAGAGCAAATTGACTTTCATTAGTACCGTGTCTCATAATTATTCTCCATATCCCCCTAGGCGATCACAAGTTTAGATCCACGCCCTCTAGGAGCCCCATGCCAAAGTCTTACTCCGACTGTGACCGCGGCGTAAGTCGGTAATTCAATCACTCTCGTGTACCTTTCAGTAAGGTGTGCTTTCTGTTCGTTCTTGCAATAAATTGCAAACCATTGAACTAACGAAGAAGGTCTAATTTAATGCTTTATTGCGTTCATATCGTGGATAATTTTATGAAAATTGTACCTAGAAATAACAATCTACATTTGTTCAAATTCATATATTAACAAAATTATTTATTGTACTTATAAAAATATAGTTACCTTTAACAAATATTATCCATTACTGTACAAGGATTAATAATAAAAACTAATTTATTGTATCATAACAATGACACGTTCCGTTCTGTCGATGAAAATTCACTCAATGAATGTAGATTATTGATATCACCTCCAGTATTTTTCTCAGTGAAGAAGCCTGAAACTAATGAAATTTGTAACTTTACCGAGAGAATGGGCAGATATGAAACCATGAAACACTCAAATCACCTTTTAAATCGAACATACGCCTGTCGTCATTTGACCTTGATTGATTTATTGGTGTCGAAGAATTTCTTTGCTTTCATATTTGTTGTTAGTTCTAGATATTTTAGTAGGTCAGAGTAGATGTAGAAATACATCTTGTAAATATCTTTTGTTGAGGTAGGTGGCCATAGCGTTGCATGTACAGGAAATATATTTGTTTTTGGTAGTTCATGAAACACTTTTTAATTACAAAGCTATTGTAGTGTAAGTATTTTTATATGTCTTCGGGAATATGTACTAAAACTATGATGGCCGGCAACCTGCAACATTATTCAGAGAAGCAAGGTATTCTTTTGCTTAACTATTTATTAAATATAAATAAACTTATTGATATGCTGCTCAATACCTTCAAATATCCAACCTGTATAAGAACGTCTCCTACCAGAGTAAGGTTTTTGCCATGGTTTTCCCTTACTTCGTGGCCAATGATTTTATATAAGTATATTATATATAATCAATGTTCTTGGCGAATACTGGGAGATAACGAAAGTCGTTCCATGGGCACATTTATTATAATAACTGATCGCTGACCGATTTACAGTAGACTCGCGATTATGTGAACTAATCACATTTCACATATTTCATCATTTCACAAAAGTAGTATTCGTATGGTCGCGAGGTTATTGTATTATATTTTTGTTATTAACAATCATGTGGAAATTATTTAGTTAAGAGTATGAACATTTCAATTGTTATGGAACCCATATAGTAGTTAGAATAGTACCTTTCAGGTGGGGCACAGGGTTGGGATGATTTGTAATAATTTAGTTTTCATAAATAAAGTGTATAAGAATATCCTCTTATCCCTAGTTTTGACTACAAAGTTGTAACTTTACATATGCTTTGTAATGACATACATAACCGCATTGTGTATAATGCTCACAGGCAATCAAAATGCGGCATTGTAATTACACATAATTTTTTTCTCAATATTGAAATAAGCAGCTAATACTTCAATGAAGTCCAACTTTCTATGGAGTTTTTGCTTACTTATACAGTTATTTATTGCTGTTCTTATTTACGGTAGACTTTCACTCTTTCCACGAAACTATTCTACTTCTGAACATATTTAATGCAAAAGTAAAAAAGGTTGATGCGTTCCTTGAAGCTTTCGCTTGTGCAGCTAAAATATTTGCAATATTTGAATTTATGGTGTTGTTCGTTTTATTAATTACTTAATAAAAATAAACTCGCCGTTGTACACGTAATATCGTACAGTTGCGTATGCGATGTATGTTTACGTTCCAGCTCGTTTCTTACCTGAACTGTTAAGTCCTTAATTAATTTCCCTTAAGTTTTCGGTTCTACCGAAATAAAAACAACTTTATTGTGTTTACCGAGGCACCCCGCGGTTAAACATTAGTTACTTCTAACAACAAAAAGAGTGATCGAAGGAACACTGACAGATCCAGACAGTTGGCATAGACAGATTGGCAAGCTGTGAGCTTGATAGCACACTGAGATCTTTATTATCTCGGCTTATATTTATGCACGGTCGATTTTTCACGTATAGTACCTACTTTGATTGTACTTTACTGCGTGTCCCAGAAGGTTACCTCGGCCGAATACATTACTAGAAATAGAGCTATATGATGTAGATGGATGTGTTGCCCGCTAGAGGTATTTTAATTCAATTTATCGTTGACTAACGGGATAATATATTGTGGGGGCATTAATTATTAAATGGAAGCTTAAAGATGCGACTTCACATTGAAATATAATAGTGCTATAAATCATGAACGATCGTCATCATCACTCAATAGTTCTACCTCCCCAATAATTTATTTTAAGTACTACACTTTCATTTTTGATGGTAGAATATTACTTCCAATACATGATATATGTGTACATAGGTACACAAAATATATGCGCAGCTGTGGGAAAGCAATTCATTTTAGTGCTAATGGGATATAGTTAGTCATTGGTTTATCAATGTAATTGCGGCATACAAATAAAATGTTACTACTGTATCGTAGAATCGTCATATCTGTTCTTGTTACAATTAAAATAAAATAGCATTCATTACATTTGCTTTCTAGATCTTCATACATTATTGTTTACATATTTAAAAACAAGAATATATTAGAAACCTTATTGCAACGTCAAAAGTGAAAGTCCACAATTTTTAATTGTACATGGAAATATTCACCGAAAAATCATTCCATTGTTATTACGGAGAATGAGAAAAATGTTCTATTGGTACCCACATATTTGTAATGAAGATACTACAATTTATGTTACGATAATTGTATTTGGGGTTACAAATGCCACAGCAAAAATTTACTAATGAAAACGCAATGGAAATAACCAATACATTTTTTTTTTTGCTACCATGACCCTGATGTTTATAGAAGCGAAGCTAAAAATATATCTGTTAACATCCATGTTGTGGACTACGAAAGCATATTGTGAACACCAAAATTCGGTACCTAGTAACTTATAGGTTTCCTTTCAATAATAGAAAGTCCATGATAAAATGATGTCATATGCGGAATGAAGAAACATTGGTAAATGTGTTTTGGCAACAATCAATGACAGCTTGACTAACTTTACACTTGCACGAAACTTGCATGGCAGCTATAAAATCTTATCTAAAAAAAAAAAACAATTTTACGATGAAATGGCTTTTATCGCTAAAAATCTTTATCTTTGTTATTAATACTTTTAGTTCCACAGTTAACCACAGTCAGATTTTAAGATAAACTGGAGCAAATTTTTCTTTTTCGGAGTTTGGGTTTTAATTTGTAAAGACATTAGCGTTGAAAGTACTGAATAGAAGTACTGTGTAAGAATTAATAATTATAACGGTGTGTTAGTTTATTTATCCAAGAGAACAATCATTAAATATATATTTTTAACAGACGGGTCACATTAAAAATTCTTTTTTGGATATTTCTTTTACCATTGTTCATATAGGCAATTTAAAAAAAATCGGTATCGTATACTAATCTGCACAGATTTCTGATCAATTGATCGAAATAATATTCTGAAGTTTAGAGCTGGCTTCCAAAAGATTTCCATCGATTAGGTATCTAACACACACATTGAGACATCACTCGGTGATCTCTGTCATCTACAGCCCTCGATAATCATAAGATAACCTTAAGTTTAGCATGTCAATGCCATAACACTTAGAAGTAATGGCTATTGACATGCCTTAACATTCAAATGGATTAAAGGTCATAAGAGGATCTGGAAACCTGGTGGACGAAGTTCAAGTTCTTCTTGCATGAAATACTAACTGTTACAAACGTAAAGCCAACCCCAGATTATCGTTGACGATATCAAAATATCGTCCAATGTCGGTTCAGTTATAGGACTATTGACCGGTCACTGCAAACTTAATAAGTACACCCGCCACATAAGATTGGTTGTCATTCGTTGTGCATCTAATGGACGAGACGCAGGAAGACATTTAATCAGTTTGCTTAATGCTTGTCCAACTTAGAGGTCTTCGGAGATACGCATGAATGATGCTTCACATGTCATACCACTGGAGTTTATACTTTGTAGAGGTGGCAATTAGGCCCAGGAAGGATAACCAATGAGTTCCCAGGCATATTTGACAACCTACAATTTAGAGCATAAAGTAGGAGTTCCTCGATTTTTTTATACATGTCCTCTAAATGCATAGTGTCGTGTTATGAAACCTATTAAGCACAAACGATTCTTCTGAGATTTAGTACCGTTTCACCATCTTCCTTGATGGGTATAAAATAAAGGCTTAATTAAAGCTTGATTGTATTGTTCCGACATTCTTTCTTAGACTTAACTCTTCATCTGTAGCAGAGTTTTCTGGACACTTCTAGCAGAAGTGAGAGACAAAGAAGCAGAGCCGACAATCCTTTCGAATAGATTTAATTTTCTAATCTAGTTAGTACGTATATATGTAGATCCTATTATTGTTAGAGTAAAATTTTTAGCGATCCAAAGTATGAAATATAGAATACTGTATCATAAATTTTAGTGAAGAAATACTCACTCTAACTAACTATGAATGTTCAGGATTAAATTTACTGTAAATTTATGTAGAATAGAGTTTTACGGTTTCTTAGAGTAAAATTAAAATTTAAAGTATCAAAGTAAAAAATAACTTTGTTAAGAAAACTTTTATGATTTATTAACAAAAAAAGCAATATGGAAATTCATATACTAAATCTTAGAAAATCAAGTTAGTTTTATTTATCGAATTTAGAACGGTGTGCCAAACATGTTCAACACGTGACTTTATTATGGCCAACCAAGTTATTCATTTTCCAGCCAATTTTGATTTAGCCTTGAAGGTGCCTTCGACTACTTCTTAGATATCTATTAGAAAACTAATGGGCGTTATTTGCAGCAAACAGCAAAATTATTCTGTTTATCTTTTACTGTTTATTTTTCATATGATTTGAACATGCTACGTCAATAAACTGAAGACACGAGTGGATGAAGGTGTTATATTACAAAATCAAACTTTTTCAGAAATTAAGTTTTTTTATGTAATTTTTCTCAAAAGTAGTGGTGCTATGTGAAAGATGGGTACAAAACACCTTGATTCATGCAAAAAAGACAGTTTTTAAAATGCGACATAGCACCTTCATCCACTCGTATCTTCAATTGTCTCAGCATCTTATGGCATCATATTTTAAGTATTTTTGAATTGGTTCTATTGAATCCAGGAGTTAAGTTGCAACAGTTGTAAAAACAATACTAATGGGAAAATAATACAACTTCAAGCAGTGCATTTCATTCACTACGGGAATGATAGAAATTCGATGAAGTTGGTTTAAGGTGCCAAATCAGCTTTTTGTTATATCAGACTGTACAATCGCCAACATCAACATTTAGCACTCGAACTATTGATTCGACGCTTTGATGGTGCTAAATATTAATGTCGGCGGCTGTACACATTTAGGTTTACTATATCGCTTATTTCCATTTTTTTTCTGTGTGGTAGAACATGTAAATAAAAAATGAAACCTCTTTCAATGATCTTAGTAGAAGCAATTTATTATTGATTATTTTAGTTATGTTTTATTTTAGGGTTAGGACAATTATTCATCGATCAATTTCAGGATTATTTGGATGTATGTTTCAGCTCTAGTTGTTATAAAAGCGCCGAAATATAAAAAAAGCAAATTGTAAGGAATAATTTAATAAATATTTAATTTCGCACACGCAGTTCAAAATTACTATTTTCCCTTCTTCAGAGGTGTTTTTTTTTTGAGTTGGGTTGAGGGTGCCAACTTAAATTTTTATTATGTAGGAGTTCTTCAGGTTCTTTCAATTAAGTAGAAAGCAAACATAAAAAACAAAATCTGTTTGTGTGATCTTAATAAAACATTAAGTTATTGATTATTTTAGGGTTACTAGTTCCTACTTATAAAGCGCCGACACAAGAATATTGCAATAATATTAAATTTATTTCAGTACACGCAGTTCAAAGTTATGAGTATTTCCTCCTTTTGAGGGATGCTTTTTCAAGTTGGGTTTAAGGGTTCAACTTCATTTTTTGTTAGCTATAAGTGTATTTGTTTTGGTACAATATATAATTTTTTGTATGATATAAAATATTAACAAAAATCAACCAAATCTCTATTATATATTTATTGTTCTAGCAATAACATAATTCTATTCATATTGGTTATTGTAACAAGCTTTGTATTTATAGTTAGGTGCCTGGGCACTCACTCATTCTTGGAAATGAGGAAGCAGACATAAGAAGGGTGCTGCGGGGCAATTTCATAGACCAGAACCTGCCATTGGCATAGCACCTACGGTAGCTAACCAGCATATCAAATTATGGGAAAATAAGAAAACGCTCCAGTATTGCAACAACTGTCCTGGTTTGGTGCATGCGAAAGAGTGTATTACACCTAGTCATGCCAGAACCAAGGAACTGCTAGGACTTGACCCAAAATATATCAGGGTGATTGCCTTTGTTTTTACGGGTCACTGTAAACTCAGAAAGAGCCTACACAGAATCGGGCTCTGATGAGATTGAGTGCCGACTGTGTTTAGAAGACGAGGAGGTAGTTGAGCATATTTTCTGCCACTACCCTGCTACTATAAGAATCAGGTATGTAACCTTCAGAAAAGGTGATACTTTCCTAGAAGACTGCAGACAATCTCATTAGTAAGCTGGACTTGTTGGATAAACTCTAAGATAACATCCGCTCTATAATAGAACCAAATGATCGCAGTGGACGGGATGATTAAACAAATCAGCCGAATGCTATCACTAATTACCTAACTATTCATTCTTCCCCAAAAGAATTGGCGAAGGTTGCAAATCAAGAGATTGCTCAGTTCACGTAACATCACATGTAAAGAATTTATTAAAAAAAACTGAAAAGAGTATACCCAAATTCATGCACTTCTATACAGCAAAAAGTCAAGTTGACATCTTTAATTCAACTCAAAAGAAGCACCCCAAAAAGAAAGAAAATAATAATAACTTTTATCTGTGTGTACGGAATTAAATAATAATTTATTGTCTATTAGACAATAAATTATTATTATTATTATTAATATTAGTTTATTGTTACAATATTTGAGTGCTCTTATAACTACATGGAAAACCAATTGCTCAGTACAATAACATGATTTCAAACAAATTTTATCATGGACATTTAGTTAATTCAACAAAATATTTTGTTATTTCAAATAAACACAGGGTTAAATGAACAAATAATTTGGTTGAATTAGCCAAATATTTGTTTGCCCATATTTAATTCAATATTTAGTTAACTTGAGCAAAATTTGGTATTATCAAACAAATCGGTTTTTCATTGTACTAGGACTGAAACATACATATAAATAAATCTGAAATTGATCGATGTATAATTATTCTAACCCTAAACTAACCAATAAAAAAATACTCCTATTAAGATCATTTATTTACAAGTTCTACCACACAAAAACAAAATAAATAGTATACCTAAATGTATACCGTTTTATATAACAAATAAGCGAATAGGCATCTTAAACCAAACAACCCCTCAAAAGGGGAAAGTAATGATAATTTTGAACTCAATGAACGGAATTAGCGTCTAATGTTGATTCCTATAACGATTTACTTACCTTCATACTTTTTGTGAACGTGATAGCTTAAGTAATTCCTGAGAAAGAAATATTCAATTTTTGTACTCGTATACGAATATCTCGAATGGGAGTGGCATCGATTGAGCTAATTTAGGTATGTGTGACAGTGGTGCTGATTTTTGCGGCACTTTCTAATGGCTTATCGGAGTAGAGCCTTTTCCTACACCGAAAAAGAATTAATGAAATATTTTTTAAGTGAAACTGAAAATAGTTGTTAAAAATAGTCTAACCTGTAAATAAAGTCAATTTGTCTATTTTCAAACGTACTTTTTTACTCCAGATATGCAATTTGTGTAGGTACATATCAAGTTTACACATATCGATTTTTTAAAAGTCTTTATATCGTAAAACTCTATTTGCATTGTTATTACTTGCCACTTAAAGAGTAAATTGGGTATCCATAGAGAATGTCTATTATTATAGACACTTTCGGGGGTAAACCAAAATGATTCTACGATATACTTAATGATTAGTAATTCCTAAAATGCAAAATTATTTTTCTTCTCTGTTTTGAAACGCATTTATCGTGATTATCATTAAATAGATAACACATGAAGGTATGTGCGCGGGGTTTTCGATTTGAACGAATATGAATCACTACCACCAGACGAAACATTCCCGGCAACTTTCCGCGAAATAAGGCAAACGCAGAACGGAGACATATTTCCCAAGCAATTTATACGCGTTACGGCGAAATTCCTTACGGGAACGCCATAATATAAAATGAACTAATTAATAAGATCCTACTGTAGTCGTCAGTCTTACACACGGGCAAGCAAGCAGTAGGTAGCCTGGGAGTTAGTGGTAGCACATATTATTATAATGCAGGTATTCGTCAAGTCGCTACTTGTTACTTCATTAGTGTTCGCGCGGTGCGCTTGATGCAAAGGATATCGAGACTAAAGCGACATGGAATAATGAGCGCGGACTGCTTGACTCGCTGAAGGAGGATAGGACCGTATCAGATTAGAGTTCCTTAATGAGGTCTGTGTGTTTTTGCTTGAAGCGCAGTACAGTCAAGTTACAAAGAAATATCGGCACCAATTTCTCTTGTAGATTTCTTTTTAAATATTCGCCATTACTCCTTCAAATAATTACTCCTTACACAGTTCAGGTGCATCCATTGTTTATAAAATGCCAACTGCCTTTTAAATTTCATTATTACTAACAGCAAGACAAAAGTCATTATCGAAATGAATTTCCCTGTATCAGTCTCACAATCGCTACTAAAGTATTATATCATTTGAAGAGTCAAATGAGTTCAAAATTACGCAATGTAATGGGGTTAAACTTCATTTACCCACTCAAATGTAGGTGCATGTTGTGCAAGATGTATTCCATAAAAAAAAAGGTACTGTATTTAGCTATAACATCAGAAAACTTTCATTAATGGAAGACAGAGATAGAGACCAAGTACGGTGATTAATTATGATCCACATATCACGTGTGGTGCGTTAATACTTGACTAATGTCAAATGCATGTGAAATGGAATGGAGTGTTTTGGCAACTTTATAGTAAGGCGACAACTAGATGTCGCTGGTTCATAGTAACTAGGAGAAATAGTATTGTTCAGAATTTTATTCCATATATTTGCTCTATCAGGGAATGCATTCATCAAATAATGTTATTAAACAGGATAACTAAAATACATACTACTAATTTCAATCATGAACAAATTTACACCTTAATTCCATTAAATTTGAATTTAATAATTTTCGCCAATCACAGGGGCATCAGCCGGCCATGAGTTATTGTTACGCCTGTGCACGTGGACCGACTTAAGATGCTCGTTTCTCAGCATTTGTTAAAGAAGTGAGAAAAATCACAACAACCTCACTCTAAGAGCATTGACTGATAGTCAAGCTATATTAGACCATCAGCCGGGTGATTAATGGGAGGCAGATTTGTTTATTAATATTAGTGCTCTGAAGGCTTCCTAAAAGAAACAGCTTTTCAACACATTAAAGAAAATGTTTCTTGTATTGCCTTAATAATAATACGAATGTGTGGAGTCAAGAAAATATAATGTGAGATGCTGAAAAACAATTAAGTAAACTGCTGCAAAGATATTAAATAAGCCAGCTTCGCGCATAATCGATTTATAGATGTTAAAAAAAGAAATGATTTTCCTAATAAAAAATAAAAGGCACTCATGAAATCCTGCAAATACATATGTAGTATGGAGATTGAGACACTCTGTATGAAAATTAATTGAAGAAAGAAGAATGCCATGATGTTGTAACTCAAAAACAATTTCATAAAAAAATTAACCTCATAAATTTTAAAAAATAAATATCAACCTGTCCGAGCACTTTCCAGGGTTTCCAGTATATTGAATTTTGTGTGAAAATTTTGACATTTACACTGTTGTACGTAATTGATTAATCTTCATTTGCTTCGAGCTCCATAGCCTCGCATTTTAGACTACCAATTACCAACATTGTTTCATTAGAATGCAGTGAAATGCTTCTTTTCTATCACAAAGTTGTAAAACTTAAATTTTTCGAACAGAACATTCTGTACCTCTGCTTAGTATAGAATTAAATTTTACGCTAATTTGCTGGAACATTCGGTATGCCCATCTTCAGTAGTTTCTCTTGAAATACTCTTTTTATTTATTAACGCTTTAAATCGCCAAATACTTTCCACCTAGACGACATTACACAAATTATTACTGTCAATAAATATTTTTGTTGTAATCATCGTCTCCTCCACGTATTTAGTGTAAGTGTAATCGTCAGAGATGTTTTGCGGTTTTTACTATTTTATCTGATTGACTGCCAGTGTTTCAAGTTTTCTGAATTTCTATGCATCTGCAATTCTTGTCCACGTTTTGGTGAAACAATATCTATTATAATGGGAGACCTCTGATACTCAGAGCAAGTGCATATTAATCAATGCAGTATAATATTGCAAGTGTCAAGTTTAGGAGGGTCTAGCTATAATTGACATAAATTTTATGCCGAATTCAAAAGTGCAATAATAGCTATATTGGTAATTCTATTTAAAATAACAAAGATCATGGCGACTTCAGGTTAAGAAAGTCCCAAGTGTAAAACCGCTTGAAAATGTTTTAGAAAAAGGTAACTACCCAATTATTGCAAACTGCAAATTTTGAAAGCTGCAAAAGTTTCGTTAGCGCGGAAAATCCTGTATATAAACACAGAAACATGAATTAAAAGTAATAATCCAGTTTTCAAGCAAATATCTTGTCGTGTTCCAATACAATGCACTGGTTGGTCGCCGTAGATTATAAAATTATTTTGCAACAATATAGATCAAGAAACTCTTAGCCAACAATAAAAAATCTTAGTAATGTTAAGATTTGAGATACAAAGGCTATAATTCTCAACATTTTGCAATTCTCTATGAGATTTAAAATGTTTAGCGTTCAGAAATGAATTTTGTACGAGCAAGATGATAAATTTCATGTCTAAGCTTTAAGTTATTGTAAATATTATTGACGGTTATGGATATTCAAACGGAAGGAGCCTCTGAAAGTGAAAAGTGAAAGACGAATAATATCTTAAAGGGTCAAAGAATAAATTATATTTTTCTTATGTTGTTCTAATAGCCAGCAAAACAAGTTCAAAGAAATCTCTTTTAATGGAAATTTTCAGGTAATTTATTTTCGTTCTACATACAACTCTTTACATTTTCCTTTTACTCACTCACAAACGTTTCAACCATAATTTTTGGTCTTCTTCAGTAGTACAAATCTAATTAATACATACAAATTTTTTTTTAAATTAGTTTTATGATGATCTTTATTTTTTTTTAATAAACTTACCGTTCCCCATATTTCGTTCTATTAGTGTATGGAATTTTTCAATTAGAATTATAGTAATAATTTATTGCAGGACAACACAACATTTTAAAACCTCTTAAAATAGATAATCTTATACATGTGTATTTGGATAGAATGAATGTTTGTTTGTGGTGTGAAGTTTTTTCATTTTTTAGTGAAGTATATGTTTGTTTTGTTTTCTGACACTACGTTATTTATACAGATCTAAAAGGTTTAAAGTTATACAATGGGTTTAATGTAATTATGTGAAAAATGTGCGTTAAATTATATAATAGAAAATTTTAGACAATCCAGATATGTCTGTTCTATCATTGATAGCACAGCTATCTCTCCTTATGTATTTCATTTTTTTCCTTGCCCAAAATAATTTTATCGTAGCCAAATTTATGTTGGTGGTTTATTTCATGTTTTCTTCTAATGCTGTAAGATTGTTAGATGACTTGTTTTCTTTCTGTTTTTTAAGTATTGTATTGTCTGACCCATATATGTGCCATTACAGTCTCTGCAAGAGATTTTATAAATTAAGTGGACATTTTTTTGAAAAGGAACTTTGGCTTTAAGTTTGGAAAAGATCTTGGAAATTGGAAAGTATTGTAATTTTTGTGAGCAATTTTTATATTAATAAATGGTTTGAAATTTTATTTATTTTTTTCTCTATCTCTAGATAGAGCTATTAAACTCACAAGCCCAGAACATAGACCCTGCATTTTGGAAAAAAATTAAAAACATACTATATGAAAATAATTAACCAGAACATTTTATTAATAACATTAAAAAAAAATACATAATATATAAAATAGCACTAAACATAATAATCCCAGCATAGATTTGTTACAAACGAATACCAAATATATCACAATTCCTTATGTTCCTGTACTATCAGAAAAAATAAATAATTTTTTAAACTATTTAATATAAAAATTGCCCACAAAGTTACAATACATTCCAACATCTTTTGTCAAAACTTAAAACCAAAACTCCTTTTCAAAAAAGCACCCACTCAATGTATAAAATCCCTTCCAAAGACTATATGCAATATTTAAAAAAAGAATACAACGACACAAGTCATCTAACAATCTTACTGCATTCAAAAAACATGAAATAAACCACCAGCATAAATTTGACTACGATAGAACTATTATTTTGGCCATTGAGAATAATTTAGTAAAGTTATATCCAAATAAGCGAAAACAGTGGTTTGGAACTTATGAATATACAGACAACCATCATGAGTAGACAGATGTGTCCAAAAATAAGGTTAAGATATCTGTAATACTATAACAAAGAAGAAAACAAACAGCAAGAACGAATCGGGAAAGAGCCATTCAGCTTTTGATCTAAAGACATGATGAGCGCTCTTTTTATTATATTTCACCAGAAATAATTAAAAAAACTCATCTGTGAGAAGTAAAAGAAAACTACATGGTAGCAAGCATTCATTGAAAGTCTTCTCTCAATATATCAACAGATTCGAAAGAGCAAATGAAAGCACACCATGAACTGTATAAAAAATTCAAAAAAAAAAAAATAAGATGAGTAGTATATTATTTCTTTGAAACTAATATTTGGCTGCTTGTTACGTGGCTGTAAATTTTACTATTTGAAAGACATGTGTATTAGCCTTATTCTTTCTAAAACAGAATAAAACTTTAAATTTGAAAATAATGTTATAATTCTGTTGACTTCAACTTATATACCAAATTCTGTGTTTAGTTTTAAAGCAACGAATACACATGTGGGATTTAACATTGGGTAAACTATCTTTAAATTACGTTATTGTTGGATATTATTCAAGTGGTGGTAGTCAATCATCAAAAAGGTGAGTATGAATTGACACAAATTACTTATAACTCAACTCAGTTGTAGAAATTATAATAATAGATAGTTAAATAATTCACTCATTCTGTATGCATCAAGGGTTTGCCAAAGTGAATCGTGTATAACTGCAGTAGTCGATAAGCTATAAATTGTTACGGTACATATGCAGGAATGTGCGGCAGTATATTTATGTACCTACCATATCTAACATACATGTCGGTCCATTTATACCAACTCTTGCACGGAAAATTTATCGCATAGAAAGTAGTGGTCATTGTGCGTACGATCACTGGTGCAAATAAAATGCACGTATTAAAATAGCATGCGGGTTCCCGTTCCTAACTAGGTGCTCCTTCGTGTTAGCTTGTGATTAATGCATCAGAATCTTATCAGGCTGTGAATGCTTAACAATTCCTCTAGGAATGTTTGCTTTAATCTGTCGATGCTTGAACATGTTTTTTTTTTTATTTTCATATGCATGGAATTTGCATAATACAGCTAGTTTTATGTCGATGTTCTGAAATACTTGAAAGAGTGCGATAAGAAAGCCATATAGAATATTGTGGAAAACACAATAAGTTCTGTTTTAACGGGAGCAAATAGGTAAACAAAGTTTAGTCAGAATAGTTTCTGTTCGTAGGAGGGCAAATAAATCATACGCTCGTAGGAAAACAAAGCGTTTCCCATTTAATAACTGCTCGCCGAAGATTATCGACGCGAAATCCACCAGAGTGGTGTAACGACTATCAGTGATAAATGTCGGTAAAACGTAGACGCGTCTGCATCTTCGCCAACGCCATCGCTCAAACGACCAAAATGCGTGGCCCCCTTACGGCCCGGGGATTATAAATCCATTAGGCCGTGTTCAACACGGTTATATTGCGACGCTGCGGACCCTGCCTGATAGGAGAGGGCCGCCTGTCGAGACGAGATCGCAGATTAGGAGACTGTTGCCTTGGGAAACGAATAGCGACGAACTTGGAGGAGTTCGGAGAGCATCCTCCGCTGATTAGTTACTAACGTTCCTAGCGCTATCGTTCCCGTTGAAATTTACCCCGAATTAATGAAACTTTCGATGTTTCAGCGCATTTAAATGTTCCTGCTCCGTGCACATGATGCAGATCGTAGCAACTTCGCTAATGTCATGCGATATGCCTTAAAGAAGTTAGATCAGTTTCTACATCCACTTGCAACTTACTAGCTTTTGATCGTTTTGTGTCATTTCTCTCGCGTAGTTAGCAAAAATTTAGCCTCTTCAGATTCTATCTGAATCTAGTCGCGTCCATTCAGATGAGATTCAGTTCACATCAGTCAATAGATTTTTCACACTAAATACGTTCTGTACGAGAAATTTTGTCAGTCGATAGGAGGTTTAATGACTGATCGACTTACTTCTTGCGTAATGAATAACTTTATGTAGCTTATGGAGAAGATTACGAATACCTCTTTCGGTTAATCTAATAAATATTAAAAGATCTGTTGACAGGCGCGTATACAGTTTGATATATAGGATTTTAGATACAATCTTAAATTAAAAATAGTGTCAACATGGGAGGGGTAATTACAGAAAATAGAAAGAAAAAATAAAGTTGAGAAATAGAGTAGACAAGAATGCGTTTCATTTTAAGCAAAAATAAAGGTTTTGTCAATTCAAAGGTATTGATACTGGATGTGCGTTTTTGAACATCATATATATGAGTTGGTGACGAGTGCTACAGCACCAACTTGTATCCATATCAGTAAAACACCTAAATGTCTAATAGCATAAGGGAAATTGCCTTTTATTCCAAAGACTGTGAACGTCAAATATTCAACAAAACTTAAAAACAGTTGGCTTTGTAGAGTTCTGACATAAACTGGCGACAAATGAATCGATAAAAAATTGTAGTTTCAGTTTATAGGATTTTAGATATAATCTTAAATTAAAAATAGTGTCATCATGAGAGGGGTAATTACACAAAGAAAGAAAAAAATAGAAGCATGACTGTTTTCTTTAGATGTAAATTTTTCATTTACAGTTATGTTCCGCTGCTCATGGGGAGGAAGGGGGTAATTACCCACATTGCCTCTCCCTCCCCCACCTGGACTACTACACGAGGCTATCTATTCTAAGTACTATATGGATTCCATTACAACTGAAGTGCCTACTTCCATTAAATAATTTCTCTATGATTAATAGTAATAATAACAAAAATATAATAAACAGGTCAGCTATCTGTTGTAATTATATTTGCGCACACGCAACGACTTTAGTTATTTTTCACTATTCGCCAAGGAGTAAGGGAATTCCTTGGAAAAACCTTACCCTGGGAGCAAATACATACCTTTTATGTTCTAAGCTGTTAGAACACGCAGAGCTTCTCGATGTATAAGTACCCTCGTTTGACTTCTGTTGAAACTATTCTTGGAGATTCCTTACCTATGTAAGAAGAATATATATATTTATAATAATAAAATTCATTAGTCAGTCAAATCAACACGTAGACTTCTCCGGTCGTTGTCCATTACATCATTTCATCTTTGCAATCTGGTCACATGGCCGTGATTCCTTCAACAATTACCTCACATTTCATAATTCCCAACGTACTTCCATTGAATTACCATGGAAGTCAAATCAGACGATACTCTTCCTTTCCTAGATGTCCTAGTCAATCGTCGCTCTGATGGTTCTTTGAGACATTCCGTTTACCGCAAACCTACACATTTCGAAGTCATAAATTCCTTAGTCCAAAAAGCCAGTGCCATAAACCGGCACCCCATTCTAGAACTAACATTTCCGAAACACAACCTACCCCACATTATCCCACTGTTTATCTTCCCCGCATTCAAGGTGTTACCGGTCATGTAGGGAAAATCCTGTCCACCCGCAACATCAAAACCGTCTTTAAACCTAACTCCAAATTATCATACTCCTTTCCCATCAAAGATCATAATCCCCCCATAAAGCGCTTTCGGAGTTCCTGGTGTTTACCGAATTCTATGCTCGTTTGGCAGTGTTTACTTTGGTGAAACAAAGCATTCGGTGAGCACTCGTGTTGCAAAACAAGGAATTAAATTTGCTAGTGTTTGGAATATTTCCAACATCATTGCTCTTCCAGTATATGTACTTTCTTGAATGATATGGCAACGTTAGACATATGTCGTGCGTTAAGTCATTTACAGCGTTCGATTTCTTTCTAAAAACTAAATTCTCCCATTGAAAATGACACCTATCGCACTTTAATGTAAATAACTATTTTTCCTGTAACAGTCGGTTTTGCTATTGAAGGTGATAGCTTTACTGTTGACGTATTAATGTATTTTAAAGTATGTATGCTAAAGAGCCATGATATCAATTGTTCTGGAGTTTTACGTTGTATTTAACGCAGTAATTAAAAATACGTTTCATTTCAAAAAAAAGTTTGTTAACTAAAAGGTATTGATATTGGCTTGAGTTTTTGAACACCATGTATATAACTTGATGACGAGTGCCACCGCACCAAACACCGCACTATTTATATTTGCACCCATATCAGTAAAGCATCTAAAATGTCTACTAGCTTAAGAGAAATAGTATTTTATTCAAAAGAGTGTGAACATCAAAAATTCAACAAAACTTGGCTTTGTAGGGTTCTGATACAAATTGGGAACAAATCGATAAAAAATTCTATATCCCATTAAAGATGAGAAAGTTTATATCAACACCCAGTATAGGTTAGGACTATCCTGCAAGTTTCAAAATCATATATCAAAAATGGAGCAACTACGAATGTTTTACGATATCCACAGAGCTTAAAATAAATAAAACGGAGAAATCTTTTGGAAAGATTAAAGAATATACAAGACTGTACTGCTGTAAATTAAATTCCGAAAAACACCAACAGCTTATTTTAATTAAAACAAAATAAACAAAAGATCTGACGGTCTCTTTGCTAATAATGCGATATATTATGTGTATACTAGATGTGTGCGATACATCTTTAAATAGCGACCTAAACTTAGGTATAAAGCTCACCGTGGTCACTGATAAGCTCCACCCTATATTGCTGTATAAGCAGTTGTTTCATACAAGCAGCAGTATTGCGTCCCCTATTTAAAGATGTGCACACGCCAATCCGGTATGTTGTTTAGGTATGTGGTAACTCTATTTGATGAAAGAAATCATGGATAACCCCAAGGTAAAATATATAAGGAAACATTATTAAAGTATTTACTTATATTTTTGGCTTATTTCAATAATATACACAGAAATATACGATCACTCCGCGCTACATCAAAATTAGATGTCAGATTTGATTAGTTCTGGACAATTGTTTCGAGTGAATTCTCATTATCAAGACCGAATGAATTCCGTAAAAATAAGAAAGACCTATTACATAAGCATGTGCCGCTATCTATCTCCATAAAGGAAACATATTTACAAGTGTTTTTTCTACGCCTACTTAACCCCTCGAAATGCCAAGAATTAGCGACGAATGTGAATCTTTTCCCTCCATAAATATATAAAACTTGAGTGATGTAGGCGTGCCAATTCCTGATTCAATAAGTTTTTTAAAATCATATATATGGTTTCGTGAGCGTCTAATTCTTTCGGTAATTGTAGATTTTTCACCAATTCAAGGTTTTCTATGTCGATTTTATCTCCAGTATCGTTTATATGTTGCGCAGCGCTAAATAATTCAAATCTACCATAACGATAACTTACTATGTGCTGCTGTGAACTTGGTTTCGATCGCACGGTTTGTTTGTCCAATGTAAATTTCACCACAGTCCTTACAACCGATTTTATAAGTGCTCGTTCTTGCCTTCGTTTGGGATGAGGTTCATCTTTTGCATTGCCTAAAAGATTTCTGTGTGTTCCACGAGGTGAAGCAAATGTTCAAATTTTGCTCTAAAAAGTGTCGCCTAAATCTTTTGAAATTCGATAAAAGGGTAGCTTAACAAACATTGTGTCGCGATTTTCTTCTGAAGTTAAAGTCGTGGTACTTATAACACAGTGTTTGAATTGGATTTTCTTTACGCTCCGGACTATATCTATAGAAGAGTAACCATTAAAGAGCGCTTCCTTTTTAATGAATTGCAATTCTTTGTTGAATTAATCAAATCTGATGTAGCGCGGAATGATCGAATATTTATGTGTCTATTAGTACGCTACAGTCCATGTGATGTATTTTGATTCAATAATATATATATAAAATTAATTTAGAAAAAAAAGAATTACCCAAACGCAAGGCGCAGATTTCGCTAGCTTATCCGGCTATAGGTTTTGGCAAATAATGTTCTATTTAATTGCTAAAGCAAATACCAATCTTATTCCTCAAATATTGAATGTGACGTCTTTTCATTTGAAATGCGGTGAGAATAGGTTCTTAAAAGCATTCTTTGATTCCATTTCCTCTGAGTAATTTGCAACTGGTCACACTTTAGTCACACGTTATCCAGGTGCAGAAACAATTTACAACGTATGAATAAATCAATCGTTTTTACTTCGCAAACCTATAGATACACGTTTACGGCCACTCAATGCCGAAAGGTATTTCCTATCAGCATGTCAGTGGTATCATTAATATACAACAAGTTAGATAATTGCAGTGTATTAGCGGCAACCGTTGCAAATTAGCGTGAATTGCTCCGATTAATATAGAGTCAATATATAACTACTTAGGCAGAAACGTCTGGCTGCAATTCACTATATGAGAATGAGATGAACAGGTGTTTTATTGTTACAGTTAATCTTTTTTCAAATTCTGACAAATACGTTCACATGCATGTTATCCCTCTCCGTCACGAATTAAAAGTGTTGAAGAAAAAATATGTAATTTACTACGTAAGGTAATATGATTTTTTGAAAGATATAATGGAAAAATAATTAGAATAGTCCATCCTTGTTTGAGAACGTAGTGAGCGAAAGAGTTATAGAATGCACACAGGAGTGAATTGTATGGATCTAGTAGTTACTTGAAGTATTTATGAAAGTACGTATAATGAAATCTCATATATAATTACCAGTATAGAAAAATAGCGTATTTGTTCTGGGGCGTTATCAACGCAATCTGAGAGAGGCGGCTGCTTTTGGGACCGCTGCGAGTAAATGGGATGGGGGCCGAAGGGGGCAGATAGCACTGTGGCCGACCCGGGAGGATGACAAATATCCTTCAATCCGTCACTGCCAGGCCAGGGCCCGCTTGGAATTGGATGCGATGCAGACTCACAGAAAGCTTTGTAATATCGGTCGCCGGTAAGAATGTGATCGTTCCGTGTTACAAAAACGCGCTCCACGGCCGTTTTCGTTTCAGTCTAAGCGGAGCCCCAAAGGAGTGGCGCTGCGCGAAGCGAAGGGGGCGAACTCTATAGGAAATTACATAAACTCGGCACAGACAAATACAAATGTCCTCTTTGTACAGTTCTGGGTACCCACTGTGCTCGGCGCACCAGAAGCGTTCAGTAGGTGCCATTGTAGCTGACGGAATCCGCGGAACATTCATTACCCATTCAGTAACCAATGAAATAGATGATTACGAACGTCTCGGACTACCCGAGACAAATGAAGATGGATTTACACAAATAATTACTAATTTGACCGAACGCTGCCGCCGCTCTCTCTGTTTTACGATCGGTACCACCGCACCATTTCAGATTTACGTCGATAACAACAATCCCAAACATTTTCAGGGTTGACGGTTACAAATATGTGCAAAAAGTTTTCATATAAATACACCTATACATTATTCGTAACTTAAACGTTAAAAGATTATATTGAAATAAACATATAAATTTAAATGGGATAAAATTGATTTTTTCTTCTTCATTTTTTACACATTATACACGATATTTTACCAAAGTTTCTTAATCGAAATTGAATAGAAAATTGCCAAGTAATGCTAACTCAAACATACAATTTAAAAAAAAGAATATGGCAAATGCTTGTTAAACTAAAACTATACAGTGTTATCAGGTTTCTCGAAAATTAAACTTTTACATTGATGTTTTTAATTATTCGTTTGGTGTTCTGTCAATATTTGCTATCACCTCTTTACTGTATTTGATTTTGAACGTTGATCTTCGTAATTTACACAGGATGTGTCAGAACTTTACCGACATCACAGTAAAATCTATCGTAGTAAATATCAGGAAGAGTGTCTACTATCTGGGTTATGCTGTCGAGCTTACAGTAATCGTGAGATACCTATGTAAAAATACTGATACTGATTTATTGATATTTACCATCTCTAGTACGTTGCATCCGTAGATGTTGAACGATTTTTTCCAAATATAAGCATGTTTTATCATCGCGACGAAAGCGATTTAGTGAGAAAGTCTTGAAACACTTAATGCTATAAACTTTTCAGCAATCCTATACCATTTCTGCTACTTAAATAAGGTAAGTAGTATGTAATATTTATAGTTAAATAAATAAATAAATAATTTCGCTCTTTTCCTTCACTGTATTGTTTACTTGTGTTAAACGTTAATGTCATATATCTTAAACTTACAAGGGAACCTCGTGAACTGTAAATCGCAGATTTTGATGAAACTTTGTCAGTTTGTACACTCCATGGAGTGTTACTCAAGGACGCTTTCCGTCGCTGCGGAACTTCAACTTTAGGGGAAGCAATTCACCCTTGTAATTTGGCCCAAATTTGGTTTTTTTCTGAATAAGTTTTTACCGGTAAGAGATAGAAAAAAAGTTTCAATGGCGGACTTATACCGTTTAGTCAGCCCTTTCGATTGGTATCGATATTTATATACGGGGTATTCCAATAAACCCAATAAACGCGGAATGACGTATGTTGTGCTTATTTTATCGAATTTCAGAAATCGGTTGTAATGGCCTTTTTTATGATGAAATAGTCACTAGAAAGGTAATTTAAAAAGTTATACAGTTTAAATTCAGTTTATATAGTTTTGCAGTGGCAGTAGCTAACATGGTTTGTATTAATCCAGCAAATATTATTCATCTGCTAATACTTTCATATAATTAATGAGAAACCAAAAACACAAAATAATCCCAGTGAAATAGAATTGCATGATGCGGTGAGAACTCTAATCGATACAAGTGTTCGCGAAACAACGTTCGCAGTAGGAACAATTGAAGAATTAGAATTTGAAGATATGGATCGTCCTCGAGTTATTAAAATAGCAGTTGAAGGCGAGCCTTAAGGGTCCTACGACTTAGAAGATGCCGAAGAAGAGTATGAGGAGACATACGCTTTGGAAGATGATAATATTACTTCGGATTACAAAAGGAGAGCTGTTGAGTTTTGGACTGATTCGAAATCAAAGCGACGATCGTTAAGTTCTGTAAAAAGTAAATTTATTGAAGTGACATCGGTTCAGTAGCTGTACAGATGGGAAAAATACATAGAAAGGAGTGGAAGGAATAGGAACAAATGGCTGGCACAATATACGTCATGCCACGTTTCGCGAGGTTCCCTTGTTAGTACTGACCTGGCGCGCAGACGAAAGTTGACCGCTCCAGTTATTACTGACAACAATAATTTATTGTGGAGTTAATGTTCTAGTCTACCAAGACAATTTTTTTCGGCCAATTAAAAGCGTTAATGAATAAAATGAGTAATTTAAAAGAAAACTATTGAAGATGGATATAGACAATGTTACAGCAAATCGGCGCAGAATTTAATTCTACACTCGGCAACATAAAAAAATAGAGGATGTTCTATTTGAAAAGAATTAGTTTTGCAGTTTTTAAAATTCTTTGATATGGTCACCAATTTTTCACATTGTATGATACGATGGAAACCTTTTATTGCAATTTGATGAGACAGTGTAGAGCTTGATAGTTTTAAGATTGGTGACGACTGGCACTTAAAAGCAAGTGAAAAATAATCAATTATGGACAAGAGTGTAAATGTTGAAATTTTCACCAAAAAAAATGTAATATTTTAGAGACAGTTGAAGATAGGAAACGTCATAGAATTTTATGCTAAATACAAAAATGTAATAATCTATAGGGTGCTCCAATTAAAATAGTGAAGTTCATTGCGACTTCCAGTTAATTTAAAGTGTGAAAAGCTTGAAAAAGAGTAACTGCAAAATTATTATGAAACACAATTTTTTGAAGCTCAAGAGTTTGGTTAACCAAAAAAACTTCTAACTATCCAGAACTCTTTGGAAAATCTTGTAATCAGAAGTAAAGTAAAAGATTTTCTTCTTGTAATTTACATGAATATTTTGCAATATATTTTTGAATATTTGCGTTGGAGTATGGGTCTACCAAACGCTTACATGGAATTCATATATCCAGAAAACAATCAACAACGTCACCATTGCCGTAAGCAGGTGCAGGAGGCTGTGTTGAAGAAATTACGGTGCAGCATGATTCTATGATTATACGCAAGATTAATTAGACCCATGATAGTATACGGAGCAGTGGTATGATGGCCAAAGGTACAACGGGCGGAGCTGGCCAAAATGCTAAGTGGCATACAAAAGCCGGCTTGTCTACGGGCTAATAAGATCCACATCTACTACCATGATGGAAGTAATTCTAAACCTACCAATCAATATATACTTACGCACAAAGAATCGCTAGATCTGGCAAACAGACTCACCAGTTACTTGTAACAGTCAATCATCGATAAGCAAACCGCACGGTGCTGATCATTACCAAATACTAGATGGTCTTGAGGAGACACCCATTTGTTTTTTTTTTTTTTTTGGTGAGATATTAATAAGTTACTTTGCCGAAAATGGTCTAGGCATCCTAAACCGCGGAAACAAGCCGACTTTTGTAACGGCTAGCCGTGCAGAGGTTATCGATATCACCGTATGCACACTTCGCTGCGCGATGTGGGTCAAACAGTGACATGTGTCGGATGAGCCTTCCCTCTCTGATCATAAGTATATAAGATTTGACATTGACATATCGCAAGTGAGTACGATTTTGTACAGAAACTCTATGAACGGGACGCTTATCGGGAGCGACTAATTGAGGAATAAGGGCATTACCCTAAAATAATTAAAAATGCCGCCGATGTTGAGGTTTTAGCTGAAGGCGTACAGAGTGCAATAATAACCTCGTACGAGCCTAGTTGCCCCATTAAAGTCAAGGCAACCAACCGAGAAACACCTTGGTGGACCAAGGAGTTGTCTAACCACCACTACCAGACAACTTTATAATAAAGAGAGATGATCCGGTTTATGGGACCAACATAAAGCATCTCTGACCAGATACAATTGCTCTCTGAGAAAAGCGAATCGAGAGTAGTGGGAAAAATTCTGTCACGAACTAAAGAATGTCCCTGAATGCTACAGAAATCGAAAAGTTCTTGCAAAAGAGGGACCTACCAGAATAGGGTCTCTGAATAAGCCTAACGGCGGGGTAGCCGACACTGAGAAGCAGGTTTTCCAGCACCTCCTTGAGGTGCACTTTCCGGGCTTTGAGATCATTCAAATTCAGTTTGGGGGGGAATGTAAGCGACTGATACCTTCACAGATACCAGATCCGCCACCATTTTCCAGGCCGAAATTATTGCCATCCAGACTTGTGCTGAGGGCATTACAAACTGCCTACGCAAGAATGGAAGAGTAGAAATCATCTCCGACAGCCAGGCTGCCCTCAAAGCTTTGCGGAGGGAGATGGGTACCAGGTCACTCTGGGATCAGAGGCAATGAAATAGCTGCAACGTTAGCAAGGGACGCCAGCGAGCTGCCGTTTGTGGATCCAGAACTGACGTATAGTAGCTCATACAGCAGCATCAAAACGTTTGTCAGGTCCCAGCTTGCTGCTAGGCACTGTTGCTTTTGGAATGGTCTCCTCGAGGCTAAACACTGTAAATCCCTAGCGCTTCAACCGGATGAGAACAGGGACAGACTGAGATTACTAACAGGAATCTTAACTGGGCACTGCGCAGTAAATAAACACATGTACCGCATGGGGCTAGTGAACTCTCCCCTGTGCAGGAAGTGTGGGAGGGCCGAAGAAACTTCTGCTTACCTCCTTGTCAACTGCCCGGCCGTGAACGGGGAGAGGCGGACGCACTTTCGGGTCCATCGGTTGGACGAACTCACAGTCAGTAAATTAACTCTCAACCAGATTGCGAACTTTTATGATAGTTTGCAACTTGAGTGAAAGGGCTAACATGGACATGGGGGCACAATAAGTATTTCTGGTCGAGTTGCCTTCTTCGGGTTTACACCCACCCATGGACAACAAAAAAAAGACACCCATTATAAGAATGCGAACTTCTGCTTACCTCCTTGTTAACTGCCCGGCCGTGAACGGGGAGAGGCGGACGCACTTTCGGGTTCATCGGTTGGACGAACTCACAGTCAGTAAATTAACTCTCAACCAGATTGCGAACTTTTATGATAGTTTGTAACTTGAGTGAAAGGGCTAACATGGACATGGGGGCACAATAAGTCTTTCTGGTCGAGTTGCCTTCTTCGGGTTTACACCCACCCATGGACAACGAATACGAACTGATTCGGTTTAGAAATATAAACTGAAGTGGAAGTACCATATTATGAAACAGATAAAAAGGACTGGGAGAAATGCCCTGTAATAGAAACGAACTTGATTTGGAATATGGCAACACTAATTTGCCACCCGTTCTTTTTTACAATTAGTCGAAATATCAATCTTCAAATGTACTGTGTATGAGTCACACACAACATTGAACGGTTTGCCGAAAAACATTTTCTTTTTAATAATGTAAGCCTGGAATGCTAAGCAACCTATTCTGTATTTGGACATTCTTTTATCCGATTTGATTCCTGTAAGCCAAGTTTAAGTAAACGAACAGCAAAAATGTATTCCTCAAATGTAGAAATTTTATTTATTTATCTAGGTGTTCTATAATTTCATTCAAAACTAATAAAAGTTTCTTGTTAATTTTGGTATAAATGACACAATAATAATAAAATTCGTGTATTGTTTGTCATACCTTTACCAATAAGAAAAGACATTTTTTTACGACATTTTAAGATATAAAATCTATATACATATACGTATATCTATATACAACGCATATGCTTTTAATGTCGCAAAATGAAAGTTACACATATCTACTATATACTATATACTAAATATTTTGGAAGCACACTACACGCAAGCGCTTACACCGAACCATAGAGAGGGCGGTTATACTCCAGACGCAAGAAATAATTGATGGGGCATTGGTGCGAGATGATGCACAATCTGAAATATTACGTATTTATAAATCAAACCGTATCCTTTGATAGGCTGACAATGGAATAAAAGATAACATATCATACACGGCAAGTTGGCTACGGTAAAAAGTCGATAGCGGTGAATACAAATTGAATTTAGTATGAAGAAGTTAGAACGCGCTGCATTACATCATGAATATATGTACCCAGGTGAAGAGTGTTGATGTATGAGTGTTCGCCTTTTCTCTAAATCTTATTGTCGTTTATATTATCACTGAAATTTTATTGTTATTGCTTATATAATAGATGGATTCAAGAATACATCTATTATAAAATAATTCGTTTATAGTTATAGTGTTTATCTAGATAAAACACAAATGGGTACTGAATTGTACATGAAATAATTAATACATTTTTCCAGTGTAGAAGTGGACCAACACCAGTGGCTTGCTTAAAAATAATATAGTCCATACTCTAATAGTTAGACTAAAACGATTAAACTAACAACAATTTTGCCAATTCACGAAGGAATGTCTTGCCCAAATACATCTTTTATGACTTATCGTCTCATAGTTGCAGTTTCTAATTCCTTCATAAAAGTTTGCGCAACAAGAAATTTAGTAGCGTTTTCAAGATATCATATCAAATTACATATGGTTATTAGCAACTTAACTTTAATAGTAAATATTATACAAATAACGGCACTTTGGAACACAGGAGGCACCGCAGAGAGAAAAAATGGGCAACAGGGGTGTAAAATACAGATTTGAGATCCTATAATTATATCGCTCATATTTTTTGCTAATTACTGCAGGTGCAATCTGACTTTGCATAATAAGATTATATCCATTCTATCTCTTAAGAGGAAATTTGGACTTAATTTTGATGGTGCCACACTCTCCTTGCGTCTTCGCATTGCGCCGTACATTCTTGTTAGCCTTTGATAATAACTTCATCTAAAATTATTTTTGTTCACTTGACCATTTTCTGGAGATATGTAAAAGTACAGTTTGTGCTCTCTAAATTCATATCGAAAGAATAATGTAACAGTAATTTGTCGTACTTTTTCATTGATAAAACCTCAATTAAAAGATGTTGGAGAATAGGTGACCTAGCAGGCCATTATATTGAACCACCACAATCAATCTAGGTGTTTCGAAAATCTTCGCCTAGCCATTCTCTAACGATAAGAGCATATTTTAGGGAGCGGGAGCACTATCGTGCATAAGCAGCATATTGAGTCGCACATTCAATGTTATTACTAAAATTTACCGGTTTCTGGATTTTTACGAAATATCATATACACCCTTAAAAAAATGTGGTAAAATTACCCCAAAAATAGGTGCAACTGGGCTACCTCCTATTTTCCAAAAAGTGGTAAAATTATCCCAAAAATAGGAGATAGCCCAGTAAAGTCGGGGTAACTTTACACCTATGGGTGTAAATTTACCCCAAAAATAAAAGGTAGCCCAGTTGCCACCTATTTTTGGGGTGATTTTACCAATTTTTTTTAGGGTGTCCAGAGGTTACGGTCATCCCAAAATGCCCCTCCTTACACAACCCTTCTTTTTTATTTTCTATCTCAAGAACGAAATATTTGAGAACATTTCTATTTAATATTTACATTAGGTATCCTTAGAAGATACGACAGCAAGGTTTTGGTTAAAAAGAGGCTAAGGGTTAGCTGAGTTGACTCTTCTAATTTTTTTGGTTTTAATATATTCTCGAAAAAGACTCCGGCGATTTTCTTTGAAATTCACACATTTGGTATATTTGGTACAAGCTTCTATTTTCCTATGTCACTTCTTTTCTCAAAGTTATCTGAGGACGGTTTTACTCTTATGTTTAATGTCAATATGCTCATATCTATGTCTTCATAACGGTTGGATGCAGGCATTCTTTTTGTAACAAAAAATAATCCTCTAATAATGCTAACAATAAGAAAAAAACGTCAACAAACCTTTTACGAAACGAGCATATTAAAAATTGGAACACGTGGATAAGGAAACTCGTTTAAGTGTTTCACATCAGATTATTTGTTTCATGATTTCATACATGTTAATGTTTGTAATTTTGAATACGCTCCTTCTGCAAAAGGTTCGTGGAAACTTTTTTCCTATTTTTAGCATTACCTACTGAGGATTAATTTTTGTTAGGAACCATTTTTGCTACATCTAACGGTTACGAAGATACCATAACGTACATACATGGCTCATATTTATTTATTTATTTATTTAGATTTCTACAACAATGAGACGAACCCAGAGAAGTTGTAGCTCAGGTACACATAGAAAAGAAAAGAAAAATAAATACTAGAAAAGTACGATCTATCAAGAAGTAATTAACATCTTGTAGAAAGCAAGATTGAAGCAGGTTATGGTGAAAATGTTATTATAGCTAATTTACTAAAGTTGATCAAATAAGTTGCGGATAATTTGAGTTTTGAAAGAAGTTAAATCACAGTTAAATATTTCAAGAGAATTGGAAATATTGAGTTGCTTATTGTAAGTGCGCATGAGTCTGTTAATAAGAGAGTTCTGAAAGGAGTTGATATGACACAAAGGCAAGTGAAACAAAACAACGTTACGGATATGACGAAGAGGAATACAAAAGAAAATCAAGGAAACCAGAGTAGGGCAGTCAATACTGTTATTAAGAAGTTTGTGCAATAATACTAAATCCGACAGTAACCTGCGCTTACTCAATGGCAGATTTCGAAAGTGTTTACATGCAACGAAGTAATTATCAAGAAATTGACCTAACTTATGACATAGAAATCTAATAAACTTTCGCTGGGCGGATTCAAGCATGCTAATATAGGCGGTATACTGCGGACTCCACACAACAGACACATATGTATATGTGTATGTATATGTGTATGCATATGTGTATGTATTTTTAAGCAGAGAGGACGAACTTATAGCCGCCACTAACCATCTCGTCTCGAGCAAACCCTGACAAGATGGCCTTCCCCTATCCGTCACCTCGGGGACGCGCTTGGTCCCCCAACCCCCAAGAACAGACACAGAAGATATAATCGAGTTTATATATGCAAAATAGGAAGATCTGAGGCACGCAAAGGAAGACAAATTTCTGGATGTTCTTATAATAAAACTAAATAATTTGGTACATTTACTAACGATATATTGCACGTGGTCACAATATACCAGTTTAGTATCCAGCAAGGCACCCAGATCTTTAATTTGGGACACCTTGGTTAATATACATCCGTTTAAGCCAAACGAAAATTGAAATTTAGAAAAGTTTCTAGTGAACTGCATAAAATTGCATTTATCGAAATTTAAAAAATGTTTATTTTCTAGGCAGTAATCACACAATCTATAAAGATCCTGCTATAGCTCGACACAATCCATTATCGACTGCACAGGTTTAAATAACTTTAAATCATCAGTGTATTAAAGGAAGCACGAGTTTTTGAAGCCCTTGGGTATATCATTGAAATACAGGTTGAAAAGTAAAGGGTCCAAGACATGAAGCATAAGAGTAAAGCCCTCCTTAAAGTAAAGTATAAAAGTGGCATGGGAAAATAGAAGCTTGTACCAAATGCAGCAAAAATGTAAATTTCAAAGAAAGTCGTTTTCGAGAATATATCCCAAAACCAAAAAATTGGAAGAGTAAACTTATCTAACCCTTAGGCTCTTTTTTAGCCAAAACCTTGCTGTCGCGCCTTATAAGGATACTTACCGCAAATATAAAATATTCTTGAGATAGAAAAAGAAAAAGAAGGATTGTGTAAGACACATTTTGGAGTGGCTGTAACCCCGGTATATAATGTTTTCGGAAAACTTTCCAAAACAGGTAAATTTGATTCTTTTAATATAGTTCATGGATCATGGACGTCGTACGTGGTCGAGGCGTAAAATTTATACTTATTTGAGCCCCTACAACCTCCATCATGCACCGTTGATCTCCTTGTTAGACCTAAAAGTCTAAATTGTCAAAAAGAACATTTTCATTTTTAGTTCAGTTTGATATCTGCCCTAGTTCTATAGATATCGTTAAAAATGTATTTTAGGGGTGTTTATTTTAGGGGGCCGTGGCCTCCCCTTAGAAGTGAATATCAGCAGCTAAAAAAATACGGGTCGATTATTTGTTACTTCTCTGCATGCCTGCAAAATTTTATCAAAATAGGAAGTGACCAATTGGGTGATTGCTTTTGAGTGAATGAGAAACGAGAACTTCAAGCGGAGAGCGTTTCTCTGTGGGATGCATTCATTCAGTTGCCTATTTGATTAATATTATTTAATAACTTTAATTATCGATATAAAATTTCATAATAATAATAATAATAATAATCTTTATTTTAAACTATGGTAAACCATACAAAACAACGTCAGACAGGAACAAAAGATAAACTAATTAGAAATTATAAGCATGTACGATATGAAATACTACATCTCTACAATACTAACTTGCAAGATAATCATCAATGCAGTAGCATGAAAATGAAAGTAAATGGGATTTAACCCTACGTTTAAAACATTTAAAAGAGTTAACTTTTACATCAGCTGGTAACTTGTTATATAATAGACATCGCAAGTTTGATATTTTTTTTTGAAATAAGGTTGTTTTATGAGCTGGTGGTAATAGGTAGTTCGATTGCCTAGTACCGTATTCATGGGAGGCATCAGCAGAGAACTCCGATCTGTGACTGTGTACGAAACACACAACTTCCATAATATATGAGTCGTAGAAGGTTAAAATCTTTTGATCTATAAAAGTTTTTTTGCAAGACTCGCGAGACGATAGCCCAAATATAATGCGTAGAGCACGCTTCTGCAATAAAAATACTCGATCAGCACCACCACCTGAACCCCAATGAATAATACCATACGTCATTATAGAATAAAATTTTGAATAGTAATACGATTTAAGGACATGAATATTACAAGATCTCTTTAAGTTATAGAGAACATAGCACATTCTAGATAAATCAGTGCAGAGCTTGTCAATGTGACTATTCCACTTCAATTTCTCATCAACAGTGACTCCAAGTAACTTAGAGCATTTGTCCAACTGAATAAGATTACCACTAAGACAAAAGTTATCGATGTTATATTTTTTAGTATTCTTAAACAAAATACACTTATTGTTAGTTTTGTCAGTGTTATGCAAAAGGTTATTGTTAGTTAGCCAATTGCACAGGCGACTGTAAAGACAGTTTGTAGTATCAAACAAATGTGAGACAGTGGTAGAACTGACCAGGATATTAATATCATCCGCATAAAGGGTAGCGTTAGTAGCACACTCCAACTTCACAGGGAGATCGTTAATAAAGATAGAAATAGTGTTGGTCCTAAAACTGAGCCCTGAGGCACACCCTTATTAACTTCACGTACGTTAGATAAATGATCATCGATTACTACTGTTTGCGAACGGTGAGATAGATAGCTACTGAACCAAGAGGAATGCCTCTAATTCCATAGTTTTGCAGCTTCTTAATTAGGATATTATGGTCGACATTATCAAATGCTCTCGACAAGTCATAAAACATAGCAAGACATAGTGAATTGGCATCAAGATTAGACGAGATCTGACTTACAAATTTATACAAAGCAGTGTTTATTGAGTGATTCGGTCAAAATCCTTGCTGGCATATACTAAATAGGTGAAATCTGTTAAAATAGGCAGTTATCATTTCATTCATTAAAGATTCGTAGATTTTAGAAAATGTGGATAAAATGTTAATTCGGCGATCGATAATTATTAAGGCAGTTTGGGTCTCCCTTTTTGTAAACTGGAATTATTTTAGATGTTTTTAAGAGTGAAGGGAATATACCACTAGAAAAGGAGTAATTTATTAGATATGTCAGAGGCGGTAGAATTCTCTGTACACATTTCTTAACAATAAAAGAGGGAATACCATCATTTCTCCCAGTCATTGAATTAGGTAATTTGTTAATTACACTAAGTACATCACCTTCAACAATCGGCGCTATAAAAAAACAGTTTGAGGCTTGTGGAAAATCATTATCATGACCACTAGTGGATGGATGTCCTAAGTCATACGCTCTTGTAAATGCATCATTAAAAGAGTTGCAAAGCTCACTTAGATTATCAGTGTCAGGCAGTGTTCTCTCATTCCGGACATTCGAATTACTTTTGATAACATTCCAGACAGCTTTGGACATATTTTTACTTGATAATATGTACTGATCATTGTTGTTTCTTTTTATTACATCAATAGCATGTTTGTAATTTTTTTTTATAATTTACAAATATATAAAATAATACACTTGGAATGAATCAAAATTTTAAATTTGTTACATTTGTATGCGTTCCAATAACGTTAATGCCTTATCAGCATATATGCGAGCACACACACCGGCAAACATACACAAATAAACGACCATTCCATTCGTCCATATGTTAAATGAAGCGTAGGAGATGAGCTCGCGCACTGATCCATCTTCCGCGACGGCGCCCCGAGTTCGAGCCCCGCCAAGAACCTACTTAATCAAAGCGCCGTGCCGCCTCAAAACAAATGCGATTTTTCTTTCTCCTCGTCTTTATATATAAAAGGATTTTTTGCCGTTGGCCGCCCTACCAAAACGCTGCCGCCGCCGCCGCCGGAATCCGTAGCTGTAGAGAGATAGAGTGCAGGAGAACAGTTCCCTCCATTGTAACCACGTAAAGCCGACGCCGTACTGCGGACCATACTTAGTTCTTCGCCCTGGTAAATAATTTATCACCGGCTTGGAGGTGGAGGGACTGGAAACAGCGTCGGAGAGGGGGCGGGGGAGAACTTTTCGTTTTTATTCTGTGTGTTTTAATGCGCTCTGTCGGATTGAGGACTCGGCGACGATGCTGATGGGGAGGCGGTGGTGATAGTAGCGAAACGTACGCTATGCCGATGGTGGCGGTAACATTGATATGGCGGTGGCATCAACATTAGATGCGCTATGTACGAGTGACAGTCTTTAGCTTCGTCTGCGATCCTTCCGTGTTTGGCGCTCCAACGTTTTCCGCCCCCTATTTTTACACACAAACACACGAAAATGGCAAAAAAACGGAACGACATCATTCATATACGCCTCGGGAAAGTGTATTACGTATACGTATATAGAAAAAAACAGCTTGCCTTTCCTATGTATGCTTTTATGTTCAGAGCATCGCATCGTCGTGGCGGTGGTATTTTTCAAACCGTAGCTCGAGGAACAAACGTCTTTCATGCGGCGTCTTTAATCTCCCGTTTAATATTTCATGTTTTTTGCCGCGATGCTGAAAAACACACGATAATTGCCATCGACTAATGTCCGCGGCCGGTAAGGACATTTATATTGATGCACCATAAAAATGCTGAATAAATGGGATCGAATAAATTTCCAGGTTCGTCCGCTGCTTTGACTGGCGTCCGCAATAGCCGCGTTATATTTATTATTGTTTTCTCTCTCTCTCTTTCTCTCTCTTCTTTCAATTTTTCTGTATTCCTACGCTTTCTATTCCTTCTGTGCGTCTCAGCGCGGTGTAATTATTGTTTCGCCTGTGATTGCTATTTAATTACACTTAATTCGAGGAGCTGAAATATGCACGTGTTATTTTATAATTTAACTACTCTAACATTAAACCTTCATGGGACTTCAGTGTCCAATTAGACTTCTATTTAATATATACAATGCATTAAACTTAATGCTTGCGTTAATGACAAAAGAATGATAATTAAGGAAATTGAATGACATTAACCTAATAGTAAGATGAAGAACCCCAGCGCTCCGCAACCCTTTCTTAACTTCGGCACACGTAAACCGTTTGCAGTATTTTTGCGGCACACCAAAAACGATAATAATAAAAAAATGAAAAAGTAACATTAAGTTAAAGATACACATTCGTTAGGTACATTAACTTATACATAAAATTAAAATATTTACATATAATAAACAATATGTAATTCATAAGTTTTGACTTATTATTGTCGATTTACGATACCTTCAGAGTCAATGGTTACAGTTAGTGTGATACCTGTGATTGTTTCAAAGAGCACAATAGTTTTTTTATGTGGCTGGATATTTGAGACAGTAACTCGAAGTTCTTGGTCAAGGTCCTTCAGGCACGATAATTTTTCATTAAAACGCACTGAAAAAATTTATTCGTACCGATGAGTTGTAGAAAATGCCAACAGCACTTCTAAAAATTTCAATTTTAGTGCGCCGTCATGTTTTAATTCAAGAGATATCTCTCGAATCTGTAAGAACAGTGCTTCTGTAGAATTTTTAGAAAGCATTTTAAATCCACTCATTGATCCTCGCGCTAACTCTATTTGCCATAGTTCAAGTTTCTGCTTAAAACCGTTTAAATTGGTGTAGCATGTTAATAAATTTTCAATCCGACATTGTATTTTTTATTAAGTTTATTGAAGTGCTCTTGGTCTTAGCTCAAGCCCACCTGGGACGACTCGACGATTCTTTAAATTTTGAACGAAAAATCAGACATGCCGTCTTTTTTGAGAAAGCCATGACTTTTTGTTGTCAATAACCCTTTTTAGTAACATACTGGTACATTGTGAATGGAAATGATACTTTACCTGAGGCAAAATTGACAAACTCAAAGTAGACCGATTGTTCTGTAATTTTTCATAACTTCATAACGTTTGATTCCGAACGATTTTTCTTAGTAGATACTAACTAGTATCTAGTAATACTAAGAAACCTTTTCTGTTGCAGCATACTTTACCTGAAACTAAAATAGTTTTTGCTCATCTGTGAACCTGCCTGATTTAAAAAAATCAAAATAAACTAAAAGTAAGTTTCAGACCAAACAGAGCTTATTTCCCAGATATGAAATTCCTACTTATTTTTTTTTTGATGATGTAAATAATATTTGTAACCATATAATTATAATATGTTAAATTATATTCTACATTCTCCACTAATACCAAGTAAAACTAATCTACGAATTTGAAATAAATGTTACACAGATTCATGAATAGTTTTTTTACTTTTGGAATATATAGGAATAGTGAAAATTTGCACAAGTTATAGGTCTTGCATCGTGGCACACCTAGAGTGACTTCATGGCACATTAGTGTGCCACGGCACACCGGTTGCGGAGCACTGAAGAACCCGAATCATTTCTTTTATGTGCAAATGCATGTCATGAAATTTTTGAAAACAAACAAGTTTTTAATAATCAAAAAACGCAGCATAGCTATTTTAGAAGGGTCGAACTTTGCTTGTAGTTCAATGGCCTATCTAGGAGGCAAACGACTTCTCAACAAATAAAATATATCCATTAGCTACTGAAGGAAGAAAAATAAAAAACATAAGATTATGGGCTAATGCTGGACAGATTTGCCACGGCCTTCCACACTAAGGTGCTAGCGATCCGCCATAATGCCGAGACACCTCAGCAGGAGCCATTGAAGAACGATATAGGTATTGCCTTAAAACCCTTAATAATCATAGATTCACTTCAGGTTTGATACTTCACTACCATGGTGTACTAGAAGCCATTACAATTAAGCACGAGCTGACACTCAAATAAGTCAAAGGTCATAAAAGGAACCCGGTTAATAAAACTGCCTATGAGGTGACGGGAGAAGTTTTGCATTTTATTTACACTGGGCACGATTCTATCCTCCCTATTTCATCGGCTACATTCAATACTACATCAGTTGATGGGGATCTATGACCTCTTGCTCTATATGAAACACCTGTACACGTTTTAAAAAAATGTCCAGAGCTTGATCAACTTAGAGGCTTCATCCTGGGAGAAATCTGATCTACCATGGCCAATATCGGCTGCTATAATGCTTGAGTTTATCTAGTGGCGGTTTGCTCGCATATACTGTAGGTGAGTGGCGGTACCTTGGAAACCTAGCTCAATGGATACAGTCAGAGTGCGCACACTTCTCAGAATATGAAGTCGTAGATACATAAACTAAACGTGATATTCATGAAAGGGATTTTGTTTTAGAATTCGTTCATATCTCTCACTAATTCCTATCTCATCACTAATTTCCTTTTGACTAAAAGTAAGATTATCTGTTGCTACCATTGATTCGCATTGTGAATGTGGTGAGGTAGATACAGCAGGGAATGTTTTATTTGAATGTCCACTCACTAATGACTGGCGGTCGCGTATGGAAGTTAGGTCATTAGCTAAGTGGTTAAAATCATGTTAAAAATAGATATTAGAGATAACGAGTCGGTCGAATGGTGGAGTTTTTTTTGTAATGCTGCTACAGAATTAGATAGGTTACGGCACGATATTTAGATAGTTAACAGAGTAGTGTGTATTTATAAATGAATATTTTATACCTTTAGTGGTCTGAATTAGTGCGAATTAATTATTGTGAATAAATTATAGCTTTTAGCATAGCTAGGGTATATAAACAAATATTTGGACCTCATAGACCGCACTATTTTAGCGCTCATTTGCCTTCTCCAATATAGTAAATACAATAAGATACCCAATACTACGAAGCTACTGCTAGATGCTATATTTAAGAGTAAATTGAAGATTTTCTTGAGGGGGAGCTGGTCAGGGTTTCACAAAGTATGTAGTAAGATACCGTACATACGAAAAGAGAGACGCAATGTTAGAATATCATGCTGCTGGAAATAGGTTTAGAGTTACATTAGGCTGTTACAATAATGTATATAATTTAATTAAAAACCAGGTTGGGTTGAAAAACAAAATTCTTTTCTGAACCTCGCCTTGTGATTGGGTACTTCCTTTAAAATACTAATAGTGCCTTCCTTTTTTTTTGTCTTCTGGATATTTCTATTTGGAGGTGGGTGTATATTTATTCAACTGTGTTTTTCTAATTACTATTAAGTACCTCCTACGTCGAATTTATGTTTTGTTGTATGATTATGTACATAGTATGTAAGGGCTTCCAATAAAGACTATATATTATTATTATTATTTAAAATATAAGTCTTTAATTTAATTACTCTTTGTTCAAATAATTAGGATTAAGTTATTGTTAAGTGATAGAATAGGTACTGCTGTTATTTTGTTTGCTTTTAGATCACTACGCTGGTCTATCCTGTTTCAATTTCAAACTCATGGTGTAAAAAATGGAGCAGCTGTTTCTAGACGGCATGGCTGTCGGGGTTGAGGAGATGTGGAAGCTGCTTCTTCCAAACTCAGAAGGATAATAGTAATTTGCCGGCTATCAGTAAGAAGGTCTGGGACTTCTTCCCAGAGCCTTCTCCCAGAGTAAAGAGTTTTCCATGGTTTTTCCTTACTCCTTGGCGAATGTTGGGAGATAACTGAAGTCGGTCCATGGGCTCAAATGTAACTGATAGCTGAGCGATTTACAATAGACTGACGATTATGTGAACTAATCACACTTTTGGTTGGAATCCAACATAGAACAGGTCGCCTCGCATAGTATATTTAGCTGAAGGATGAGGTTATATATATCAATAGCAAATAAGCAATCGAACACCGGAGTTTATTTGACTTTTATAACATTTTTGCGTTTTTTTCATTTGTTTCAATATTGTGTCATGATATTTTATTTAAAAAAAGCAGAATCGAATACAACTCCACAATACATGGACAGACTTAAGTTTGTTGTAGATTTTCGGTCCCCAGTAATACACATATCTTTACGAGACTTGAATCCTGTGATATGGGTTTCTGAGATTATTTTTATGTATTGTATCATATATGTGATATTCTCCATTCGCAGGAAACTGGTGATGATGGTCCAGAGAATACTTTAGAGGAGTAAATATGTACAGTGACGGTAGGGTCAGAATTTTTTTGGTTTTGAAGTGCTCTCGACAACTTTCATACTTTCCATTGACAAAGGGCTCTAATAGCCGTTTTCTGAAGAATGAAGACTATTGGCGGAAGGTGACGTAGCCTAGAACAGAATACCGTACATGAGCCTACTCTGAGAATTTGCGTAGTAGGTCGTTTTCGGCGCTTCATGAGTTGCTGTACATTTCTTTCTTTTTTTCTATATATCGCAGATGAAAGCTTCGTCGCCATCTCCTCAATATGGGTCTTCCAGGACAGCTTACTATCCAGACTTAAGCCTAAGTACTTCATAGATCTCGTCGGCGAAGGATCATTCACAGCACAGAACTTCAACTATTGAGTCTTTAGGATTTATATTTAATTCATTTGCTGGGAACTATTTTTGGGTATCATTCAGCACGGCTTCTGTTTTATTTTTCGGGTCGCCTCTAGAATCAAGTGTTATAAGGAACGAAATGTTATCGGCATGTAGTGCAGTCTGTGTTGAAGAGACATTGCAAGGTAAGTTATTGGTATATATGATGAATAATTAGGGCCCCAGAATTGACCTTTGCGGTATCCCTCGTCTTGAAAGTTCCAGCTCCACTTTTTTTATACCTCCTATACAACATATGCCTCCATAATGGTTTCAATCACTTCATGTGTCTTCGTAACTATAGATTTTCTTTGTCTGTAGCCATGCTGTTTCTCAGTCAAGCAATCATCCTCCTCGACGTATCCCATTAATCTATTCCCTATCAATCTCTCAACTTTCGATAAGCATGGCTGATAATATAATATCGATATTGGACGATTGTTATTCACATCATTTATATCTCCTTTTTCATTAATAGGCAATGGCTTTTAATTACAACGGAAAAACTCCCTCCTAGAAGCATCTATTTATTAATTTTGATAGCGGGGTTGGGATAACATCTATAACTTTTAGCAAAATATCCGTAGTTTCTTCATATACATCTTTGGTATGCTTTTTCTTAAGAATACTACTTACTACTGTAATTATTTATCTTTCATTCGTTTCTGCTAGATAAAAAGATTTACTAGTGTCCAACGTTAATTTAGATAGATAATTACTTGCTTCATTATTTAATTTAGTTTAGAACAGTTTAGTTGTTTTCCCACACTTACCAATAATACACATACTAACAATTTCGCCATGATTCTGTGATAATTTAACTTATTTTACAATTAAAGTATCATTATAATATAATTGAAACCCAGTGATGGAAAACAGAAGCCATTAGAGAACATTTTCCTGACACCGTGATCACAACCGTCTGAGTTCTGAAGGTAGAAGGTGATATATCGCAATATATACATCTATTTACTTTTGAGAGCCATATTCATACTGCGTTTGTACGCAAAAACCTATGCATCGACAATATGCACAACTTAATATGCATGAACTAATTACAACTTGGCATGCAGCTACCATAAAGGAGTGCGTATTGCCTTTAGCGCGCAACCTGCTGCCTTATTACGACGGCATCATCCGTATGTGTGCTCAGAACGCAAGAGCAACAAGATCCTCCGCTGACTGCCTGCAGGTCTTTGTCAATATGCGCCGTGAGACGTTCTGCTGCTGATTAAAATCATGAATATTTTAAAGTACGATGGGACGCTGTATCTTAATTACTGTAACGCGCGGAGGCGAATTTCCACTTCAGATATTCATTACACGTTCGTTAAACTCGGTTGATGATTACGTTTTACGTTCGCAGTGCAAACGCGATCAATCATCGGCGATGCTCTTTATGAATATACAAAGGCCGACGTGTTGGAAGGGAATTGCGGATTCTGCTGGAGCGGGAGCAAGGCGAAGACGCACCAGAGTCAGCTGTATACAATTATTAATTAATGAACGGAACCCTTTTCAGGCCGCGGAGCAAACTTATAGCACCAGCAGAAAGTTCGCCATCCTTAAATACCGATACCGCAATCCCCACAAACTGATTACTCAATTAATTTCACTTACCAAAATTTGCTTCAAGCACATTTAGGGTTATCACTGTTGTAATTCGTTTTGTAAAGTTTCTACGTTTTGCATTAGATAATGATATGGGGTTAATCATCTTCACCATCTTAAGACGAATAATCAGCGCTAGACATGTAGAAATTCATGTAATAGGTGGTTCAAAATGGATGGACTTCTATATAATACTAACTTCTATATAAATAAATAAGCTTGCTAAGCGCAGTGGTGCCTAATACGGGGTAATCCTATAATTGTAGTGACTTTTATTATTAAATCTTAGCGAATCATCCATTAATTATATATATATTTTTTTTCATTTATAGAAGAGCATGTCCAGAATGTGTTGCTTCAATATACTTTTAGAAGTTTGGATTTAATATATTTGTACATAAGAAAAGGATTGAAGTTCATGTTTTATCAGATGCAGTAACAGTAGTGGAGATTAAGAAAAGACTATAGCTAGAGACAAGATAACAATTCGTGCTGTAATACCTGTAGTACTGGAGAGGAATCAATTTTGATGAGTCTTAAAAGATATCAGCACCTCTAGTATTACCAAGCTAAAACTCGTCTATTTTTGAACATATTAAAAGAGAAAGGTCATTAAAGCGTGGCTGTGGCTGTACAATGGAAAATGTTGTTTGAATATAATCACACCGACATAGCGAACAATGTTATATTTGAGACTTATATTGTTTTTTTAACAGAGCTGAAGCAAGTTCTAATAACCGGATCCATTCGATCTGTTCAAGCATGGTTTTCAACACCAGTGCTTAAAAGGTTTTCTTAGGTGCTGCTAATTTCACCATTTCGGTCTTCGGCCAATAATGCAGCATTCATTGCCATCCCAGGTTTCTGCACAAGCAGAATATATGTTTCGTAGTTTCGGTTTTGCATTCCCAAAAAATGACACAGTGATTATAAGTAATTTTGACTTACCGAGTTCGAATGATTTTTTGTTGATGTTTAGCAAATTGTTGGTTAGCTCTTTTGCTACCAGCTGTCCGGAAATTTCTGCTAGAAGCGATTTATCCTCTAATCCGGGTTATAGAAACGTTTAGAATGGATTAGCCAGCTGATTAACCAGCTCGTGCTTGTAAGAAAGTCTTAGCACTCCAAGCGTAACTCTGTTTATAGCAGTCAGATTTAGGGCATTACTCAGGCGTTCCTGTCCCTACTTGGACTGAAAGCTATTTGGTTTGAGAACACTCAGCTGTACTTAATTCTCAACGCAAATATAGACGTTAACATTTTTTATCCCTTTCCAAAGGTTTCCTCGTGTGCAGAAAGCCCAAAACTATTGAAAGTTGGCAGTTCAGATCAACTCGAACGCCTATACCAAGTAACCCTTGTAAATTTTGGTTCTCTCACGCTCTATTTCTCGCGGTTTGGTATTAATGCTCTAAATGGTTTCCTAAAATTAAAAATTACATTCAATTCTCTCACACACGTTCTGAGATCATTTAATTCAATACCTCTAGGCGACATTTAATTTAATACCTCTAGGTGACATGTTAGGTCCACGGTTCTAAAATTGCTCGATAAACTTCATCTGTAAATGCTGAAGATCTTCTCTACCTCCTGATGGAAGGGTCTATTATCTAGTATCACCTACAGTGCTGCAAGTTGGTTCCAAACAGGCTATTCTCTATGGTTTCTGCAGATTACCCTGTACCATCTTTCTTTTAATTTTGGCCTCCGTGCTGTGCATGCATAAGTGACCGTGGATTTTATAGTAGCTTAATATAACGAAAATATCTTTGGCTGTGGTCCCTAAGTTTTGATATTCGCAAGTTGTTGTTATGTCCATAATTATGTTTTCCTATAATACGATTAGATCTAACACTTAGGTGCAACTACTTATTATTCCCTAAGTGTTGCCAAGAAGTCATGGTTGATATATGGGCAATTTTATTTTTTTCGTTAGTTTCAGTTTAATTTTTAGTTAAAGTTTAATCATCTGATATTTGACCTCCTTGACTTTTTAGTATTGGTTTACCAAGCATACTTTCTTCATATTTATGAGTGACACTAATTGACCGATTTTCAAATTTTTGTTTTAAATACCAGTTGCTAACAATTACGGGTCATTTGTAAGCGATTTGGCAAGTTCCTATCATTGCACTTTATTACAATGGTGAGGTTATCTGTGTAAGCTTGGGCATTGAATTCTACATGTTGCATTTCTGCATTTTGAGCAGATCATCTATCATCAGGGATCACAACCTGAGTAGTAACACGTCTCCTTGAGAATAACCTCTCTCCGTTCCAAAGGGCTCGAGTTGGGAATTACGGAAATTCATATGTAGAATTGATTGAAACAGTACACAAAATTGTGCTGGTTGTTAGTATTACTACTCATATAATTATGTTTCTAAACTTAAATGTATACTAATTTTGTAATACTCTTTCGCAAAAATGAATAATGTAGATTAGATTATAGTTGGGATTGCTATATTCAATACAGGCCTATTTTCACTATGAGTTTTTCAGATCTATGATCCCCTTTGTAATAGAAGATGTTTCTCAATGTCCTCTACTTAATTAGAACAATAACACAGAAAATAGATTTTTTCCCTTCGTTATGGCAAAATCAGCATCTAGCATCTCTCACCTATCCTGCAGTGTACCACAACTCTTTGATCTGTTAAATACTGTTTTGCCTTAGTGTCCTAGCGTCTTTTCCCAGCACTCTTTGGACTTACTGTCCTTTCATTGTATTGACTTTGCTACTTGTAATGTCATAATGTCGAAACAAAGGCGGCTTTCAATAAAAACCTTTAAAGCCCTTCGTTTTATTTGTAACGCGCCACTTTGTTACATTTCACACCGGTTTGGTTGGGTGCTCAACTGTATAATATTACTATTAATCTTATAATAATTTACTGTATCATTTCCTAAATGATCAGGTAATTTGGCACGCCACCAATTCGAATCAAGTTTATTAAGCATTGGTAATATCCGATAATCTAGAAAGTATAGATATTCTAAATTGTTTAAATTTGAATTTTACAAACTTTTTAACGTCTTTATATACACGCGAGAAGAAAACAAAAGCGCGCAGCGAAGTAGATGAAGAGTTCTACATCTCTGTTTGTATTTGTGCTCTCCACTGCTGCGGTAATTAAAAGAACCGCCGCGTTTGGCACCGCATCAACCTAATTAATAATCGCGTTATTCCTGTTATTTATATTATACTGTCTGGCTTGCATAAATACCGTCAAAAGATCCAAGTGCAAAGTGCGATTTTTCAATTCCAACTAGACATTGGGGATATATTTAAGATCTTTGGCGCTGTCGCGCCACCTACATATTCTGGACTAACGAAAGGTATTAAATAGGGCGAACTAAAATTCAAACGATTATGAAAACGAGGTGGAAAAAGTGGGAGCTTCGCCCAATTGAGATATTTTCAAGACGGACGCTAAGCGTCTGAATTATCTCACAGAGTTTATATTTGAATTATATTTTGTTCTTTCCGACTTTTTTACCAGGAAGTTGTTAGTTTGAAATATTTATATATATTGCCACTATTTATATAAAATGCTGTTCTTTACTTCAGGTAATAATTAATAATAATCATAGGCTGCATTCGTTTCTTTATAATTAAGTATCTATTAATCTTTTAAGTTATTGGAAGAAGGCTTATTTATTTATAATATACATATTTATGCAAAAGATATTTTCTAACTACATTTTATAAAGAAAAGCTGCACTTCATAACTAAATACGTAATGCTAAATAACGCATAGAAAAAATATTCTGCAAAAAGCGTAATAACAAGCTCCTCCAAGTACAAACACATTATCTTCCAATTAGGTTTTAGTACTGCCTAGCATGTAACTGAAGGTCGTTCTTTTCTTATAAGTAGATATACACATGCAAAGAGTAGACTCTATTACTGCGACAATGTTTGTGGTAAGTTACAATTAAATGAATGGATAGTGGTTGCTAGTTTTTTTTCTTTTACAGTGGAATGCGTGCAAGGTATTCATTAACTGACGTTAATTTCCTGCAAAAAGTCTGAAGGATTGACTGATAGACGTTGGTCAAAAAAGTAATGCTATAGTAATGGTAATGTAATAAGCTCTGCACTGCACTTCTTGATGTATATGAATGTGATACAAGTAGTGATTAGGTTACCGTGAGGGCTGCACGAGGTGCTTCTCCTATTATGAATTTACGTTATATAGGACTTCTATTCCACTAAATATTGAATGAATAGTTTAATTTTAACTATTCAATGTATTACCTGCTTTTATGTCCATAGAGATAGTGATGAGATCGAATAACATGCATAATTTATTGTTTAATTGTAGATGACAACATTAAAGGGTATACGGACTCCTATTCTAGGTGAGCACACTTATTTGCAATATTAAAATTAACAGTGAAATACTATTCAGTATATTTTGGATTATCAAATTTCAATTTTAACTAAAAACAAAATTCAAATTTCCCGCCCCTCCCATATGTTAAATCACACCTCTCAAGATACCATCCTATACTTATAAAAAAGTCAATTTAAACTGCCATAACAGACAAAATAGCTAACCAAAAAATTTAGAAAATGCAAAACACTTATTCACACATTAGTTTTAACATTAATAATGCGAAATACTTTCAGTTACTATTAACATACACCTAAAGACACCTTAAAAGAGAACTCCTCCCAGCGACACACCAAATACGTTAAAGAAAAGATCCGTACGAACTGGAGCGCCAGCGTTACGATAAGAAACTCCTTGTAAGCATCCGTATCCTAGTACTCGAATAGCAAACACACAATTCCGACAAAAAGGTAGGTTAATCCAGAAAAATTCTTAACGTCTCTTCTATATATTTCTAACTCAGCTATAAACTCAATAATTTACATTGAAATTTCATTTACTTTCCAAGAGGATACGAAAATATAATTTAATGTCTATGAATTGACGAAAAAGTAAAACAATTTATGAAGAAATTTTTCATTAACAACACATCAACCCCTCATTCATCCGTTGTATGCTTCCACCAGTTATCAATAGCAGTGATCTCACTACGTGCCTGGTCTCTGTTCGTTATGGAGATTTTCACCTTGTTAGTGAAGATAATTTCGGGTGCCATGCTGGCCGTGGGCATTTGCAGCAATGGCCCGTCCAGCATCGTGCCCGTAGTATAAGTGTGCCCTCCCACCCTGAAGTTGGGATGCCACAGGTTGTTGGCTTTCAGTCTAAGGATCACATTCATTGTCTCCGCTCTCACATAAAGCTCCAGCGGGAGGAGGTCCACAATGGTCTCCAAAGAAGCTATCCTTGTGCTGTTAATTACACCAGTGATTCCCAGCAATGCATGTCTCTGGACAGCGGTTAGCAGCGTCACTGCGGAGTACACTTCTATCCTCCTCCAGCAGACTACTGTCCTGTATGTTATCGCTGGTCTTATCGCAGCAGTATATAGCTAATGGATTACTCTCGGCTTTAGTCCTAGGTTTTACCACCAACTCTCCTGCAGCACCAAAACAGTTGCGCATAAAAGATGTAAGATTGATTGGTCTGAATGATTTTGAACGGTAGTGTATGTCCTTCCCAGGTTTCAGAATGAACACAACCCTGGTATCTCTCCAGGCCTTGGGAATGTAGCCCAACGCGTGGCTAGCCCTACATATCTGCAACAGGGGTCCCATGATGTCTCCAATTGCCTCCTGCACCAATCTTGGAAACACTCCCTCTGGTCCCGGAGATTTATACGGTTCAAACGATTCAACTGCCCGTCGAACAAGATGAGGTTTGAAAATATCGTTTGATTTTCTCCACTCGTCCTTAGACGCCCTCCTCACCGCGACTGATTAGTCTGTTTCACCGAAGTCCACCCTCTCCGAGCCGGGAACGTGCGCGCTGAGAAGGTACTCAAGGGTCTCCTCCGTAGTGGATGTGAACCTCCCGTCCGGCAGCTGAATGGACCTCAGTGTATTAGAAGAGTCCTTCTTTAGAATCCTGTGAAATCTTACCATGTCAGGACACCGTCTATGTCCTTACAGAAGTTTCGCCAGGCCTTCTTCTTTGATTCTTTAATTCTTTTGTTATAGGTACCTAGTTTAGTCTTATAAGCTTCCCAGTGTCCCGTTTTTTCGCCTCCATCGATCCCTAGAGTCATTAATTTTAATACGAGAGACATTAAACCTCTGCTCCCGAATAAGTACCGATCTCAAGGAAAGTGAAATAAAATAGTTCAGTGATCGTACAATGGATATACTTCAATATACCTATCATCACGGAGATATTTTTAAAACCTATTATTAGCGCAATAATTGTATATACACAAAACTAAATAAAATAAATTTATCTTATCTATGAAAAGTAGAATACTGAAACTTCCAGATAAATCATTCCATCAAAAACCCTTTTCGTTTACATACCATCTTTGTCAATACTGGTTATTTACCTAAATTGGTGGAAGATATTGTTTACAATTCTTCAGTAGTTGGTTTTGAAAACAGTGAACACCCTACAGTGAGTACTTCAAACAAGCCCATCATAGAGTCCGACACTGAACCGGATGATCATATGGTTCAAAGATGTATACTGTCGTTTTCGCTTCATCAATGAAATTACTCCTAAAATATCCAGATTATTCAACAAATTTCCTATTAAGATTGCCCCCTAATATGATAGAACTTTAAGTTGTCTCTTTTCTAAGTGTAAATCTCCAACTACATATTACGCCGGAAGATAAAAGAGTGATTAGAGAAAAAAACATTTTTTCAGTCACAAAGTTTTGTTGCAATATTTGCTACTACGCAAAGCTGGTTTCTGTGAATATTCAGTTATTTGTTTGATTCCTTCGGTGTGGTCTTCTTCCTTTCATTAATTTAGACTCAGCAAGATAGCCTATAGGTTCATTGTGCTATGTGTATAGACCAATGCAACCCAATTCAGAATAGTGGTTTCCATTACTAGCGTATGCAGGTGTATAGGTACGTTAGGTGTACCGTTGCCCATTCTATTTACCAAGTAAAATTTGTCCCTACGATTCAATGATTTTTAGGTGCAAATTTTATGGCTACAGTTTGAATTTCCATTATACATTCCAATTTTATGTTTTTAAATCGGAGTATGTCCAATTAGGCATGTGATAATATCAAGCTGCTTCTTGTTTAGATACAGCAGCTCCTCATATAAATGTTCTTAGTAACCTATCTGGTTATATTGTTCCAGTATCAAATTTGAAGTTTTGGGCCGTGTCTTTATAGAACATTAGTAAGGTTGTAAGTCCAATATATAAGTATCTACTTTTGTTTTTAACATATCGACTCTCTCAGCTCCTCAGATTTGAGTGTCCGAATACATCTTCACTTCGCTCATGTAGTGCCCTCAAGATCACCTAACTTGCAATATAAAACCATTTGTTTTTAAAAGTCATGTTATTCTTTTCTGCAATGAAATGTAATATAACTTACCTTTGCTGGAAATAATGTGATGATGATCAACTTATCGCTTTTGTTTCTGTTAGCTTACTTATCCCAACGGTGATGAGGATATCCCAAGATTTCTGATAAATAGTAATATGAGGACCACGTGTTTTCAAAAGATCTTTTTCATAATAGACAGTATTTCTCTGTCTCAATTTTGCATACCTCTCATTTTCTTATGTAATTATTACCAAGTGGAGAAGACTTAGTCTCGAAATTTTTCCGTCAATGCTTTGTCTTACTGAATACTGAAACATCTATATTTGGCTAAACTCAGTTTCGATAGTAATTGCACATATTTTTTTTCCTTTGGGTGTACGGATAGATTAGGGTTGGTGTGGCCATACTGACCTGTTTACCCCGATTTAATTAATTAATTCTCCACACCCAATACTAGAAACATTGTCTTCACCATGCCATCGCATTGGCACAGCACGAGAACTTGTATTTCTTCCTCCTGTTGGCAGCATCTGCAGATAGCTTCATATGCCAGGCCTATGTTATACATATGCCTATTTAGTCTACAGCAACCAGTCAGCAGACCTACTGTCATTTTAATAATCTTCATGTTTTACTCATTATTCAAGACATTATAACATAGTTGGCGTGTGTTTTCACATTATAAATGGCGATTAAAATTAAAAAAAACATTCACAACAAATATAAACATGTGCATTTCCTAATTTCACTATTCATAAATCCGATATTAAACTTGTTGGTACGTTGGTGTACATCACATCCAAACTAAACAGTTGATAATTTTTAGATATTGGTATATTATTTTCTACTTTGATAAAATTATTATATTCCCATGAATTTATTGTTATTTAAAATTAATATCTGGTAACCTGCGTCTTGTCGGAATAATTCCCAAAACACAAGCCATCAGCTGGATATATTAATTTTAAATATACAAATTGTAAGTGGTAGCTTGAAAGGGAAGTCGACATTAAAAATATAAATTTTTGTTACGTGTATAATCAACAATCTTCCGTGAAAATCATTAGGAAAATTGATCGCATGCGATAAAGGATTAAGAATCACCGAAAGTCCTCGCTAACACAGTTATTTAAAACTTCAGCCGAGAGAAACATACGATGGCGATTTAATTCAATTGGCAGACATAAAATAAACGAGTACATATTAAGATTGTCATTTACATCCACTCAAATTAGGTATCTCTATTATCTAAATTACCTAGTTATAAAAGTAAAATGTGCAATTAAAAACCGCCGCTTTTCTGTCTTCGTCTGCCATTGCGTTTCCGTTACGCGTGTTTGTGTGGTTAGTGTGTTTGTGTATATATGTGTTTGTAGTGTTTTAAGGCACCGGGGCTCTTATAACTACTCCCGGTTACTATTAAAATCCCATCATTGCTCCCAGCCGACCACCATTAGTGGAATATAAACCAAGTCCAGTCATTGGGGAGAGGAATTTAATGCTCAATGGCATTAAGCCACTTATAGGTGGATGAGAAAATAATACGGCTTTCGTGTATTGCTAGAATTTTCTCGGACTGAATTCATCTTTTCCAAGCATTCTTTCTGTTGAATTACCTTAGAAGCACGCGTGTTTGAGAATTACGCGTATCTGCACTTTATTAGTACATGCAATCTCTTAATAATATATTATTAAAACAAGTATAAATCAACCTCATCGGATTTTATTTGCTTATGGCCAGAAAATAACCTTTTAATAGTAGGTACAAGAGAAATTTGAATGATGAAAGCCGTTTGCTTTTTGGCTATTCATTTTTAAATCTTGAAGCGTGATCATATACTAACTCAATAAAACATCTTTACATATTTAGCTTTAACATACATTTTAATGCTTTAATTGCAAGTGTATGAGGTGTAAGTATTAAGTAAAACTAAAACAATTAAACAGTAAGTAACAAGAACGGATAGAAAAGATTACAGTTTAACATGATTTTAGGAAAACCAAAACTCTCAGAAGGATTGGTGCCTTTTAGAAATTTCAGTAAACCGAAGTGTTGTTTACTGAAATTTCGCGTCAGATTCCAGAAGTCCAAGAAGTCGACATTTCTTGATGTATTTTCTCGAAAAAATTAGCTCAGAAGAAATAGTGTAGTACTCTGAAGATAAGTTTTCTGTAAATAATATCGTTTTGCTTCATTATCTTGTTTTTAACAATTCTTTTGTTAAGGTATTTTCATTGAAAATGCACAAGGCAAAATGGTACAGTGAATGCAGTATTCAAGATAGCATTATAGTCGATTTAGTTCGAATCGTCAAATTTAATGGTGTTATCATTTCTATTTATTTTCTAAATTATTTTCAATCGGTATACTCTGTTCACTCTAATTTTGTCACAAATAATTTAAATCCTACGCACTACTATAATTCAAACTTAATCTCTAATGTTGATCTAAATACTGATATTGTTTTTCAAAAGTTATCAGCTCTGTTCAATTTTTTTCCGGCCTTGTTAAGATACCACCCTATTTCCTAAAACATTGTAGTCCTTCGTTAGCTTTACCAATTTTATTACTTTATAATTTATCCTTAACCTCTGCAATTTTTCCGCAACAATGGAAAACTGGCATTGTAGTACCGCTATTTAAATCTACGTAATCGGTCGGACATTCAGAACTATCCCTCTATTAGTGCACTACCATCTTTAGGCAAAGTATTGGAATCTATCGTCGCTGATAGAATAATGTCTACATTCTCTCTTAACGTAATTCCTAAACAACATGGTTTTATGCACGATGGTAGTGCCGAAACTAGCTTTTAATTTATTAAAATTTAGTTATTTATCACCACTTTATCTTGGGTCCCTGGAAAAGGGCAGTCAGGTGGATCCATTTAAACTTGGAAGAGAGGAAGTTTTTCATTTTCAGCAGGACGGGGCTCCAGCGCGTAATTGGGCATTAACAGCAGAGGTTCTAACAGAAATTTGTGGAAATAAATAGATTGGTACCAGGAAACCAGTTAATTAACGTGCACGATTGCCCGACCTATCCAATGGATTTAGTCCCCTGGGGATATCTAAAAGACAAAGTATACAGTCGCAGATATCCAAATATACACGAGTTGCAAAATGCAGTAAGAGAAACAATGAGCAACATAGGTCGCCGAGTAATTTCTCAATCACCAAAGTAGTAATTAGCCGAACACTTATAATTTATTGTTTTTTGTCATTGTTTTCAATAAATTTCTGTAAACTCTTGGATTTTCTTCTTGGCTTTTAAAACATAATATCTTAAGTTGGCAAACAACAAAAGTTTTGGCTGAAATATCGAATCCGTCATTATATGAGTCGTAGCTCTTTTGTTTTTCATTTTAAGATTATACTATCATAACAATATTGCATGCAGAAATTGATTTTCTGTCAATTGGTGACAAAATATACAGGCTGGTCTATTTAAAAAAAACAAAGTTATCTATTATATCTCGTAGACGCAATTTTCAATCGTTCTTTTCTGGTTACACGATTGTAAACAGCGTAAAAAATCCTGCATCTTTGATCATTTAATCAACATCGTAGCTGCAATATTAACAAAGTTAGCAATAGTACGCCGATAACTTTGAACAGTCTGTATACCAGTGTTAAAGTTAAAAAGTATATGTTTGCAAAAAACACGTTACAATAATTAAACATAAGTATGACAACAGAAATATTCGTATTTTACAACAGCAACCCGGACGTGACCGTCTCGTTTTCTCTACGTTTCCTAACTGCCCCCTGGTGATCGTTGCGTTTCTACCAACCCTTGCTCATTTGAATTTTCGCGCTAACACCAGTATAACTGAACTTTAATTTTTATTAAAATATTTTGAATTAGCAGCATACGGTTTGATTTTAATCATTCAAAGATTGCGCTCTTCGACAGAAGCATGCTTGTTTAATTACAATATGATTTGGTAAATTGTAATTTTGAGAATTTTTAAAAGAGTTATGCTTTATTTCATATTTCCCGTGAAAATTTTGCTTAATTGATTTTCTACTTTTGGATAAATTAGTCTCTTTGAGAATAAAATTCTAATTTAAAATTGAGATTTGCGTTTAGTCCTTGGATCAAAATGTAATTCTATGAGATTACATACTGAATCACGCTACAGTTTGAAACAATTATAAGAACATAATATTAAATTAATTGAAAAGATTGTTTCATACAGCACTCAATATTGTGTATTACATTCAAATGTAGAGTGAATTCGCGTTGGTATAATAAAGAGTTTACGAACAGAAGTGTAATATTTTATCTGTTTCTTGTGTACGATAAAAATTCCAATAGAAGAAGATCTTATATAAGTGTAATTTGATATACACCGTTTTACAATTGAACAAAGGGGGGCAAAGCCTAAGAATATAGTAAACAACAACAAAAAACCGCACGGGCCTTACTAAAGAAGCACAAAATATAATCCTCCAAATATGGACGTGCTCAAAAGTTTGAGAAGCGACACAATATTTCCGAGATTCGATTATATCTCACGTCGGAGTCGGCACTACATCAACGCCCAAACGCGGAGACAATTTCCAAATGGTACCTATTCGTTCCAAAGCTCGCTCTCTGCCGAGCTTTATCACTTGCCTAGTGACAGATTCGACGCGGATAAGACGAACGGACTCCACACCATCGCAACCCTTCATATACCCTTTACACAGCTATTAGCTAATTCTAATTTAAATAAAATGGAAAGCGGTGCTTAGACGACTAAGTCTGCGTCAATCAATCATGACCGCCGAAATCAAAGAGTTCGAAATTAAAATCTCGTAGCCCCTCTCGGTACATAAGTACGCAATTGTTTCGATGTACTTCATTCGCTCACTAGTCGGTATCGCAATATAATAATTGTGAAATGGTCTTATCGCTGCCACGATCAGAAAGTTCTATTCGTAAGAAACTCATATTACTCAGCTGTCATGAAAGAGCGGAATAAGTTCCGTTTGTCGGTTTGGCAAGTCGGCAAGCAGGATTATTTTATGTTTATATGAGACGGAAAGGTGCAACCAGGCTCACGAAGACGGTTGCGAAAACCTTTTGACGACGAAACTCCCGGGCAGAAAGACAAATAACGATCATTTATTAGGCAATTGTTCTGTAAATCTAATATACTACGTGCAATGTATTTATCACTTCCACCATGGCATTAAATTTAGGAAACAAAAAGAAACACTGCGAATAAATGCTGTATTAGAATGTACGCGCCAATATGAATAAAATGAAATCCTTCTCTTTAATAAAAATTGTATAAAAACAGAACAAAAAATAAATAACTAATGCTCTTCTGTTCTCAACATCTGTTTTTGATGACACTTATAAAAGATATATTCAAATGTTTATTATTTTTCATACAAGTTGGCAGTACTGAATTTAAGATTCAATATCGGTAAGTAATTATGTCAAATTTTCTTTCAAATCATTGATGTACACTCGGTTTCTTTCCCAATGTCATGGCCTACGGAGCAGATATCAAAACTTTTTTCCTTCTAGGAGTGGCTTACACGCTGTTGCTTCGACCGATTTTGAGAATCTAAATATTTCCGCTTCTAAAACAACAAACCCTAAACCCCAAACCCTGTTAAATTTATTACCTTTTTTTATAAATACTTTCTTGTATGGCACATTCTGATGAGTAAAGTTTTTAATTTTCTAAATGAAATAAAGGTTACAACTCATACACACTTGAGGATACGTACTAGGATTCTTTAAATATCTGTAGCGGGATGTTAAAGAGGGCGTTTGATGGTTTTAATGTTTGATTCGTTATCCAGGACTACTTGAAGACACGTCATTATCGCCGATCGTTTGTAGAGCGCGGCTTACTTGTATACGTATCCAATGCGTATTGAATTGATACCTCTTTTCTTTAGATTTGTTATTGTTATATTAATTATTTATTTATTATATAATACTACTTGTGTATTTTGCTTTCCGTAACATACATAACTGGTATGTTATTTTGTTACCATAGGATATATAAAAAATGTTAAATATATTAAAAAACAATCACTTTTCAATTACCTAGAATGAGTAATTTTAAGTGGAAAACACAATGCTTTAAATTTAGATAATAAATTTACGAAACGTCTTGTAGGAATAAACATATTTTGAGAAACACGTTTTTTTTTCTATATCAGACCGAAAAATTTTAGTTAAGAATGAAATAATAAAAATTTTAAGATTGAAAATCAAATAAATAACATTCGGATATGTATTAGAAACGTTTGAACTTCATGTAGTCATTATTTGAGTAATGTTTTGGTTGATTTAATAAATTTGGTGGTTAATACTACGAATAATTTATCATATTAAAACTTGTATAAAAAAAAGGAAAGCTGATAATAGCCTGTATATTGAAAATGGTATGGCATCACACATACATTACTTTCATTGAATGCATATAGATTTTAATTAAATATAAGTTATATGTAGGATTTAGACATTAAGCATTTCTTTATTTTTCTCTATTTCTGTCATTCAAAGGTTAGGTAGTAGAGCAGGGGGCAGCGCTATTTGCTGCCTATCTGAATTCCTCGCCTTGTGATTTCTAAAATTCTAAAAAGGGATTCAGTGAACAGGTTATGAAAAATAGGTTAAGATTTGCCGGTTTCATGAAAAAATACATTATCTAGCGCTGTCGATGCGATTCGACTAGGTTGAAAAACAGTAAAGTAACTATATAATACTCGGTAAATAAAAGACAAAGTACACACAATATAGACACATAAATATAAAAAAAAAAATCACACAATATTTTAAACTAATATAAAGAGGACTGCGCAAGTGAATAGAACTACAAAGGAAGCTATTGTTAGTATAAATAAAAAACTATAACGATCTCTAACGAAAAGTTTTTACAAAGATCGTGTGTCAGTTTAAGACAGGTTCTAAACTCGGATATGATATAGATAGTATTTTCTTTTTATTGAAAATAAACATTATGACAAACATATTTCCTATTCGGGTAATGAAGCGAAAAGATCAATAATTTTCTTCACTTTCTATGCAAAAACAATGCTTCAAATTCTAAACAATGGACAATTTACATTAGATACATTTTTAAATTAACTTGAACATTGTAGATATAGAATCGGTAAAATCTGTTATTTATAAAATATTGGATCACCCCATTTGCTATTGAAATACGACAGAATTAATTCTTTTATTTGAAGAAAATATCTCTTTAGATATAACATGAAAACACAACACTGAATTACGGTAGCTGTAACTATACAAAACAATCGGAAATAACACAATCAAGCAATTGATATCGTCAACTTCTCTCACTTGATATATATCTCCTACAGGCGATATGTTTCATACTTCCATAACACTTTAGGCATATCGTCAGACGTAGTAAACATACTTCCGTTAGAAAATACGTTACCAGTTTGGATTCAATCCATAGTTGGCACGAAACCTTACTTAACTTAACTGTTATAACGTTATAAGTATAAGATAGCAGCGACCGTGAGCATGTTTGAAATTATGATGTTATTTTAGGATCAAATTCTCTACATGAAAGTGCGTTATAATACGTATGCATATAAGAAAGAAGACCTATCGGCGGTAATTAAGAGCACTCCGGGAATAAACCACTCCCATAAGGAAGAAAGTTTGAGCCTCCGTAGGGTATGACATGAATTTTGAGATTCACTGTACAGTCAAATTCAAAACTCATGTCTCCCGAAGGTATTAATTCTTTGTATTTTATAAGTTACAACTATAGTCTGCCTCTATGTTTGCTTAAAATTGTGCCCTTCTTTCATTAAGCGCTCAAGTTTTCGTAAGAGTGCCGCCTCAAATATGTTTACATTTAAATTAGATATATTATTCGCTCACTGAGAAATTCTAGGAAGACGTGAATTTTGTAGTTTGGTGTACATGAAATATCGATAGAGGCTCAGGCAAATAGGAAATTTCGGCTGACCTCCAAAGGGCGATTGACGCCAGTTATAACGGGTGCAGCAAGAGTAACTAAGCATTAACCTGTAGAAAACTCCGAAAATACCGTCCACCAGGATCTTTTACATATTTTATGTGGTAACACTCTATTCTGGAATGCTCATTTGGAAAAATCTTCACTCTAGGCAGGACTTCTTTTTTGGGGAAATTCGACGACTTAAAGTACAAGTCACAGCCATCCTCCTTCCGGTCATTGGGACTAGAAACATTTCTGGGCCACCCATCCTTGCATATTTTAATGGGAATGGAGGTCAAATTGACAATATTTCGATACTTACACATAGAGAACAAATTGATCCACACTCTTATCTGTACGACAGACAAGCTTCCGGAAATGGTGGCTTCCAACCATATGCAATCATAATGTGTACTGGAACCAGCCGGTTCGAAGTAGGGCATGAGGGTAAAAATATATGTGGCAAACTAAAAGTCAGAAAGTACAACGACCTTGAAATCTTCTAAATCGAAATGTACGCCACTAAAATTTGTCCCATGTAGGAATGTGAGAAAGCAGTTATCCTGGCAATGTGGGGCTATTTCAAGGACCGCAACCGGCAATTAATATTGCAACTATCGTGCCGAAATAGTAAATCACTTTTTGGCCTTCTCTACTATCAACATAGCATTACGTAATCAGCTGAAGCGTTTTACCGCCCTAGTGCGGTAAAGCGCACGGCATCTCACAGTTACCTCCAATATAAAATATGCACAATATACATTAATTTATTGTACAAAAAAAAAACACATTTATCCGTCTTTTCATTGCAGTTTTTTGGTTATCGACAACAAATCGTCATAAAAAATCACTTTGGCATTGACTTATGGCTGGCTTGAGTTGTCAAAAGGCAGTGATACTAATCTGCAGTTACTGACTGTTACATTGGCGTATTCATTATTAACTTAAATAAGATTTTCTATTTTTCTCGGTCCAAAATCTAATACAAATGTTCTTCCAGTGAATGAATGAAACTGAATTCTCGCGCTATAAATGACACCGATTGCACTCTAATATAAATAAGTATTCTTTCAGCATACCAGGACGTGTTTCAATGCTGGAAACATTTTATTGGCTTGGTACACGTGCAAGAGTTTTTTTTCTAATCATATAAGAAGCAGTTACTTTGGATCGTAAAAGTGTCGAACAGTTATTTTTGTTTTATTTTTTTTGTTGTGATAGCCGTCTGAATGGTGTCTTCGAAAACATTTCAGCCTCTTGACTTTTTGTATTAAATTTAGTCTCCCATTTCTCTTACCCATTAAATTATACCAGCCATTCCAGGATGCACCCTGCACTAATCTGTACAGGTATCTGGCTGGTTGACTGAAGTAATCCTCTAGGTTCATTTCTAGCTTACCAAAAATTCTTGCACCAGAGCCTCGCATTCACAGAAAATATGGTAAGCGTTCTCTGTCCTCTCATTACACAGTCTGCAATTGGTATCTCCAGTATTGACACAAATTTTATATAGATGGCCTTTCAGTGCACAGTGTCCTGTTAGGAGATCTATTACGACGCAAAGATGATGCCTACCGAGCTGCAGTAGTTCTTCAGCTTTTTTTTTGGTAGCCCTTTTTTGGATTGTATTATTCCAGTGTTCTTTTCGTTTCTCTTTGACCCAACTTCTCACCTGTTCTCGTGCTGTTTTTAGATACTCCTAGAACAGATTATGGGTCTATATATGAAGCAGATGATCTCTTTCTTGCTAACTCATCGGTTTTTTTTTCATTTCCTTCGATAGCTGAATGTCCGGGCATCCAAAGAAGAATGACTTTATTGCGGTGTGTAAGGGTATTCTGTTCTCGAATACATTCTCAAACCAGTCTTGATTATATCTTGAGGTTCACTAGTGCCTTCAGTATTGCCTGGCTGTCTATGGCACTGTAGATCCGCTTATTTTCATAAGCCCTCTGATTGATTCCAGTTGCACAATGCAATATTGCGCATTGCTTGAAAAACGGTGGCATATTATGCATACTGAATAGATACATTACCTTAGTGTATTGTTTCTTTGAATACATAATTTTGAATGCCTTTGTAAAATACGCTCCTGTAAAACTTTCAATTAAACCTTAAGCATTTTATCTAAAAGCGTTTCCCATATGAAACGGTAAATATTTCGCATCTGAGCCTAAATAAGGTAACATCTAATCAATTTGAAGGTTTTCTATGAGATGCTAGAACACTTTAGATCTGCACAAGAGCTTGCATTTACATAGAATAAGTGAATACGTGAAATAATTGAAGGTAGGAGAGTATATCTAAATGCAACCAATCACTTACCCTAAACTTTTGTTTCTTTATATTTCATTGCTTGCTTTATTTAATGGCTCTTGATAAAGACGAATGCAGGGAGCATTAAATTAAATTCATAAAAGACTGATATGGAATAAAAAGTGTCGAAAACTAATTAAATTCCAAAACTATTGAAAACATAAATCCGCCATAATTAAAATATAATACTTGTTTGTTCACATTATATAAAATACCAAGGGTTCATTTGCAAGATGCAGGTAGTAAATTATATAACTGAATAGCAAGTTGAACTTGTCAGGGATAACTTTTAAATTATACAACTTGTAGTGTAAAAAAGGTATTATAACATCTATATATTTTACTATTTACCACTAAAAACGTGCAAACACATTTTCAAAATCATACAAAAACGCCTTGTTTAGAGGCATACATAGGAAACAATGATAAATCATTTAAATGATTTAGATGGACAGTTTAGGCTTTGTTCTTCCCTTTGTGATAATTACTTTGTCGATTATGAACAAATGGTTTAAGAGTTTACGTTTACATTATTGCAGAATTTACACATACAACAATTTCAGTTGCAAATTCTCAGCATATTTGATAATAAAAGTGGGTGCATCTAACCTACTTCCATTGAGAATCGTATAAATTCTACGAATCACATGACACATCATCATAGCACACTCACAATAGAAAGTACATACATACCGAGTTGGCTCTTCTACAACTTTAGATAGGGACGCAATGTTAATATTGCCGCTTATAGAGCAAAACTGCATAGCTGGCATTAGAAGGCGAAACTTATTAGTGACTGCGGTGGGTTTTTATACATAGGTTTGTGCCCATGTTGAGAGGCGTTTGCGTTTCGAACCAGTATAATGAAAGTTATAAAACCTAATGTTCGAGAGCTTTGGCTCCAAGGGAAAACCAAGAACTGAAACGAAATTTTAACATCATACTTTGGGAAAGAGTACCAAAAAGCACTTTCCGTAGATTCAAAGGTTTATTTTTAAAAGGAACTTGGAATCAACCCATTAGATATAAACTTGTTTGAAATAAAAATGAAAATTGATAGTTTTCCAAAAATGGTTTGTCTGCCCTTAAATAAAGACCAAGAAACATTATGATAACAATTTAACTTCTACCCAAAGAGCGAAGAAAAGCGAAATTTAAAGGTACAGCTCACTAGACATTCTCTTAATATTGTTCATATTAGTTTTATTGTTGTTATTATTTTTTTTTTCTCAGACGATGGTAAGCTAAGATAGACATCGCTAGGCATTGAATTGTACTATTTGTGCACGTATTTTATATCTGTAATAATAATTGAATAAGTTCTTTAAATCAGTAACATTACTTTTAAAAATGTGAACGATACTTTGTAACTAGACTTGATATGGTTGTTATAAATACAAAATTACGAATCGATAGCACGGTGTCGGTCTGCTCCATCGCTCTTTATCGTACCATCTCATCGCGGCGATAAGAGTAACCAGCCATCGCGATCGTTCCTCTACTACAAGCGAGGTTAAACCTATAACAACATAACGTACACATGCACGCCGTAAGCCAGAAAACAAAAAAGCACAACCCAACACAGACATAAAATCTCCGAACCCACGGAGAAGTATCCACGTTACGTCTTCATCTCGCCCGGCAGAAACACACGCAGGTTCAAGTCCATTTCAAGCAGTATATCACTTACTTGTTCTCGCATGACGCCCTATTAATATTGTGGCATGCCCAACCTTGAATCGACCAGTGTTGATATCTCATGAAGATCAATCTTGTATTTTCAAGTTTCCCGGATTCTTCGGCCCTACATTAGTCGCTCTAGTTCCATCCCTCTCCAGCACCTGATGCCAGGTATACAGAGAAAGAGAGGAACACTGGCGACGTGAATCGTATTGAAGACGATACCGCGATATGCGGTGGGCGTAAGTGATGAAAGAAAATAAAATTCATATGTATATCTGAAAATTTACATGTTGCTCGTACGAGGGTGAGATTTATCTTGGTCATTTGCATGCGGGGCAATTAAATTAAGATGTTGTCGCTATACTCTGACGTTCCCCGTAAGGTAAAATATAAACATGCGAGACCGTTTACCGCTTGAATATTTTCTAATTAATGGCCGAAGATAACAGCAACTACCATCCGGATTTGTCGATCGGAATGACCAATAAATATGCGATGTCGTTTTCTCTCTAATGGAATATAACTAGTGGTGAATGTTTGATAATAATTTATTACCGGTTAATGTTCACACCTGTACCCGTGGCTCGACGCGGCTTAAGTATGCGCGAAAGCCTCTGAAAACCTACTTTGCGGCGAAATAAGAATTCGGATTAATGGTGACGCCATTAAGGTGGAAAACCGGACTTTCCTAAGACGACATATTTTAACGATGGCGTGTTTTTACTTAGAGAAGATGACAATACTCCTCAAAGAAGATTATTGCATTTTAAAGTAGCTTCTCTGGCTTATTTATGTAAAATAACGTCATTAAATGTTAAATAGATGACCCATCTGGACTTCTTAACACACAAACATCCATAGATAAATGTTATGATAGGTAGAATAGTTAGGATCAATTAATTTATGTAAATCAACTATGCTTAAACGAAATTTCTCTAGTTAATCCAGCATACAAAGCGCTAACATCAATTATCTTGGAGAGCAGGTTGAAAGTTATTATTAAAAACATGTAATCCCAAAATATATTGTTCAATGTCCTTACGTAGATTTAAATTTTAATGTCGCCTTTATTTATTGAGATCATAACATAAATCCTAAAATACCTAAAGAAATACAGTTAGTAAAAAAGTACACTATCAAAAAACCCGTTATTGGTAGACATTTTATCATGAAAATTAAGTTAACTGACTAACTTATACCTGCTAGAAAAATATCTATGTACGCATTATAAATTAATACAAAACGATTTCTAATGTGCGAAACCCAACAAGAAATTAAGTTACTGGTTTACTGTAAAATCAAGCGCTTGTCTGCCCAAACTAGTGATTAAAAAATACTTTTGAAGAGCAAAATATTTTAGGAGCTTCATCGTATGCATACGTACTTGATGATAGTCTCAAAACACGAAAGCCATCAGTGGCAACAAATGTTTTCATGTGTTGAATTAATAAGATAATAATCGCTCTAATAAAATTAAGTGAATAAAAATAGACTACTGTTCAGCAGAAATTATATCAATTTGCCTGGCTGATGGTCGAGTGGCTTACACGCTTGGCTATCAGTGCGGAGTCTGGGGTTCAAATCTCGCTCTGGTCATTTACGATAATCGGTTTTTTCGGGGTCGTAATGTTGATTAGGAGAGAGATTTGGCTCTACAGGAGCCTGACAAGCTAAAAACAGTTTAGGCATTACCACCCAAACAAAAAAAAAATATATTTTTATTTCACAAAAAGTGACGTTTCGGTCGTCTTCGCTACTTCTTCGAGCTTAAATAAAACATAATACAGTTTATATCTTTTTGGAAAAAAAAATTGATGTAATACATAAGTAACAATAAAACGTAAATTTGAAAAATTGACGGGATTAATTACATTGAATTTTAATGTGTAACCGCCAAGGGATATGAAGTATTAATGTCCGGACATTCGACTTTCGTAGAAGCCCCCAGAGAATGGTCGAAACAACAAAAAAATAGTTTCAAATGGATGAATTTTTGGTCCATAGATATTCTTCTATTAGTAGGCACGAAAATATTTAGAACTATTAGAAGATAGCCAGCATGGTTCTATTAATAGTCACTGCGGCTATTAAATTCCATTACAGAGCGGATATTATCTTAGAGTTCATCAAAAGTTCAAGCTTTTAAGGTAACTTAGAATCTCCCCAAGCTTTCAGTAAAACGTCCAGCTATGCCACTGCCCAAATCCCGGCTGTTGGTCAGTGGCAAATAAATGTGTATTTCACTGTCTCATCGTACTTCGGGTACAAACGGCATTACATTCCATTAGACAATCAGATTCTATGTAAATGCCTTCTGAATCTATAGTAATCTGTAGAAAGAGTAGAGAGTATTCCTAGATCTTCCTCCCCCCATTTGGTGATAGGAGACGAAGCAAGAATGGCGCATGTTAGATTGTAAAAACTATTAAGTGGCAGATATGCAGGATTGGGACATAATAATATTGCCCATTATGTGGAAGGCAACTTTTTGGGAATGAGATCAGATTATATCATTTCGACATATCTTTTCAATAGAAATTTCGAGGTGGAAATCACGAATCGGATAAGCTGGAATCAATCCAACTACAGAGACAGATTTGGAGAATTGACCTGGTGTGCAGAGGAATTAATGACCAAAAACGGGACTGGAGCTAGAATCTACAGCGGGGTGAGAAATACAATGATCACTCTTCCACTAGGAAAATACATGTATATCAGGATTATTGTTCTGAACAATTAGTACACAATATAAAGGTACAACAAACAAAGGTTATTATATTAATAATTTTATTTTTTATTGTTATTTTTAAAATACGGTCGCTTTGGGGCATGCAATTTCGTGTCTCCAGTTAACGTCTTGCATTCATTGCGACTGCATCGTTTCCAACGCGTACCGCGCATGTGTGATTTCAAAAGCTTGAAGTGACGTTTATTATTAATGATGGAAGTTAATTATTGAGTGCAAAATCTTTAAAAAAACCGCTCTCATTTGAAGAAAACTTTTAATTAAGAAGAAAGGAAGGCCTATTCCTGATCTTCAAATAAACTACACTTCCACAAGTAAAAAACTTACCAAACTACAATAGAGTATTCAATAAAAATATATAACAAAAATATGAGTGGATATGCGGATATTCGCTAAAAAATAAACTATTTTGTTTTATCTGCTTAATTTTTAAGAAAAAGGTTAGTGCGTGGAATAAACAAGGGTTAAATGATTTAAAGCATATCGCAGAGAGGGCAAAGAAATACGAAAACTCCGTTTCTCACATGAATGCATGCGTGGATTTTAATGTTCTAGACAAAGTGGACATACGTGAATAGTTAGACAGTGCTTATTTGCGACATAAAATTAAATACAACGAAGATGTGGAAAAAAATCGTCATATTTTGCGTCGTTTAATTATGTGTATTAAAAACTGTGGAATCTTATCCTATGTTGGATAGTGTAAAATTGAAAAATAAACTTTCAGAAATTTATGAGCGCGATGATATGTGTGACGTAGGTGTAGGTGGTGTTTTGCCACTTTTAGTGTTCATAACAGACAACCTAAAAAGATTTTGACGGAAACATACAAACTATTGGATATTATTTGTACAACGTCCTTGTCGACAGCTGAATGTGAACGATGTTTTTCCACCCTCAAACGCATTAAAACTTTTCTGAGAAGCACAATGTCAGAAGATCGACTAAACGCATTTTTACAACAAAGTCCTAGACGTGCTTTCCAGCATGAAAAATAGAAGAGAGTTTACGTACAAAAACTAGGCAAGTTTTTATTTTGTGTCCACCCTCTTTCATAAGTCACGACCCGCCACTGACTCATTGTCAATATTAACTCTTAACATTAAAAAAATCCTTCTTCCAAGAATGCAGTTTTATGAACTGGTGGAGCAAGGAGGCCTTTGAATCGGACATTCAAATGGTGGACATCAGTTGGAATTGTAATTTTAGAATTGCAATAATAGAAAAGGAATTTTAGAATTTAGAGTTTTATTCAATAGAATCTTATGGTAGGAAGCAAGATAGTGCAGCCTGCACCGGTTTGCCATATATAACCAATTTAGCGGATACTTGATCACGCCGTCTTAAGTCATATATTAACTTAATACAACGGTTCTGCATTAATTGTATTTTACGCGAAGTCATTGCATCAATGCAGTGGTGATGAACAACGTCTGTGCAATTAAACTGTGAAAGCACTAGTAATTCTAGTAACTAATAGTATTTTAGTTTTCATATTCAAGAATAACTTCGCGTTGTACAACAATTTCAATACTGCAAATGTTTTACGTATAGCAGCAGTTCTATGTTCCTTGAATCAGATTCCTTTTACTATCAACAATAGGTATAACTTGACTGCCAATCATGATTGCAAGCTCACCAATAATTGTGATTTAAAGAGAAATGATATCCACAAAAAAAAAAACAGCAATAACTTGCATTAGTGGGTGGGTTAAAAAAAACATCTTGTGATTATTATCGTATGATATTTTTCAAAGTTTGATGATCCAGAAATTAAAATCAAAACCCACTAAAGTTATTAATGACACCACATGTATAGCAAACAAAGGCGACGCATAAGGCTAATCATATTCAATACACGCTTCTTACTTAATACAAAACACACAAGCGTAGGCCTACATCATCATTAATCTACATACAAATTTAAGTGAGACCGTGTCACAGTCGTATCGCGCGTAGTAGTGTATGAGAGGAGCACCCTTGATCGTTGGAGGTGTTCTCCTCCACGATTTTCAAAATGAAGACGTAGGAATGGAAGGTATATAATGCGGAGACAAATGAAAAATGACAATGGGAAATAAGACAATAAATTACCGGCGAGATTGATGATGGCATATGGTGGTAGATACCGGTGGACCGAAACTAATACACGAGCGAAGTTTGAGGTTGAACCGTGAGCGGAGATGAGCGCGAGGAGGGCTGAAATCGGACACATGCCGCGACAGCTACCGTAACACACCCCGCAGTTACACGTAATTTCATTGAAAATTACCTTAGAAGGCATACTGTGATGTAATAATCGGAGTTGTGTAGGCAGTGCGTACGCACGAATCGATGGAACCTAATTTCTTGCGTGATGCCTCTCCATTCTTTCTTTCGAAGTAGTACAAAGAATTTCTATTTACATATACAGGGTGAAAAGTTGAAAGCTGTGGATGGCATTTTGGCCCACTGGAAATGGGAAGAACTTCAAGCGTAAGAATTTATGCGTAGCCGCAGCACAGATTTATTAACATTCGGCGGATTGTCATAGCTCAGCCGAAGTAATATGAGCGCAATATTCTTGTTCTATCTAGGCCTCACCCCTATATCGCTATTGATGGTATGAATAACAGATTAATAACCATTTGTATAAGTGAGTTATTGCATGAAGTTTGTAAAAGTGATATTAAATCTAACACTGCATTTGTATTACTGGGACAGGGAAATAATAAAACAATACTCCCTCGATAACTAAAATTTATTCATGCTTCTTTTCTATTTATAGTAGAGTTATGAATAGTAGTCTCGCTAAGAATTGATCTTTCGGGGCAATTTACTGCAAATAAATCGCGTGTAACTTCTGCTGAATTGCCACCGTAAAATTGTTTTACTCTAAATAGTTTTTTCCAGAGAGTACAAAACTCCATTTTCATAAAATTACTGACCGTGATCAAAACTTACGAACCGCTATAAAACTTGAGCTTCATACGCTAATATCCACGGACGCCTTATTAAGAAATTAACGAAACGAACACCGCCTTCACTTAAAGTGAATTACGCATGTCTAGTGATTCATTCCCTTCACCTCTCGGTAGTACGGAATAACGGCTCCACTGAATTGATTCAAATTGAAAAGAAGAAGAAGATTGGTGTGAAAATAGCATTTTGTAGTAGTTAGGCAAGTGTAGAGAATAGTAAGTGCTTGCCATTAGATTGCGATAGCATACGGATTGGAGATGGTATATCGAATTGCATATATGACTTACTTTTTTTTTTTTTTCTTATATACAGAATGAAAAGAAACTTAAGTGAGCCCTGAACAGAGAACCATCGCCATTACTAATTACTTACTTACTCTAAAAATAAATAATTATATGACGTTTTACTCGGAAAATCACTAACCTGGCACCAACATATCTGCAAATGGTTTCAAATAGGATAATGCTTCTCTTTCATGAACTAGTCTAAAGGATGTGCAATATCCTGGGAACTGCCCCTAAAGTAGTTCATTAACTTTATGCCCTAGTCGACAAAATTTATCTTTAGTATAAGGAATTTATACCTATGCATAAAATGACCTATGCCGACGTTGAAACGATATTGGGCATTAGGCATGTGGTGGGAGATATGGCTACATGTCTGTTTGTATTTTAAAGCCACGCGCTGTTTCCTATTCCCTGCTAAACCCTAGTAAAATTTTGACGGTTACACCATAATGGTAATGCGTTTAACCATTATTTATGATGAAGCAATAATATTGTGGCAGAGGAAGCAACAAACCAGAGCCACAGCAAAATCAATATTAATTCAATCCATCGGCGTAGCAGTCATTGTCATCAGAATTACTGATGAACTACCTATTTTTAAATATGTATTGTAGACGAAAAGTTGACCAGATTATCTATATTCCAGATTTGGCACATAGCAATCGTAAGTCAACCTAACGAGCAAATTACTGGGAATGGTTGTTCCCAATACTACGATGGAAATGTTATTGAGCATAATGTGCTTGGCTTACGAAACATATATTTTTCACTAACTGTTTTCTAAAACGAGGAAGAATTGAATTGCAATAAAACCAGAATGACGCAAGCAGATACCTTTCAGTTTATGGATATTTTGGAAAATATAGTAGGCGAGGGTTCAAGAACACCTTATCACATTCCAAAGGTCGGTAAATATTACATCTTTGGATAACACAAAACTATTCTTTAGACTTAAATTTACTCCATTAAGATATTTGAATAACATCAGAAACAAGTTAATCAAACTTTCAGTGACTGCTAGGAGGTTTTGAAGGCATTGGGGGTGCGTAAAAGTAACTCGATGTCTATCAGCTGTGTAGTACTACTAATGCGGTGCTAATTTAAGCAACAAGCAATTACTTCTGAAAGAGCTGAACGTCGGCTGAGTTTGGATGACAATGATGCAGTAAAGCACATTGTCTAGGAAGAGACATTTGCTTGAAGGATTCAAAAATCCCATTGGAGAAGGTTAGTGAACTGTCTTAAGGGCCTAAACTAATTTATCGCATTATATCCTCCATGCTAATGCTATTTTTAGAATAAATAGATAGTCCGTTGCAAATTTCTCTACCTAAAACCTTTTGGTTTTTCTTTAATATTTTTCTGTGCAAAATTATCAAATAATCTAGAATATATTCTTCGTAATGCTGGTATAACGGCTATTCGTGGATGATTCAAGCGTTGTTCATATAAAATATTCAAGAATTCTATGTAAATTTTTAGTCCATGAAGCGTTTTAATCCTTGCATATTTAATACTCATTTAACTCAAGTGTTTGGTTATTTTTTCAGAGTGGTCCTTAATACTATATTAAAGAACTAGTTTCATCGGGGCACTTTCATCAGACGAGACCAAGTTTGAGAAACCAGGGGGTATTTAAGAAGACTAGTTCCTAAGACATAAACATCAAATTAGAAAAAAATAATTTCTCCAGTCTTTGATCCTTATGTTGACATACACTTACAATTAGTAAATTCTCTGTAAATATGATACAATGAACCTCTAAAAGAAAAACATTTCCTCAGTAAAGATCCTACTTTCTTTTCAAAACATTGTATTTCTTACATTCATTTCATGGTTTCTTATCGAATTTTATTAAGAAACTAAAAGAAAGCAAAGATAGAATTTCTACTTGTACCGCCATTTAACAATATAAATTATACCTGATTACTACTGCTAATTATTCTGGAATAGAAAAACGGCAACATGCTATCGTATGTTAAGGTTAATTTAGGTTAGTTAGTATTGCGTCCGTTACATTTATTTTAATTGTAATAATGATTAGTATTGTTATAAAAAAAAATCACTTTTATGATTTCAATTTTAATGATTTTGACTTTCTTATTAATTAATTCGACACTCTGAAGAAGGCCGATGTGTTGGTCAAAACGTAACTGATTTGAATTTGGATTTATAAGAATAAACTATCTGCTCAAGATTGCCGTTTTTTCTTTATGAAAAATATAAATTATAGATGCAAGCGAAATATCCTCTTTTTTGGATTCGCTTTCATAACGAGTTGAGTAGAGTAATTTAAATGAAGTAAAGTTTGAAAGAGAGTCTTAATCGTTTTCATTAAAGCATGCTTTGGGATTATCATATTAATGATAGTGGACTGCAGTTGAGACTATTGATCCAAGTGATATAATTTTGGCGTACATTTCTTTTTACATTATATGTCATCATCATAAGTACCGTTACTGTAAGAAAACTAATATATCGGTAATATCAAGTGAAATTGTGCATTTTAACTGCCAAAGGTATTGCTGCATTGTATACGCAATAGGGTCATTTTATTATTCAATATTAATATTCAATTAGTACCTATTTGGTGCCTATGTCTGAGAAGTTTATGATTCTAAAAGCTTACATGCACAGTAAATAAATTACACAGTAGTATTCCTGGTTCGCTAGGAATACTTTTTACTGTGTGGGATAATTTATTAAAATTGTTCGATCTACAATTATTATCAACCGCAAAATTACAAATTTTTATTTGCAGTTCCAAACAGCCTTACTTTTTCTATACGAATTATATACAAGAACTCGTTGGTTAACACAAGATGTATTTTTAAATAAGAATGTAGTATTAGTTACGTAGGTACATTTTTTTTAGTGATTAATCGTTTTCTGTAGGCAGGGATACGACAGAAAATAAATACCTATGTCACAGAAAAAAAATATAAATTTATGTCTTTGAATAACGGTTTCTATTTTGTCTTTAACAATTAATATATGTAAAACATTCTCGTATAATATTTTTTTCAACAACCTTGACAAAATTTTATATATTTTCGTTCCATTTTTTTTTAAAAAAATGCGTTTGTAACTATTAAGCAACAACAGTCAGTTTTAATTAATTTTCATGCAGTTTACTAGCGTCATCTGTGTAGATATTATATATATTTCGATTTGTTATCGTAATATTAACTGCTGTTTTACTATTTTTAAGAAATCAATAAAAATATATTTTTCTGTTTCGCATGTAAGTACAATGAGCTTTTTATGTAACTGTTTTGCCAAAAAACAGTGTCACAAACATAGAAATATTGACATTCCCTGTATGGATAGAAAATCCCATTTTAAATAAAAAAATAAACGGAAATTAATGCGAAATAGGAAAAAATAGTGTAAAACACACGTGTTTAATGCCTGTTATATTAGTACATTGAATTCGAACTACTCGCATTACAACGAACGTCATTGTAACAATAGTGTTTTAATATACAATTTTGACGTTTCCAGATTGTTTATCTTCTTCAGAAATAATATACATCAACACATATTGCTACAAAATTTGTTTTAATTTTTATTATATGGATTGACGTAAACATCTTAAGAAATACTATAATAGCATTGTAAACGTAAAAATATGTTGATGCATACTGGTTCTGAAGATGAAGAAATATACGCGGAAATGTCAAATATGTATTTTTGTTAATTTCATAAAGATAATAAACAATTTCTCGTATCATGAAAACAATCAAATCGATTCTTAGTTTTCGGAAATTCCCATCATTGGCATTTAGTTTTTATAGTAGATATAGCGGTGTAATTAAATTACCTATTTCTGTTGGGCTAATAGCAAATAAACAAGCTAAACATCACAATCTCAGGGATCACCCTGGTTCGATACTTTACTACCTCTAACATATAAAATTTCATTCTTTTTCTCGGATATACCGTGTACAAAAAAAAAGAGTGAAATTTTAGAAAATCGAAGAGGAACGGTGAATTAAAACAAGAAGAGATTTCCCCATACAAATTGAATTAATATATAAAGAAATACTCTATATATTCGTTTCTTAAAATCCCTTTTTATTTTATAATAAAGAATGCCGCAGCGTTATTAACTGATTGAATAGTTGGTCTAAGTGGTTGTATGATTTTCAGGCACCCTGACTGACAATGAGCCATATTCTCCTAATTACCACCACGACCCCGGAAAATTTAACTGAATTGACTGGAGCGAGATTCGAATCCGTGGCGTCCGCAGTAGTTCAGACCCTAAGCAAGATCTTATGGAACTCGACTATTACAGGCATGCTGCTAAGAACATAAGTATATGTTACTTTCCTGCGTTCACTTTCATTCACTACTATGGTGACCATTCTTTTTTTTATTTCCGCCTTCTTCCAAACTTCAAAGGCTATTTGCAACACTATTTGCATGAATAGAACTTCCATATTTTCTTGGCCTAACAACTGCTTTGTATATATCGTGTAGTAACTCATCATTAATATCGGTGCCACCATTCTTTTTTATTTTGATAATATATAATTCTAAAACTTCTGCATTCTTTAGATATTTTGTCTGGCATTTGACACAAAACCCCACAAAATTCCCTACTTCCCATGAGACTTTATTATATTATCTATTATATATATGTCAATAGGAATAGTGTAGAAGTGTATATGATAAAATGTACGAAAGGTTGTTGAGAATTATTAGACAACAATTAAAAGCATTGAAAATATTAAATGATCAATTATTAAAAAATATATATCTCCAAAAAGGTTAAAACTATTAATTTTGAACGCTAATTGCTTGAAAAAGTACAATAACAAATTATTTAATTCTGTCACCATTTCTCATTATAGTTTGTTAGACGTATTTAGAGAATATTAACTTATTTAGCATCCCCATACATTAATTGTGCCCACGTTTTCTTGTTTTAAGATTTTATTATTTGTGAAAACGTTGGACTATATGTTGACTATTAGTACTTTCTTCACACTCGCATTTTAATTTAACAACATAGTTTTGTTGTTCTATTCGATTTTTCAAGTTTTGCGACACTAATCTCAACATTTTTCTCAATTTTTGCAAATGAGGTAGGCGATGTTTCGTTCTCCTAAAGATCTATTTAGTGTTTTTGAATGTCAAGGATTTTTTTTTGTAGAAAGCAAATGAAATGTTTTGGATATATTTTTAAGTTTTTGAGACTAGCAATTATAATTTTAAGTAATTTTTTTAATAGTGTCGAATTATTTTTTTGAAATTATTGGTTGAAAAACTTGAGAATTATTCTATTTATTTGATTTTCTATAATATAGATTTTTTTTATGAAGGGGACGAATGGAATTGAAGTTCAATATTCTGTTGGAGGTGGCAAGTTTTGAATAGAGATCAGTGAGAATACTGCCATCATTGTTAATAACCGAGACAAGGGCAAAGCGTTATCGTTTTCTTGTTCAAACGTAAATTTTAGTCTTTGATGAACCGAATTAAGCTTATTGACTAAGCTCTCTATACTATTATTAGGTATAATAAAAACGTATCATCTACATATGTGACAGTGCAAATGAAAGGTGTGTCGGTGCTATTCATGGTCGTACAAGAAATTTTATTCCTAACAAGATGTGAAAATTTAATTTTAATAACTGACATAACCTTACTTATATCGTTTAACATCCCATAGAGAAAATAACCACTGTTATGAAAATAATTAAAAATAATTAAATAATATTTCAAGTTTTAATTAGCTTGTTGTGATTGAAACGTCGCTTTAAACGAATAAAAAATAGAATATAAGTTTACTTCAACTCAAAAATTGGCGTTTTATTCCTATTTAATAAATCAAGAGTGCAGAAATCATTTAGCAATATTATATTGCAAACAACTTAGTTGGTCATATAATCCAAATTAAAAGAAAGTTATTACATTGTTAAAATTGTTAAAAAAGAAAAAAGAAACAAATGGAGTTGTTCATTAGCTTAGATATAGATTGCAGTCTCGTGGTTACTTTCATATATTATGTCTACTTATAAAACAATATGTTTTCTATATCTAAATATTTACAGAATGTATTTTTATTTATCTACAAAACGCACGAAGTCGGATGGAGAGAATCCCTCCTCTGAAAATTCGTATTCCATTTCTGTCCGACCTCGACGGGCCGCACAAAAGAAGGGTGCGCAAACTAAAAGGAAGACGAAGAGATTTCGAATGTAGCGAACGCGCAGGGTGCGAGAGGGATTGCCCGGAGACCTGGGGAACTCCTCAAAGCGGAATCATCATTTTTCTTCGTCCTGCGAACAAGCAAGTCCACTTAGTCATCGTCCGCGAATACAGTGACCGAAAATAGGGGCGGTTCGAAGGGAAAAAATAATTGTTATAATGGGCCCGAATTGAAACCCCGCACTAAAGGGGACTGAGCGTTACAAATCGCTGACTATCGTTTTCTTACAAATAAAGTGTGGAAAAATGTCGCTAATGTACTCGTTTTTTTTTTTTTTTGTCACAAGAGAAAAAGGGAATACATTCTCCATCGCTAAACCTTACAGTAATAAGAAATCTTATTCACTAAATTATCGTGATTTCAAGATGATTACTATTGGAGATGTTTCTTAATAAAGCTATTAATATTATTGCGTACGCATGGATATCGATTTTTTATTGAATTAATGTGTTGTACTAGAAAACAGTATTCCTCAGCAACTGTTGGCATTGGAAATCTGTTGTAAAAACTACACCTAACCATTATTCATTCTAGCAATAAAGTTGTCTACAAATTCATATATACAGTGGAACCTCGTTAACCCGGATCCATTGGGACCAAAGCCAATCCGGGTTAACGAAAGTCCGGGTTACACGGACACTAGATTAAAAAATAAAATAATACTTACAGAAAAATGACGTTATTTCGTAGATAAACAACTACACACGCAAAACAAACCAAATAATTATATTTTTAAACTCATTTTAAACAATAAGGACAAAACTATTAGCACAAAAATCCATTAACATTGATCCGGGTTATCAGGAAATCCGGGTTCACGGAGTCTGACTTAACGAGGTTCCACTGTATACATTCAAGATTTTATACAAAATGTATACTTTAAAAAGGTCTCAGTAATAGGCCTACATTACACCAATATCACGTTGTAGACTTTTGCGCAGCATTTAATGTTGTTTTAAAGCACATTACGTTCCATTAAGAAAAAGGTTTTTAGTATAAATTATTCACACTAGTTGTGAGTTTCCGAACAAATTATATAATATTTAGCCATATGTTTTACTGTACTACGAGCCTACATCCCTGTATTTTCAACCACATTAGTAGAACATTTTAATGTGTAATAGCATATGATTTAATTTGACAAAATGGCAAATATTCCTAAAACAGCCGATTTAAAGATAGGAAACCCTAATACAAACAGGTTGTAAATGATTCCACAAACACACTAAATCTATAAGAATTACACTGCTACGTTTAAGAAAAGGGTTGCCATCAATAATCGGTTGTAGTATGCGTAATCATATACACACGTTTCTAATAGCGCCACCTTACACCTTTATCTCCATAGTTCATTAATGGTTACAGCATTTTGATGAAGCAGTGTTCAATATATACATACAATTTTGTGAAGTGGTGTAATAAAATACATACATTTTATTCCTACAAAACCTACTGGCTGGCACATTCTTCTGGCGATTATTTACTTGCAGTTAGGACTTACTTGAAATTTGTTCTTTTCAATAATAGTATATTTTCTTCCAACAAAATAAAATTCTCTACCTTCCAAATGTAATTACACAAAAACAAAAATCATAAAGCTTTTAGTCTTTCTGAAAAATACAATAATGTTAACAACAAAAACGAAAACAATTCTATCGAAATACGAAAACATTTTGTTATTTTCTAATTTATGTTTGATTCGATGCCCTAAATCATCCAAATTATTTCATTTTAATAAACCACGGTGATTAAAGTTTTTTTTACAGCAACTGTATTTTGATATAATTTTGTATGCTGAATCTGAATGTAACGTCAGATTTTATTCATGGTCCATCATTTTTTGCAACTATATGACCAATCTAACATATCCTTATATTTAATTTGTGAATTACCAATATTTTCATTTATTCCAATACAATGTTGTGTACACAATAACATGTTAAATACTAATAAATCTAATTTAGCTTGAAAACTGAAAGTAGCCAATTTATTTGGTAAAGGGGTAACAATGAGATTTTGATGTAATTTCGTATGCTGAATCGGAATGTAACACCAGATTTTGTTCATAGCCCATCATTTTTTTACCCGCTTTGTCGACCAATCTAGCATATCCTGTTCCTTAAGTTTAACTTTTGGCATTACTAATATTTTCATTTATTATAATATATTTTTATTTACACAATAACAGGTTAATCTGGATAAATCTAATTTAGATTGAAGACTGAAGGTAGTAATTTATTTGGCAAAGGGGCAAGAATATAGCTATAACTATTATAACCTTGCAATGAATAGACTGGCATTACAATCCAGGATAACCTTTAGAAGCTTTAAATTCCTCGTAAACGAGTTCTAAAGCTGTTCTCCCTCATGGAAATGAAAATCCTCCTACCCCATTTCCTCACGTTGTCAACAAGAAAAGGTTCTAAGAAATCATGAAGTTGTTAGTTAGATAAAACAGATATTTCTATTGTAGATTCATGCGGATTTAAAAATTACAACTCTAGAACTAGATTTGAAGTTCGGGTACACATTTTTTTGCTGTTTTCTGTGTAAGATAGTAAAATTTGGAAGAAACCCTTTATTCTTAGAAAAATAAAAAAATGGGAACTACTAAAATATTGCTTCTACCTCTTCACATAAGATTGGTAATAATGAAAAATTACATCAAAATAGAAAAAGGTGAAGATTTTTCATTGCTTAAAAGAGCAACTGATTGAAAATAAACAACTCTAAAATAGTATTATAAAAAGGAAATATTTTTAAAGGATGCAAATCAAGGAACTGAAGGGATGTCAGTTCCAGCAATATCAAAAATGAAGGAAAACCACTTTCTTGGCAAATTCTTCCAAACCATGGACAAATAAGAACGCTAAAAACTATAAACATTTGGTTGATTAAGAGAAGAACTAAAAATGTAATATTACAAAGAAAAATGAGCAAATGTACCTTAAATTTACTTCATTTACATCTTAACTTTTCAATCCTTAACAATCATGGTCTTGTAGACCCAGCCCTGGTGATGCGTTTTAGCGCGAAACCGGTTGTCTAATATTTTTGGAGTAATTTGTGGATATAGACCTTTTATCTCAACTTCCTTCATTTACATCGATTCACACGGCGTTTCTATTGAAGTTATAAATGTTTTTATTTAAGCAATTATAAACAATATGTCTGACTAACTAAACTATTGTAAAATAAGACAATTTCCTATAATCTGCTTATCTGCCGTATGTGATGACTCCTACTCTTCTCATGGTTATCTCTCGGAACGGCTCATGTTATAGGACAATTATTTTTTGTTAGAAAGTAATGGAATGATAATTCTCTGCACAAAGAGCAAAATAAAGATATTTATTACCGAAGTAGCAACCAATCTATAAAAAACGAAATGGGAGTGTTTAGCACTGTTTTTAAAACACCCCTTAGCCACAGTGTTATGAATTATGTGTGCTACTCTATTGACACTTTGCATCAAGCAAGTTATTTCTTTTTGGGGAGCTATCTGACGTGGATCTCCGGAAGTACTGCGATACTTCTGCGTTCTTTTGTTGCTTTTTTTATCCAAAGTATCATTTCAGTCATTCCAAAGTTCTGCTACTCTGCACTAACTATGGCTGCTTGATCAAAACAATCCTCAGGGTAAATTTTTGCTTTGTCAAAGGTTTTTTGCCTTTTTTTGCTTCCAGAGCTCCGCATATAGAAAGGTGATGTATGTGGTCTCTGTCACCCTATTACATAGAATATCATAAATCCTATTAAACTTAGGATTATTTTAGTTTGGTACGTCAGTGTTATAATGACACGGGAGGTGTAGTATTTCAGTGTTGATCCCCTTCTGTAGGTACCTTTCATTTTACCTGTTCATCCTGTTTCTGCCGTGCAAAAATGGTTTCTCCTAAGCTTTAGTAGTCATTTGGTCTTCTTCTGATGACTCCTTGATAAAGATCTTTGCTTGAGTTTATCTGGTCATATTGTACCGGTGCTTTTTGTTCCATTCTTGCACCAAACTCCTTGCATGCCTCCGTTTTTCCACACTCTTACGATACCGTTTGTGCTTACGATCATTCTCTCCTATAACTAACTCATCGCCCTTTTTCTTGGATTCATGAATGTACAGGTGCCTGCAATAAGGTATTACGGGTATTTCGTTCTCAAATGCATTTCCAAACCAACTTTGAATCTGAATTCAAGACTGGTGTGTATCCGCCTGTTTTCAAAAAATACTTTCTCTTATTTATATGGTTGACTGCAATATGCCTCTAAATGAATACACTTTTTACCATAAATTGAACTTCCAGTCCCATTATCGGTTGTTGGTCCGTCTGTAAACCAGATCAATTCACAGAATCTGTTTCTGTAGTTGGATTGATGTGGCGTGATCTTATTCCTAAAGACACTGCCTTCTACGAGTTGATAATATTATTATGCTTTAATCCTGCATAGGTAGCAGCCGTAGTGTCTGGCAATCTGCGGTGCTTCTCATATTTTCACCAATTGGAGAGACAGAATATTTTGTTGCTACTGTAGGAATAAACTTCATTGCTCCTATTATTACTAAACACAAAGCTTCCATAACTTGACGAGCTTTAGCAGAGTTTGCTGCTGCATCAGTGTGCACCATAGAGAGATGCATAAATGGGTCTGAGTGGGCAATATATGTTCAATACATCATATAAGGTGTTAAGTTTATTTTTTTCGTAAGTTCTTTTGCCCAACCTGATTAGCAGGTGTGTTATTTCCACCCTGGTTTTAGTTGCCTGAAGCCGCTAATTGGACGACATCATGATATTTAATTTTATCGATTGGAAGCAGTTATAGAACACAAATTTCTCTCTTTTTCATGAGTGTATATATCACCAACATGAAATAAAACTAAACTTATTATATGCTAAAGGTTGGGTTAACTGTCACTTTAGAATTAATCAAGTCAATGATTAGATTTAAGATGCTTACAGCTCATTTAGGCAAAATTAAATCCATTATAAATTATAAAGGTTGCTATAAACGCATACTGTATGCAACATATGAAAGTATTTCTAGAAACGTTTATGGATTCTATTTTTTTATTTATTTATTTAGTAATTTCATTTTCAATGATACCATTGGTGTTGAAAAGTATAAAGGTAATATAAAAATATAGCATAAATATAAATTTAAAAATAATAAATATTAAAGTACAGGTAAAGTTAATTTAAAAACCTCAAGCAAATAAAAAAACCAACACAAAACACACCCGCGTATGCTGAGGGCTGAAGAAGAGAAATTCTAATATTGTTCAATGCTATTTAAGAAAAACCTCATCTAGTGAATAGAAAAAGTGTGTGCTTAAAAAATTCTTTATCTTCGATTTAAAGCAAACGATGGAAGTTTCTTTCAAAGTATCAAGTAAAGAGTTATAATTTTTTATGCCACAAATAGGATTTATTTAGTGTTTACATCAGTTCCTCAAAAAAAGCAAACCGTAATTTAAATGTGTACCAAAGTAGGAATGATATAACATTATTAATGATCAAGGATGATCACATACTTTTTCTAATATTCATTAATACATAAATTGCAGAATTTATTTTTGAAATAACACTATTTATATGCGCCTTCCAACTTAGAAAAGAATCAACTATCAGACCCAACAACTTATAACTATCCACTGTTTCGATTTGCATATTCTTTATCGACAAATTTACTTTACTATCCTTATGCTCTAAAATTAATAGTTTAGTTTTGTCAATGCTAATAACTACTTTATTGCGCGAAAAACATTCGTATAATTCCTGCAAGACTCTGCGGGCATTGCACAAAAGTTCTTCCATAGCTGAGCCTGTAATTAGTGAAACTTGACCTGTAATGTGGGCAGGTAAATCATTAATGAACAGCATAAATAACTCTTTTATTTATGCTGTTCATTAATGATTTACCTGATTTTACCTGTCTAAGATCGAACTCTGATTCCGACTGAAATATTTGATAACATTGAGGGATGACATGCTAGAATATCATTTTCTCGGATATGACGTATTTCCGTATTTTAATTCTACTATAATGAGCATTTTGTTATATTGGCCTTTGGTACCGATTATCGATGCTTTTCGCATTTTTTCCAAACCTACACGAAGAATAAGCTTAATTAGCTCAAGATCTACTTTAAAAATTACAATTGGCATTCCGTATAAAACCTCGTAGTGCGCCAAAATATTATTGTAGGGCGCTATGTGCGCCCTGAAACTCGTAGCGGTAGAGCACAACCGCAAATGACAACGGTTTTATGACGCGCTTAAAATATGTGTACGCTATGATTAAACGGTCCCCTTTATTCAAACCCGATGCGGCGTTTCGGCGAAACAATAAAATATAATTACATTTCACTTATCACTCATTCATCTACCCGTGAAACGGTGACGCTAAATAAAGCGTTCCACTGTTTAACCGTTTCCTATTCATTACTATTCATTTCGTTCGCATTTTCTCATTTGGAGGGCATTTATCTCGTGTCTTCTGAACCTTTCCCTGTGTCCATTGTTAAGTTGGCGCCATTTTGCAAAAATTCTACAGTTTGCTTTTATATATCTATGTATGATTGTGACAAAAACTAATGATACCAAGAAGTGGGTTAACTTATCTCTTATGTTTAATGATGAGTACATGTTTTTCACAACCTTTGTAGCTCCTTTTCTATTTTAGCACTACCTTGATTATGCAAATTGTAAAACTACATTAAAGGGAATGGGAAAATTTCTTTAGTAGGGTAATCCAGCTTATTTGTTTTACACTTTCACACAAAGTAGGCAAGCTTGAGCGACTTACAAATTACAAGATGTGAGAGCATATTTAAGTTAATAAACGTTTTCCGTTCGCAATTAATTCTTAGCAGGCGTCGGTTATAAGAAGAACATTATATTAATGATGATTCGTATGATCAACGATTTTATGATAAATCACTGTATAATTCTCTTAAGCTCAGGCCTCTCTGATTTCACAAATCTTGAATTAATGAAGTGAAGCATTTCCTAGAGACCCCAAATCAATAATAAACTGACTATTTAAAATTGTCTTCCTTATTAGCAAGCCAACAGGATATTGGTTGTTAATTTTAATATTTCTATTAAAGACTGATATTATTTCCGCTGCTGCAAAATTTGAAGTAATGATTTTGAGGAACGTTTTTCAAATATTAGTTCTTGAATCGAAATTTTATTATATAGATTTATTAATACAATAATAATAAACACAAATATGTATTAAAGGATAACAAATTGAAATTCTTTAACTGCAGATGTGAAACGAATTAAATTCTTTAAATGAGTCACGATTATAAATTTTACTTAGTAATGAACAAGAATTTCAATTAAATGATGGTTGGAGAAGGAAGGCTTTAGTAAATACTTTTTATATTGTGAATTTTAGTGAACAAACATGTTTATGCACAATAACCAACTTACAATACATATTAAAGTTAGAATGAAAGAATATATTGAAATTTTTACTTATAAAAATTTACTGCTACTAATTATAACTAGTAAACATAATTTTAAGTACGTATCAATCAAATTTAAATATCGGTATTTATTAGACAAAGCAAGCATTTATAATTGTACTTATTCTAATGTTATATGGGAGAAATTAGCTGTATAATTGTACAGTCAGATACAAAAAAAATCGATCTGAAATCTTGAATTTTTCTTCATAAAGAAACCAATGCTTCGAGTTACCGTAATGTTGGTAATAAATTTATGAGGAACGGATATAAACTGAAAATCAGATATCTAATGAAAAGCAAAATCTTTTGAATTGTATCAGATTATTTGCGAATCTAGAAAATTAGAGGGTTTCGTTAATAAAAGAAGACAACATAACACATATAATAACACTGTGTTGGAGTTGCATTGCAACTAGTACCGACTATTTTACCGCAACCCTGTTCTAATAGTTTGCATACGCCTCGATCATAGAGCTAATTCAATTTTCAACATTATCTTACTCCAGTTGTTCCAATTCTGTTTCTTTGTTGTCAAGATGTGCTCTGATTAGATCGAGCGCGGGGGTGTAAGCTGGCCACTTCATACCCAGGGTACTGAGATTGAAGATTGAAGAGCACATTAGATTAGATTAGATTAGGATTGGTGTGGATTATGGACCTGTTTCACCGCGACCTTTCAGATCTATTGTGATCCCTTTTTTCCTAGAGGACGCTCTCTAATTTTGCCCCTTTAATTAGGCCTATCATTTTTGAGAGCGGCTTCTTTGTGTAGCTACTAGCTGTGGAATTCTCTACGCCCATTACTATAAATCTTGTCCTCGCAGGCCTTCACATTGGCACAGCACATGAACTGATGTTTCTTCCTCCTCCTCGCAAAATCTGCGGATTGCATCATCTGCCATGCCTATGTTGTACATATACCTATTTAGTCTACAGTGACCAGTCAGCAGACTTGAATATGAACTTACTCTTATCAATATTTGTTCACGATACGAGCACGGCGTGGTGAGTTGTTATCCACAACAAAAATTACAAGTGTAAAAACAACAGAAGGAGACGAGTGTTCTTCTAAAATATAAATAGAGATAGAATCATTGGAGTTTCTGCTGTATTTCAATAATTCTCTCTTTAATTTGAATCAAAACTTTTGCCTTTAATACATTATAACCACCACCAATTTAGTACGAACTTCGCTATTATTGATGGGTAGAAAGCAGAGTTAAAAATAATTGATTGGTGATTGAAGGTTTATGATATTTCACAGAAGGCTATTGATGTTGGAGTAATTTTTCTAGGCTCTGAAACAGCTCGACGAACTATCGATATGCTTTCATGTACATTTCTTGCTTCCCTCAGTCGATCTATCACCTCAATCCGAATTAGACAGCTCTCTAAAGTGTTAGTCAGTCAAACATTCTATTATTCTTTTTTGGGCGGCAAAAACATCGAGTGACAATTCTGACAAACCCCAAAACACTATACCATATCAATTCGTGAATAAACCGCGCGTATCAGTGTTTTAAATCCAAAATATATTTCCAATTTTTAATTTGGTAGCAGCAGGTGCTAATTTTCGTTATGACATTCTCACAGTGCAGTTTCCAACTTAAATTTTCGTCGGAATCAAGTCCAAAAATTTAACTCCAGTTAGATGCTCTTAAGTTGAAGCATTGTATAATATTGATTTGTCATTGATATTAATTACGCTACGTGTTGAGTGAAAATACATGTAGCTTGTTTTATCCATATTCACTGCCAAGCTGTTCAAATTAAACCACCTTGCCAAGTCATTAAGCAGTTGGTTTGTCTCACCCTGCACTTTGCAGAGATCGCTTCCAACTACAATGGCCGACGTGTCGTTTGCATGTAAATACAAAAAATATTGTATAAATAAAACTATATTATCAATAAATAATAGAAACAGAATTGGCCCTAAAACTGACCTCCGCGGAATACCAATTATGACCGGGAAAATGAAGAGGAAAGCCTTGTGTTTTGTATTTAGGGTTTTAAAGAGAATATTAACAAATTGAGTCGTATCTGTAAGATCTGAGGTGAGAAAGAGATCATTGTGACACAACCTCACTAACACCATATGCAGCCATCTTCTCGATAAGGAGTTCATGATTAACGCAATTAAACGTTCAAGATAGATCGCAAAAGGTTCTGGCTGAAACATTTGTAAAGTATCAAGTAAATATTAAAGAGAATGCTATGGCTAATTGCCCCAAGACCTTATTTAAGATCTTGACTATTATGGGTGCAGCAGGTTTGAATCTAGCTCTGGTCAATTGTGGTAATCGATTTTTTTTTCCGGAGTCATAATGTTGATTAGCGGAAATTTGATTTAACGAGGGTACCTGGCATATAAATATTTCGATCTCATCAAATAAATAATAATTGTTTCATTAGAAAAATAGGCATGTCTAAATAAATATTCAAATCCTATACTTTGCTAATAATCCATCATGATTGGTGGTTTATTTTAAAATACAAATCTATGTTTATATATTAGAAATAAATAATGCAATATTATTTGATGTAACTCTTTTCAAAGTATGTATTTGCATTAACATTGCAATGCAGCGCAAATAAGGGTAAACTTAATGTACTTAAATGCTTAAGTAATTGCTAAATTGGGCAGTTAAACACTGCAAATTAAAAACTATCACCAGTTGTAACTATTGAGTGTTAAATAAAACATATATAAAGAGGTATTTTAAGTGTTTATTTGCTATAAACGATGAAATTTCCGAAGAGAGGGCACCAATTTCCTTGTTTTTATGCATGCATAATTTACCAACAAATAATATTGCGTTCTTGCGCGATATCATTTTATTGTACGGTATTATGTAGTGGTTATTCAATAACTTAATAATCAAGAACTGGAGGAGGAATCATGTTGCAAATAAATCTTGCTGTTGTCAAAACATGTCAAATAGCTCCATCGTCAATACTATAATCATCAATAATATACTAATAGCCACCTTGATCTCGTAAAACTGTAAGCAGCGAAGTGTAAAGGACGGCAAAGATCAACAATACCATTAACAACAGCCGGTAGCTGTTAAACTGCTAAACAAATGACTATCAACCCCCGCATAAAAAAAAGATAAAATTAAAATTAATAGAGGCTTAGACAAATGGTGCTCCTCTGTGTATACGGTCCGAAATATTGTGTGAACATTATTCACAACCACACCTTTTGTGCTGTTACGATGATGAGGACAATAAATTATTACGCTTTTTAAAACCGCCTCATACTCATTAGCCGCAATAAAAACTTGGTTCTTTGATATGGAGCTGCGCAATCCTCTGGCTATTCTGCTTGGTTTTTATTATTTTATAAATGTGCACGAGCAGCGAAGAAAATATTAGTACGAATTCCCTCTCATGATAAATATCATGCACCCCGGTTTTATTCCAAGACTAATTCTTATATTTTACAGTTTGTATTTAACAATGTGATTTATAATGGTAAGAACGATAACCTACAATAGTTGCCACAAGCTGCTTAACATTAATATTAGCGAAGAATGAACTAAGTACGAATGCTTTAGGCGAAGGTACATCTCGCACTTTGAAAGGATAACAGGTATGTAAGACGTGTTACGTCAAGGTTAGACAACGAAATCGCTTAATTTCCATAAAAGTAAGGGCTCGGCACTATCGACGCTCCCCAAGGTCTTTTTTCCCTTTCATCTCTGACAACTGCGAAAGCATTTCCGCAAACTCAGAAATAGCCCGAAAGCGTTTGGACATTGACTTCAATTACCGGTGAGGTATATTAATGGGAGGGTTATTAGTTAATGTCCAGAAATCTCCGAAACCGTCAACTAAACGCGTGTAACTAATTGCACTTTCCGCGTAGAAAAGAACGAAAATACCTGGTGCAGTTCTCAATACTGTTCGACTGACTTGAGGTGAATCAATAACGGAGTTGTGTTGCTTTTGAAAAATTATAAACGGGATTATGGCTGCTTAGGTCAATTTAGTAGTGAGCCACTTTACATGTTTTAAGCTGCATGCAAAAGACGGCTTTTCTCCAAAACGAAATGTTCCAGTTTGTGTTTTGTTTGTGTTTTTTAGAACTTGAAAAGCTACCCAATACACTTGTTTCCATTAAGAGAATTACATTTGCTCTAGTTTTGTACTTGTTATCAGATCATTTCAAGTAGTTTATGATAAGATTTTGTTTCATTGTTTTATTCAACAACAAATTTAAGAGAAAATAATTTTGGTTATTTTATATTGCGTTTGTTTTAGAGAAGATATATTTTCTATATAATCGTCTATTAATTAATTAAACTTTTTCCACAAGTATAAATGGGTCCATAATCTTATCGAAACCTTTTGATGTTACCGATGTTACCTACAAAACAGCAATAGGCACCTAAAACTAAAGTCTCGAACAAGTTTATAAAAAGTTGTACTTTTCGTAATAAGATTCTGTTTTGTTTCTGTTTGACGCACTCGGTAGAAGTGACTAAACGTTTACATTTTCATCGTTCTTAGATTGGTTCGATATTCAACATAGTTATTATTTGGTAACAATAATAATAATAATCTTTATTAATTATGAGACACAATTATGTATGTAATAGGTCAAACAAAAAACTATTAATGAAGCCACCACCAAACATAAGAACAAAACGAAGAAGAAAGAAAAGGACAGTAAAACAATAATCCTAATAATAAGATACAAACAACATAACTAGCAATAAAGAAAATTGTAAAAAAAAAACAAAAGAAGATTATGTTATTCACCCACTGTATAAAAAAGGGCTTTTAGTGGCTTTCGAAAACTTTTATAATTGTTATGATACCTAATTTCGTTGGGTAAATGATTAAATATTTTTCTTCCCAAGTTGTGCATACCTTGACTTATAATATTTGTTGAGCTAAAAGGTTGATGCAGTTAATCTTTTATTCTAGTGTTATAATCATGAAATTTAGCGTTAGTTGGAATATTTGCTTTTGACTGATATATGTAACATAGTTATTCAAAAATGTATAAACACGGAAGAAAAAGGATTTTATATTTTTTAAAGATTGGTCGACATGAATCATAAAAGCGAGCCCCAGCAATATTTCTAAATCTAAAAGGCTTTTGCACTAAAAATATTTGATGCGCACTTGCCGAATTTCCCCATAAGAGCATGCCATACTGTAATCCAGAATAAATTTTAGCGTAGTATAATAAAATTAAACAATCCACGGATATCTGAGCTCTTAAATGTTTAAAAACATAAGCTCTTTGGTGTAGCTTTTGCACAATATTATCACTCTACTCTTTCCATGTCAACGTATGGTCAAAAATAACTCCTAAGAATCTAGTACTGCCACAGCAAAATAATTCTTTTTTGTTTATAATTAAATTGCAATGTTCAATACTCTTCTGCCTCGCATGAAATACCATGTATTCTGTTTTCTTTATTTTTCTTTCTAAGCTTAAAGGCTGTTTATTTTGCGAAAATCAGTTGCATAACCTAATTAATAAAAAAATTGTTGTGTTTTCAGTAATTTGGGTATTGTTTCAGGAGCTGTTAACATTACAATATCACCAGCGTAAATCATTAAGTATATATTTAACAGAAATAAGACTACATCGTTTATGTATAAAGTGAAAAGTGTAGGACCTAGCACTGAACCTTGCGGAATTCCAGAATCCGGGGGTAACCACGATGATTCAATAAAAGTATCATTTCCTTGATTGATTTTGTAACGCACTTTTACCATTTGCATTCTATTGTTAAAATATAAAGCAAACTAGCGCCAAGTACTCCTCTTATTCCATATAATTCAAGTTTTTGTAACAGATCTTCATGTTGTACACAATTGAAAGCTTAATATACTATTATACTATTTATGTTTATTCGCTATGAGAATGAGGTTATTTAATACCGTTGGTAAAAACTGTAATAACTCCATTTTTAAAACACTTTTTATAAAAATACGACCACAGCGCACTTAATGTAGAAAAAGTGATTTTTAAAATAAAATATATAGTTGAGATGAAACAAGGGATACCAGAATGCAGCTTTCGATATTTAGATAATTTAAAACATGTCTTTGTTAGTGTATAAAAGTGAAACATCGTAACAATATTACGATATTCTTAAATACAGTTAGCAAGATTTTTATGGTAGTCTGCTTAGAGCTGGTATTAAGATTATATACATAGGTATGTAAATGATACCTTGTCATTTGCCGGTTAATTAAAAGACGTATGTAATAGACACGTTATTTTACATTACAAAAATAATTTACTTTTAGAACGTATACAATATGTGTACATGAACATGGCTACATTGTTCCTCTATCGTACTCTATCGGTACCAGAATAATTTTGTTTATGGTTAGGTATCATCTGCTATGCGCATGAGTAACGCGTCGGTGAGAATCTGTTTTAAACTACCGATTCATGTCTCTACACGTACAAAGTGCGTGCATAAATCTTAACAAAGGTATTGTTTAATAATATTGACAAATACCAGATAAGAAGAACTGGGAAACAGGCACTTTAGTAAGAGCAGTGTCGAGTTGGTATACAGACGGCTCTAAAACGGACTATAGCGTTGGAGCTGGAATATACGGAAAATAGCTTAAAAAAGCTCTTTCGGTCAGTTTCCTCAAAAAACACAACGGTGTTCCAAGCTGAGGTTGCTGCAATTCATCATTGCACCAGAGAAATAGACAGATGGATCGAGTTAGGTAAAAGCGTTGCTATCTTTTCTGATAGTCAGTTCACACTTATAGTGATTAGTTCCGTAAGTGTGAACCCTAAGCTGATTTGGAACTGCGCAAGTGGCCTAAATTAACATCGGCCCGGGTTTCTAGCCAAGATTTTCTGAGTAAAGATAGAAAGATTGTCAAAATGATAGTGCATTTGCTCACTGGTCACTGTAGACTAAATAGGCATGTGTACAACATAGGTGTGCTATATAATGCTTCCTGCAGATTCTGCCACGAGGAGGACGAAACATCAATGTTCATGTGCAGTGCCAATGTGACGACCTGGCGGGACAAGGTTTCTTGTAATGAGCGTGGAGATCTCTACAGCTACACCGAGAAAAAAATATTTTATTCAACCAATAATTGGTTCACTCAACAAATTTTTGTATTTAAATATGCTCGAACCACCGGAAGGTTTAAATCAGTTACGCAGAATTAGTTGCCCTAATGTTTTGAATCAATCTACAATTGTGGTTTATCCAATAATCTTAATGTTGAATTAAAATAAATGCTTGTTCAAATCAGCCGCACATGCATTCAGTTAACTAATTTTGTAGTTCCATTGACGATTAAAGCTAATAATTGTTTGAATCAACACATATAATTCAACTAAAATATTCGTTTTCTTTCAATGAGGTTACTGTTTTGCAATAAAATTTAAGTGTGCTGATTTAAACGAAAACTGGTTGAGTGAATGCAAAAAGTTCAAAATAATAATTTTTGGTGTACCGACATTTTCATTTTTCTCAGTGTAGCTGCTGTGTAAATTCCAACAAACCTCGCAATACTGGCGCTTTGCTTTACACACACACCCACAAGCAAATAACCAAATTACCTGCACGCAGGATCTTACGGTACGAGCAAATTAAGGGTTACCACACATCACAACATACTAGATGTGTATCTCATTGCAATGTATGATTTCAAAGAATCGTAATATAATAATTGCATTAAGTCTAATATTCATTCTTAAAACATATAAGCAGGTATCTTCTTATTATTTGTTAGTTCATATTGACAGAAACATTAATAGATAATATTTGTATATTACATGATGTGCATGTACTTTAATACGTATTAAGTCTTCATATATATTTTAGTATAATGGTAATTTTATAGGCATCTCTCAATTTCCTTTTTTAATATATCGAATACAAACTAAGATGATTTATCACAACAAATTGCCTACTGTTGTACAAAATATTTTAACTGTTATTTTAAGTCACTGCTGAAGTCTTGTTTTGTATAATACGCAGACGCCTACGCCATCAACATGTAACTAGTCTATAGGGTTAGATGGTCTATTGGGGACCAATTCCATTCACATACGGTAGATCTATTTGAATAAATTAGAGCAGATATTTGTGATCGGAAATCCATGATACTGTGCTAAATTAGCAATTGTAATTGTACTTTCCCAATAAGTCTTCTTTTTCTGTAGTATATTCAGAATCAACTGTTGATTTTCTAAATTTTCTATTCATTATCTCCAGCAATGTTTCCTATACAAATTGATACTAGATGAAAGTCATTCTCTTTAATCTAAAGGAGGCTAATGAGATAAAGGCTGATTATTAAGATAATACGAGCGCGGTTTGCTGTAATTCTAAAACTCTTTAAGTCGATATAAATGCATTTATTACATTTATTTTCTAGAAAGGCTTTTGCATTGATTGCATGATAAGTGATTGCTTATTTCAATCGTTAACAAAAACTTAAAAACTTCTTGAAACTTTTTTCGCTTCCTAGAGAACAAACATGTAATTAATTTTTCGGGTAACACCTCTTAGGTGGTAAGAGGTCAACTTTTACTTCTCTAATTTCAAAGGTTTTGTTTAGAAATGTTTTCTCAAGAAATCCTTAATTCTAAAAATAATAAATAAAAAAATTTTCCTTTCGGAAGTCGAACTGCCATGAGAGCTATTTTATATGCGTACTTTAACGAAAATAATTTACCTAAACTTTATCATCATTCGTTATCAATATACAATACAAATAATTATAAATACTACTAATTATAAATACCTTAGATAACTTTTCAAGAGTGTATTTACAATTGTGCAGCAATACCATAAAATTTAACCATTAATAAAATGAACACGTAATTAAGTGGAAGAAAATATGTACAAAAATGGATACCTGGCCTAAAATGTCGGAGCACAAATGTTTATTACTTTATCATTATACAACACAAGCAAGGCAACTATAAGAGCAGAACTTTGAGTTGTTTTGTGAATAAAACAACATTAAAGTTTGTGATAAAATAATATTAAACATATAATTACTATTTATAGCTTATTTGAAACAAGTTTATCATAAAATAATGTTAGAGACTCTCATTTTATAGACAAGGGCACTTCGAGTAGTAAGTGCAACACTAATCAGAAGCTATGAAGTCACTTACTCAGTTTGGTAAGGATATTCTCAAGTCAACAGTTTAAGTTTTGTGTATATGCCCAAAATTAAACATTAGCTACACAATAGATTTGAAATGCATGTTACCAAAATTTGCGAAATACTTGGCTTATACATTCAATAGGGTTTTGAGATTTTTTGATTTTAGATTTATTTCGATTAAATAAAAGAATTAAAATAAGCTGTCAAAAAGTTAATCTTTCTTAATCAATCATTTATTTCATGTGGATATGTATATTATTGTATTTATAATAGAAATAATTTAAATAATTTTGATGCATTTTTTTTTGAAAACCAATCTTTTACTTTTAATTTAATTTTCGGCTTTCAAAATTTTTTAAAAGATTTACTAAAGTTAATGGCATTCCGCTCCTAATGTATCAGTGATATGCACCTTGTTTTCATTTTCGCATTTACTTTTGTAATGGAAACTAATTTAATCAAGAATTTTCAATTAAATGAGCTTAATTTATTAAAGACATTCAATAAACTTTTTGGTGGAAATGATGGATGTAATTAGATATCTAAATGAGAATAGCATTCTCATACACATCCAACCAATAGTCGTCGAATTATCAATAAGAAATTTTTGAAGAAAGAGTTTCTTTTTGCAGAACATTCCGATAAAAACAAATTAAATTTTAAGAAGGTTTAACGAATAAATCTTTCTGTGATTTCACGTTCATTCTTTTCGCTGATACGCACTTCTATCCTCTATTATATCTACTAGATCCAGAAGAAAGAGAGGATTTTAAAAATTCAAAACAAAACATAAATCAAACCGACGTTTCCGAGATAACGTAATCAGTGATTCAATCGTAGGAATTCTAATTGGTAAGAGGGAGACGTGTGTCGTGTAGAGAGAGACTCATGTGCCCCATCGCCCAACGACGCCCTATCCCCCGTCCAACCCCACGCAAGAGAGGGCATAATCCATCAAGACCGCCGTACCGTAGTGCAACCCCCGGTCAAATTTCGCCGCTCTCTGTCGCACCGTTAGTCTCCTCTCGCTCGGTCGCTCTTTCCCTGACGCGATCATTTTTCTCCGAGGTTCGTTCCATCATCGCGTCACATCCGCCCCACCCTCGCGCGCGACGTTGCCAAATGGAACGTCGAATTTTATTTATGGCCTCCTGGATCCGTTTCTGTAATTAATGATTCGACGGATATCATAGACGGCTGCTTCTGTTTTCTGCGACGTAACCGAGTCCCCTGTTTTTGTGTGGATACCTACGCTCTAGTATATGAGCGGGTGTACTTTCTCCGTAGGTGGTATATTAGTGACCAAAAGTTTTCTCACAAAAAATAGGCAAAACACAAAATGCCACTAGGAGATAGGTAGATAGATTTCATTACGTGCGTGACAATATATACATATGTATGCACATGTCAAATGTATTAATTTTAATACTTAATAAAAACACAAAAAATGGACATCGCAACACATTAAAATCTTTAACAGAGGTAAGGCACAAAAGCGTACATTGCTAAATTCATTAATTTTTTTATATTATCGATAACTCTGTATTTCATAAAAGAATTTTTTTAGATACAATTTTGATGGTACTGCGAAGTTTATTAGCATCTAATTCTTCCATTTACTGGGCAACATGCTATATAATTTTATTGACACATACCTAAAGGAGTTTAAATTTCTTTGAAAGTCTAAAATGCGGGTGTGCAATATTTTTATGTCTGGTATTGTGGATAGTTTGACGTGGATAAGAAGTTAAATTATCTTTGCAGTGATATAATAATATGTTTGTATTACTTACCAAGATTGTAGTATCGTCAGCATATTCAATGTTTTTATAAGTGATGTGCTCAACAATATCCTTTACTTATAAAATAAAAAAGGATGGGACTTAGGACTGAGCCTTGTGGGACACCATAATTATTTTGCTTTATCGACGAGATTTCATTGACACTGTAAACATATTCTGATATATTAACTAAAAAGCTTTTGACAAATGATAAAGTATGTCCCCTAATGCCCATAATTTTTCAGTTTATAAAGCAGTACTGTATGGGAGACACAGTGAAATGCCTTGGTCAGATCCAAGAAGTACCGCATAACCAGATTATTTGATTCAAGTTCATACGAAATATACGTCATCAGAGATGTTACAGTCGACTTACCTCTCCGGAAACCATGCTGTGAATGATTCAATACTTTTATTTTTTCTAAATAGTTCATCAGTCTGATTTCAAATGCTTTTTCCAATACCTTTGAGAAAATAGGGACCAATGTAATAGGCCTACAGTTATCAGGTAATGAGCTGTCCCCCTTTTTGAAGATTTGAAATTGAAATTGGCCGGCCGGAATGATAAGGATCAGATAAACACACTTCTTCTATCGAAAAACACGTGCAGTGGAAATGCATGGACGTACCGATGAAATTACTATTTTACATGGTATTGAATAGTAACCCACACGCCTTCACAAACAAAGCGCCTATGAACTGGAAGTAAACAATTTTTTTTCCCCAAAACCTGAACTTTTTGATAATTACTAATACGGTCCTAAATAAGGCACCGCCCCTGCTCTTTTAAACATTATTTTTATCGTATATTTTTCTATAATGCACACATTTTTCTCCAACATTTAATCGACTTTGCACTTCATATACTTATCAAAGTCATCCTATATCTCCAAAGTGAGTCATTTGTGGACCGAGGTTCATTAGGAGCATTTTCTTCAGAGCGCTGTCAGATATCTTTGCCGTGTATTTGGTTACTTGCCCCTGGAATATTTCGTTTTTAAAATATTAACGGGCATTTAAACCCATTTTTTTCGTAAATTTCCCATTATTTTGTTTCGACCAATCCTCCTTTATTTATATACTATCCTTCGGTATCAACTCCTTAATACGTCTTTAATGCCTTTTTTTACTTACTTTACTTTTACTACATGCTGTTTCCAGGCTGTATCTTCGACCAATTTCATAATACTCGTTAAAATTCCGAACGGCATATTTTCTTCAACCTGAAGACGTTTAATAACTGAAGTTTTTTATATAACTTATGCACTTCATCGTTGGCTGTTCTTTCATAGTATGTGGTAGCCCTTTCCTATCCTAGGAGGCCATTAAAGAAGCCTTGGAGCAGATTAATTTTATTGCCCTTGAACAATGCTGAGTAAGACCCGATTACGAACTTAATTCCCGTATTCGACAACTTTAAAGTCCTTGCTCATTGCTGACATCGATTTAATTCCCTAATTATCAATTTTCATTTAAATTGATAAGTACTTATGTCTTATTTTATACAATTTGAAAATTTGATGATAGATTAAGGAAACCAAGGAAAATAAACTTCGTCGTTTTCTACTTGCGTTAGCATAAATCATAATTTTCAATTATGTGTACATATATCACATGCCTGTTTATTGACAAATGGCGTTAAATGGCAACCGGATCGAAAAATCAGTAAAAATATGAGTGCATACAGATGAAAACAGGATACTGGCGACGCTTAAAGAAACCTTTTTGGAATATTTTGCCATTTTAGTTACTACTAGTGTTGGGGACGAAACTTCCATTCATCATTCACGGTAGATCGTCAGCTTCATAATACGACTTCAAGCGGTCTACTTCACTCATTGCGTGAATGTAGGGCTTGCGCATGCAGTAATAAAGGTGTAGTAAGCTTTTTGTATGTAAACAATTTCCTAATTATGTTATCAGTAAGTTATTATCAATAAGGTATTTTCCCAAAAACTAAATTATAACCTATTATAAAAGCCATGCCGTGAACGGAGCTGCTTGTTCCTGCCTTTCACGAGATATATCCATTCATATCGTTAAAGCAACCTTGAGCCTTTGTTTCATTCGTTATGTGGCTCCGCGCTGCAATATTTACTCATAGCTATACAGGCGAATGAAACCACGTTCATCGCAGCACTAGTTGCTACTATACAACTTTGTCTAATTCCTCTTTCAAGAAACCGACGTTAAATCATCTGATGATGTTTTTGTATTATCTGTGGAAGAACAGTGTTTTCTTTCTGCATTATATATACGTAATAAAATTTACTGCCATTGCGTGTATGAAAACAACATCAAAAACAAAACAAAAAAAGAGATGGATAACTAATGACCAACGGTATCTGCTCTAATGGCTTTCGATTTTTTTCCGGGTTCTTTCTCGGGCGTTTAATTGTGTAATGACATTTATTAAAGATGTAGCGTTCGCGGGGGCCGGGCAACAAAACCAGATCTCGGCGGCGCGAATGAATAGATAGGGGTGCAGTGAATTAGGGGGTAGCGAGCGGTATTGTTCGGGCCGGTGCTGCGGACGGGAATTGACGAGAGGGCATTATCACCAGCATCCATCACGTCCTGTATCAATGCGCCGCTTCCCACAGGAGGAGGCCCAAAAACTTTGGTCGCTGTTTGTGAGTTCTGATCCCCTACTTCCTTCACTCCTCTTCCTCATCCTCTGGCCGCTGCCGTCGTTCTCCCGCAGCACCGCCAGCTACGCCGATCCGTTTTCTCCGCCGCTTCCACTTCCACGGACCCGGTTTTTGTACTTTGTATTTTTCGCTCGACCTTCCACCATCTATCCTTTGACGTCTTTGCCAGGGGTATTTTTCATCTTTTCTAGTTTCTGTCATGACGTATGCCATGTCCCCGTACGCTACGAACACCAGAACATTTCTAACTGGTACAGACTCTAACCTTTATAACGTTGCTCGCAACTTCAATTTCTGTTGTGAACTGTTTAAGTATTTATGAACTATTTTATTAAGCTATAATAAAAGTTATTGTGCTGCACAATATTTTTGTTTGAATAAAACTATAATGCTGTAAGAGAACTTTATAGTTTTCGGGTAAAGTTTTCTTGCTTTCCCATAGTTATTTGAAAAAGTATTTATTATGCGGCATTTATGATAAAGTGGATGTTATTGCGTTTGCAGGTTTACATAATGGTCGAAGTATTTACACTGTAACCAGTAAAATGTAATTTCACCCTGGTCATCATTGCCGACTTTGGTCCTATGATCCCCGGGGTAAATTTAGTTTGAAGTGTAAATTACATTAAAACTTATATTCAAACACAAGTACAAATTTACAGTTTGATATGTTATACTTTATTTTCCCTTACGTAACATTTCATTCTAATTTTGGTACATTTAAGAATAATGCACTTCCATCTAATTTGGGAAAAATATAAAGGGGCTGAGCAATGAGCATTTTTTATATTGTTTTCCTTAAGTTTTCCAGCAACGTTACGACGATAAACTTGGGTCTTTATCAAGCCGTTGATTAAATAAATAATAGTGTCAAGAATATATAAACAATGAATGAGGGAATATTAGATTCGTTAAACACAGTGTAAAAAGAAGAAATTAAAAGATAGTTAAAATCAAATGTAAACGGCTACAAAACAAACAAACGAGAATGTTCCAGTTGGATCAAGATAACAATAGTCCAATAAAAAATAAATACGATATGGTGATAACTGCATCAGTATGTAAATACTAAAAACACCTGATTAGGACGATAGAAATTTGTGAAGGAAGTGACAAGAATATATAAAACAATGAATTAGCGAATATTAGATTCGTTCCACACAGTGTAAAAAGAAGTAATTAAAACACAGCTAAAATCAAGTGTAAACGGCTACAGAACAAACAAACGAGAATGTTCCAATTTGTTCAAGATAACAATAGACCAATAAAAAATAAATACCATATTGTGATAACTGCAGTATGTAAATACTAAAACACCTGATTAGGACGATAGAAATTTGTGAAGGAAAGTGTCAAGAATATATAAAACAATGAATTAGCGAATATTAGATTCGTTCTACACAGTGTAAAAAGAAGTAATTAAAACACAGCTAAAATCAAGTGTAAACGCCTACAGAACAAACAAACGAGAATGTTCCAGTTTGTTCTAGATAACAATAGTCCAATAAAAAATAAATACGACATGGTGATAACTGCAGTATGTTAAATACTAAAAACACATGATTAGGACGATAGAAATTTGTCTAAATTTACATATTGCAAAAATAAGTAATAACAAGAAAGAAGTATAAACAAAAACATATTTATATACCTATTAAACTACTTCTAGTTTTACACACACAGTAATATGATATTCGGTGATGCACAGCTGCCATGCCAAATATTCTCTAGATATGTATAGGTAGGATTACGTTCTCGTACTGTTTGCTACAAAGTTATCCTTTATATTGAGTACCTTTCACATGAAATTGCCTTTAGAGATACACTTCTATACATACCTTTGTTTTCTTTGCAGTATTCTTCAATGAAACCTAACAGCAATTAATATGTATGTGTTTTTTTTACATGTGACAAAGGAAATTTATTAAATAAAGCACGTGGTCCAAACAGTTAGATTTACGTAGCGTGTATATGTGTCAATAAATATCGGAATAAATTTACTTGTTTACTTGTTAAACAAAGAAATAAAAATTGGGTATCGTTGTTAACACACATGCATTTATTCAGTATTGTAACCTTTGGGAGTTGTATTAATTATGTATCTTTCCTCAGACCTAAAATAATAATGACAGGATTACTAAAAAGGAAAAAATATTAGACAAGAATTACTATATTTACTGGTGATGCGTTTTGGTATTTAAAAGTAATTACAAAATCGGCATGGTTTAGAATCATATGTACAAATAAAAAATGAAAAATAAAATGTAGGTTGCAGTTTTATATTTTATACGATGTGTTTTAAAGGTACTATTGTATTTATACCAAGCAAAAATTAAAATTACTGTAAAATATATAAATATTGTGCACTATCGGACCAATAAACCCCATCAATAAAATCAGTAAGGGTTGGTTACCTATTAGACAACACCATTTATACTATTTTATGATATTACCAGTGTATTTTCAAAAGTTAAATAATTTTCCACAGAAATTAGTAGTATTTCAACTTTTTAACTAAATTTCCTTAAAAAACGTCTTTTTACATGAGTGTGTATAATAATTTTGCTAAATTGATTGTAAAAATCTGATATGTAACGAATTACATAAGCGAAAATTACACATCTTATAAACAAATCATTTTTTCATTCCTTTTAAATGTGTAAGTATTGTAATAACCTAAATAAATTTCTAATACCATGCATCTTCCATCTTTTCCATTTATGTATTCTTAAGCATAATTGTCGGTATTCTATCAGCAATGCTTGGAACAGTCAATGTTTAACAACACACGAAACTATATCTTATCTCTTTTAAAACCTCTTCCGCTTAACTCATATAACTTGTTCCTAATTTCGTCTCAGCTCTTGAGTAAAGACGAGATCATCATTAAAGCATATAAATCATCATTAAGAAAGCAAAATGGTGTAAATATAAATCTAAATCTCTAATGTTATGCATGGTTATCTATTGTTGAATCAAATGTAATCAAATATCCGCTTACTAGTTTCGACTAAACAGCCATCTTCAGAGCCATATTAACCCAGAAGGCAAAAACAATACAAATTAGAATGTGGAAAATGTCAAATTTGTTAAAATTAATTAAAATTATAAAAAGGCAAGACAAAGAGGTAACGGAAAGGTTCAAAACATTGCAAAGAGAAGAGAAAGACTCAGTCTGAAGAGTCATGTCATTATTCTTCCCTCTAAATTTTAATTAAACTTTGTTGATAAAATAAGACTTCTATAATACTTTTATTTGAAGTTGATTGTACAATGCTAAAAGCTTTCTTTTCTACTACCACGACATTTTCTTGAGCGAACTAAAGTTTATTTTCTGATACAACAAGACAAATCCAATAAAAGGTAATGTAAATAAAGTACCCTTACTGGTTTCTAGAGTGACTAAACTTTGGAACCACCCATGGAGTTGATCTATGCCGCTCTAATGAAAGCTACTGCTCTTTTAGAGTGTCAAAAATGTAATCTCATTCTGCATGGTATATATGTATAGAGAAGTGCAGAGAAATTGTGTAAAGTTCAAAATCAAGCAAATATGTTTTTGAATATCTTGTTCTTTGTAATTGTGTAATTTGACATTGTATTTGTTAATTAGGTTAAAAATTTTGAGTGAAATTGTTACTTACTATTTTATTTGTTTTGTCATCGCTTCATTAGCTGGTAAAACCGAATTTGGTCTTACAGGCATTAATGATATAAAGTTTCTGAAATATGAGTTGAAGTTTGGAGTGGGTTTGATTGTTTAAATTCGACGTTTCGGCAGTATTTCTACTGCTGTCATCAGGGTAGTCCTGATAAGGACCGTGGTTTGCCAATTCCATTGTTTACGATGGAAAAGTATTTACTCTTGGAATATGAATTGTCTATGCGTTTGCCCTGCATTATGCAGTGTACACACTACTGTACAATACGGTCGTATACTGGCTTTTCCGGGACAGATATACATACAGTCGTGAGCAAATGTTATAGGCACCCTAATTTTGGGCGAATATCATAGTAAAAAATGAGAAAATAAAAACTTGTAGGTAATACATTATAAATATGTAGTATTTTAAGGGATCTTATTAATTTGTTGCATATTAGCGTGTTTTTAGTACAGCTATAATACTTTTTAGATGGGAAGGGGAAAGTGACATATCGAAGACTTGAAAATATATAAAAAAAATAATACATTTACAAAACGTATCTATAAAGACTATTGTAACTATAAAGACGATTATATAAACGTTGAAATATCTGTCACAAAAATATGCGAGAAACATGAAATCCATTAATTTTGTCAAAGGTGCCTATAACGTTTGCTCGCGACTGTATATCGCCATGAAACAAGTAACTGTTGAGATTTTTTTAAATCTATTTCTACAAAAAGTTTCATCATACCCTTGTTGATCTTTAAGATTGTTTTCTTTTATTGTTTCAGTGTTACTGTGGTTCTAGAATTCTGCACCACAATAACACCAGAACAGTAAAATTAAAAATTCTTAACAATTAACAAACATATGACGAAACTTTCTGAATAAACAGATTTCACAAATCTCAACAGCTAACTTCAAGAAAAAAAAAAACAGAGCGTAACTTCCATGCTCGTCAGCTTCAACATCTCATACTCTAATATTCCATCTTCAAGAATTTCACGTTAAGGTTTCTGAAGTAATTTTCATCCAGACTCAATTCCTTCTAGTTGCAGTTATTGCTTCCAACGCCATTTCAACTGAATTTTGCTTTAAATAACTTAATACTGCTCCAGCTCGATCAACGGTCGAAATATATACTTCTTTCTACTTCCCACTTCAATATACCATAGTAAGAGTAAAAAAAAAGAGTAACAGTGCCATAACTATTTGCTATCCTGCTATAGACCATCTATTTTCAAATTTCAAAATTACCGATTTTTTTTTATTTTTTATTAATTTCGTCATCATGCAATTTTTTCTGCACACCAATGTACGCATACTAAAAAATTGCGTGAATATTCATCCCATATATCTTTTAGATCTGTAAACGACGTGAGTTGTAAAGCAAATCTAATAACAACTTGCTAATCTGTCAAATGCTGCGATATGATTAGTTCCCAACATTTTAATTAGTTTCCTTTGAAACCTCGCGCTAAAGATAAAGCATAATTTCCCCAACGACCACAAAACAATATATCATAACCGATCAGCGATAACCCATACCAATAACTCAATAATGATTCAAGCTTGAAGCTGGAGATACCAACCACCAAACTGCTTATAGCGAAGAATAATTTTTCAGTAACGTCATCGAATGCCATCGTCTCCGTGCAATAATAATAGTACTTAGTGCGTCTTACTTGCGCTTGCCGTACATACGAAGAGCTATAAAAATAGACCATTAGTCTGCGACAGTCTGCATCCGGTCTCAATTTACCCCGGGTAAATTGAAATTCGCAGCTATTGGTCGTCTCTCCTCTCTCGTTCATGGGACGAATCTCATTCTTTTTCTCTACCTTGAAAGAGGCGGCGAGCACCGCACGTTGTACGAAGTGCGCGCGATACAAGCTTGATACCCACAGCGACTAGGTGTCCCCGCAATTACCGTAGACACGTATCGCGTTCGGGTATTCATCTCTTTTACAATGGTAATGTATGCGCGCCGTATAATAAGTCGTAATAAAAGTAAGCGGGCCCATCAGTCAGGGACGCGACGCTGCACCTTGCCTGCGAAGGTAATCAGACTCATACATACACAACACGTCGTGCATTATAAATTGCCTCCATCCATCAATATTTCAAACGAGCAATCGCCTTTCAAGTATATAGATGCATATTACATAAAAGGGATCCATTAACCAACTTGAATCGTACGTGATGGGATAATGATTAGACTGATAGCAACCGAAATTATAGAAAAATTATCTACAAATACGTAACCAATAATTTTTAAACGAAAAAGTAGTAGAAGGTAATTGTCGTAGTAGTAATAGTAGCAGAAAATACCTGAAATCCATTTATTTCTCTAAATTTATTAGACTTAAAGACTCATTTGTGAAAATTTTTGCCAAGATACGTAATCTACTTCTACACACTAAAAAATTTTTGGTAAAATTGCTATATGAATTTGGAGCAATTTTGTGCCCTTAAAACCGTACAGGTATTTTAGGTTTAGAAGTAATATTTCCCACTATAAATAATATTTCGAAGGTTTTAAAAGTAAAATTCCAAAGAAAAATTCAGTATTTCTGTTTTTTTTCCTAACAGAAAGAAAAATGGAAGTGCCCTATTAGAGTTTATTTCATTGGAATGTAATGCATAAAAACAAATAAATAATAAATGTCTTTCAATTAGTTAACATAAAATTAAAATTGTTACTTCTTTACCTTAAGTAAGAATATTTAAGTAACCGCATTGTGCCAAGATTTTAAAACTACATATAGTTTCTTTTTCTGTTTTCCATATTCGTTTTCTTCATAGTATATATACTGTAGTCGATAAAACTTAATTTTAGTATAGGATCTTATACTATGCATAAAATGACCTTTTAGTATGCACCGATGCCAGTGCTGAAACGATTCTGGACGTTAGGCATGTGGTGAGGCTATACAATATGTCTCCGGATGAACTGAACAAGATAGAAAAAGAATATTTGGAACTTAACGCAAAAATGCCATTCTTTACAAAAAAAATTTGCTTGTCTCAAAACCCCCAATTCTGAATTTCTTTTAGCAGCTGAGAAAATTGCAGAAGCAAAAAATTAAGTAGAATAGTTCCTAAGTTCTTGCTTTTGTTTAAATCAGATTATCCTGATTATCTTTTATGATAATGTTATTTAATACTATTTATCAATGTCATTACACATTTATGAATCTTTACTGAGACTTGCTTAATACTAATACTAACTTTACAACATTCTTATAACTTTGGAATTCAAAAATCACAATAGAAGCTTCCTAATGTTCACGTGTGCGAACATACTTTACAAAATTTGATGCAAAAATTTGAAATTTGCAAAGAATTTCTAAAGAAAATAAAGAATCAAACCTTATAAACCGATTTTTATACATATATGAATTAAGGAAAGGTAATGATGTTTGCGATTTAGACTTTTCTTATAGGTAGGAGAAAAACAGTGGATGGTGTCGTGTTATGTATAAAAAATTACAGAAGTGGTAAATTCTGTCACTGAAGATATAATCCACAAATGTTTATGTAAGTAGAGTTGAAAAGTGTGTAGAGGTTGAAGGATGCCACGCTTGAATAAAATAAAGTGTTTCTTCTTCATTTGAATTGGTTTTTGTAATTTTCTCAGATACTAAAAAATAATATTTAGATTTTTCTTTCAGAATTGGTGACTTTGAGAGAAGCAATTCTTTTTTATAAAATGACATTTTTTGCGTTAAGTAAAAAAGCCCTGTTGTTCAGTTCATCCGGGGACATAGTGTATATCTGTTTCTGTTTTAAAACGGCGCACTCTTTCCTACCCACTGCTTTCCTATACTCTAGATAAATTTTGGCGATTACAGTATAATATACAACATAATATGGTTTGTTAACTTTACAAATCTAGAAAGGAAAAGCAAAAGTAAATAATTATGCATGTATTGTTTAAATAATCCATAAATAAATAAGAAAAAGTATTTGCTTAAAGTTTCTGTTTTAAAGCACTTGAAACTCCCCACATTCTCTAACTCTTCGTTTTATATTTTATTTATTAAGGTAAAATATTACTTATCTCAGTCATCCTCTATAGAAGCCAATAATTTTTACGGATCTAATAACTTTTCTTCTTTTCTTGATGTGAAAAACGCTTTTTGTTCCAACGTCTGGGTGAGTTTTTAACAGATATCGCTGAATTAATTCCAACGTGCATGTAAGTTGTTTCGGATACACTGTTGAAAATTTTAACACTTGTTTGACTAATTTAATAGTCAGGAGAGGTCCACACTCTTTTCGTGTTATTTTGTCGAGAACTATAGAAGTTTAAATTTGACGAGCAAAGACAGTCAAGTATTGTCTATTGCTAAGGGGTTATTTTGTCCAACTGACATGTGGAATTACAAAATACTTCTAGTCACATTTTATTTGATCTAACTCCTATTTTTTAGTGCTATAATATTCTCTCTTTAAGACGTTTTCTCAATTATAAATATGCAAAACCACTCATCCACAAGTTTTGGTTTCAACTAAACGTACCAATTTTAAAATGATTTTTTGAGAACCATTAAAAATTAAGTGAATGTTTATGCTATTTGATTCAAGTCTAAACTAATTGCGTAAATAGATGTTCCCAATTCATCTTTAAGATGTTGAAATTTTTTATGCCCACTGGAATTAACGTTTAATAACACGAGGTTACACTTTGCAAGTCAGTCACATTTGGTGGTTTGTTTGGATATGTTAATACGGAGAATCAAACACGAAAACAGATACACGTGCAATGCAGGTGGTGCGTATAATACAATACTGTATTAGAATAGGTGGGGTTTCTATATTTCTATCCGAGGGAAAAATTCTGATTGGTTGACGCTTCTGAATGTCTAGAAAAATAGTCAATCCTCATATCTGAACAAAGAATTCACACGAAATTCTAGTCATTTCTGTTCTATTAAATACGCGTAGTCAACTCGTCTGGCAAAGTTTGGAAAAATCAACACTAAAATATTTGACTAGCGCAAAATTAACGCCAACACCGTAATATTTTCAACAGTGTATGCCATGTTCCAATTTTAGCAGAATACTTAGCAGACTTTGAAATATTAAAAAAACAACAAGCAGATTTTCTAATATGCATTAATACCACCTACTAGTAATCAGTATAATCGTTCTAAAAGAAGAAAAGAACAACCACATGTGATCGAACACCGAACGATGTTAGTTTTGCTTACATCTGATTTGAACCAGAACGTTCTAAGTTTACGTATGCACGCCTTGCTTATTTCCTTACCACTTGAAAATTATTTTATATATAAGTGTAATTTTCCAAATTGTAAGAAGTTTTTTTCTTGAGATATATTAATATTTTTCTTAGCAATATTACAATGTTTTTTTTTTTAAGAAACAGATATTTTCTCATTAATATTCACGTAAAATACTTGTATTATAGGAAATTTCTAGCATTTCGAAATTTTCCTTAAGTTTCTGTACAGTTACCCCTATTCAATGCGGAAAATTGACAAAAATATCGATTTTTATTAAGAAAAATTGCCTAAACTTATTAGTGTGTAGTAATTTATTCTGGACTAGAATATTCAATTTAATGAATGTTTATTTTAAAAATGTTTGTTGAATCTAATATCATTTTTGCAATTCTACGATTCTCTCGACATGTATACCGACCAAAACATCGCTGTATACGTCAATTGTACGGACAAACACTCTGATATCGGAGGTTCGATCTGTGTCAAAAAAATTAAAGGCAAATTTCAGGAGGCTTGACGTTATTCAAAAATTTCATCATTACGAGTATTTACTTCTGTTTTTCGGATTCTGGATCAGTGTTCAATTAAAAGGTTAATCCCTTTTTTCCTGTTATTGCAACGTTTCGTTACTGGTTTTGTAACATTTTCAACTACTTCCTTTTTTATAATATATTTATATAAATTATGAATAAAAAAAACAGTTAAAATTATATTTTAATATGATGATTATATCATTATGATTAACATTATAGTTATCCTTTTCCATAATGGTATTTCTTTTATTACTGAACATGTCAAAAAATACTTTATACGGCAACTATAGGTATATACATATTAAAATTCAAGCTGTTTGTTACTTTACAATGCAAATGCTATTTATGTAGAATTCGTATATATTTAAACGTTATTTTTAATGTACTAGTTGTTACAGAAAGAAGGCTGACTATCCGACTTTATAAACTTTTTTACGTAAAAAAATTAACCATTAAAAACATTAATATTTGATAGATAAGCAAAAATAAAATAGTTCGCTGCATTTTGTTTATTATACTTAGTAATAGTTACATGTTTCGGCCTTATTGGCTATTATCAGGCTCTCCTACTGAAATGTCCCTATGAAACCAATTTAAAAAGTGTTATCGGATTTTTTTTAATAAAATTGAAAAAAGGGTAACATGAAAATGATATTAAACATGTATCTTGTGTTCTGTCAGAGAATACAATGTCAAGTTGGTTGATTTGATTGATTTTTGACATAATATTGTGTTCTCCGACACAATACAAGATACACATGGAATATCACGTTATTCTTTTGCTCAATTTTATTTAAAAAAATCTAGCAGCACCTTTTAAACTGTTTTCATAGTGACGTTTTAGCCTGAAAATGGCCGAAACATGCACTTCTAAAAATACTTGTAATAAACCGAACGGAATGAACTATTTTATTTTCACTTATCTATCAAGTATACTATCTATCAATTTACAAACACAAAACAGACATAAAAACATAAAATTATGATACCTTGTGAGGTGTTGTTGTCCCCTCTATGTTTAATTGAGTTTTTAGCCTTTTTTTAAGATTCGTTTGTTGCAATTCACCTGATTCGAGAATTTTTACATTATTAAAATCAAAAGAGTGTCCCGGATTGTAATGATGTTGGTGACAAAGCAGTTGCTCCTACATTTCTTGTTCTGATGCTATAATTACAGGAATATATTCTTTTCTTTAAGTGTTGTTGGGTCTGTAATATGTATTTACCTTTACCGTTATTGCAATTTATTTTTTAGATTGCATGTGTTTTGTGGTACGCAGATTTTCACGGCTGGTGTCAAATATAGAAAGTGTGGATAGAAATATTTGTGTAATCTCTTATAATTTACTTTAACGGAATGAAATAACGGTAATTCGATTGTTAACTAATGCAATCAATCAAAATAAATTAAAATGTTACTAATTACTAATATAATTATTAACTAATGTAATCAACCAAAATAAATTAAAATGTTACTAATTACTGATATGTAATCTAACATACATCCAATTAAACAATATTACCGACAGTCTTCTATTACCTTCATTATCATCGGATAATGATGGTTTGAGATCTACAAAAAATAAACACAGCTCTCATTTGGCGGGTTTTCCTTGTTAGAATGGTTGATTTTATTTTCATAATACTTGTTAACCTACAATTCTGAATATTGGATTATTTCTTAGCTTGGTTTGCTGACATCCGCGTAGAATGAAACCGGTCACGTGTTAATTAAAGAATTTATAAGAAACTAGACCATCGTTTAAGTTCCTTTATTTGCTATAAAAAAAAGACATTTTATCTTTTGCGGCATACGCAATGACAAGGTGGCATGCTAAGTGTAAATTTAACACTGAAACAAGTGGTGATAAGTATCTAAAATCATGTGTGCATTCCGTTAAGTGATAAACTGTTAACTAAACCCCGTCTAACATCATGGCATCATTTTATTACACCTTGAGAAATGGGATATATTACAAAATGATTTTTGTGCATTAGAATACAGGTTTAAAGTTTTCTTTTTAGGACACTTAATTACTTACATTATTAAATATAGTGTAGCACAAAAATTGTATATCACGCAAGAGCTATTGAAGGGAGAGAGATCCCGTTGTGATTTATTACCGCGACCTGAATTTTATTTTCATTATTCATAAACTGTGAAAGTTGTGTGTATTCAGAGGGCGAGACATGAAAAATTTGTTCATGCCCTTACATAAAACCAATACGTCTAATGCGCTTCTTTCCATTATTTATTAGTTCGTCGTGCCGTTGAATCAGTAGGCATTATCTCTAATGATATATTTTGTTCTCTATCCTGTTCCCTCTCTTCCCATACCTTCCGCGGTAAATTGCTCCAGCTTTTAGTATTTCCCCGCTTAAAAAATGCCGATCTATGACGACATGCTTCAGCATTTCTATCGGAGGACATGGGTATTTATAAATATTTGGGATTCCGTTGAGATATTTTACCGTCAAGATATTGCCGTGTATATATGGAGAGTTTTAGTCAGGAAAGCAAAAAAATGGCTCGTTCCAAAAAAAAAAACACGCGCGCATATCTAACATCTGCATATATTTTCGCAAAAATAGGAGTTAAAAAAGAGCTTCTAGTTATACATACATTGTGCGAGTCCGTTGTTTCATGTTGACGGCAATCGAAAACGGTAATTGGTTTCAGTCGTGCGAAATGCGGCGAAATATGTGAAACAAGCGGTTGTAATTCGTTTCGCACCCGGTTGTCACTCCATATTAATAACGTGAATCGATCAGTAATAACGAAGTGGCAACCGCCATCAATCTGACTCGCATAGAGACAGAAAAATAGGGAGGGCTTCCGTGTCGCTCGATATGATTTCACGTTACAGCAGGGGTGGTTCGAATATATCACATCAGGCCGTAGGAAGTGCAGGATGTTCCGGCTTTGATTGCTGGCGGAACGCCAGGCAAGGAGATCCTACTGTCACTATCCTAACGTGAAACTTAGCTCGTCAAAAACTGTTTCCTTTCAAAATGCTTGGAATATGAATCGTTAATCATACAAGATTTATATAAAGATGAGAAATCACTACTTACCTTTACGGGAACAGATTCTAGTGAACACCATAGTAGGTACAAGTAACAACTGATATCAATATTGTAAACGAACAAATTCCCCAAATATTCTCAGCATTTCTAATTAGAATGCTACTAAGTCAATATTTAATTTGCCAGTTGACATTATAACGCTTAGTGTCGCATCAAGTTGATTATTTTTCTGTTTATTTTATTTTCGCGTCCTTTAATTATAACCATTTTTTAAAAGCTACTAAGAAACAATGTCATTTATGCTAAGAAAGCCAATACGACATTAATTGTAATAACACTACAAATTGTTGCATATAGCATTACAGGTTATCACAATAATGCCCGCACATGCTTTTAAGACCAATGGAAGCAAATGGGCAAGGAAAATGGTGCACAAGATGATAATGGGCATTAGAATTATTCTCGGGAACGCCTGACAGGTATTAATTTTAATTGTTTTAATGTTAATGTTTGTAGTAGTTCTTTTTTCTATTAGGTCATTCTAACAAAACGATGCCCCAGCACATAAAGTTAGAAATACTCAGGAACATCTAAGAGTTTTTTCTTTTATATATAATATATATATAATAGGCTGATAAGCAAAAAGTTATAACTACAACGGTCTAAATAGGAAAAGGTATTAACTAAATTCTCAAGGAGGTATTTCGCGTTTGCACTTAAATCTTTCGCACATTTAAATATTTCTTTTTGACTGTCTATTAGCTTTTTAATAGCACTGAAGCTATCTACTTATATTTTTATATGTTAAAACATATTCTGCTCTACGCAACATTAATAAACAACAGTAACAAACAAGTTAACAATTTCTCTTGATATTAGCTTCAATTATTTGTAATTTAACCACGAAAACATCATTTCAAAACACATTTTCTTCGATGGCATTTTATACCGCAGTATTATTAACATAAACAGAAAAGATAAAATAAAAACTTAAAGCAACAAACTTACAATTAATACAATTATTTGTAAACCTTGGGATGAAATAAAAACAGTAAAGCAAGTTGAACAGCATATAATCTTTTAGGCAAATATAATTAGCTCCATTTAAATTAAAGTAAACTCTCATGGAATTAATAACTAAAAATTCCAGGTGATTTTCGAAATAGATACATAACGTGCAATAATTTTGCAATTTAAAACTTGCTAACGTGACAAAATAAAAAATACGATTGGATACAGCCAACCATTTTATTAATTTGCATTACATAAATTGAAATAAAACTTGCCATTTATCATTTACCAGAAGTGTTAAAAAATACGTTCGCGAAAGGCTAATTCGTCAAAGGTAATGGCCCTTATATTTTAAATGCGACTTGTCATTTAATATTAATAATCCCATAAACACGCAGTAGATTTCTGGTTAAGAAACCGACAAAAGAAAAATTAAGACCATTTAGTAGTTCTTTCACCAAAGAAAAAAAAAAAATGGAGCGCCTTGTATAGGAACAGTCATCAATGGGTATATCAGTCACTGAAACATTTCGCCCGGGAAATATTGATTGGTGATGATTTTTTAGATCTTGCGGTATTTGTTCCCTTCCGAGTGATAAGACCTTTGTGTCTCTGAACATGGAGGTCATCAATAAGCGGCCTGAACTGTAATCTGCTTTCTTGATGGTCGGGTTTTTTGTTTACGACTCATTTACTTTGAAATTTTTCTTTAGGGAAACTATAATTTATCATAAGGAAAAAAAACAACGGGAGCTGGCCTAAAACGCTTAAGTGTTTTACAGCTCATGCACAATATATTTCGTAATAATTATTGTGTAAATTACTACATAAATCACCCCGACATTTATATGTATATACATATATACAACGTGTGATCGAAAAATACGTACCATATAGGATTTTCCTTTGTTACGGACTTTTATAAAATTGTAATTAACACACAAAGCTTGAGCAGTTTTAAAAACCAATTAAATGTTCTACCATTTATCTTCTATTTAAAAACGAAGGAGGCTTAGTAGTAAAGTATCTTTATTTTTCAAAATAGAGAAAAGTATTCTTACGAAAAATATACTACTTTGTTATTTTAAGAAATTGATATTAATGTGAAAAAGTCACCGAAAGTATTTCATTTCTTTGGAAATAATACAGAGCTTCTACTTATTACGTTTGATTAGGGTTTTTTGAAATCAGTAAAACATGCAGGATCATAGAAATGTATGTTTTAATATTTCCCGCCATCCACATGTGTATGCATGGTACCTATATACGGTTTCAAATAAACAATAGTTTAAACAAAAGCTTTTTTCGTTAAAAGACGCAATTATTGTGAGCATTCAAACTTGTGTAGGAATAGTTGGTAATTTCGTGCAAGAAAGATAGTCCACCTTCTAATATGACACAACAGCAAAATAGGAAATACCGAGATATTGACCTATAATACTAAAATACATTAAATTACATTAAATCAGTTTATTCATTTTAGTAGTGTTGTTCTTCTCTTTTCATGCAGATAATAGATCTCCACGAAACATCACTAACAGCTTTAATTACGAAGCCGTCGAGTTTGCATGCCACGTATTCCATAATAACGTTTTCAAAATAGTCTAGAAAAACGCACAATCCAGCAAAAACGGAATATTTGATCTAAGAAGCTCGGTACTACTGAGGTACTACGCGTGTGCATTATCATATTTAAATTAACGTTACTGCTACGTTTAAACGCATTCTATCTAAATGTTCCCAAATTCATTATGTAGGACATGCAGATTTCTCTACGAGTTCAGGTTTCCGCCAAAGAAAAATGAGTCAGTTATTTTATTATATTGGTCCCCATTGATTGGATGAATGTGTATAAAAATGAATGATAAATATAGTCCTGTTGCCACAGGCCGAAACATGTAAAGATTATACTCAATAAAACAAGATTGGAAAGGAGTATATATGTATATCATTTATTTTTATAGTTATTTTATTATTTAAAATACTGCTACTTTCATCATAAAATTTGATTTGAAAGTATTCAGTTATCTTCTCGATCACTTTCAAACCATTCGACCAAAAGTCAAATCGGGAAACAAAATCCCGCTCTTTTAGATTATTTATAAATCTTGGTATATAATTGACAAATTTGACTGCAATTCTTAACTGACGCAACACTCGCGAGCACCTTCAGATATTTTTCTGAAAAATATTTGCCATCAGTTGTAACCAATAAAACAGTTCGATTTGTGTCTTCAACAGTTACTCATTTATCATGAGATCTTTGAACTGATTTGCAATAGGACTGGAATCTTTCACAAAACTCTTCTAACAGTCGTATAGCTGGTTGGCGTTATATCAGGACCTCTTTCATTAAAAACTGTGTTTTTAATGAACACACTGTGCACTGTGCACACTGTCAACGCCACACTGTGTGTGGCGTTGACTCACCGACGAACTCATTAAAATTTCTGTTTTGTTCTACAAAAGAAAGAGCATATGAAGTACATAAAATTAAGCACACAAATCAGTGAATGTCACTGCTAATAATTGATGCATCTGTTTCCAAAGTATATTTTACTAATTTCAAAAATACTTAGCAAAAGCAACAAGTTGAAGACTTATTTATTTTTCCAAACAATAATATTCTTGCACTAAGAAATGCAAGTTATGTCGGGGAAACTAAGTAACAACTTTCTCTCATGCGTTTTCATTGTCCAGGCATCAGAGTGGTAATTATGAATGTTTAGTAGTGC